>JAGMWG010000022.1:0-600000 GCA_020744225.1 Paraphoma chrysanthemicola
TCATGGTGTCGGCGGTACCTCTACAGGCCCCCTGAAGCCTAAGTCACCATATCAATTCGATGATCGACTTCATGAGCGGAGCAAGAACAGTTGGTCGTCGTGGACACAAGCTCGTCTTACCGGTGATCGTCATCTCAGCAAGTTCCAAGCCGCAATTGTTGATGATGCTGACGAGCCTACCATTGGTGAATTCTATCTCCCTGTTAGGGGATATTTCAAAGTTAATTATACCGAAAACTAACGAGTATTATACAGATTATGATATTAAGAGTGATCAGAGTTGGAAGCCCCGCAAATGAGAATAAACTTATGCAGGGCAAAGTACTGGTTCAAGAACAAAATTCCACGCAGTTGGGTGAGGCTTGAAGTTGGAGACAGAGTAGGCGTTTCTGGGCCATGGCGCCATGATATGCGAGGAGAGCATCACAAAATCAGACCAATGTAGCATGGGCCGCTATAGAGCAAGTTTCGCATCAGAGCCCACGAGATGGTCAGTGTAGCTCGATATACGACAGGCATTGCACAGTAATCACAGCTTTCCACACATGTGCAGTATTCAGGGTCATCTATTCCTACGCTGATGCCGTCTGTGTGTGTCCCGGTCTACTAACACGTAAGGATAGCGCAGCTTCAGGTTTGCGGCGCGTGTATACTTGTCCCTGATAGCATGCTCTAAACTTTTGTCCTGAGTGACACTATCTATGGCGTATTCCATCGTGGGATGCTGCATATGTGGACCTAAGCTTGATCTAAGCCAGTTGCTCAGCGAAGTCTGACTGGCGGCTGCTCACCGGGACGGTTCTGTGTTAGAAGGTAGAAAGCACAACGTCCATGTCGAAATCAGGCAGAGAATGTCTTGCTCCCGAGACGAGGCTCTGTATAGACTCATAGTATTTCTCAGACGTGTGGAGAAGGACAGGCTACATGTTCCCATGGGTCTCGATAGGAATCCACGTCGAGTTATCTTTTCGAAATGACTGTGACGGCGCTACGAGGTGGAAAGAGGTGCTCGAGTTGCAAGGCTCTTGTTCAAGACGGTCATGGCTCCGCATTGACTGCCGGTGTTCACATCAACCCCAGCATCTCATCAATCATATGAAACGGAGTGGATGATGCTACACGACACAAGTCTTGTGCCACGAAAATAGTTGTCCTTCTCCTATCCTACTAGGAATGATGCCTGGTGATATAGTCGTGCGTCCGATACGATTCGCGGCATTTAAAGCTTCAACTTGATCGACGCGTCGTTGTCTTTCGCTTTGCCCAAATGATGTCTAAGACGAGCCAAGAGAGTAGTCGACGACCTTGAGAGTCGGAGTCTCTGGCTTTTGTGTGGATGCGATCGAGTTATGTCCCAATTCGCTCTTCCATCCACGATACTCTGCCTCGCGTATATTTATGCCTCCTGTGAAAGCACACTTCATGGTATCGTGCCCTGCGATTGGCTCATCATCCATTCGGAAGTTTCGTCGATGAGTTCTCGATGCGCTCGCAGCTGACTCTGTGAGGGAAGGAACTGAGTAGACAGCAAAGTGTATATACTGTGTCGAACGTAGTACTTCGTCAGGGCTATGGCGTCTCCGAGGTGTTCGTCGCTGATGTCGAAGCCGGTGTCAGCACAAGCTGAAATTATGGGTATTGTTATCTTACACACGAGTAGATATGCACAGGTGAGCTGTTTGGATTATTTGGACTGACTGGTATGCTCTTGAAGACAACGTAGACGATTATGACAGGAAGTGCCCCATGTCAAAGAGCTGTTGAACCAGACCCCGTCTTGGGAGCATATCATGATGATATCGAGCAACGAGCAGAATGCTACTGGAAGAACCGTACACTTGCTTCAAAGGGACTTGAGCGGCAGGTCTTGGGCCATGCCAGATGTTTAGATCGTTGTCGGATCATGAAGCTGGTAGCTGCAGCCGACAAAACACAGGAATCGTCAGGTCCGACCTTAGAGCTGCCAAGCGAATGTAGCAGATTGTATCGTGTTCCATAAATAATGATTAAGCCCTCACACTACTAATTCGCAACGGCCTTTTTGTAAAGTCTATCGTGAGGTCGCACTTAAACTGCGGGACGCTGATATGCGAAACTCATTAAAACGAGGATGATCCGCGCCATGTGTGTACCTCAACTATTCGCAGTGAAGCTTCTGGGCGATCAGGAGCTTCCAGTGGTAAGATCTGAAACCAGGATCCTTCCTCCGTCAGAGTCGCAGAGGAATTGCCAGGTCTGCTTACAATACTATGCTTGCGAATCAAGTTTTCCGATCGGACATTCAAAGCAAGAAGGCGAAACCGAGCATGTGCCCAAGCGAACGGCATCTGCAAGAATGGGCTGATGTCCTCGATTCCAGCGTCTCGCAACCAATGCCTTTGCTACGCGTGATAAGCCCGAACTGATTCCACCATACACATCTGCTACGTACCCCTGCGTGGAATCTCTCCGTGACAGCAGTGCAGTAGCTCACTACGTTCGTTGCAAATAGATTGACCCTGGTCAAATAGTCTACTCGTTCTGCTTTCAGGAGGAAGCTGCGTAATCGTCGACTCAAAAGCAAGTTAGTCGAGTGAGGAATCCCTGCAAACGTTTCTCCGCGACCAGGAAGATCCCGTCGTTGAATGGACAACTCATCCACATTCCCCACACTGTGCCGTCCACGCTTCACTCTTGAAGTCTAGAGCTGATCGTTGAGTGATTGCGCCTAGTCCGCCTTAGTATATGCCGATCTTGGGTAGCATTGTGCTATCGGCAAAGTGCTGCGACCATGGCAAGTAGAAATGGCCTGATGCAAAGGGAGGTAATGACTTCCGACCTTCACGAAGTAATGAGAAAGTATATCGAAAGCTTATTCGAGTTCGGTGGTGACTTAAATGTGACGATATCTGATGGGCTGGTCATGTCCGAATCATATTGGCTACTTCTTCGGGCAGGTTGGGCCACTGGACCGAACCACTCCCTCGAATAGTGCAAGATATTGTGGTGGCCACGTCGATCATGGTGTGGCAAAGACTTCACAGCTTGCTTGTACAATAAGAGTTCAATTCTCCTCGTTCGAAGGACTACTTCATGATCTAATCATGAATACCACGAGTTTCCATGAAAAGTACGTCACAACATGCTCATGCTGCGAGCAGTCCAAGGACTACCACACGTAGATTAAGAAGTCGGAATGCCGTCATAATTAAACACTCCCGCCTGAAGACTTGCAAATGATCCGCCGTTGGCGTGCTGCACAATCTCACAATGAAACATGGTCAGCCAAGCGGGGCACTCGAACGGCTTGTCGAGGTCGACGACATGCTTGCGAGGCTTGTGCTTTGGACTTCGATCGGGGCAGCTGTCAATGTGTTCTACATCTTTCCTTCCTGAAACACGAGTTTGAGAAGCTTCTCGAACGAGTGCCAACGTTTCGTGTAACTTCCGGTACAACTAGATCCCGGCATCGGCACTCCAAGGTGTGTCGCATATTTCTGCAACATCATCGTGCGCGACCAAGTTACGCTGTTCAGCGCTGGTCCTGCGCACCATAGCTAACCTAAATCTCGAAAGTATCGTGACATTGTATCCAAGACCGCTCCTCCGACGCATTCTACGACTCCGAGCCTTAACAAGACCAGTCCAGAAAGGAGCGTGACACGAAGCTCATGCTGCATGAACCAGTGTGTGTATGTCTTGAAGAGAACAGCGAAAGTGCGTCGCCGCGATGCAAGGAGAGATAGGTGACACTTCGTTGTGGATGCTCGCACACCACGACGATCGTGTGCGCCTACAAATTTGCACTACCGCATTTGGCCATTTGGCCTGGTTCGAGGATAAACGCTTCCAGAAAGCCGTGGTCCTTCCAGCATCACGATTACAAAACCCGGCTACCCTCATCTGCGACATAATCTTCCTAGCGGATGAATCAGATCGTGGTACGGATCCAGAGTAGCATCCGCTGTGCCGTAGATTTCTGAATCGCGTTGAGCCTCATAATGGTCATGCGACCTGAAGGCACTGGTGTGTATGTATCGTAGGGCTGCATTCTAGAAAGGCGCTAGAAGGCACTAACATCGTGAAACACGCGCAGGGATCAGTCGAGTGCTTCAACACGAGCGCGCCCAGACGATGGAGTGGTCTCAGCTCGGAAGCAATGAGCTGTACAGCAATGCTGCATACTGACTACTATGAGCGTTGAATGCCACTTATGCAGACGGTCAATTTCCGCGAGAGGCCTGAATTCATGCGTTGCGCAGCTGCAAGGTCAGTGCGTCACGCTCATGCAAGAAGGTGCCACCCAGCAACTTGCGAGGTGAAGTCGTGCTAGAGGAGAATCTGCTCGCCCGGCGCATGGCGGTGTTGAAGGAAAACACTTCGGAGAAGAGAGGGGGGACTAGGAAATATTCGGGAGAGCTGATGGTATCGCCCGGAGCATGCAAGATCTTGAATAGGGGCCCACAAACCAGTGTTCGCTCAGGCGCAATCCTTGTGCATGTGCTGGCATTGGACCTCGATAAATGGTTCCCCATGCACTCAGGATGAGATCGAGGGGTTGACGTTGGCGTTCCGTGTTGATTTGGTTGACAGTGTGCAATTGAGGAGATGAGACGAATAATCAAACGCTTGGCTGCACGGGGTCGCGACGGCAGGAAATGTGGAAGATTCCGAAATTTCGATCTAATCCAGATGCCCATGAGATGTCGCAAACATGAAGCCGTGTCTTCCATGCTGCAGATAGTCATGCTTCGGACGATGGCATAACGTCGAGGAGAAGTAGTCTACAAACCCAGTAGCATGTATGCAAAGCCCAAGCTAGTGTGCTGTGTACGAAGCGACTCCTCACTTTTGTGTTGCGAAGATCTGATTGGCTTTGTTGACTTTTCCGAATGCTAGTGATCCCTGTTTTGACTGCCTCTTCTTTTCTCGGCAGGCTTTGCGTAAAAAGCGAGCGCCCACACAGTAAGTGGTGTAATGTGTATAAGCGCAGACAGGCTTGATCTCCGAGGCAGTTCGGCGAAATGATTGAGCATATGGACGGGTGCGCAAGTTTAGTGACTTCAAGAAGTTACTAGTGCGATTGAGGATTACTTGGACTGAGCAACGAGGAGTCTGGGCCTGGAAGGGTAAGGAGCCGAGGCGAGCATCATCGTATCGTTGCAAGCTGCTGCAGAGCATCGGCGTTCCCAGCGGCCTGACATCATGGTTGAAGCATCTCAGATGAGCACTGCAGACATCAGCCCATGTCAGAATCCTTCCGTCAATAGTCCGCTCGAATCAGAATCACGATCGCGCCTGCTCGTGACAGGGTTTGGGCGGGAGACTGGCCTGACCTTGTCACAAATCTCTCGGTATTGCTAGGGATGACACGGTTCAGCGACCAGACGCTAAACGGCCGGCAGAAGGTCGCCCCCCGGTGCACCCAATGAGAACTGACTCAGTGCCTGTCAAAATGCCGCTTATGCAGTAACGTTTGAAAGGTGATAGCTCGGCTAGCAGGTGCAGGGATTTCAAAGCAAAGCTCGAAGCGGTTCAAGTCTCTTATGGTCAAGATCGCGAAACATGTGGCGCTGTCACAACCTGCAAATGCGATCGAGGCCTTTATCCTTGTGCCGTGTTCGGAACTTGCCCTCCGCACGTTAATTCACGTGCTGTCGCTATTCCGAGCTGAAGTCGTCCAATCAATTTGAAGCGACTTGGGGTGTTCGTGTTCGCAGGTCCAAAGAGGCTTTGACCCTCAAGGGAGGCGGGAAGCAAGGTCGAGGGGCCATGTGGTGATCGTCGAACGTGGTCATTGATTTGCGACCATCATGGCATGCTGAGTCGAAGCACATTTGATGAATGGACTTTAAAATGTTGATAGAATGTTCACCACCTCAACCATGTAGAGAGCTAGCTGGTATGCTCGCTTGCGATGTAACCTTCTCATTGTGAGCCTTGTTGCGGAACCACTGTGTCGTGACCTGAGTTTGTTTAACAGGCTCCTGTGCCGATCGCGCCCCGGTCAGTTCAGCCGAAGACGAAAATACTCCGGCAGATGAAGCACTCGCGCTGATTCGCCGCTCGACATTATGGTCGTGTAGGGGAGAAAGTCTATCCGCAAAAATTCCCTCCCGCTGACGCCAGATACTACCGCGGAGAGGAGAGCATTAATCAATGAGGCCCATGTTCTTGATGCGAGATGCGTTCTGCGATATCCAGCGCTAGGAACAGAGTTGACAACACGAGTCGGGATCCTTGCGCCGTAGCGTGCGCTCCACGACCCCCCCTGTGATCGGCCGCCGTTGTTGCTCAGGGCTACATCCCTGCTTCCCGGAGCAGGCAACGGTCAAGACCAGCGTCGAGTCTGGTGTCTCTGAGCCTGCTCATCACCAATGGGACGACCGCAAGCGATAAGATGGAAGTAGGCTGATGGAACCCTGATTGTGAATCAAGCAGAGATGTTTGGAGGGAACGTGCCGGTGGTGTCGCAAATCGGGTAGATGACACTCTTGTAGAACCAATGCATGCTGACTCTTCCTGTTTGACCACCAGTGGTAATGTCAAGCGTCTGCGAAACGCCGCAGCTGACTAGAGTCAATATGCACGTCGCCGTCAGGTTTCATTTGGACGACGCATCGGCTGTGGAAAGCCGGCTTAGGGTTTTGAGCAGGCATCGAGCGGCAAATCAACGTCTGCTGTGCTGACGAGAAGCACATCTGACTGACCATGATCTGTGCGAATTTTGAATGATTCTGGCGACCTTACCTGCCCCAAAGCCTGGACCTATGCAACGAGAATTGGAAAGGCTCAGAGAGTGACAAAGTGCTCGTGATTATCGGCGGAAATGGCCAAAGCGCAAACGAGTTAGATAGCTGGCCCCTGTCAAGTAAGTGAGTCACTGTTGTTGGGGAGCGGCAGCGGCAGTGAACAAGTGCTGTTCATACAAGTGGAACCGTCGGATCGAGGTGTTGTTGAGATAGAGTTGATGGTAGCTCGGTGCCTGAGCTGTTGCCCTTGTCCGGTGAGCCAGCCAGGCCAGCGAGCTCCCAGGGTGTCTCCACACCCCACTGCGAACGCCTCGCTCGGAATATTACAGATGGCAGGTCCGGGTCCCATGTCCAGATCGCAGACAGGGACCGTCGCATTCACAGCATGGGAAGCGCACACTGTCTCTGCCGCATGAAGTTTCTCGAAGACTGCCAGCCACTATGCAGGCGCGAATGCAAACATGAACGGCCGCGTGTCGCGTTTCAGAATTTGGATTGCAAGTCCGACCGAGCAGCATTCAGAACAAGTTTGGCAGTGTGCAAGCGGGACGGCATTGAGCATTGCCAGCTTCAAGCCATGAATAGCACCGAAACGAGGGCTCAGGTCGCGTCCGGCGCTGCTGCGGCGGCGACGAGTGGTCACGGTCGCGTAAGCGGCTATTCGTCCGGGAGATGGATGGGTGTTTTGTTCGACGCGTGAAGTCGCGTCAAGCATAATGCTAATTTAGAGTCGATATAGCCGCACAGGCAGTTGAGTGCAAACATGGGGCATTTGCCGGGTCGCGCAAGCGATCGCTCAGCAGGGCTGCACCGCTGCAGCGCGGCCCCCAGCATGGTGAGATGCGCCCCTGAGGTTGTGCGCGCTGGCTGCGATGTTTCCAGGTTTCGGCGCCATGGCTCCGCGATCGTCGAGGCTGGAGGAGCAGCGATCAGCGGCGATGGTCGAGGATGAGGCCCTTGACCCGTCTCCCGAGTGCCATGGCCGCGACAGTGTGCTCCGCGTGGACAGCCGGCGCTAGGCCGGGTCGGGGGGCGTGCATGTGGTGCAGGCGGGCGTGCTTCGGCCACTCAGCGCAGGCGACGTTGGGAGCACAAAGAGAGCTGCGAGCGAGCCGTTTTGGGCGTCTTCTCACTGGCCGCGTCAGCCAATGGCGCATGGGACGGTGGGCTGCTGGGCTGGGCTGGGCTGCTGGGCGGGCGGCGATGGTGGTGCAACTGCACAACGGTCGCCTAGCGGCCGGGAAAGGACTCGAGTCTGGCGGCGCTGCGAGAAATGGAACACGGTACATACAGGACATGCAGCATTGCGCGCGCGCAGAGCCTGCAAATGATGGCGTCGTACGCAGTCGAGCAGCTATAGCGGGAGGCTTGAGGGCGCCGCCATGCCCATGTCCCATGCCCCATGCCCATGTGGATGCCAATGCCCGGGTCGGGGGGCCAGAGAGCAAGAGGCATCGTGCATTTACCCGACCAGGAAGGGACGATGACGGCAGCGGCAGCAAGAGCAAGAGCAAGAGAGCAAGAGCGTCGCGCCGCTAGCAAAACGCTCCTGCCCACTTCGCGTTGCGTGCAGCTGCCAGAAAGCCCCGCTGCGTCGTCGTCGCGTGCTCCACCAAGCCAGTCTTGCCCACTAACACTACTTACTACTACTGTACTTGCTGGCGAACTGGTACATGCGCATCACCCAGCGGCTGTCAACCGCCGTCCGTCCTTCACCCTCCTCTGCTGTATTTCAGACGCACGCCCGTCCCGTCCCTCTTTCCCACTCCGTGTCTGCACCGCGTTGCGCTGCGCTGCCCTCTCTCTCTCTCTCTTTCTCGTGTGCCCGGCGATCCCTGATCCCGGCGCGCGCGCATCCGCGGACGGCGCCCAAAACAGCTCCAGGGCCGGCGTGTTGCAGGGAGGTGGCTGGCCGCGGGAGGCGTTAGCTGTTTTACGTTTATTTCACAGCCGTCTCCACTTCGGCGCACCCACGGCCTGCCCCTCTGCTGCTACTCGCACTAAAGTTACTCGCAACCCTCTTGGGCTCGCTCTCTCTTCCCTCGCTAGCGTCCCAGTGCCCTCTGCGCGTGAAATTGCGCAGGCCGCGCTACTGCACCATCACCGCCCACCCTCGTCCCCAGCGCCCGGGCCTTTTGTCCCGGATCCTTCGACCACCACCGCGCCCGCAATAACAACAATCATGTCGCAGAAGCATGCCCCAGATAGGGCCCGGAAGTATAAGGAAGACCCGGCGCCTGTAGCGTCGCAGAAGATGGTGAGTGCACTCTGACTTCCCTGTCCTCCATCGACGCCCTCGCCCTCCGCTCGCTTCACCACCTGCGCCATCGCTCCCCCATTGATCGGCCCTTCTGTCTGCACCTTCGACCGTTGGAGTTTCGAGCACTGCGCGCAAGGCCACCGCCCGCCCAGTCCAACTGCGACCAACTGGCAGCTTCATCCTCGTTGCCTTTGCATGTTGCAGCAGCCTCTGCACGCCTAAAGTCCACCATTCAGTTACCCCAGCCGCCGCGCCCCTCTGCCTACATGGTATGCCCTTCCCGCCAAGCAGCCCTGCTACCCAAACCCCCTCCCCTGTCCGGCCCTGTCGCACCTCATGTCGCTTTCCTTGTCTGCGAGATTCCAGTCCGCCGCCTCTTTGTCACCCAGAGCCCAGCAGCGGGATCCCTGCCAACCACACTGGCCTCCGCTCCCACCGCTGGTCCGCCCTCTGTGTTGTCAACGTTGCGACATGGCGCGCTGCTTTCTTTAGTCGCGTCTTTCCTTCTTCTATAAACAATCCCTACCGTCCTGTCGCTTTCCAGACCCTGCCCTCGCCTGCACGTTGTTGCAGCTGTTGCCCGTCCTAGACCCTAGGCGAATCACAACCCGCCGCCCCGCACTCCCACCATCCAAAGCTTCACTCTTTTCTATTCCCTGCCCCGATCATCCACCATCGTTGTACTCGCCACCCAGGCTTACCTTTATACAATTGTTACGCGTACAGCGTTGCTGACATTGCTTGTTTTCCCAGCATCACCCCCACCCATCGCAGGGCTTGCCACCGCCAAATCACCACCCGGTCCACCACCCTAGACCTGGAGTACTGCACCACACCCAACACCCACACCATCAACACCAGCACCAGCACCAGCAGCACCCCGATTCTCCACACCAGTCGGCTCCAGCTCAAAGCCCAGCACAGGCGCACTACCCTTCACCCCATCCTTCCAACCAGCAAGGACCACCACCCCATCAGTCGCCCTACATCCAGCAAATCCAAGGGCCTCCACCGCCACAGCAACAGCAGCAGCAACAGCAAGAAGTTCCCTACTACTCGGCGCACCCCAGCCCTTATAGCACAAACAGTGCACCAAGCAACTACTCATCATCAGGTAAGCCCAATGTTTACTCTATCTGTCCACGCGCGTTAGTCAAACAAACATGACTGGCGCGCCTGCGTAGCGCGGGGTCAACCGGCGGTTTCCCAGTCTTCACACTGGAAGTAATTGTGCGAGCAAGTCTGACGTGCAACAGAAACGCCTGAGCTCATGGCGGCCGCGACCATGAATCGCACGGGATTTCCCCCAATCTCATACCACACGCCTCAGTCTAATTCTCCAGCATCTGTCCAGTCTCCACAGCACGATCAACATGGAAGGCCAATCTACGGTCAGCCACCTAGCCAGATGCCTCCATCCATGTATTACACTCCATACGCGTCCCAAACAGTGCCGCAACAGTCGCCTTATCCTCAACATCCTTCATCAGCACCGCAGCAACCAATGGCCTCAAACTCCCTGCTCATGTCACATCAACAAAGCCAGCAAATGCAACATCCCCATCAGCCGCACCCCCACACCCCAGGAATGACTGGAAGCCCGAAATCGCGAATGTCGCAGACTCCTCTCCAAAGGCCTCCGTCAGGTTTAGGTCCTCCTCAAGCTCCCCCACAAGGACCCCCAGTCGGTGCTCCTAACATGCACGCTGGGCCGCCGGGAGGGCCCAACGTCAATCCAAATGCTGCGCCTGGTCCTATTCCCGCAACAACTCCGTTGGTGGTACGACAAGATCAGAACGGTGTGCAGTGGATTGCCTTCGAGTACTCACGCGACCGAGTGAAGATGGAGTACACCATTCGGTGCGACGTGGAGTCGATCAACGTCGATGAGCTTCCGCAAGATTTCAAAACGGAGAACTGCGTCTATCCTCGCGCGTGTTGTGCAAAGGACCAGTACAAAGGCAACCGACTGCACTACGAGACTGAGTGCAACACAGTTGGCTGGGCGTTGGCACAACTCAATCCCTGCTTGCGGGGCAAGCGAGGCCTAATTCAACGCGCAGTGGACAGTTGGCGAAACAGCAATCAAGACCCCCGACTCAGGAGCCGACGCGTACGGAGAATGGCAAAGATGACCACCCGAAAGGCGCAGTCGTCTACACACGGCAACCACTTGGCTGGGCCAGGTGGACCGGGCGCGCCAGGGGTCCCTAATTCAGCCGGATTAGCAGCACCACCTCGACAACCAAATATGGGCATGGGAGGGCCACAGATGCACCATCATCATGACCATCCTGGAGGGCCTCAAGGAGGAGCGGATGACGTTAGCGGTATGTTTCACCAGATGTGATGCGATGGCCGCAATTGTGTTGGACGTTTAAATGATACCTTTGTCGTTTTCGCACATTTTTGCACATACATGTATATTACACACTCCTTGATGTAATACCCCTCGATACCACTGCCCACGCATATCTGCATATCCACCACTCCCATAGCACCTCCTGCACATGTTTGTTTTGGCGGCGAGCGGAAACACGTGGAGATTTATTGAACGTGGAAGCTGATTCTCTTCATTTATAGCTAGTGACTATGGTGAATCGCACACTCACCATCACCAAGCGCCCAACGGGCAGCAGTCGCCATCCGACGTGCGGCAAACGCAAAATTTTTATCCAACCTTCCCCTCAAGCGATTCGGTGGCAGGTACCAGTGGCATGCCACCTATTCACGACGGTCTCAATCATCCCCCTCCCCCATCACATGCGGCGGGTGTGCCAGTCTCGAAGCAGCAAGAGCAGGATGAGGAGGAACGCAAGTTGGCCATGTTCGGTGACCTACCTGAATCAAAGCGCCGCAAGTTCATCCTAGTAGACGATGCGCAGCGTGGCACACGGGTCCGCGTTCGAGTCACTCTTGACACGGTCAAAATGGAAGAGATGCCAGACTCCTACCGCAAGTCTAACTCAGTCTTTCCCAGGAGCTACTTCGCAATGCAAATGACCTCACCTCCGGCAAGTCCACGTGGTAGTAAGGTGTTCAGCGACGAGCCCGATAGCGAAACGGACCCTAGCTATCCCTTGGCTGGTTCTCAGAACGTGCCAGTACCGACTCTTGATGGTGAAGCTCGCGTGCCGAAGCCTCGCCTCACCCGCGTGAAGCGCTCGAAGGAGATCACACTCAACGATCTTGGGTATCGCATGAGTTGGAGTCAGAGCCGTGTCTTTGCAGGGAGGACATTGTTCCTGCAGAAGTCTCGTAAGCGTCCGTGTAACCCAGCGACGGTGACGTAGCTAACCTTTCTCTACAGTTGATGCTTACCGCAACAAGATGCGAAGCAGTATGATGGGCCAAGGGCAAGACGTGACCCAAGTTGCGCCCCATTTCGAAACCCGCGTAGGGAAGCGGCGGTGGAACGAAAGAATCGAGAGAAACAAGAAGATGAGGCGCGAGGGCTCTCCTTAAGAAGGCTCAGCCCACCTCACTCGAATCAACGCCCTGGTTGCGGATGACCGTTGCAGGTTCCCGCTTTCCCGGTAACTTGCAGGGTCCCCCTACGGCTGACCGGGGTTGGTGACCGCTTAGGACACGGGTGCTTCAACCTGGGCCCCATGCTACCTTTGGCTCGTCCATAACCATGTTTCAGCAAATGTCGCCTTGTGTTTCAGGCACCACGCGTTCAAGCCCTTTCTTCTTACCAAAAATTGGGTGAATGTTTCGCCCATGGCATTCGATACCCAGGCCGCAAGTCATGAACTCTTGCGGCCATTGTGCCTGCACATGGTGTACGCTGCCTCTCCTTTAGACTCTTTGGCCGGTCCTAATTATGTATGGGAATGGCAACTTATGACGGGCATTGTATAGGCACTGGCGGCAATTGTGCGTGGAAAAGCTTAGATATGGCGAGGTACAGGATGGGCTTGGTTTCGATCATGATTGTGTTTTTGGATTCGTCTCTCGTGTGCGGCTGTTCTGTTCTGTGCAATATTCGGTACCTGGCTGGTTCCACCAGTCCAACATACATATAGATTAATAGACTGCAAACCCAACTTTGAGGCTCCTTGTAGCGTTCGTATACCTGGGACTATGCCAAACTCGCCGTTGTTATAACCTGCTTGCTCCATCCATCAGCATCTCGGTGCAGCTACCTCGATGCAGTAACTCCCTCATCCTCGCGATCCTTCACGCGACTCACATCCAATCACCATGAACCGAACGGCACGGCTCATCAGTTTGCCGTCCATGGGCGTCGGTCATCCCGTGGCTGAACACATGGCCTCCTGGATTTGCGGGGAGTGGCAGCAAGTGACAGGCCAGGGCATGCTGGTCTCGCGTGGCAGATTGCGTGGGAGGATTCCAGGCACAAGACAAGGCGACAACATGCACAAACGGCCGCATCTACAGGCACAACAAGGGGGCATGGGATTGACCTTGAATGCGAGGAAGCAGGGAGAGGGGTCATATGCCGTGCAACCAGCAGCACATGTGAACAAGCAGAAAGTCTCGGGACGTGTTTCGGTTGTGTAAAAAGCATACGAAGCGGAAACAGCTTCGCTTGTGCGCATCCGCAGAAGGCAGACTCTGACTTGCATTCTCCGAGACGGGACTTCCCTTCAGTGATGCGAGTCGAAATGAACGCCCCTCCACTTACGGGCCGTCCATCTCCAATCACTGCGCACGTCACTCACACTCACAAATTGCATGTCCATTGTCACCCCTCACGGCATTGGCTGTCCAGCCAACCGTTGAAAGCGCGATAGAAGACCCCGCACCCATAGTTACGACGCCACAAGTTTAGAGTTTTAACGACACCGTTGAAAAAGCAAGGAATGTGTGTCAACAGCAGAACAGGGGTGTTTGCAACGTTCGCTTCCCTCATGGTCCACCTCCAGTCCAGCCCGCAGCGTTAGAGGGGCAAATGCACGCGCGGACGCGTCTCCGTGAGGTGCGGAAGTTGCGACCGGGCTACTGTGGGCTTATCACGCCTAGGCGCTGCTACCAAGTGTAGAAAAGAATGTGCAAGGTTTTTTTCTGCTCGCGATGGGGACGTGTGGAGCGGTGCCTGAGTGCCAGCAGGGTATGCTACGCGTGAGCTACTAGGGTGGTTGGCGTGAACGACGCCGAACGCCTGATGAGGCCGAGGGTAAGCCGGGAGTATTGGTTGAGCATTGCTTTGATCGTAGTGAGCTGATTGCATGGCGCATGCAATAGAAGACAGCAGTCGAGTGTCGTTAGGTCCTGATTCAGGCGGTTGCGACGTGGGTCTCCTGCGGTTGCAGTGGCTAGAGAGGTCGATGAAGGCGGTGACTATGGAACATGTAGAGGACAACTATGTCTCAGTGCAACGAGGATGTCCTTAGATTGCGCGAGATTCGACGACTGCCATTTCTATTCCAGTAAATCTTCAGACTGTCGAGCATTCTCCGAATAGTCGTTCAGCTCAGGATGAGGATGCCGTGATGGCCTTAATTAAATGGGTCGCGCTTGGCCTCTCGTCTGCTGATCAACTTCTCACCTACATCACTCAGCCAGGTCGTTTGCCTCGCCAGGGAACGTTGGTAAAGTACGTGCAACTACTTAAATTTGCACATCACTTCGCTACATTTATTTGTCTCAGTATTCACCGCGCCTACGAGTATGCATGAACCTGTTCTCGGGAGCATAGATGGCGAGGCAGCGGAAGCACATTCCATCTAGATGTCCAACAAGATGGAAAGGCTAGGTTCTTATCATGCACATGATCCTTTCTATCGAGCCTCAGGTATTTTGCGCCTTCACACCAACAACAAAGTCTGTGTCGTGTCAAAAGGAGACCAGTGGGATCATTTGAATCTTCGGCTATGAAGCATAAAGACATATCATTGTAATTATATGCACAGCGGTCACCGACTGTGTCTCACGCTTCGGTCGAATTGCACAGCTTCGTGCATGCCGACTACCGCCAGAATCTCGCGCTCAACAGCGAGGTCTACCCTAATATGATGTCATTCAGACTCCTTGAGTTGTTATCGCTCTCTAGACTGGCCATATCGACTGGAAGCAGTCTCCAAACTCACTACAACAAATAATTTCCCCAAACACTGTCAGAACGGCCCCGTTGGCTCCTTCGCAAGAACAATTGCTGCGAGGTTACACATCCTTGTTGGTGATTGTGTGCTCACGATGAGCATGACAGAAACAGGGGGCGAGACTGCTCACTCTGGAACGAAGAAGAGACAAATTTACTAGGAGGGCTGAACGATATAGGCAGCTTTTGTAGCCGTGAATTTCGAAGCTAATAGTCGCGCGCTGAAAAGGGCTATGGCCGTCCGCATTCACTTTTACCATCGCCCTAGGTCGCCCTGGCGTGTCCGCACATCAATGTCGGAAAATATAAGAGCTGGCACGGGCGAGCTCTTGACAACAAACTTTTCCTCAAGTCTTTCTCCTCAGTCATCCTCCGGTGACATCTCGTCACTCTTTGCAAGCTCAACATGGACATCGAAGGGGGGTGCGATCCCGACCAGCTCCCAATGTTTCCCTTCCGACGACGAAATCACAAGATTCATCGCATAGTGTGCGAAAACGGGCAAATCTGGCTGTTGTACACGTTATGGTTCTACTGCGCTGGCGGAAAAACTCACATGGATGAGAATCGCTGCTTCACTGTTGATCAAGGTGCAAGCCCTGATGCTCGTGCCAACAGCACACCTCTGATTGTAGGCCATTATTGGTCTTCCTTTTAGGTGTTGCGCTGGCTCAGCGAAGGATGCCCTCATATCTGGAGAAGCTGTATCCAACCTTTCACACCCAAACTCTCCACTATGCCTGCGCCTCACACTGCCAGTGATTCTTTATCAACCGCCCATACGACGTCTGAAATTCCGCAGACGGATCGAGAACATGGTAAATCTCCTTCACGGCAGGCCTTGCCAACTCCTCCCCAATCTTCCACGTCGAGGTCGAAGCCGGTCACCACTACCAATATATTGTGGGCAGCCACTATCTTTCTACCATCAGGCTGTGTACGAAACGAAAGTGCCCGCTGTGCCTGATACATTATGACATTGCGAAGAAGCTTTATGTGAGAAGCAATCCCAGCAAGAACACGATACTACGTATTGGTGGATCCGACCGTGAGGCTCCGATACTTAGCTTCTATGGTCTTTGGACATTTTTCGATATAATCGTGGATCGTGGATCAAACGAAGTATTTCTTCATCGATGAAGAAGATCCAGCTGGTATGGATGTTTCTTTTTAGGGATGGTTTGTACAAGCGCCACTACATCGCCGCATCGTGCGATGCGCTATATGCTTCAAGTACGCAGCACAGGACGTTGAAGTGTGGCTGGCTACATGTTACCAAGATCACTTGTCTCGAGGTGGAGCTGTACTGGTTTCGATGCCAAGAAGAGTGCTTGATATTAGTGATGATAGAGTCCGACTCGTCGAGATTGGCACGGAGGCATGTAGACATGTATGCTTGAGTCATCGATGGGAAAGTGATGACAATATGCTGCGGACCACAAATGAAAACCTGACATCTTTCAAGCAGGTCATTCCTTGGACACAGCTTTCGAAAATAATTTAAGAGGCCATCAGCTTTGCACGGCACTTGGAATTGAACTACATATGGATCGATTCATTGTGTACTGTTCAAGATATTCTAAATGTCTGGGAGGAACAGTTTGCGTTGATATCTACAAGCTACAGCAATGCATACTTGACCATGGCACTTGGTCGTTCTGCATCATCGGAACCATAGAACGCTGACACAAAGCCTGGGATGGATCTATCAATAATGGCTTCTTTCTCCTCGAATCATATACTTCGGCTCAGCAGAGGTGGTCTGGGAGTGCAAATAAGCCCGGGAACGTCAATGCGGTCTTGCAGCACGAGAATGGCCAGCACGAGCTCGCGTCCCTGTGAAGCTCCGATTCGATCCCCCTTACTACTTTGGCGGCCCGGATACATCACACGAGCGATGGCGAGGCATCATCAAGGACTACTCACAACTGGAGCTGACCTATCCTAATGATATCTTCCCTGCTCTTTCTGGCTTGGCTCAAGCCTTCCAGAAATAATGATTGACAAGTATGCTGCTGGCTTCTGGGTCAAAAGAATAGTGTTCGGCCATTTGTGGTATCGGAAAGGCTGTTGAAAACAGTTCGTCAGGTCCTCTATCCACAAAAACTCCATCATTCAACGTTGGCGGGGTCCACCCCAGCGTCGATGAAGCATGGAACACTTACCATTGCCGGGGTCGTGTTCTCTAGGGAAACGTGTCGAGACGAAGTCGCCATGGACCTTTATGCAGCCACGACTCAGCCAGTCGATTTGGAGTACCTGAATACTAGACGCTATCGAGATTCGAGAGTCCTTCAGTTTGGTAGTCACGTCGAAGATTTTCCTTTTGGGCGCAGCACCGATGCCTGGCTTCATGCATGCTTCAGACGAGGGACGCAGTTGTATATGATCGTTGCGAAAGACACTATGGACCTCACGCATTGGAAGCGGGTGGGTCTCATGGTTGTAGTGGCCAATATCTCAGACCTATCGTAGAATCGACCTCTTGAGTGCTCATTATGCCAGTCGCGCGGTATTTCAGACTTTGGACAAGGCCCCCCTTCCGGTAGTATAACATCTGGTATTCCAATGTCTAAGCACTCGGAGGTTGTAGCTGAAGACAGGTTCATCGTCAAGGATCCTTTACGAGAAGACGGCGAGGCTGCAGCTTGAAGCTGGCCCAGGGGCCACGAAAGTCTAGTTGTATTCAAGTGCAAGAAGAATGTGATCACGCATCGCGACTTCGATCTAGAGAAAAGCGCATTCATTCCCTCGAGAGTCTCACCGGTGATCGTTACAAAATCCCCTGTATAGCACAACTTCTTGCTCCATGCTGAGCCTCAATGCCGCGAATCGTTATCGAGTAATGTGATGGCTGACCGCATTTGGTTGCGGCTCAATTAAATACACGCATGAAGAATTTCAGATCCAGTAACTATAAGCTTGACTGTGGGATTCAATATGACTATACGCGTAACGAAACGATGGTTGGTGTAGGACTGCAAGTGTGCCCAACCTCCTTCTACAATAATTCTATGGACATAATTTCCACTCAAGAGGACTGTCACCCGGTATCCTTCCCAATCGCCGACTCCAACAATGCGGCCTGTGCGTTACATCGCATCTGTTGTGTGGTCTGACAAAACCCTGAAACCAAGGCACTTCAAATCCAAAATCTGCTGACCAAAACTACTTCAAACTTGAATTGATTCTACCATTCACGCTGATACGGATCTAATCATCAACACAGACAAAGCAAGCTGCGCTCTCCGTTCTAGTATGTTACAATGGCCGTGGATAGTAAAACTCCTGCAGAGCATCTGGGTCGATTGGCTCGCTAGTGGGACTATAAGTCGGTGTATCTATCTCAGTCTGAATAAGCTTTGGACTCTGAGACTCTGATCGCGGCCAATTGAATGTAGTCATCGTGTTGGAAGATTTTGTTTCCACTGTCGCCAACTCTGACAGTGGAGTGTGAACCAATCCATGTGCATCATCACGCACTTTCCATGGGCGCGGATAGAAGAACTCCCTCAGCGCATCTGGATCGATAGGCTCTAGTGTCGGAGACACAGCTGGTGGTGCTGAAGGCAATTGAACTGGAGTACAAGGTGTGGGTTTCAAGTGTCCAGGGAACCGGCCCATGCGCAGATGCGCTTTTTGGGTGGGCGTGAAGCGGTGGGGCAGACCGGACCGGGGGATATCGTGACCACGAGCTTGTAACCAGATGGACGGCATTGGCGCAGTTGTTCTTGTGCTAGTACGGGCTGCCACGCTCTTTTTGTCTAATTTTTGTAGTCCGTAAGTTGCGCCGCCCACAACAATGGCGCGGCCGGCCACAACAATGGCGCAGCCTAGTACAACGAGCACAAGTATCAAGACGACGCGGACGGTGCGTTCGCGGAGAAATCTAGTCACGGTCGAGGACTTGGGTTGTAGATCTACTCTACGGGGGTGAGCGCCCAGTTCGACGTCTACGAATTCTTTCACTTTCGATTGATTGTCTGTCAGGGGGTGCGATGGCATCTTGTTGATCATCTTGTTAGCTAGGTGTTGGAAGAATGTATCAGTATCAAGAACTTTGAGTTTAGGGTTGATTGGGATGCTTCTGTGATGAGGAAAAGGCAAGTGGGAGAAGAGTGAAGATAAATAGACGTGCACAGCACATTGTACGATAAGGATAATCATTGTGAGACGATCAATGAGATACGCGAGCACAAAGTCACAATCATAGAAGGGAATGATTGATGATCGAGTGAATGTGCAACATTGTTGCCATTGTGGATTCTGTTTCGATCCTAGTATACAACGCTTAGTCTTCGTAGTCATGCCCATGCCTAGTTTGCAAGTATGGTCCCATGTTACGGGTGCTATGTAACCCTACCAGATGAGGGCGGCTAGGCTTAGGATGCGCAATCGTGTCCAGACCGTCGCGCAAGACATCGTCAAGTTGCATGATGGCACTCTCAACTGCCACGCCTTGGGCGCCACAGATCGCGCTGCCAAAAATAAGGCGCACGATCACACTAGGGTCGTCTTTGCCGCAAATGTATACGCTGCCTGATTTTAAGGGCTGTGAATGTTCATGAAGTTGCGTTTTATTGTTTTCCGCGTGTAGCTCGTGTTGGTCGTGCTGCCGCGGCTCGGGCTTGACTTGCAGCCGTAGGTGCATCGAATGACCTCGTGGCCCTCTTCTTAGTAGTCTTTGTAGAGTCCTCGACTCCAATTTCAGCATCTGCCTTGCGCTTGAGCGAAGGCGCAGCGCGGGTTTCTGTCGCATTCCAGGTCTTGCTCTTGGCCTCGCCAGACTTTACGGCGTCACCTGCTGCCTTGACACTGCGATTGGCCTCGGAAGATGGTGGAGTTGGCGGCCGATTGCTCTCTCGCGCAACCTCTGGTGACTTGGGCGCGGTTGCTGGGGCATCTTTGGTGGCATTGCGTTGTTGTGCCACCCAAGAAAGCAGGCTCTCTTCTGTATTTCCATCGTCTGCGTCATCCTCACCATCCAGCATGGCGTCGGCCATTTCGCCGGCAATGTCGTCTCCAGCATCCCTATCTGTGGCCATGCGCATGGCGAACTGGAGTAACTGCTGCGGATCCATACCGCTCAGAGGACCACCGGCAACGGCGAGCTGCTTCTGAAGCGCTGCCATGATGGCATCCTGGCTGATGCCCAAGTCGTCTTCCTCGTCTTCCTCGTCTTCCTCAACTTCTTCGTCTATTTCTTCCAAGTCTTGGCCATGTCCGACCGCTGTATCGTCAAGCACCTCTGAGGCCGGCGAAAGCAGCTCTGCAGGATCAGCCGCCTGTGATGCCCCAGCTAATGTACTCGACTCCTCCTTGGGTGGGGGGCCACGGGCCCAGCGTGGCGTCTCTGCAAGCGTCTCTCGCCAGTTCCTGAGAAGCGAGTATGTCTGCGCATCGTCGGCCAAGACGCTCTGCTTCGGCTGGCGGTCGCATTGTGAGCGCCAGACAATCGGGGAGTGCGCGACTCGCTCCGTGTTTGTCGGCTCGGGTGCGCCGTCCGCAGTCTTGCGCTTCTTCTTGCTGCGACTGCCGTGAGCGCTGCGTTTCCGCTTCTGCCCGACCTTGGAGTCTTTCGCGTCGTGTGGCTGGAAAGTCGCATCGTCGTATCCGTCTGAGGCGTACTCCAAGTCGTTGAAGTAGTCGAAGCGATCCCAGTCTGGCTGCATGTCCTCGTCGCCATATGCGGTCGGCGGGGGCGAAGCTACGGCATGCTCTGCCAGGTCGTCCGCCGCCATGTACTCGTCCTCGACGTAGAACCACTCGTCGCCATAATCGGAATAGTCGTCGCCGTAGTCGCTCATGTTGTGCGGCCGCGGTCGAGGTCGAGGTCGAGGTCGAGGTCGAGGTCAGCGTCCCAGGCACGGCGCACACGGTTGCGGCGCAGAGCGTGGGTGGTCAATGCGAGTCGTGGCCAGTCGCCGGTCGCGAGTCACAATGCCGATGACGTCGCCGTTGTATCGTGAGGCGGGTGCAGATGATGCTCGGAGGGGGGTTGTCGCAGTGCGGGATGAAGGTAGCAGTGTCCGCGCATGGGGGTGAAGAAGCCTCTACAGCTAACGCGGAATGCAGGTGCTCACGGTGTGCTTGGGCTGATGATGGCCTGATGTCGAGTCGCACGGCCAAAGTGAAGAGCAGCTGTCCTGGCGGCGTGTGCAGCGCTGTGCCATCCAACACGTCCTCGTCGACCTTGTTTCGCCAGACGGCACGGGAAGCGCGACTTACATTGTGTTTGCTGCCGTAAACACGTCCGCGCCTTCCCCGCGCAATGGCCAATGACATAACGGGCGCGCCTCTGCGGCTTCCCGCGGCTTAGAGACCGCCGAGGCACCTCTGCTTCCCCAGATTTCACTCCCCACAAACAAATGTGCTGCCGTTCCAATCTGTCCGACTGACACTGTGTGACTGTGTGTCCTCTGAAGCTTCCACGGGCTTGCCATCATGCGTGCCTTCCGCAAGTCGACTTACTTTTCGCGCCAGCTGTCGGCTGCTCATGCGCTTCGCTTCAACTCAACGGCGGCGCAGACAACCAAGTCGCTCACATCAGTGCTCATAGCCAACCGAGGAGAAATTGCTCTGTAAATCATAATCAATGCCCTATGTCCCCTCTTTCACCGACCAAAGGCTAACGACATCTGAAGCCGTGTCGGACGAACTGCTTCCGAGTATGGCATACGAACGACCACGCTCTATACCGATCCAGACGCGCGATCACAACATGCCTTGAGCTCGCCATACGCCGTGAACCTCGGCGACCCGTCTGCATACCTCGATGGGGACCGCATAATACAGATTGCCAAGGAGCAAGGGTGTCAGGGCATTCATCCAGGATATGGCTTCGTACGCAACTTTACACTGACACTGACATTGTCGAGCGCGAGCTGATCAAACTGCAGCTGAGCGAGAACCCAGTGTTTGCGAGGAAATGTACAGAGGCTGGCTTGACCTTCATTGGGCCGCCATGGCAAGCCATCGAGTCCATGGGAAGCAAGAGGTACAAAGCAGTCCGTCGGCGTAATCTGCAATGGCTGACTTGTGGTGAACAGCGAGTCCAAGGATATCATGACCCAGGCTGGCGTGCCATGCATACCCGGTTACCATGGCTCCGAACAAGACCCGGATTACCTCAAGGCCGAGGCCGCCAAAATTGGCTATCCCGTACTGCTCAAGGCTGTCAAAGGCGGAGGCGGGAAAGGCATGCGCATCGTGAACAACGAACAGGAATTCTTTGATCAGCTTGCGTCAGCAAAGTCGGAAGCGCGGAATTCTTTCGGCGACGAAGTTATGCTAGTCGAAAAGTACATTACCACCCCACGGCACATCGAAGTCCAAGTCTTTGCGGACAAGCATGGGAATTGCGTAGCGCTAGGCGAGCGAGACTGCAGCATTCAGCGAAGACACCAGAAGATCTTGGAAGAGTCCCCAGCTCCGCACTTGAAGGAAGATATCCGGCAAGACATTTGGGAAAAGGCCCGACAAGCTGCTCTCGCCGTTGGGTACGAAGGTGCTGGCACCGTCGAATTCATCTTCGACAACGATACCGGCGAGTTCTTCTTCATGGAAATGAATACGCGATTGCAAGTCGAACACCCTGTCACTGAAATGGTCACGGGAGAAGACTTGGTTCGGTGGCAGCTCATCGTAGCAGAAGGCGGAAAGTTGCCGCTTACTCAGGAACAGATCGAACACCGCATTTCAGAGCGAGGACATGCCATCGAAGCCCGCATATACGCTGAGAATCCAGACATGAACTTCATTCCAGACTCAGGTCTACTTCTGCACCTCCGCACCCCAACACCAACTGCCACAGTGCGCATAGATTCAGGCTTCATCGCTGGCGACGAAGTTTCTTCACATTACGACCCTATGATCTCCAAGCTTATTGTCCAAGGACCGACGAGAGAAGCCGCAATACAGAAACTGAAAGCCGCCCTTGAGGAGTACGAGGTCGCGGGACCCATTACCAATATTGAGTTCATTAAGCGCATGTGCGTGAGCCCCGACTTCGTTGCCGGCGATGTTGAGACGGGTTATATCCAAAAGCACCATGCCGAGCTCTTCACACCGCAACCACCAGCACCTGAGGTCTACGCCCAAGCTGCCCTAGGTCTTGCTCTGGAAGAAATATCCTCTGCCCATGGTGATCCATTCTCCGGCCCACCCGTCACCGCAGTCGGCTTCGGCTCAGGCACAAATTTCCAACAACGAGACTTCACCCTCGTCGAGATTCCTGCCGATGGCAAAGGCGAGTCAACATCCACACCTGTCACAATTCGCCAAACAGCACCTGCCAAATTCGACATTACAGTGAATGGCACAAATTACGCAAATGTAACATCCGCTTTCTCCCCTTCTACAAATACACTCACATCCTTTTACCCACACACTCGGCTCAGCACCACTTTCGTCCGTAACGAAGACCGCCTCACGCTCTTCCAAGCCGGCCGTCAATACCGGCTCCAATTGGCCATGCCTGAATGGACAAAGAAGGCGCTTGGTGTCAAGGACGTGAAAAATTCGGTGCTCGCACCCATGCCGTGCAAAGTGCTCAGAGTGGAAGTGCAAGAAGGTGACGAGGTTAAGACGGGTCAGGCCCTTGTTGTTATTGAAAGTATGAAAATGGAAACAGTGATAAGGAGTCCAGTCGATGGTGTGGTCAAGAGGGTGGTGCATGGGAAGGGGGATTTATGTAAAGCAGGGACGGAGTTGGTGGAATTTGAGGAGAAGGAGGAGGCTTAGGGGGGGCGAGGATGATCAGTCTGGCCGTTGGTGTTACGCAAAAAAAAGTAATGGCATGTAGTAAGGACGACTATTGATGATTGCTCCATGTTTTTGGAAGCTGGCACAATTTTGCTGCTTTCTAGTTTTGATCCTCAAGGGCTACAAATACCGATGCAATCTCTGAACGGATGAACAGCCGTCAAGCAGTGAGTTGGGGGAAACAATATTTTCCAGCTAGGAAGAGATCAACGCGAGACCTGACAATACCTGATGGTTGAGCACTAGTATCGCGCGCAGCATCCATTTGCACCCAAATAGTTTTTCGACGATGTCTTCGAGGAGAGTCGAAAGCATAGTCATGTCGACCCGTCAAGGATAATTTATATTCCTTCCTTCGTCCTTCTTATACGCCTGCTGTATTCGTTTTGACCGGAGATCATAGCAGGAAGCCCTTATTTTCAGCAGCATCGTTCCTCAGTAGTTGATGCACATGCTTCTCCACGACCTTTCATCCCGATACAAAAGCGTATCTTCTCTTTACCTCACCATGCTTCACCAACGCAATCTGTGCTGCATCCTCGCCCATTTTGGTAGATCTCACGCTGAAATTTCAGCTTGTACAGCCTCGTCAGCTTATCTATCGCATGATCGACACCATCTCGGAATGCATACGCCCCGAACTGGTCTTCTCTGGCAAGCGGCTTGAGATCAGATAGGCTCCACAGCCTCATGTCAAGACGAATATCGTGCTCAAGCAGGTCGTGTGCCTTGCATAGCGTAGAGTACGCAAAGAGCAGCTCGAAGTGGAAGCCTGCATTAGTGGCGTTGCGAGGGTTCTTGCGGTCCTCGAGATGATCTGACATCTTGATGCTGATGGGCCCCCGCGTGCTGGACGTTTTTTTGCTGCATCTCCATCCCGATGGCGTTCTTGTGGTCGATATACTTCATGGCATCGAACCACCCGGCACAGTAGTTGTGTTTGCGCATGAGGACAATGTGCCTGCTCGAAAGTGCGCAGCTTTTGAGACAGTTGCTCCTCTATCTTCTTTTCCGTCTCAGATACTCTGAGATCAGCATCACGAGCCTGTCCTTGCAAGGCACCATCTGGCTCGCGCTCCATATTTTTGAGCTGCTGGTCTAGATCGCGTTGCGCAACGCGGGCGTCGGCAAGTTGCGTGTCGTTGGAAAAGCAGTGAGGATATCGCAAGTGGTATGAGTCGCTGTGGCCTTGTGTCTGGTGCGGTTAGTAGCCAGGATGCGCTATCACAGCCTCTCAACTTCTTTTCCCCTTAGCATCTTGGAGCATCACCGATTGCGGCGCTGATCACTTCGTACTTTGTGCCCGGAGCAGTGTCTCTTTTAAGAGGCGAGCTGCAATCTTGCTGAGATCTATCGAAAGCTGAGTAAGAATTGAATCTAGGAGCTACTGGCAGACAAGGATTCGGCATGGTGGAGAATCACAGGACTCGCCGTGCGGCTAAAGAAGTTTAATTGATGTGACAACGCCAGGGCATGCAGTCTAATGTATCTAATGTAAACCTATACACAAAAAAATTGCCGAGTTTAGCGAGGGGTTTTTACTTCCTGCTACGTCGGAACGCGGCGAAGGGCGGGAAGAAGTATGCAGGATGGAAGACAGTAAGCACCACGCATGCAATCGCAAGCATCCTATGAGAAGGTTAGTTTCCCTTCGTGGTATAGCAAAGCCATGTTGTACTCACATGCCGTCCAGGAGTAAGAACTCCTTCTCGTTACGCATGAGCGCATTTCCCCAACCGCCAGCCATTTCAGGGAGTCTGTAAATGCAGCGAATCAGCACAGTGATGTATGCGAGGGTGACCATCCATCCAAAGGTCTTGAGTTTCCACATGGCGAGGTCACCGTTGTCCCTGTCGAGGTGGTACGCGCTCTTTTCGTTGATAGACTCGCGCTTCGATGTTCCCTTCTTGTAGCGGATAATGTACACGACAACAAGAATACCGCACACGGCCATAGTGACGACTTGAAAGGCGATACCGGCCACGATCATATTGTTTCCAGCATCGATGAGCTTCTTGTCTTTGGTTCCACCCGCAGCGGCTAGTCCGCCACCAATTCCTTGCAATACCATGGAGCCGAAGTCGCAGCCGACAAATACCCATGGATAGAGACGCGGCTTGAGGACTGAGTACTGCGGACCGCAATACAGGACAAAGTGCTTCAGCGTCAAGTAGATGGCAGCGGCAACAAAACTTGGTCCGAGCACCAAGGCGCAAATCTGAAGCTTGAAGCCGCTTTCATTCCAGGGGTTGTTGTGCATGATGATGCGGCCAATGTAGCCGGCGCATTCGAGGAACGTCCCGATGCCGAGCGCGAGCGTGTATGTCCATGTCTTAGTCATGATGCCAATGACCAGACATGCTATGAAGCATATACCAAACACGGCAGCCAAGAAGGCGTTTGCGCCCATGTTAGGACGGTAGCCATATAGTGTGGCGTTGACGGGGCATCTGGCTGAGACTTCGAGACATTTCCTGAAATCGCCCTTGGGTCGGTCGGTGGCGGCTGAGATGAGAGGAAGGAGGCATGCAAGCGTCAGCAGCGCGGCGCGGCGCACGGTAGACTTCTGCATCGTGCAAAGTGTAGCTCAAGAAAGGCCGTAACGAAATAGAAGCGGCGCCTCAGGGCACTTGAAGGGGAGTCGAAGAAGCGGCGAAGTCAAAGTCGTAAATCGCAAACGGGGCCATATTCACCGGCGGCGCAGTCCTTTGTATCCTTTTCAAACAGCGTAGCACCTGCCGTATGCGCCGTATCATGTTTGCCTGGCGCCTGGGTTGCCCGAAGCCCACTTCGCGTCTCGCGTGCAAGCGAGATCTCTAAGCGATCGCAAAGGTCGTTGCAAAATCGTCATGATTGGGCAAAGTAAGAAGCTGACGTGATCCGAGCGTATGGTGGCGTTGCGGCAAAACGACGTGCCGACGCTGGTTAGGCTTGGTGGTGGTGCGGTGCGTGGTTCTTACGCGTGGAAAAAATGGGGGTGAAGACTGATGATGGAGAGACTCTCTCAGGCGACATATGTGAGTTACGCTTGGAAGTCGGGTGGGGAATCTGCGATTGAAGGGCCTTTGGGGTGTTAGAAGCTTGGTGCATCGTCCTCATGCGCTCCGCGGAAGGATGCAAATCTAGATTGCGCTAGGAACAGCCCATATTGTCGGCATGGTCAACTTTCCCACCGGTTTCGACGACTTCCCTACACTTCATCATCATGAGATGTCGTCGGATATTCGGCAAGAATTCGACTTATTTCTACTCGTATGCTTGTAGTCGGACAGGGGCTGGAGACCCCTGAGTTTTACTACTACCTACACTATATAACAGAAGCGTAAGCATATCCCCAGTGTCAAAAAATGCTATAGCTACATCTGCATCGACTCGCTATTTCAATTGGCTTCTCTCTCTATAAATCTGCCGTGCCTAGTTTTATGAAGAGGCTCGCGACGAACATGGAGCCAATGCTTAGTCACCAGCTGGTTTTATTTGCCATTTTCGGAGGCGGGGCTCCCGGTCATATGATCTGGACGCTTGTCCGTCACCCAGCAAGAAATACTCGCCTCCACAATGAGGCACTATGCGCAACCAACTTCAATGATCCATCAGAACAAGCACCACGAATGGGTCTCGCTGCAGTCGTCCGCTGTCGAGTAACTCGCCTCACCACATCTATCTTGTGGTCGTTGTTTGGACCGTCATGACCTCGCCAGACGTTCGGCTTGACATGAATCCACGGCCTAGCATCGTGATACCACAGGCTGCACGCCGCCAAGCAATGGACGGCAGCACAGATCCTAGACAGAGATTCTCGAAGAGTCGCAATGGCACGTTCGTCTTGAGCTGTTTCCTTCAGCCAAGGTTACACTATGCCCCTTTTTGACCTTACGCGCCGCTAACTTTTGCATCATCAGGATGTGTGACTTGCAAGGCTCGAAGAGTCAAGTGCGATGAAACAAAACCTACGTGTGAGCAGTGTGCTCGTCGACGCATCACTTGTGGCGGCTACAAGATTGATATCAGATGGAAGCAAGCGTCCGGCCCCAACAAGCCAACCTCACCGAAGCGGAGCAAGGCGGGCTCTTCCAGCCACAATCGTCGATCAAGTACAGATGACCGCCTCAATGCGTCAAGTTTTCTGGATGCTAGTGACCGGATTGATCCGAACACTGGGCCTCACCAGCAGCTGCTGTCTTTACATGATGGTTCGAAGCAATTGTCGGATTTGGACTTACCAACATCGAACATCAATCAGCGCAACATGAATCTTCTGACCCCTCGGTCCATGGGTATATTATTTCCGGATTTGGATGCCGATGCCACACAAGCACTGCCCACTCCGGACCAAGCAACTCATAGCTCAAATACATCACCTCCATGCGTAGTCGAGACTGCTCAGATCAACGCGACTGACTATGATCACGAATTATGGAACATGGAAACGTTCTGGGAAGAGTATCTGAAACCTCTCCCAGCGACACCATTCATGCCGGACATTTCCACCGGTGGTGCACAAGCATTGGCGGAACGTAACAGCGACCGCGAAGAATATATCACAACTACTTTCCGTCACGAGATATGCCACAAGCTCTCTATTGAAGAGGATCCTAAGCAAAACCCATGGTGGAATCTTGTTTGGCCTCTAGCTGTTGATCACCCTGCAGTCTACAATGCCGTTGCAGCCCTGACATGTTTTGGAACCAATGGGGACTCGTCACATCAACTTTCAGATGGCGCACAATACTTACACCGAAGCACGCAGAGTCTCTCCGAGCAGATGGAGAAGGGCGATATACCCCTGAACGCTGCTCTAGCTGCAACCCTGGCGCTTGGCTTTGCTGAGAACTGGGACTGCAATAATTCATCGGGCGGGCCTATGCATATCCGTGGCGGCGGGTTGCTGCTCCAACAAATTATTTCCAACCACGGCAACGTCTCTTTTGGCAATGAGGAGCAGACTCGCCTAAGCTTTTTGGCACATACGTGGACGTATATGGATGCATTAGCTCGCTTTACTTGTGGCGAACTATCACATCCGTATCATGGAGGCGTTTCTACTCCTGACCTGACTGTGTTTGCAACGGATGCATCGAACCTCGACCCTTTGATGGGTTACGCTACGGCGTTGTTTCCTGTCTTAAGGAATGTCGCAGACCTGATCAACAGAGCCAGGGCCAGAGAAGTGTCACGGAACTCCCCTGCCATCATCTCGCAGGCGCTCGAATTGAGAAGCACAATTGAGCGCTGGTCATTGCCGATCGACCTTGAAGCCATTGATGATGAGCCTTCCCAGCTCATGACCGACGCAATTCAGACAGCCGAAGCATACAGGTGGTCTGCCCTATTGATGCTATATCAAACGGTGCCAGAACTGCCCAACTTGACATCTTACGGCGAGCTCGCCCAAAAGATCTTGGTGTATCTGGCCACGATACCACTTAGCTCATCCACAAACATCGTTCATATCTTTCCGCTTATTGTCGCAGGCTGCGACGCGGTGGAAGAAGAGGACAGACAGTTCGTGCGTGACAGATGGAATGCAATGTCACAGCGTATGGTGCCCGGTGTCGTTGATCGATGTTTGAGGATAACCGAAGAGATCTGGAAGAGGAGAGAAGAGTATCTTTGGAGACGTGGATTGTCGTTCACAGCAATCGGACGCCAAGTCAATACAACCATGAATGAGTCAACTACGCTCTCAAAGGATATAGCCAGCTTCATTAACTTTGGTACAAGCCCAGGGGCGAGCTCGAGCGGCAGCACTGAGCGACTTGTTCGCAAAGGCAACGACTTTCCCATATCTGCTGCATTCAAGAAGGGTGTCGACATGCTTACAAGGTCTGGATGTACGGAGTACACTGTACGAGGGAGACTACACTGGCTTGGGGTGATGAAAGATTGGAATTGGCAGTGTAAGTGGTGGTGCACCGACGATTTCCAGGGACTCAGCTAATGCACCCCATTCAGTCATGCTTGGCTGATAGCAACCGCGTATTTCGCCAACTTAGCCAAACTTTAGATCGGGAAGGAGGCAACCTGCATAATCCGGTGTTCTCTGCCCTACATCAGTCCTGGCGTGCTTCCTTCTTCGCGCGAAGCCCAGAGAGCTTTGCATCATTAGTGATACATGTGCACAGCAACTGAGTGCTACGTACCTGATCCTGAAGCCATTTATCCCGTGCAAAGTCGAGGAGAATCTGGCGGCAGCGCTTACGGCCTCTCCAGCATGCGAACGCGTCTAGCATCTTAGATCACCAGAGTCGACTTCATGCAATCGGATTCGACGAGAGCAAAGCAATCTTTGTGCATTGGGAAGGTGGGCCCCTCGATACTTCTGACATTAGACGCATCCTACGCAACTGGGACGAGCCGAGAGTCAACAGAGAAAAGGTGCAACTGCATTGTCGCACTGCAAACTTTCAATAATTGTGGAGGAACTGTACTGACTATCCTAAACCCCTTTCACTGTCTTCTATAATCTACACCTTGTTCCCAGGCGAAAGCCAATAGTGGGGCGTTCGCGAGAACTGACACACAGCGCTTTGGGATGCATCGGCAACGAAGCGGCTGTTCGAAAAGCAGCCTACTGGAATGGAAGCCCTGCTGAATGGAAATAGCGCCGCTGGGGAGGATGTAAGTGGAGAAGAGGGCGGGTATGATGGAGAAGGGGAGTTTAGTGAGGAGGAAGAATTCTAGAGTTAGTAAGACGTGACGAGAGGAGAAGCTGCGATTCAGGGTGGGCATAAGGGCTAGATTGAGTTTGAGGTCTTTTCCTTCAGCTTTTCTTTGGCAAAGATGACTCTGACCGTATCTCGAGCTCCGGGACACACATACACCCTAAGCACATAGATCGGCATGTACACGTGCTTTCTCTAGAGCAAGTCAGATGTGTAGAAAAGGGTAGGAGGAAGTAGGCCGACGAATGCAACAAGGAATGAGTTCAAATAATCTTCTCACTTGCGTGGATTTTCTTTTGAATACATCCAGGCTATAGTTTCGATGGTGAAGGTATATACCAAGCTACAGCGGTTCAGGACTAAGCACACCTAGCGAACATTGGTGAGCATTACCATATGTATTAATCTACGTCTGCGGTCGCATCACATCTGGATGAAGCGCCCACGCAAGAAGGCCGCCGCAAATTCTTACCGTGGGAATCTCGGCGGCTGCACCACTGAGCAAGGAACAGAGATATGTGGCAAAGAAGCTAAGGCATATGCAGGATATTTAGCTAACTCCCCGAAAAGGAACGTTACGCTGTGCTGCATGTTCATGCCTCCAATGAGACATCTCGTTCGCAGCACCCACACATTGTCATAGGTGTGGCGCGGATGTCATGGGAACATCACCTTCAGAGCCAAATATTAGTCAGGATACTGGTCTGACCAAGCAACCTTGCGCTCTACCTGACTCAACACAGTCCCTGATCTTCATCCTCGTGATACTCGTGGTGCTTGCAAGGCATTGTATTGGCACGCAGTGCTGATTCTACACGGGAGCAGCGAACTATCCAATCCTTGATATATCATTGCGAACCAACACTTGACGAGATAGCGCTCCATGTCCCCTTTTCATCGCGATGCCGTCTTGGTCTCAGCCATAATTGACATCGTCCAAGGAATGGGTAAGTCGTTGCTTGGGGTAGTTTTCTACACAGCCCATTGTTCTCTCACTTTTACAGTCATAGCACACAATTGGCTGAAGTGAGTGTGTTCTCTCACTGTCCGTGTTTGGCTTGCGTCATATCGAGCTTGTCCGTGATATGTAAACGAGCAGCGATCTCCTTCAACTCACTCTCTGTTTGCGGCACGCACCAGTAATATAGAAACAGCCTCCCACTTTGAATCTTCGACACTCTTCTCTTCCACCCCCCACCCACAACAAGCGAAACGGCTTTCAACCTGGGAAATACACAAATTCAACTCAACCTCTCACCGACACGGCTTCACCACAATGAAACTCTTTAACCTCATTCTCGCCCTGCTTGGCTTCACGGTCATGGTCTTTGCGTCGGGAATTCCTCGCGACGACACGGTCACGTCCGCCGACAACATTGGCATGATGTGCGCGGAAGGCGAACGCAAGTGCCTCGCTGCAAACGATGATGGCAAGGATGGCGGCGTCTCCGAGTGCGTCAACGGCTACTGGAAGATGATCCAAGATTGTCGATCGTACGAACGCTGTGTCGATAAACCAGCCCCTCACTGCACCTGGGCCCAGCTCCGTCGCGACACTGGCGAGCCTGCATCTGCTGACGCTTCTGCCGCGGCCTGCCGTGAGGGCGAGCCTTAGTGCCTTGCCGCAAACGACGACGGAAAGGACGGTGGAGTATTTCAGTGCGTCAATGGTTACTGGAAGATGTTTCAGGATTGCCGCTCTTTCGAGTGTTGCGTCATGACTCCAGCCCCTCATTGTACGTGGGCAAAGGCGCCTAGGGCACTGGAGTAGAACTCTTGTGAGTCTATTGCTCTCGCTGCTTGAGGGCTGGGTTGACTTCGAGGCGACAGTGCACCAAACTTGACCTTCGACCGGGATATGCGAATTGAACGGAGACTTTGGGGTTTGAATCACAAAAGATGAATGGCATAGATTGATGAACACGTGGAATGTGGTATTCGGATACTTCTTGGGATTCCAACCTCTATAAGAAATGAGACTATCACTATCAGGGACTATTCCTCACTGGGTCATGTAAGGAAATATTCGCCTTGACCAATTGGTACAAATACAGCGCGTCATTCGCCGCCCGTCTCATGCCCGAACTAACAACGTGTTCCCTCGTAGTACCATAGTACCAAGAAACGCTCTGATGATGTGAGGCGCACTTAACGGCAGCTCATCAGGATCGAGCGAGACATAAGGATGAGCTATTCGGAGGTTAGGTGACACAGGGGTTCGATGGCGTAGAAGACAACTCTAACAAGTCGAAGATGTTTCGAACTGCTACATTGTTTGAACGGGTATCGTTTACTTACAGCTAGCTCTCTGCATGTACGCTTCCACCTCGGGTCACTTGCTGCATCTGTTCAAGACTCGAGACTGACGAGATTACATAGACAGTGGAAATCGAAGAGCGCGATATATTACGGAGTTCGACTCTGTATTTCCGAAACCATATCGCTTACTGAAATATCTGCAGAAGAACATCTCTACCAAATATGATAACTCGTCCTACTCATCTTGGACAGCTAACTGAAGGGAGCCGCTCTTTGATAGATCAGGATTTCCCAATTGCATGGTCCACCGTAAAGGGCCTGCGGCGGTAGTAGGACGACTCAGCCGATACCTCATGAACGTGGACAACATTTCTTTTGTGTCCTTCGCCGTCGCCACTGTCGTCGCTGTCATCCTTACTCGAGCTTCGCTGCGCTTTTTCTTCGTTCGAGAAGCCCGACGCTTTGCAGAATCTGTCGCTCTAGAACAACGCATATTAGCTGATGTATGCCACTGGGAGAGGAGGAATTTGTTATGGCAAAATACAGATTCGGTCGGGTGGTCTTACTATACGGCTATGTACTCAGTACAGTGTTGTTCTAAAGAGTTGCTACGTGCTATTTGTTTGATAGGCCGAATGTCTTCAGGTGCTATTGAAGATTGACTCTTATAGTCGCTCGGAGGCATCTAGAGATTTAACTATGTTAAGGTATGCTACGGTTGTAGGAAGAAAAAAACGAAGGTCTTCAGTGACCTTTCAGTGCACACGACCGGTGGAATGGCGAAAGCACACGCCGGATATATCTGTCTTGGTGATATCTCCGCCGTTGCTCCCGGGGCTGTGTGCTTACTAGTACTCTTGAGACGCTGCTTGAAGTCTTCTGTCAGCATTTTAACGCTCCTTGTCACTCGCATCTTGTCTTTGAAGGCGAGGATAGTCTTGTTAATTTTGTCAATGTCAATTTTTTGTTATTAATGTCAATAAAGAGTAAATCTATCATTAAGCTAGTAGGTTCATTGCCGTCAATCGTACGACGACTATAGAGCGCAACAGAGAAAATCTACGGTCTCAGGGCAAACTTTGGTATCATTTGAATGCCGGTAGATAGATCAATATCTGCTGAAGAGTCGACAGCGTACAATATTTACCTTGGCAAGGACCTCAGAAGAGTTCAACAAGGTGAGGCCTCCACTTGAGGCATACGACTGGGCAACTACATTTCTTTGTTAGTGGAGGAGAGTTATGTAGCAGTAATGCACGTTTTTTTTTTTTGATGTGGCGCCTCAGCCTAGTCTGACTCGGCTCGTAATTTTTCAACCGCACGTTGACCCCTGACTCCACCAATCACACAACACAGCTCTGCAGTACTAACAGCATCGAATTTCCCCCGGTTTGGCATCCTCATGTTCGATTATAGGACTAATTCTGGGACTTTGAACTGCCGTGTAGGATATATTTCTGCTAAATTTGAATCTTCCCATTCAACAGCAACTGGCTCGGTGGTGTAGTTGGTTATCACGTCAGTCTAACAAGGCACTCGCCCTCGGACACTGAAGGTCCCGAGTTCAAACCTCGGCTGAGTCATCCAAACGCATCGCAGCGTTTCTTTTTGTGGTTGTGGAATACTTTTTGGGTGGTTGTGGCGCTGAGGGACGATGTGGGAGATTGTCTGGTTGATTCTGTGCATTTTGGGATGCTAAGCGAGCTCAGGAACACGGAATACGCATGGCGGATGTCACCAAATATTTACGAAACGTTTGTGACTTTTTGGTTCCAGGGTTGGCATTGCGATGATGTTTTTGGGGTCGGTGCGTGTGCATGATTGTGAATCGCCAACAAGCTCGTGACGAGCAACACCACACATACACACTACCCGTCTATTGTGTTAAATACCTACGACATAGACTTAATCACAAGGATCACAAGGCATAACCCGGGTCATTGAACATCGCAATGTCTTCTGCTGTCGACTTGACGAAACTGCCAACTCCCCCAGCCTGCATAGCAGACTTCTGCCTCATCCCACTCGGCACACCAACCGCATCGGTCTCAAAAGAGGTTGCGCAAGTTCAACGACTTCTGAAGCAGAGTGGGCTGGAGTATTCAATGCATTCGGCCGGGACTACCGTCGGTATGTTGCATGTTGTCGAGTGACGTTAGATTCGATATTGAAAAAATGCGCTGATGCACGTCGTAGAAGGTTCCTGGGACGATGTTATGAGGGTCATTGGACAGTGTCATGCTATGCTGCATCAGAATGGGGTTGTGCGGATTCAGAGCGACATCAGAGTGGGCAGCAGGACGGACAAGAAACAGACACACCAAGACAAGGTGAATGCTGTCGAGAAGCTTCTTAGAGAAGATGAATGATTGGAGTCGTAGACAGTACATGCTGGCCAAGAGAAGCTCATCTTATTCGAGGTCCTCAACAACAGGATGGCACAAGACTAGGTCTAATTGTTCTATGTTCAAGGGGAGTGGGGAGTTCCTATGATCATCTATCACACCATCACAACCTCGACACAAAGCACGGGCGAAGCCTGTCTGCTGTGGTTGCTGGTCAAAAGTCTAGACACAAGGCATAGTCACCGGGTCGGTTGTGGATATCGATAGATCTACGGCAGCGATTATCGTGCCCATGCAGACGTGTTGCACATGGCATCGAGCATTTCTTCACTGAGCAAGCGTGCTTCAAGCAGCATTCCTCCTGCTATCCACAGCATCTTCTAGACGATGGACAAGTCGTGCACACACCGCTTTCCCCACACGACGTTGTCGCACCCTATCGATAGGATGTACTGCCCGGTGGTGCTATTGGTGGACGTGCGCTCGACCACAGTGAGGAAGCTGGGGTAGCCGGCCGGTACTCGTGGAGCGACGATGCCACGACGGGTCTGTGGCTGAGATACAGGGCAGAAATTTCAGCGGTGTGTGCGGACTAGGATACGCGATACGGGCGATTGCGGAAGTGGGAGTGGGAGCGCGTCGACTGCATAGATGATGGACTGCATTTCGTGCTGCGCGCCAAAAGCACCCTTTGCCTGTGTCTCTCAAGAGGGCGCAGCCAATTGCTCGAGCATTGCGACGACAAGCTGCCGCAGTCGACCCGCGACTCGACGTGTAGCCGCCCCGGCTCCCTTGGGACTAAGTGGGTTCCTGACAGGCGGTGAGCACGGTCGTACGAAAAGTTGGCGAGCCGAGCGAGCGGACCTGCATCATTATTGTGCCCTGCCCTGCCCTGCCCTGCCACTGCCACTGCCGTGAGCCTCCCGATCGTCCGGAAAATCCCTATTCACCTCACTCCACCCTCACAACACCCGTCCGCCATTGCCCAAATTGCATCCGCTGCCATCATCCAACCCTCTGACGTAGCCCTCGACACCAGACCTCTCGCCGTCACGCACCCTGCCGCACTCGCGTGGCCCGCATGGGAGATTCACGAGGCAACGGAAGGCATGCACGCGACCGCCTCGGCGAGCCACAACAACACCGCCCACGTCGCTGAAGCCTCAACGCCTGCGTCGCACACGCAGCATCGCCGGCAGCCATGGCCTTCAACTTCAACTGGTCGCCGCTGATGGCCGACACCTCGCGCGCACGCGATATGCTTACCACCGCCCTGAACAAGTCGCCCAAGCCTCCCATCATCGTCGACGACATCATCGTCACCGAGCTCAATCTCGGCACGACGCCGCCTGAGCTGGAGATACTCGAGATTGGCGATCTGGCCGAAGACCGCTTCCGCGGCATTTTCAAAATGTCGTACTCGGGCGACGCGTTCCTGACGCTGAAAACAAAGGTCCAGGCAAATCCACTCAAGACATACCTCTCCGCGAAACCAGACTTCGCTTCGCCCCAGCCGCTGGCCGCTTCGTCTGGCTTGACCATACCGTTGCAGATTACCTTGTCCGACATACGGCTGTCGGGTTTTGTCATCCTGGTCTTCTCTAAGCAAAAAGGCTTGACACTGGTGTTCAGGAATGATCCGCTGGAATCGCTCAAAGTGTCGTCGACCTTCGACTCGATACCATTCGTGCGAGACTATCTGCAGAAGGAAATTGAAGGCCAGCTGCGCGTACTCTTCATGGAAGACTTGCCCGCCATCATCCACCGCTTGTCGTTGCGACTGTGGTCACCCGAGTTCCAGGAGCTCGAGACAGAAGAGCGCCTCGAGGGCAATCACGACGACACCGTGCCCATCGATCCGCTTGCGACACCGCCTCAGGACGCCGTCGATGCGTTTGGAAACCCACTGAACGAGTCGCAGATCTCGGCCCTTTCGCTCGACACAACCGGCGAGATCCACGCCTCCTTCTCCCAGAAGAATATGCTTCGACTGGCAGCACTGTCAGAGTCACAGCATACACTATCACTCTTCACACCTGGGATCCGAGACGCCGTCTTCCGTGCATGGGCTGGTCATCCCGACAGGCTTGAGACAGGGTTGGCTACGCCAGGTCTTACCAGAGGCAGCCTGTCTCGAATTCAGTCCACCTTCGGCAGTGCAAGGTCTGGCCCATCATCGGTGGCTTCGGGAAGCACTGGCCACGACACGCACAGCTCACGCCCGTCGCTTACCACATCGCATTCCATGTCTGCTGGCTTGAGCTTGGGCGCGAGTCGCTCACGCACTGGCCAAGTACGGAAGCGGAAGAAGCGTGTGGTGGACCTACGCAAGCACAAGGACGGCGCCGACTCTGGCGTCTCGACCGAGGCGACCACGCCTCTTCCAAGTGCATACGCATCTGAAACGTCGAGCATCATCCCAGAGGAGCCAGAAGCAGAGGCAGAGCTCGCAACACCACCACGAACACCGGCCAAGCCAAGCCTGCAGTTTAACAACAAGCATGGTAGCCTCGATGTCGGCGAACCAAGCAGAATATCGGAAAGCTCCGACACTTTGCTTCCTGCCGCACCTATCCTGTCCAAGGCTCCTGCACGGTCAAAGTCTAATCAGCGCGAGGCTTCTCATCCACCTCTGTCAACACAAGTGGAAGACTTTGCCCAGACGCCGACCAAAACCCGACCTTCATCGAAGCGTCCTCCTCTTTCACGCACCTCTCTTCGACAGGCTCAGCAGTCGACGTCGCCACTACTTAGATCTCTGTCCTTTGACAAAGTCTCAGCCCTGTCGTCACCACCAACAGAGGAGGCTGCCGGGTCGGGCGGCATACTTGAACAGGCATGGATGATGAAGATGGCGCAAGAGATTGCGCGTAAAGTACAGGAAGAGAAGGACAAGGCGGACAGACGGAGGGGACAAAGCTCGAGCGCAAAGGGTGCAGCAAGCGGAGGCATCTGGGCCGGCGACGAGGACGTCGACGCGCCGCCTGCATATGTTGCATGATGAGGTGATGAGATTATGATGCATGTTTTATGATGGCGTTTTTGGTTTATCTGGGAACAAAAGCAGTCTCCTTTGGAAGCAGTGTTGTCGTAATGTAATACCGACACGGAGTATTGGGAAAGGCGGGCAAGGACTAGAGGAGCCTGTACATACAGCGGTGGGCGGGAAGGATATCTTGGGCTTTGCGGCATAATACCCTATTCACGCTAAGCTATCGCTACTCAAATGAGATCTCAATTCTATTCCATTGTTGCTCTGTAGTACTGCTGGTGAGTACCATGATCACTTGGACTCAAATTGGCAATGGTGCAGCGCGAATGTCTTCAAGTGCTGGCTGAGCGCTACTGACATTGCGCATGTAGTAGTGGCAAGGTCTTCAGTGCATTGCAGGATTTGCGCCGAAGCCCTACACGCGCGCGAGGGCCCTCAGGAGTGTCCCACCGGATATGCTAAGGTGCAGTACTGGGCGTCACTAAGTCCAGGATGCCGCGGGAATGGTGAGAGCTTAGAGCTTTTAGATGTCGGCTTCGGCTTCCCCGCAAAATCCATACCGACTCAAACACCGATTTATTACATGGCGAACTCTCCCCCACAGACGCCCACTGTGGGCAATGACAACACTCAGGAAGATGACGCAAAGAGCAGAAGGACGCAGATTGCATGTTTGAACTGCAGGAAGCGCAAAAGTCGATGCTTGCTGTAAGTTCTGTGACGCCCGTCGGCAACTGCATCAGCAACATCGGCAATCGCACAGCCTCAACACCCTCGCGCTTCACGAAAGACTCGATAGCAAGTCAGCCAGGTGAATGTGCTAACAAGTCCCCAGCGACGAGAGCGGCTCGATACCGTGTCTTCGATGTAAACGCGACAACCTCGACTGCGTGCTGGGAGGCAGCAACCGCGGCGGACGCCGCGTGCGCAAGAAGCCGCGCATCGACGAAGGATCCTCGTCGGCTCCAGCCCTGCCTCCCCTGACTACACCGCGCACCGATGATGGCAGTTTCCACGCCCTCGGAAATCTAGGCACTTGGTCGCATGAGCCCGCAGCACAACAACAGTACCCTGGCGGTGAAGATGACCACGCAACGCGGTCCGGCTCCTCGAATACAGACGAGTTGCACTTCAATAACTTGCAAAACCCCTCAGATGCCTTGGGGATACTTGCAAGAGTCGCTGGAGAGTCGAGCTCCAATGAGGAGGCCTCCAACATGAATGGCAAAGCGCCCGAACGAATCAATCGGCCTTCATTGGCAAGTTTGCCTAGTGTAGTGTCGCTGTCCTTTTCGTACCCTTTGTTAGATCGTGGCATCCTAACGGTGCACTCACTCTGCCAACTCCTGGTCCGTTTCCAGCAGCAGTACCACCCCTATTATCCTGTAGCGCCAGCCCATGCTTTCGATACTGCACGACTGGCAGAAATGGTGAAGAAGGAGCGCCACCTCCTGACTGCTCTTCTTCTTATTGCTTCAAAAGATCTAGTAGACGAGCCTCATATCTACGAAGCGTGCATGGAGCACATGAAGAGTTTGGTTTCAGATTTAGCTGCTGGTGGAGATGCAGATATAGAAGCGGTAGAGGCCCTGCTTTTACTTGCCGAATGGGCACCATATACTCAACGAGGATCTGGCAAGGTTGGTAAAGGAGAAGAAGACAAAGAGAGTTGGATGCATGTGGGTCTTGCTCTCCGGATTGCATACTTCCTAGCGCTCGACAGGTACTCATTCCGCTTTGTCGATCAGGGAAAAGACCCAAACCATGACCGAAAAAGGCTTATCTGGACTTCCGCTTATGTTTCGGATCGACACACTAGCATCAGGATTGGGAAGGCATTTTGGTCAAGGGGCCCAGGCCCGCTTACAACACTGCGGCGCGAAGACTATCCATCCTTGATCCCAAAAAGCCCAAACGAGGAGGACTATGCATCTATATTCCAAGCAAACTTGGAGCTCACGCAACTGTTTAGCAACGTGCATGACACACTGTACTCAAATCCATCGTCAAGCTTCCGATCGCATATGAGTGGCAGCTATATCAAGTTCATCGACGATTTCCGCTCGGCAATCTATGGTTGGAAGAGCGTTTGGGGCACCCTTACTTGCTCTCCGCATCTCAAAGCATGTCTACTTATGTCGTACGACTACTTGAGGCTATACACGAATGCCTTTGCATTCCAAGCCACGGTCCTTCGCGCGCTGCCCACAGCTAGCAGCACTTCAAATACAACAATGGGCACACCTTCAGCGCCTGGCTTTAGCATGCAAGCGCCACAGCGGGTCTTTGCCACCAACAACGTTGGAGCTGTTGGCGATGCTCGTTTCATCTACGAAGGCCTGGATGCCGCAAAAGCAATTCTTACAACCGTCAACAACTTCGTGGACCCTGAGCGCTCCCTGCGCTTTATGCCACTACGATACTACCTATATCTTGTGTACGCTGGTGTGTTCCTCTACCGGGCGCGCTGCACCGGCGTCATAAGCAGCGACGAAGATCGAGCAATCCGCGCTATGATCAACGAAACGGTTGCACGACTCCAGAGAAGTAGCGTTGGCTCTGGCATAGGCATACAGCACCCAGGTAGTCGATATTCGCAACTGCTTAAGCTTCTTTGGGCCAAAGTACCGCGAAAAGACAAGTCCTCGCGCTCTTCGTTTCGACATCCAGGGACGCATATCGCGAGCAATCCTGTGGACAGTAATGGACTCTCACATCCTCCTATTGTTACGCCGTCAACGAATCATCAAAGTCCCCAGAACAGCACAGGCACAGGAGAGAGCCCTGCCATGACTGAAATGATGGGCGACTTTGGATGGACCGATTTGAATGCTGTAAGCGACTTTGCCATAGGTCAAGGGCCGGGGGGGAACGGCAATGGGCAGCAAGATGAGGCGGCGTTGTGGAATGGTTTCCTTCCGCTGGATATGGGATGGAGCGCACAGGGCTTTGGCTTTGATGGTATTGGCGGTAATTTTGGCGAGGGCGAGTTAGGGATGCTGTTCTAATGACGGAAAAGTTGGGAATGCCAAGGGAAGAGGGGCCCGTGGAAGCGCAATGCAATGGTCGACCGACGAGTCTAGATGTAATCAATATGTCTTTATTCAATCGTCAATAGCATGATGGTTCATGTTCCATGTCCAAGATTCGAGCTTCATCACAAGAAAGGAGGTAGGGAGGATGGGACGCAGAGATCGCACGCATTGTGTCAGGTCCTGGCAGAACTGGTGCCTGGCCGACTAGGTGCAGCGTTTCATTTGGCACGTCAACATAGAGCTGTATAGCCTCACAGTATTTTATAAGAAGAAACAAAAATTGGCAAACTACCCTGGGGATATACAGGCCTGTGGAATGCTATAACGTTACGATTGATGGTATATAGCATTTGTGCTAGGATGGGCACGAATTATATCAACACCTGGTGCCGTTGCAAGTAGATCATGACGTTCATCCGAGGAGGGCGGAAAGATGCGATTTCGAAGATGGTTCGGGCCGTTTCGGCTCCACTGCCGACAGGGTTATTCAGATCCCACCAGCGATACTCTCGACCCTTCTCGTGTTGTGTCTTGTCTGACAATCACATCCAGTCTTACACAGTAGCTTAGACTGTGGCTCGCCAGCCGTCACACGCTGTCCGATTGTCCTTCCCCTGCCGTCGCGTGTAGCTAACCAGAGCCTGAAAGCCCTGGTCGAAAGGGGAAGGTCGGCTCCTTCCAAGCAAGGATCTAACAACGTGGTCCAGTCAATTACAACAATGCATTCAAAAGACTAGCATAAATGTCCGACACAGCCACTGCCGCCGAGCTCGATGTCATCTGTTTCAATGCGCTTTCTCGATGTGGCAGCTGAGTGGTTACGATGCTGAAATTTCCCTGTCGATCACTCAGTAGCTGCATGAAAGCTTGTCTACTTCAAGGCTTATCTTGGATGCCGATATTAACTGTGTGTGGAGTACCAAGTCGACGGATGGGCAATTTCCTGGAGGCGACAAAGCCCCGCAAGACTTAGATCGCGTGGGGAAGGTGGCATAAAGTACTTTGTGGGATGTGACCTGCGACAAGAACGACTGGATCCGCAGCGCGCCTTCTCGCAAGGTATAAGTAGCTCGAAACCATGCCATCTCGTCCCAGTATTACCCTGCGCTCTCAGCTTCTATCCCTCGAACCGCCGGCATGAGGTTCACTGCAGTTCTGACCTTGGTGGGTCTTGCGTCTGCCGCATCGGTTTCAAAGAAGGTCAGCTACGACGACTGGAAGGTTTATCGTGTCAATGTTGGGTCAAACGCCGCCAAACTCAATGATATTGTGAGCAAGCTTCAGTTGGAAGTATGGAAAGGCAAGTTGGCACGTACATGTGTATCTGTGACGAGCGCTAACTTTGTACTTCCATTACTACAGGCAACCCATCAACCAGCAGCGTCGTGGACGTTATGGTGGCACCGTCGAAGATTAAGGACTTTCAGACCGCGACTGAGGGTATCGAAACGAAGGTCATGCACGACAATCTCGGCCTGTCAATTGCCGATGAGGACTCGTTTAGCATATACGCCGGTATTTATCCATACTTCTCCAAGATGTACAAGACACTAATGCCGTCACAGCCGGTGTCGCGCCTAACAGCTCTTGGTTCAACTCGTACCACGCGATTGCAGATCACCACCAGTGGATAACTGACCTCGCCGCGGCTTATCCACAAAACGCTGAGGTGATCTCGGCCGGGAAGTCTTTGGAAGGACGAGACATCAAGGGTATTCACATCTGGGGCTCTGGAGGAAAAGGTTCGAAGAAAGGTGTGGTTTGGCACGGCACTGTGCACGCGAGAGAGTGGATCACTACCATGGCTAGTATTCCCTTGTGATATCTGCACGCAACGAATGTGGCTAATTGTCTGTAGGTAGTCGAGTACGCAGCCTACCAGCTCCTTACCTCGTCTGACCCGACCACCGCAGCGTTCAAGAACACCTACGACTTTTACATTTTCCCGATCGTCAATCCTGACGGTTTCGCTTACAGCCAGACAACTGACAGGATGTGGCGCAAGAACAGACAAAGCACCCCCCAAGCCAGCTGCGTTGGCCGCGACATCAATAGAAACTGGCCTTCGCACTGGGACCAGCGTGGCGGTGCAAGCACCTCGCCGTGCGCCCAAGACTACAAGGGCCCCTCTGCCGGCGACGGCGTAGAGACCAAGGCTCTCAAAGCCCAGCTCGACAGCATCACAGCTGGCAAGGGCGTCCAGCTGTACATGGACATCCATGCTTACTCCCAACTGTGGATGTACCCTTACGGCTACACATGCTCCGGTGTGCTCCCCGAAGCTGCGAAGAACCAGAACCTGACCGAAGGTGCCATTGCGGCAGTTCAAGCCGTGCATGGTACCGTGTTCGAGGGCGGTCCCATTTGCAACACAATTTACCAGGTCAGCGGCGATAGCGTGGACTATGCGTATGAGAATGCAAAGGCGGCGTTCAGCATGACGGTGGAGTTGAGGGATACGGGACGGTATGGATTTATTCTTCCTCCGGAACAGATTGTTCCTAGTGCGGAAGAGATGTGGGCTGGTTTGAGTTATTTGTTGAAGAACATGTGATACCATAGCATGCCCGGACATCGCAAAGCAACAAGAATTACGAAACAAGCTCTTGGTATGTAAGAGTACGCACAAGTGGATCGGATGTGCTGCATGTGCATGTGCCTCAGGCGTGAAATTTCACACCCAAATAGCAGAAAAAGCTACGGATAAGTCTAACACTTCTGTCAGAGCGCGACTTATCCCAATATCAGCTTGGGACGTTAGAACTTAACTAGCGGTAAGCTGGAGCACATCAGGCAAGACTAGAAGCTCATGTTCATCTACTGAAATTAATAGTGACTGCTGTCTAGCTATGGGTAATGCTGTCGCTGAGCTCTCAAGCACCTCGACTATCTGCAGGTTTTTCCTGCTATGTGAGAGTTATCTATACACATTGAAACTGCTCAGCACCCCTCTGCTGATATTCCCGTCGAAAACGAAATGATCTAGCCATCGGCACAAGTCGATGCAATGGTCCTACTGCTCCCGGATCACCGCATCTCCGAGCCCTCTGGTCCAGCAGCTTGCGATGCCGCGGTGATGGCTTCCTCGGTAGCTCGACTCTGCACTGGCGCCCTTTTCTCACCGAAGTTATGCAATCGCTCTCCAATAAGATATACTTCATCGCGAACAATCAGTCGCCAGCGATTCAGCATCCTGACAGCTTCTTTGCTGGCCCACATGACGATCAGACTGAGTCCAACGACCGGGAAGCTGAAGCGCCAGACCATGTTGCGCGTGTGCTCAGTCGCACCGGCGTATAATGTGCGGCTAGTTGTGAACGCGAGACTGGAAGGGATGGCGATGGCGACCAGCCACACTGCCAGGACCGGAATAAGGAAGCATCGTGTTGCGATGCGAGCATTGGGATAGAGATAACCGTCGCGGACGACAGCGTTGAACGCGCGTGCAGGGCGCGATTGGCGGTTTGCGAAGATAAGGCGAGCAGCGAGGCGTGAGTAAAGAAATCCAAGGGTCCAGTCCTGTATAAGATGCACCACATGAGGTTCAGCAGGTCCGAGATATGCGTGTAGCGGCATGAGGAAGTAGAGCTCAATCAAGACTGCGAACAGGAATGGGATGGCGAAGACAAGACTGGCCCACACGTATGTGAATCGAAGGATGCGTAGGCCGACGCGAGAGGTCGTGGTGGCAACTCTGTTGAGAGTGGCCAGTGGTGACGGGACGGGTCTGTTTAGGCTTGCGACAAGATTGTAGGCGTGATAGGCCGAGTAGGCGATACTTCCGAGGGTGTAAACACCCAGGGAGAATGCATGAATATCGTTCATTTCGACCGTATCAGGGAGAACGAGGGAGAAGAGAAATCGACCGAAAAGCAGTGGTAGAATAGTGACGCCGACGCCGCTTAAGCCCATGAAGATCCAGATAGTTACGACAAAGGCGAATATGCGTAGCCGGAACCAATTGGGAATGAAAACCATCGTTACCAGATCCGAGTTGTGCACGCCGCCTTCGTCGTTACCATCCTTGCGTTTGTTGTCTTTGTCCACTTCGATGAACACAGATTGCCCTTTGGGCACCCGTACCTGATCTGACGCAGGAGCGCGGACGTACTTCCCCGCCGTCTCCGCCTGCTCTCTGATCTTCTCACCGAAGAGGAAGCTGGAGAGTTGGAGGAAACCGGCACACTTCTTGAAACACCATTTATAAATGGAATGAATAGTTTCGCTTGGTTTGTAGAATTTGATGATGACAGGGGTGAGGAAGTTGTAAAAGAGCAGATCAAGTGGAAACTCCAGAGAAGGCGCTTCCGTAGTCCAGTGAATCGGCAACACACCAGAAGTCAAGCGGCTGAGGCTCCACACAACGCCTCCTAGGCAGACAATGACCAGAGCGCCATAGACGAGCGCACTGAAGGCAATTTTCCGAAGTTGAGTGGTGACACTGCGTTCAAGCACGTCCCGTACTGGATGGAAAGTTGGGTCATCTGGGTCGCGGATAAAGTACAACACACCCTTGCGCATGATTTTTCGACACATGGAGACGAACAAGGCGAAGTGGAACATGTAGCAGGTGCCGATGAACCAATGCACGAAGCCAGACGTCCAGGGGCTCCCACAAGCAAATTGCCAACGTGTGTATAATGTGGCGTTTTTGAAGAGCGGAAGCATTGCCAGGTCGAGAAGTAGACCGCAGTACAGAGGAAAGGCCAGCATCTCGATGCTGATAATCAAGATCACTTTGAGGACACCGCCCGCTTGTGTGAGGATGTCGAGGATGATGCGCTCAACCTTTCGCCCCTGCTGCGAGGTGCTGAACGGCGTTCCACGCTTGAGGTAAATTGCACCAGCAAACGCAAAGAAGGCGTAGCCTGCAAATATGGCTATCATGCGATCGCTCGCAGTCCAGCGGTCCATTGTCGTGTAGGCAGCGGTTGTGTTATGGCCAAGATCCAAGTCAAAAGTAATCTTGTACGACTTTGATGACCATGCCCACGACAGAAACGCGTTGCACTGTTGAGAGAGCCAACGGACTCCGAACTGTACCACACGAGGCACACCGATGAAAGTCCGCCAGAGGAGCTTGAAGGGCGAATCTGCAGAAGCTCTCTCAATGAAGGCATTGGCGATGCTGCTCGTCTCGTTCAGAGCAAGTGATGTGGAGTTCTGAAGGCTGCGCAAGGCGGCATGAGAATTGACGGATAATCTGAAATAGTCCGGCCGGGGCGCCACAGGAGACTCTATGAACAATTTGGCGATGCGGTCCATGGCGCCCTCGGCCAGCGCTCGGGTGGTCGCAGATATGGAAGCGAGGCGACCATCTGCAGTAATAACAGTATCGTTGGAACTGCAGATGCGAATGAGCGAGGATACAATCTGTGAACTCCAGTACGTTACTCCGGCCACTACAATCAGAGCGAAATCCACGATTAAGTCTGTCAGCGTGGCGATGATCTGTAGCGGGAGCTTGATGAGGAGGGAAACTGGGCTCCCCATGACAAGAATGACAACCTTGCCCCATAGGTAGGGAAGCCAGACCGCGCAGGCCAAAGTGGTGGATATAAGTACAGCGCTGAAGAGAACATTTTGGAAGAGGCCGACAATAGGTCCTTGCATGCCGATCAGTTCCAAGATGCCTTCCAGATCCTCGGCATCCTCAATCGCCTCTTGGTCATTGACATCGATGCCAGCCTGAGCGGCAGCTGCGGCGACTTCGGGATCCTGACCTGCGGCACGTATTGGTTCTTGTGGCTCATTTCCCACAAACGGAACAAAAGGGGCCTCGTCAGCAAAATTTCGAACAATGTGCTCATCAACGGCTTGTTCTTCGGTAGTCGGTATTGCAGGAGCGATGTCGCCGAACAGCCAGTCCATAATCTGGTTCAAGGGGTCTTCAGGTGCCTGCGGAGGTGCTGCATCCTCGCCTGGCGAAGCGCGTGGTTGCGCTGATGCCGTAGTAGCAACACTGTCGCCTGAAGAGGCACTCACATCTCCCAACTCGGATGGCGGAAGAGATGATGTGGACCCGCGATCAGAATGTATAGACGAAGTGTCACTGTGAGTGTTGTTCTCTTCGGTAGGTAGGTTTTCGCTATCATTGCTGCTATTACGTTCCTGTTGGGGATCAACACGAGGGCTATCATCGATCTTAGATTTGCCCTTGTCGAGCGGTCGCTCTCCTTCCAGCACTTGGTCAGAGTCGTACTCCGCGACAACATCGGGAACTTGCTGCCAGCTTTCACTGCTATGCTCACTGTCCTGCTCCTGATCGGAGGGACCTCCGGCGTCTACCGTGTCACGCCCATCTAAATTGTCCGCATCGTCCCAGGAGTCTGGTACAGTGTCCGAGGTAGGAATTGCGTCTTGCGATGACTGTGGAAGTGTTTCAAAGGACCAGTCATTGCGCTCTTCTAAGCTGCGCCGGATTCCTGTAGCAATAAACGACTGATCTCGCGCTGGCATGTGTGGTCGTTGTGAGGATCCTTGCGAATCTGGGTCGATAAACTCGAGTGGTGGTTCTGCAATACGGGGTAGACTACTGGACCGCGTAGGAAACACTGGGCCCTCCAGCTGTGATGGTGTTTGTGACTCTGCTGATGCCATCGTGGTCGCATCGGTATTCCTTTCCACAAACGGAGGGTTGTCATCGGTGTCGTCCATTGGTTGAGGTTCGGGTTCGTGGATTTCCTCTACATGATTTTCGGCAGCAGCCTCTTCCTGATCCTGCTGTTCATGATTCTCAGCGCGGTGTGCGACGGCGTTGTCGCCGAGAGCGACCATATTGATGACTGGCTGCTGCTGGACGACCCATTCCCGGATAAGAAAGATGAGAATGAAGGCCACTACAACCAGCAAAGTAATGATTTGGCCCTCGAGGACGTCGATGACGAAGCGATTTACAGGTTTGGAGTGGAACCAATTAAAGAACGGAACATCTGAGAGAAGGGAAGGACTCCGCACCCCAAGAGGGTCGTACGTCGCATTCGGAGATGTGTGGTTCAATGCGGGCAAAGAATATGAGGCGAGCGGTAGAGGGAATCCAAAGAGCAGGCGCTTCGCAAATGTCCAAGCGGCCGGCTCAGATACAGAGGCGTTGTTGTCCGAGGGGAAAAGCACTGACATGAGAGGGGACCATAGGGTGTGGTTGTGTTCTGTGCCCACAGTGGCAGCTGCGTCGAGCGTCAATGCGCTCATGTTGAAGGGTGGCAGGCGGGGAGCGTCTGCGGTTTCTGCCGCGTCCAAGAAGACATTCTGAGACCACCCACCATCGCCGACCCAGAAGAGACTCCGCCAGACGACGCGCATGCACCACGGCAGCAGCAGCAGCCACACACAGGCCACCAGGACGCCGCGACACCAGGTCAGGAACATGTTGACGACGTGCATGGCAGCGCGACGGATGAAGACGGCAGTGGGTATGCGATTGGGCATGCCGGGATGGTAGAGCTTGGTGAAGCGGAACGATGTCTTGCACAGCTCGCAGTGCTTCTTCTGGGTATGCGACAGCCACTCCATGAGGCACTCCTGGTGAACGTATTTGATGCTGCCGCTGCATTTGCATGGATAGAACAGAGGCTCGTCTGGACTGCCCTCTCCGCGGCAAATGCGGCACGTGTCGGCTTCATCTTTGTCCAGCTGCTTGTCGCTGGCGGCAGGGCTCTCGTGGGAGAAGTCGTCGCTGGCGTCGGTGTCAGTGTCGGTGCCGGTGTCGTGTGCCTCACCGGGCAGGCGCAGGGGCGGGCTTGTGGCGTCGGTCGCCATGATATTAGACGGCGCAGGCGCGCAGGTGTGTTATTATATGTACAAGTAGTGACGCGGAAGAGCACAGGTCGAGGTTGAGGGGGTCGGGCGGGAGTCCGCAGTCGCAGTGCTTCAAGAAGGCATGGAGAAGTGGGACCGAACCAGGCGCGCCGAAAGTGCTCAGCGGGGTCGTGCCGTGCCGGAGGTGCTTGAAATGCTGCTACTGTAGTCTACTGTGCAATGCCGTAAATGCAGATGCAGGGTCTAGGAAGGTAAAGCACACGACTGGCAATGGTCGCAGTGCAGTGCACGGAGGTGGTGAGGTCGCCGCCGGGCTTGTCAACGTCAACCGTCTTGGCACCCGACCGGCTGCTCTGGAAATGTCACGAAGACGGCCTCGAAGTGCAGCCTGAGTGGCTCTAGGTCGCTGGCGTGTCTCGAACGACGATTTGTGTCAACGCGAACGCACCCAGCGCACCCAGCGGCCTCTGGACTGCGAGGCGCGACGGCGCTGAATGGTCGGAAACGCGCCCGAGACCCAGGCAGGCACGACGACAGGCATCTGAAGCACGTCGCGACGGGAGCGCCTGGAGTCAGGCACTGGACGGCCAGCCGTCGCGTCGCAGCGACTCAACTCGGCTCCCAACATTCTCTGTGCTCCTCACATTGCGTGCTCGCGTCCTATCAGCACCCAGTCGCGCGTGGTCATCGCCGCTCGATATCTTGATCTTTGTTGCTCTTCCCGCGTTCGCACGTGCAATTACATCACTGCTCTGCTGCTCGGTTGCGCGACGAACCCCAGTCCGTCTAAGCATTTAGCTGCCAACTCTCACCACCCATCATCAATCACAAGCCAGCGTAGACGCCGCCCTCTCGCTGCACTCCCTCCCTCCGCCAGCTGCGTATGTTGACACCGTGACGAAGCTGCCACTCCTCTGCTGACCCATGACGTAGCCCTCTCCGCGGCACTCATCAGCCAACAACTCCCCACGCGAGCACTGCTGGTCCGCGATAATGGCTGTCAACGGCCGAGCGAAGAAACCCAAGAAGGCCGCTTCAAACGGGACGCTGAACGGCACTCTGGACGGCAATCTCAGCAACATCCTGAACGGCCACACGAACGGCAACGCCAACGGACACATGAACGGCCACGCCGACAAGTCGATAGCTGTTCGTAGCCACAAGAAGCCACGGAGAACAGTGACGGGTGCTGCCACAAGCATAGCTGCCCGGTACGTGACACCTGATTGGAATTTCTCGCGAGTTCATGCAGCTATGACCAGCGGTGCAGACTCCGCGCAAGGGTTCCGGCGATTTGGTTGAACGTGTAGGCTAACGAGAGCAGGCTGGTAACATGGTACCTGATACTTACCGTGCTGTTCCGATGCCCGTCGTCCTTGACGAAGCTCGATGACTCGTCGCCTCGTGTGTGCGCCCCGTACCTGCAAGCGCGTTCATACGCAGCGCCCTATCTAGATCCTTACTACGAGACCTACGTAGCTCCCTATGTCACTAAGGTGCAGCCATACGCCGACCGCTTTGAGAAACAAGTCTACACACCCGCTGCCAAGTTCACTGCCGACAAGTATGCCATCTACGGCGCCCACCGAGTAGCCCAGGCACAGAAGTACGGCAACGCACAATGGGACAAGTCGGTTCGTCCGCAGTTGCAGAATGTTCAGAGCAAACTCAAAGCGCAGTACGACCTCCATCTCGGACCTCATGTCCAGACGGTCACGACCGCTACAGCTCCTTACTACGACCAGACCAAGGCCAGCCTAGACGAGATCTACCACCTCTCAGTCCTCCCGGCTTACGAGGCCTCTTTGCCATACCTACGCAAGGCTCACGCTCAAGGTCATCAGCTACTCGTGCACGTTGTCTTCCCACACGTGCGTTATGCAAAAGACGCCACCTTGGCCTTTCTCACGAGGACCGTGTGGCCTCAAGTCCGTGTCTTGTACGGCGACAACGTCGAGCCGCAACTGGTTCGCATTCAGGAGCGCCTGGGCCGCTACCGTGACCAGCAAAAAATTGAGTCTGTCGTTGATGCAGTCGATTCACAGTTGTAAGTCTTGCAGGCACCTTGGTAACAAAACAGCTGCTAATCATCCTCAGCCCCGTCACCCCAGAAGCAGAGAAGGTTATTCCAACTGTCGCCGGCCCATCGGCATCGACCGCTTCCCCCAGCCCCACAACCAAGGCTGGCTGGGGTGTGTTTGACGACTTCTTTGGAGGCGACTCGTCCAGCACCACGTCCACTGAGCTTCAATCTGTATCGGTTGCCACCAAATCAAAGCCGCCACAGCCAACTGGCGAAGAACTCAAAGCACAACTCACTGAGGATCTGCGGAAATGGCAGTCCAAGTTTGCCACAGCTGCCGACAAGGGCGCTGAAGACTTAGAGCAGCGCGTTTCTGACATCACAAAACGACAAATTGAAAATGGGGTCAAAGGCCACGGTCAAGCTCTCGTTGTGAAGCTGGAAGAGACTGCTGATTCGACCATTGCCAAGTTGAAGAGTTTCATCAAGAGCACAGTTGACTCTGTTTCGAAGGATGCCACCGAGCAAGATCTGGAGGCTGCCTACGAGAAATGCAGCGTCAAGACCCGCGAGCTTGGACTAAGTGTGAAGGACAAGGCGCAAGACATCCGGATATGGAAGTCTTCGTACGACCAAGAGACTGATTCGCTGGTGCAAGCAGCTGTCAGGAGCACTGTGGAAGTGCTCGAAAAGATCCACGGACTTGGACTACAAGAGGTCGGCATGCGCTGGGCTTGGCTTGACGGTGTCACGTACAAGGACTGGCAAAACTACCACAAGCTTCGAAACACACTCACTGAGTGGCAAGCCGAAGTTGAAGCTGTTGGCTCCCGCCACGAAGGCCTGCGCACCGCCCACGAGGAGGCTAAGAAGCTCGAGGATCAGGCCATGGACACCTCCGCAAAGATGGTCAGCGAGCTGATTCGCCTCAAAGACGTAGCGAAGTGGAAGTTATGGGCAGCCGATTCCTCTGACGACTTCTCTAACAAGGTCATTCCCGCCCGCGTGTTCAAGGCTACCCACGAGGCGTCGTCTCAGGTTTCAGAGGCCATCCAAGGCTCCTCCACGCCTCTCGGTGAGAGCGTTGAGTCGTCCGTCAAATCAGCCTCATCTCAAGCATCTGAGGCTGTCGAGGCTGCTCCAAGCCATGCATCTGAGGTGATTGACAGCGTCTCGTCTCGAGTGTCCGATGCTCTTCATGGCTCATCAACGCCATTGAGCGAGAGTGTTGCATCGTCCGTTGCCTCTCAGCTGTCGCACGCAAGGGCGAAGGCCTCGGATGCCGCATCGCAGGGCTCTTCCATTGCTTCCGCAGCTTACGAGTCACCCAAGAAGGTCTTTGGTGGAGCGAATGCGCAGATACTTGCAGAGGCAAAGCAAATCATTTTTGACGAACCGTTAGACGACGACGAGGAAGATGCAACCATCGCCGGTAAGCTTCAAGACGTCGTGGCCGACGCCGGAGATCGTGCTGCATACCTCAGTCGCGCCGTTAGCGAAGCACTTCTCGGCCCCTCGAAGACTGTAGGCACGGTTGAGTCTGCTACCTCGCTGGCTGCTGAGCAATACCAGCGGGCCTTGGCGGCCGCTTCAAGTGCGCTATATGGAACCGAGCAGGCTGCCGTGGAGAGTGCCACCAGCGTTGCATCGGAGCGGTTTGCTCAAGCAGTAACCGCAGCATCGTATGCCATTTATGGTACACCAACACCGACCGCAATCATCAAGACCTTCCAGGTGCAAGCAAGCTCTCGGTACATTGAAGCGCTTCGTTTGGCCAGCGAACAGATGGACAACGCCAAGTCACAAGTTTCCATCCTGGCTTCGGGTACCCCCAAGCCTGCGCACGAGTCGATCTTATCCTATTTCGAGAAAGCGTATTCCGATTCTGTGGAAGCTGCCAACGACCGACTCCAAGCTGCTCTTCAGTATACGGATTCGGTCAAAAGCTACGCAGCTGGACCCACTCAGGGCTACTTCGAGTCAGTTTCGTCAATTGCCTCCTCCCGCCTATCAGCAGGACTTAGCCAGGCTTCCGCGCAGTATGCCCAGCCAACTGGTGTCTCCGGTCAATATTACGCCGCGATTGGACTGGCTCACGCTCGCTATTCAGAATTTGTTGCGGCTGCTTCAAGCGCTGCCTATGGTCCTCAGCAGGGCACTATTGAGTCGTTGGCTTCAGTGGCCTCAGCATCTGCCGCATCTCTCGCTTCTGGCGTTTCAGAGGGCGCACAGTCTGCAGCATCGAATGTGCAGTCTGTGGCTGATTCTGTAGCTTCCCAAGTCAGCTCGAGCGTTGTCGGCACCGAGACGCCATGGTCTGAGTCTGTTGCCTCTCAAGCTAGCGCCAACTGGGATGCTGTTATCGCGAAAGCTAGTGAGCAAGTGTACGGTAAGTCAAGATCTCGTTTTGCGATTCTCAAGGCAATCTTAGAGCTGCTTCAAATCCATCGTCTATACATTGGCTTCGGTCACAAAACCAAAGACACGTCCGCTAATCATCATACAGGCAAGCCCACTCCTTGGGCTGAGTCCATCTACTCACAAGCTGGCGCCTACGGTGCGCAGGCCACCGCTGCAGCGGCTCAGCAGTACGCAGATGTGCAAGCATTGCTTTCTGAGCTCGTTATTGGCAAGGAGCCTGACTTCACCGAGAGTATCATGATTCGCTTTAGCTCCGCCTACTACACAGGTGTACCAGACGTGGTCTCTTCCGCACAATCGTATGCCGGTGACAGTTTTGACTCAGCAACGTCGTATGCTGCGGACGCCTACGCCTCTGCATCGTCCGTGGTCAGCTCGATATTCACTCCGCCAGCTGCTATCGAGACGATTCTCAGCCAAGCCAGTGCACAACTGGATGCTGCCGTCGAAAGCGCCTCAATCGCAGTGTATGGCACGCCGAAGGGCAAGGCAGAACAAGCTAGTGAATCAATTGCTAGCGCCTACTCATCCATGCAGTCACAAATCAGCGAGAAGATCTATGGCTCCCAGCAGGTCCAGGACAGCTTCACGGCTGCAGCAGCCAGTGCACAGCAAGCCATTAGCTTGGCTATCTTTGGGACACCAACGGCTGCCGACTACGTTGCCACTGTCACAAGCGGTGCTGGTAACGTGTATGAGTCCATCTCATCAGTGGCAAGTGAAAATGCGGATTACGCCTATTCTGCGGCCAGTGAGCAGGCAGCAAAGGTCGCTTCCGCTGCGAGCTCTGCTATATACGGCCCTGAGCAAGGAGCATTGGAGTCCGCCAGTAGCAGGATCGCCCTTGCTGTGGACGCTGCAAACTCTCGCATTAGCGAGCTCTACGCGCAAGCCTCTCTCAACGTAGAAGACGCTGCCAGCACCGTTAGCAGCGCAGCCAGTGCTGCAACCCAACGCGTCCGCGATGAGTTGTAGGTTATTCACGCCCGCGCTCGAGGATTTGTGCTCAAGCAGCCCGCGAAGATATTCGCACACCTAGGATCATGTCTTCAACCATGATCAACGGACAAGCCGTCACATGCGCAAGGAGAGCCATATTCCACACATTCACCACGCCACGTCTCCGGCTTTACACACGGCGCATCAAAAACAAAACACCCGACACAACACACTCCCCACATCTATCCACCTCCTTCCATCGCCGCACTTTCCATGTCTCGCTCCATCTAATGTACCATGGCAACTCACCCGTGCAGCTGCGCTGCGAAACGACGTAATGCACACACTCACAAACGCCTATATATGTAAAACCACGATTCAGGTTTTCCCTTTCCATGTTCGATTTCTTTTTCTGCGGGTCATCATGTACGGTTTAGCGGGATTGTACTCTTGTTGTGCAGGTTCTGATAGTCTGGGCTTTGAGCTTTGCGGTGGGAAATTAGGATGAGGATTAGGCTGAGAAATATACCCCTTTGAGCTTGTTCCAACCATCTTGAATCTATGTGGTGACTTGATATGATGGAATGTTTGATGTTTTGTCTGCACGAGACCAAGCCCGATAGGCTACAACTCAGGGACTTCAGAGTTGAAGAGGAAGACTTTGCCTCCCAGGACTATCACCTACAGGATGTAAGATTGGGGACAGGCTAGGGATGGTGTGCTCTATTGGTTTGATTGTTTGTTTGATGTTGCTACATAATTCTTCCATGATTCTTGTCATCGATGCAATGCTGTTGTTGGTATCCTTTGCTTTCCTTACGTTCCCATGCTCACTGTACACTGTACATTTTCGAATCATCAGTCGCTATTCCCAATCCAGGCATAAGACCTGTCCAAAAAACGCCAAATCTATGCAAAACAAAGTCGTGCTCTAATCCTCCACGGACAGAACTTAGTCGCTATCGCTCAATGAATCACGTCGACCAACGGCCCTGACACCGCCCCTACGGTACCCGTCCATGACATCACGTCCACCTCTCGACCTGGCAGACGGCGCACCAACCTGGCTCACGCTTTCGCTGACACCCACGCTGCCCGCCGACGACAAGCCAGGGATGTGGCATGGGTAGCTCATGTGACCATGTGCATCACCATTGGTGGCAGTGAAGATGTCGCTCGGCGCCGCAGTGTACTGCGAGCGGCTAGGACGAGCTGATTGGGAAGTACGATTGCGCTTCTGAGGTGACTGCGAGCCTGAGCGGGTGGATGACTGAGGACGGGATCGGGCGCCCTGGGGTCGTTCACCCTGAGGACGTTCGCCACGGGGACGCGAGGCAGAGCGAGATGCGCGGTCTTGTTTGGCGGCGCGGGATGCGTAGACGGAAGGATCGGCGTTGGGGCGGTAGTCGGAGTAGTATGAGGACTCGATGTCGTTGGACTGAGCGACGGACGGGGCGGTGCGGGCTTCTGTGCGAGCGTCGTGATTGTCGGTATATGCGCCAGAGTAGACAGTGTTGGTGTCATCGCCAGTGGTGAAGGAGTAGGCGGCAGAGGGAGGAGCACGACGAGCCTGTTGCTTCTGCTTGGGCTTCTCTGGGGTGCCGGCTTCAGATGGTGCAGTGTACTCGGTGTAGGCGCCAGTGTACTCGGTGAGGGGACGGGTGACTTCGGCCATCTCTGGTGCTTCGGAGGGAGCCATTTCAGACTTTGTCTTCTTGGCCTTCTTGTATGCCTCCTTCTCGCGCTTAATGGCAGCCTTCTGTTCTTCTTTGCGTGCCTTGGCCTCGGCGGCGGCGACACGTGCGGCTTCTTTCTCCGCAGCTTTGGCCTTCCGCATGCGCTCCTTAGCACGTCGTTCCTTATCCTTGGCCTCCTTCTTAGGGTCCTTCTTTTCGGCCTTCTTGACGAGAGGTGCGCTGGAGACGTTGGAGCCGAGCTCAGAGGGTTGAGATCCAGAGTAGTCGGTGTACAAGCCATCGGCCTGGCGGTTGAGGCCGCCGACACGTGCGGCCTTCTCGTGGCGGTAGTTGCGAAGCTCGGGGTCGTTGTAGTCGTTGGTGTTCTCGCGGCGGCCCTTCTTGTCTTTGCGGGTGCGGCCGTCCCCACCACGCAGGCCGCCTTTGCCCTCTTCGGCATCGCGGTATTCGTTGATGTCTGCGCTGGTGCCGGTCTCGTCGGTGTAGCCAATACTGGTAGGGGCGCCATAGCTGCCTCCATGAACAACGCTGCCGCCTCCCAGTCGTGTACTCTTGGTTGCGTTTGAGAGCGTCTTGCCGTCGGGGCCCTTCCGGCGCAGCACGGTCGACTTGTAGTCCTCCCAGTCCTCCTTGCCGCGCCACTTGAAGCCGCCGTTCTTGGCCCAGAAGAAGAACCAGAGGGCCATCAGGGTCATGCCAACGGCGATGAGGGCGAAGAGCACCTGGAAGCCCGGGCCCTTGAGGTTGGTCGGGTCCCGTGCACCGGCCGCAGCGAGCTGCTTGTAGGCACCATCTGCGCGTCGGACGATGGTCTTGGCTATGGAGAGGTCGCGGACAGCCATGGGCGAGAGAGCTGCCTCCTCGGCGGTGAGCTCAGGATGGGGCGCCATTGCGGGCGGAATGCACGTGTGCGACCTTCAGCAGAAAAGGTCTCGTTTCGGAGGATGCAGCGAATGCAACTAGCGAGATAGTCAGGGTGTGCTCGTAGTAATGGTAGTGGGAAGTGTGTGTATGGGGAGAGGGAGAGAGTGGCTCCCGATACTTTTGTCTGGTGGTCGTGGTCGTGGAGCTGGTGGCTGGTGAGAAGGCTAGCAGGAGGTGGTTGGGGAAGCGACGTCACCCAAACAAACCGCTGCCACGGGCAACCACTACCCTGGCCAGCATCACCGTCGCCACCGCCATCACCATGGCACCGCACATGCCCAACTTGCAATTTCGCACTCGAATCATTTTCGAATGACCACGTTTTGGACGTGCAATCGCGAAAAGACTCACGTGATACAAGATACCCGTCCTTTCGGCAAGCTGCGGCCACCCCTTCGACAGCGTTTGGCGGCGTCGTGCGCGATTCTCCATGCGGCTCAACAGAGTGCCATCACAACACTCACTACATACATCATAATTGCGCGCCCGGCCGGCTTGTCGAGACTGCCCATGACAAAGACGCCTCTACGAGACGCTGACTTTTCTTGCTTGAAAATGCACCAATCGCGGATGGCGCTAGTCGTTGACACAATCCCACAGGGCGTGAGGCTAGACGGGAGACATTTACTTCGACTGTCAAAGGGAAAAGCTAATCTACAGTATAGTTGCTCACATGTAACATTCGCTTTCAATGTACTCTTCTACAATATCCGTCGCCTCAAACCGCTCCTTTATTTGCAGAGTCTCCTAATTGCACACTCACTCGAGCCGCAACGCGTGATTTGGACGCTAATCTTTCTTTGATCAAGACCTTCGCCCTCGTACCAATCTCTTCATCAAGATATGGGCTCTCGAACCGAGGCAGCCGTGGTGACCGAGCCCATACAACTTCAATTCACAACCAAAGCTACCCTCAGCCGTCAATCTCTGAAGCATCCCCGGAATTCCCTCGAATCACCCGGACAAAGACTTGATTCAACAGACGCCGAGGCTTCGACCACCAACCCGGTGATCAAAGTATCGAATGTTCAAACCTTTCTCACTATCTTCACTCCATCGTTTGTGGGTTTCATCGCATCCTTCACGAATGGTCTGATTACCGTCGGTCTTCCCATCATCGGACGTTCGCTTTCACTCGAGCGCTCCCTGTACCTCTGGCCCGCTTCCGTTTATGGCCTGACCTCTGGCGCAAGTCTCCTGATTGCCGGCTCAATCACAGACATCGTAGGAGCCAGGCCTGTTGAAATACTTGGCATCTTTCTTTTGGGCGTCTTCTCACTAGCATGTGGCTTTTCGCAGACGGGCGCTCAACTGGTGGCATTCCGCGCCCTCCAGGGTGTAGCACTTGCTATGCATCTGCCTGCTTCTGTGGCCATTATCACAGGAGCGGTACCATCCGGCAGAGCAAGAAACTTGGGCTTTGCGTGTCTAGGCTTCAGTCAGCCTTTAGGCTTTGCTGTGGGTCTGGTGCTGAGCGGCGTCATGATTGAAAGAGCAGGATGGCCATCTGGGTTCTTCCTTAGTGGAGCCCTTACGCTGGCTGTAGCTGTCGCGGCTGTGTGGACGCTGCCGAACTTGAAGAAGGAGCGAATGGACGGTGCCAAATCAATACTAGAAAGACTCAGCACAGAGATTGATTGGATCGGTGGCATCATTTCCAGCGGAGGGCTGGCTATCTTCGCCTATGTCCTTGCGTATGCATCTACTCCCACTATCCAACAATATTCCACTAACATCTTCTAGAATCCTCAGTGCTGATCTCGTCAGCATCAGATCTGCAGAGACCATATCTCTCCTCACTCTCAGCATCATCCTCTTGCTCGCCTTCCCCGTATGGATGCACTTCCGCATGCTTACTAACAAGCCCGCTCTCGTACCCAACAAAATCTGGACGAACATGTCATTTACGAGCACATGCATCATGGTTGCATTATCCTACGGAGTCATGAACTCCGTTGAATTATTCTCGTCACTCTACTTCCAAGAAGTGCAACACGCATCAGCACTGACAACTTCGCTATACTTGCTGCCCAATCTCGGTGCCGGCGTTGTAATCAACATAACAGTAGGCTTATTCGTGCATCGAGTCTCAGCAAGATGGCTGGTTGCTGGTAGCTCCATGATATGCGCACTCAGTCCCATATTCATGGCCGTCATGAACCCGGACTGGAGCTATTGGTACCTAGCTTTCTGGGCCCAATTATTTGCTCCATTCTCAGGAGATGTCTTATTCACGGTCGGTCTGATCGTCGTTAGCGACACTTTTCCTGAGGACACACAGGCTTTGGCAGGAGCAGTCTTTAACACTGTAGCGCAATTTGGAATGTCGATTGGGTTGGGATCATGTCAAGTTGTTGCATTAGCTATACAAGATAAGGAGGCTGGGAACGTGGTTGACGATGAACAAGGAGATGCCATGTCACTCTTGAAGGGCTATAGGGCTAGCTATTGGCTGATGTTCGCGTACATGCTGGTTTGCGGCGTCATCGCTGTCCTTGGTCTTAGGAAGACTGGGAATGTTGGCCTGAAGAGGGAATGATCATGTATCGTACTAACATGAGACAACCTTGATGGTCGCATTTGAGCTATCGTAGATTTCGAAATCCACCTCGAAAAGTATATAATCACGGTCACGCCACCGTTCACGCGTACAAGAGGACTACTGCCACATATGCTCCCAATTCCAATCCTGGACATTGCCAAAGTCGAGCAAATCAGTGGAACCAAACATTCCAGCTTCATAATTCGTATACTCCGCTGCTAGGTCCGGTAGTTCTCCGAACCAGTTCTCATTACTCCTCAAATAGTCCGAAGAAAACGCACTCTTGGTACCCAAACCATTCGTTGGTGCAGGATATGACATCGACGGCGTAACAATCGTCGCCACCTCCGCCCCTTGATTTCGCGTTGTGGACGACTGAGGCTGATGCGCAACCATCGGCTGCAACAAGCGCTCGCGACACGCCGCTAGGGTTTTCTTCACGACACTTTGAAGCGCCTGTGCTTTGCCAGGCGAAGGATCAGGTAGTTGCACCGACTCGAGTGCCAGCGCCAGGAACACAATATCTTTCAGGTCGCTGCCCTTTTGCCCGATTCGATCAATCAGGCACTCAATTGTAGACTTGACCCTTGCTATCAATGTCGCGCTCGAATCTACGCTTCCGCGACGGATAGCCTGGCAGCAGTTCAATGCGGCCCAGAGTACGTCCATTTTGCAGCAGCGGTAAAAGAAGTTCTGATGCGCGAGGGGACTTTGCGTGACGGTGCGCAGCGCCGGTAAGGTATAAAGGTCTTGATAAGAAAGTATGACAACAGAGGACTCGAGGCAATGCTGCTCCAGCTCCGTATACATATCGGCAGGTGTGCTCGGATCTTGGTGCAGGAGGAGCGGCTTGTATACACACAATATCGGCCGACGGAGGTACAAATCCAATAAGACTCGGTGAAGTTGCGCGCCGGCATCGAGAGGATGGATGTCGTTGTGGTTGTCGAGATGGACGATTTGAGGCTTCCTTTTGATGCATTCTTCGACTTTGCGACCAAGGCCTACGGCTATTTCTATGTCTGGTGCAGAGCGCTGTACGAGTGATAGTGCTTTGAGCCGCTCCGGCAAAGAAGACGCGAGTATGACCTGGTAGATGTTGTCTGTGTACATATCCAATGGCCGCGAAGCTGGCAAGCTCGCCGAGTTCTCATTGAAGTCCGAATCGTTGAGGTTCGACGGCGTCAAGCAGGCCGGATCCAGCTCAGGAAGTACTGTAGGCATACCTGTTGCTACCGAGGCTTGTAAATCTATCTCGAGAATAGTTGTCCAGATTCGACGACGCATTTCAATTTGGTACGGAGTTAATCCTTTCACAGCAGACGGATCCATGTTGAGTCCCATCACCATGCCTGAACGTACCAGCGCGCCGGTTGAGCTCCAAAGCTTCTCGGGATGCAGATAGCGCAGGCTCTTGGCGAGGAGGAGGAGTATCTCCACTTGCAGAGTGGATATTTCGGTTCGCTGCTTGCGAGTAAGCTCGTCGATCCAGGCTTGAACGAGATCGAGAGCAGCGCCCTTTAGATAAAACCTATGGGGTTGTCCCTCCCCAAGCTCACGAGCATCGTCCATGTGATAAGCCATGGACATGACTGCCGTGACTTGAGGTAGAATGCTTGCTGAATTGTAGGCCTCGATACTTTCTGCTCGCCACAGTTGCTCATATTGACGCATGAAAGTGGGAATGTGTAGAACACGCATAGTCCGCTCAAAGTGGTTGACATAGATCGCGACCAGTCGGTCGCAGTAGTGTTTGGGCGGCAGAAATTCCCTTAGCTTGAGTAATGCTAAAGAGAACTCGGTTTCGACGAAACTATTGGGTGATGCTGTCATTTTGACGGATTTGTTCTGGAGGAATTTGACCTGTTTTGCCCAAGCCTGGATTTGGTCGTCCGCAGACATTCCACTGAGGATGTCCTTGACGTCTGAAAACTGTTCCAGATTAGTGTTTTCCAAGGTCAACCAGTAAGAGGCCTGGGATTTTCCTGCCCACAGTCTACTTGAGACTCAACACAGAGGCTGGATATATTTGGGAGCTGTTGGGCATACCTGGTTGAGCAGTGTCACTCGATCATTCTGTCCATGGAAGACACTGCGGTCACCCTTCACGACCACCGTTCCGAGTGGCTGGGGTGCTTTTAATGTCTTTTCAGCGACTGTAGAGAGTCCTTCAGATTTGAGACCAAGCAGCTCTTCAACCCTGGCAAGCCGCACTTGCAGGTCTTCCAGCGTGCCGGTGCCGCCAACTGAAACTGCTGTGACTTCCTTGCCATTCACAGTGCCATTCCGATTGTAAGTGCAGGTGTCCGCTATCGATGCCTTGACGCAATTCTCGCATGGTGCATTTCGATCGCATTTGAGTTTCTTGTCCCTGCATCTAAGGCAGGAGACGACCGGCCGCGGTCGCTTGCGAGGATTGCCTTCATCCATCGCCGCCCAGGCTGCTTACGAGTGACAACCACGATAAGAAAATGGCGTAAAGGGCAGCCTGACTTTCTCTAGTATTGTTTGAGTAAACGCAGAAGGACTAGAAAAGATGCGGAGGATATGAAACCTGGGGGAATCGTAGTTCTAACATTGGGCAATCATCAAACTACTTCAGCGTCTGGTGCCGCTGCTAGAATTCGCGCAGCTGTGCGCCGACAAAGGCCCAAAGGCAATAAGTGGTTCAAGCTAAAGGAAACAGATGGAGATGTCTGAGACGAAGATCATGCATCGTATAAGAGTGCGGCGCAGCTCATGGTCCAGACTAGGTACTGTAGCGTTAGTTCCCTGGTGCTGGACGCCTCAACCGCGGCCAAGCCATGCTTGAATTTGACAAGGAGAATTGTAAATCCGGGGCAGAGTGGAACTGATGAAGAAGCCCAAAATTCTGAGCAGGAATTGACAATTGCTAGTGCCTGACGCTCAATTACTGTGTTTTCTTCCCAAAGGTCGCTTTCCTGGAAGAAAGCTGAGGCCACGCGTGCATGAGCGCAGCATGGTCATCTACGGAGGCCGGACCCAGCGCCGCGAAATCCGGCCCAACACACCGCTCTGCTCCGCCACCAACGACAATCGTTCAATCCATTCATTCCAACACATTCGCCTCGCGCTTAGATCGATACCTTGTTGGATGCAGTAATTTTTGGTGATGGACCGTTTGCGACCTCCTTGTGCGCCGCGAATTTGCACTGCAACCAGGAGATCGGGCACGTGTCTTGTTCGTTCACCACAGTGCTCAATCTAGCCATCAGATCCTTTTCAATATCAGTGTTATACAGCCAACCAAGCTCGCCGTGGTCGCCGCTCTGCCACACTGAAGTTCCCTCTGCCTCCAGCTTTTCGCGCATTGCTTGTGGAAGTCGAGCGTTGTTGAGCTGCATTGTGAGCTCGATGACCTTGTCGACACGTTGCTGTCGCATGGACTGCCACGCTGCAAGAGCTTTATCAAGCGGCAGCTTATCGGTGATCCGAGAGAAGAGTGCAGCAAGCGTGAACGCGTCTTCGAAGCCTTGCGAGGCACCCTGGCCAGCTGTAGGTGGGATTGCGTGAGCAGCGTCGCCAAGTATCACCACGCGTTTCTTGTTCGATGACCAGCTTTCGAGCTTGGGGACGACATAATAGGGCCAAATACTCAAGGTGTGCAGATCAACATTGTCAAGTGCTGACTGCACAATAGACGGCCAGGTTTCGTAGCCCTGCTTGAATAGCGCGAGCAGCCCTTCACGATCGGCGAGTAGAGCATCCCATCCAGCCCGGTCCTGCTCCGGCCACGCTCGTTGTGTGCCTGCCAGCAGTTCCGAGCCATCAATATTCTGAGGTGCCATGACGAAGGCTCCGTTCTTCGCGTAGATAGCTACAGGCATGTGGTATTCGCCGGCAGGCATGTGCTGTGGAAAGACGAGATTGCTTGTAGGCAGTGCGCAAGTGATTGCGACCTGACCTGAGTATTTGGGGATAACCTCAGGTGCAAGGTACTTTCGAACGGTCGAATGAATGCCATCAGCTCCAACCAGTAGGTCGGCCGATGCTGTGGTTCCGTCGGTGAACGCGAAAGACACACCATTCTCGTCCTCAGAGATGATGTGACTGAACTTCACATCGTGTGTGACTGGGATCTGTAGCTGTTGGACTTCGGCGCGTAGCTCCGTGAGTAGTGTCTGGCGGTAGATACGTAGAGCCTTGTACCCGTATAGCTTCTCGTTGCCCAGGTAATATTTATCAGTTGTAACTTGTTCGAAATTCTTGAACTCAAGTGTTTCGAAGTTGTACCCTTGTGGATGGAGACGGTCGTAGATGCCGAGTGTGTCGAGGATACGCAGGGCGTTTGGAGACAACATCAGTGCCCCTGATGTTGTCACAGTGGGCTCCCTCAATTCGTATATCTTGCAGAAAATGCCCTGGCGATGAAGAGATATAGCCAGAGTCAAACCTGCGAGCCCGGCCCCAATGATGGCGACTCGATCCGGACGTGTGGAGAGCATAATGTGTAATTCTGTAGAGTAGGAGTTTCAATCGTACGTGTATGATGGAGAATTCAGTGGGAGAAGGTTTATAAGTCAGCAGAAAGACGTGATGTAAACAATCGCAGTGTGCTTGAGAAAGACCAGAGCTGATGCTGAGATTGATATTCATATTTAAAGTATTTACGGAGGCTTGATCCTTTATCTCGGCTGACGTATATCGTCCCTGGAGATAGCTCAATGCTTCTCCGACACTCACAAGTGTACTGGCTGCCTAGATTGACTGTTGTTAATGGCAGTGTAACTAGCTGCCAAACCGCATATGGTTAGATCAAGGTGCCGGGTCCGACCCGGATCCGGTCGGGTGCAACACACCTCCGGCAACAGTGCTTTGTCGTGCCTTGTAGTCTATCAGGCAAAGCGATCTTACATTTGTGGGTTCGAAGAGATGGTCCTTCATCAGCTCGGATCCGGCGATTACGAAGGCGTTCAAGAGTGATGTCCGAGTTGTTAGCCTGTAGTCTCCGAAACATGGTCAGCATCGCAGATATGCCAATCGTACCAGACTTGTAAGTCTATAAGACGACCATCTAACCATACTTGCAGCTATCGTCGCCAGAATCCATTTTCAGCAATCGATTTTTAAGTCCTAAAGTTTTGACTGTACACCCGCATACTCGTCGAAGATAATCCTACAACCTGTTCACGATCTTGACCGTCGTACAATCGCTCGCCAATGAAGATGGAATCCGGCAAACGCGTCCTCGTGATCGGTGGTAGTGGACGGACGGGCAAACTCGTCATCAAAGAGCTCTTGCAACGCGGCCATGAGGTCACTGCACTTGTCCGAAATCCAGACGCCATGGCAAACGAAATTGGCTCAGGCCTGAAGACAACCACGGGCACCCCACTGAAGCAACAGAATGTGCGCGATGCTTTCAAGCAGAGCAACCCCGAAGTCGTCATCGTCACACTCAGCGCACCTCGCGCCAGCGACAGCCCCTTCGCAGCCGTCGTCTCACCGCCTCGTTTGATGGCCGACTCAACCGCGAATGTTGTCGCCGTCATGAAAGAGTTCAACACATCGAAGATCGTCATTATGCAGGCGTTTGGCGTGGGCGAGTCGTGGAGAAACCTGCATTGCGTAATGCAGCTCTTGATGAAACAGAGCAACATGATCTATCAGTACAATGATCACAACCTTGTTGCAAAAGAGACCGAGGCCAGTGGGGAGAAGTTTGTCTTTGTGCGACCATCGCGACTGGAAGAAGGCGAAGCCACGCAAATCAAAGAATGGGCACATGACGGGAAGGGAGTACCGATGCTGGCTGCAATCTCTCGTGGGAGTGTTGCGAGGTTCTTGGTGAAGGCAGCAGAGAGCGACACGTGGGACGGCACAGCGCCAGTCATCACCAACTAGGGGGATCCAGGGACGGCGTTTGCATAGTGAGAATATAGATCATTTATTTTGCACAGCTTGCCTAGGTCGTGATGGTCGTGATGGACGAGGTGTACACGGTCGGAGCTTGGGTGACGTCTAGCTTCGCCTAGCACCAACCCCACAGTTCCTGAAGCAGCGGCGAGATTTCCCACCCCCGAGCTCCACGTTGCACTTGACAGCTCCAATTCCGCCTGTACTGTCTTTTTGGAGCATCAATTGCGACCCCATTGCTCCCTTCCCCTTGGACCCTCCCTTATTTTGACGAGGTTCGTGCCAGCACTGCCCGCCCCGCACTCGACTCCACAGTACAGTACACAGTATATATAGCTGGAGCTAGCTCGTGTGGCCACGGTAGCTAACAGCATCACCACACAGCTCCCATCCCTACCCGCAATCATGGCCACGTTCGAAGCGAAGGTCAAGAGCGTGCTTTCGGGCGATACCGTCATTCTGCACAACATCAACAACCCAAAGCAGGAGCGCACCCTCAGCTTGGCCTTTGTCAGCGCACCGCGACTCAAGCGCGAGGGCGATGAGCCCTTCGCCTTCGAGTCACGCGACTACCTCCGCAAGCTGCTGGTTGGCAAGGTTGTGCGCTTCCAGGTGCTCTACAAGATCCCCACGGGCGCAAACCGCGAGTACGGCCTCCTCGTCCTTCCGAATCGCATACTCCTGCCCGAGACGGCCGTTGCCGAGGGTTGGCTCAAGCTGCGCGATGACGCCGGCCGCAAAGAAGACTCAGAAGAGGCCGCACAGCTGCTCGAGCGGCTACAGGTTGTAGAGGCGCGCGCAAGAGCCGAGTCCAAGGGCCTGTGGGCCGAGAGCGGTGGCCGCATCAACTCGATATCTGAGCTGAGCGATGCCCAGAAGTGGGTGGAGGAGCACAAGGGCAGCGACATCGACGCCATTGTCGAGAAGGTCCTCTCCGGCGACCGTCTGATTGTGCGCTTCCTCCTCTCGCCAACCGAGCATGTACAGACCATGGTTCTGCTCGCCGGCATCCGCGCCCCTGCCACCAAGCGCACAAACCCGTCAGATGGCAAGGAGCAGCCCGCTGAGGCATACGGCGACGAGGCTCAGCAGTTCGTCGAAACACGACTGCTGCAGCGCTCCGCCACTGTCAACGTCCTCGGCACGACCCCGAACGGCCAGATCGTGGCGGACGTCAAGCACCCAACCCAGGGCAGCATCGCCCCCTTCATCCTCAAGGCTGGCCTCGCCAAGTGCACCGACCACCATACAACTCTCCTCGGCCAGCAAATGGGCGTCCTGCGCCAGGCAGAGAAGGCCGCCCGAGACAGCCGTTTGGGACTCTACGCCGGACATGTGGCTCCCAAGGCCACCGCGGGCGGTGACTCAGAGGCAGTCGTAAGCCGAGTGCAGAGCGCCGACACCATCTTCGTGCGGAATAAGGCGGGCGTCGAGAGGCGCATCAACCTGTCCAGCGTCAGACAACCTAAGCCCACCGACCCGAAACAGTCACCCTGGGTGTCCGAAGCCAAAGAGTTCCTGCGAAAGAAGCTGATTGGCAAGCATGTCAAATTTCACATCGACGGCAAGCGTCCTGCGACTGAAGGCTACGACGAGCGTGAAATGGCAACCGTCACGTTCCAGAACAAGAACATTGGTCTGCAGCTCGTCGAGAACGGCATGGCCACTGTAATCCGCCACCGCCAGGACGACACTGACCGCAGCCCCATCTACGATGATCTCCTCCTCGCCGAACAGAAAGCGCAAGAAGAGCAGAAGGGTCTCTGGTCGCCCAAGGCACCTGCTGCGAAGCAGTATGTTGACTACTCAGAGTCCCTCGAAAAGGCTAAGCGACAGCTCACTCTCCTCTCACGGCAAAAGCGGGTTCCTGCCATTGTCGACTTTGTCAAATCGGGCTCGCGCTTCACTGTCCTGGTTCCACGCGAGAACGCCAAGCTCACCTTCGTCCTCTCTGGCATCCGCGCGCCACGGTCAGCGCGCAATGACCAGGACAAGGGCGAACCTTTCGGCAAGGAGGCGCACGAGTTTGCGAATCGACGGTGCCAGCAACGCGACGTTGAGATCGACGTCGAAGACTGCGACAAAGTCGGCGGTTTCATCGGCACGCTGTACATCAACCGTGAAAATTTCGCCAAGACCCTGGTCGAGGAAGGTCTGGCTAGTGTGCACGCTTATTCGGCGGAGAAGGCAGGAAATGCAAATGAACTCTTCGCTGCGGAGCAGAAGGCCAAGGATGCACGAAAGAATCTGTGGCAGGACTATGACCCATCGCAAGACGAGGAGGCTGAACAAGCCACGGCCGCTGCCACGGAGACTTCCAACGGTGACTCGACAGCCTCCAGGCGCAAGGATTACCGCGATGTCATCGTCACGCATGTCGAGGAGACCGGCCGGCTCAAGTTCCAGGAGATCGGAAGTGGAACATCAGCGCTAACATCCCTTATGAGCGCTTTCAGCAAATTCCATCTGAACCCAGCCAACTCAGCAGGCGTCCCGAATCCCAAGGCTGGCGAATTTGTGGCTGCCAAATTCACCGCAGATGACCAGTGGTACCGTGCCCGCATACGACGCAACGATCGCGAGGCAAAGAAGGCTGAAGTCGTGTACGTTGACTACGGCAACTCTGAAACTATCCCGTGGTCACGCCTGCGCCCACTCTCACAAACCGAGTTCCTGCCGTCCAAGTTGAAGCCTCAAGCCCAAGAGGCGCAGTTGTCATTCATCCAGTTGCCCCAGAATCCCGAGTACCTCGCGGATGCTGTCAACTTCATCTCACAAGAGACCGCTGACCGCCAGCTTGTCGCAAATGTTGATCAGGCAGACAAGGATGGCACCCTCTGGGTTACTCTATTTGATCCCAAGTCAAGCAAGTCTGCAGCCGATAGCGTCAACGCGGATGTCATTGACGAAGGTCTGGCTATGGTGCCAAAGAAGCTAAAGGCTTGGGAGCGTAGCGCAAGCGATGTGTTGGCTGCATTAAAGAAGAAGCAAGATGTCGCAAAGGAGGAGAGAAGGGGCCAGTGGGAGTATGGCGATTTGACTGAGGACGACTAGACACAGTACCGGTAGCGACACCTAGCATCATGGCGATGTCGACTTTGGACGGCATTTTGGAGGCGCAGTGATCTTGCATAGGGCTTGGGCAAAAAGCGAGGATATGCGCGGCTTGGACATCTTTTGGTGGAACAAAAGCATTGCATGGCCTAGAAGAGCCTAACAAGTTTGCAAATACAGTTCCTGTGCTACTTCTTTTAGCTTCCTCTGTACATGTCTGACGATTCTCGTTCTACATCAGATGCAAGGCTACAGACGCATCACAAACATATTCTCAACCGTCGTCACGATCTGCTCTTCACAATGCCGCTCACCCTCAATGATGACGTGAGCGCTCCAGTCGAAGCGTGGCAAATAATGGCCGAGCTGACATCGCTGTATGATGGACACATAATCGAGAATGCAAACCAGTGTTGCACTCCATTCTGTACCAGTACCTCGTTGCGACATCAGCCTGGAATTGCACCGCGGCCTTTAGACCGCCCGAATAACTTCCGATCGTCCCGGAGCGAGCACGTTGGAGGTCGATGTAGAACCCAAATTTAGAAACGCGAAAATGGACTGGGCCATTTGCATCGCTTGACCGCCATCACTCGTGCATTTTCAGCTTCAACGTAGTCAAGTATCTAGTCATTTCCACATGAGCTCGGCAGGCATGGCATCTCCTTGAGCGTGCTGTGGATTCGACTTTCAGCTTGAGCAAGAGGCATAAGACGGCACAATGGACTGGCTCAAGTGAGAACTAGTACACGAAGGCCGAATCGATGGGGATCGTCAGACGGCGTGGCCTGCAGGGGTCCCGCTTGAGGACAGCGAATGCGCTAAGGACTGCCAAAAGCGGCAGCGCCAACGGGCTACACGGAGACGTGTGGGGAATGGCGCAGGGGTAACTTCCAACCACGTCCGTGTTTTGGCGAACACCTTCAATGCAGTAATAATGCACAACCCGTTCTGAGACCTCCCGTCTAGCGAGATTCGACCCCGCGAATACGTGCTTTTACAACTGCTTCACTTGCAGACCAGCCTGGCCAAAGCTGATCTCCCGTTACGAGATGACAATCACCAAGCACGTCCACACAGAGCAACGCCAGATGTTATGGGGCCAGTCCCCAGCTGGACATCAATTATGGTCATGCAAATTATGGCCCACGCTCGACAGTCATTGGAAATCGTTGTGCAATGGTCAAGGGGCCATGCAACGCCACGGCTGAACGCGCGTACTGAATGGAGCAATTGTCTCGAGCTTGACGCTATCGATGGCGGACCGCTGAAGCGCCTCGAGGTCTAGAGCTGGAAGCTGTTGACCGAATCGGTCTAAGCTCGTGGACCGTTCCCTATTGACCTCACGTATCCGAGATCCGACCCCACTCGCAAGCACGCCGAGAGCGCCAGGAAGCTTGTTCGCGAGCCGAGGGTCTTACCAACTTATGGGGATCTGACCAGGGGGAGAATCACTCTTTGCGCGACCAGTTCTGATGCTCGCAGCATGCACAGCAATGCGTGAAGAGGACGATTATGACACGACTGTGAGCTCATGCCTGGGAAACGCCAGTACATGCTACTCGCGCCTTTAGCTTAACCACTACGCCACCAGGAGAGACACTCTTGAAGCATTCGCGCCGAATTCTCGTATCTGTGGAAGGGCAGCGCACGGCTCATCAGAGCGCCTCGTAAAGCAATATCAGCCTTAACCACTAGGAGTCTTAGCAAAATCTCCGCTGAAGGATACGCTGCTACGCTGGAGGAGGTACGTGCCGTTCAAGGTTCACATCCTCCAAGATGCCATGCAAGCAAGCGAACGGTAGATACTCCGTACTCAGGGGCATAGCGGCTCATCTCCGAGTGAGCATATATGAGGTCTCAGGTCTGACTTTTAGACCTCATCCACAGTCATCCTTTGACCGGAACAGCAGCCTTTTCGCACTCTCGCAGTGACGACCACACTCTTTTGTCTTTTTCAGTTACATCTCACCCCAGTCAATCGTTATCAACGACTTATTAATAATTCCTAATTCACAATGAAGTACTCCATCTTCTTCGCCGCCACCGTTGCGGCTTACGATGCTTATGGCGGATACGGCGCTGGTCAGTCCAGCTCCGTTCCGGCCAAGGTCTCTTCCACCCCGATCAAGGGAGGATACGGTGACTACCCGGCTTCGTCCGTGAAGACCTCCGTTCCAGCCGCGAAGTCGACTCCTTGCACCACCTCCGCTGGCAAGCATGGTTATACCACCGTCGTGCCGGGCTACGGCAAGGAGCCAGTGACCGTCACCAGCCAGCACCAGGCCTACCCGACCTGCCTGGCCAAGGGCTACGATGGCAAGAGCTGCGACAAGTGGGGTGACGACAAGTACGTCTCGACCACCATTACCGACTACAACAAGAAGGTCGTCACCATCACCAAGGTCCAGGACTACGTCACTGTCTACCACGAGAAGAAGACCATCACCCACTACGCCACCCCTACTGTTGGCGGATACGGCGCTGTCTCCACACCCGCATCCAAGAACAACACTGGTGTCTGGTATGAGCTCTACGAGAAGGTCTACGTCTGCGAGTACCAGAACATCGGCAAGAACGTTCTTGTCGGTTACACCGGCTCTGGTCTCTGCCAGAAGTGCGATGATGATCAGCCCATCGTTCAGAAGGAGTACAAGGGCGGCAAGTGGGTCGAGGAGAAGAAGAACCTCAACTACGGCAAGCCCAAGGACGAGGTCAAGGTCTACGAGAAGCCAGGTGTCTACACCGTCCCAGCCAAGGTTGTGACCGTCTATGAGTCAAAGCCCACTGGTAGCTACCAAAAGAACGTCTACACCTACGATGCTAAGACAATCACCATCACCAAGCCGGGTCAGACCTACACTTGCTCGTATGAGGCTCCCAAGAAGACCCCATCCAAGGGCGAGGACTACCCCGTCACCGTGACCAAGACCCCGACCTACAACGACTATGGCTACAAGGCATCCCCAACCCCGACCCCCAAGAAGCCTGACACCGGCTATCCTGGATACCCCATCTACCCAGGCAAGGGCAACAGCACCATCCCCTCCAAGCCAAGCTCCACCCCTTGCGATGATGACAAGAAGTCCAGCGCTACCCCGTACGTGACCAAGCCCGTCTACGATGACAACAAGGGATACGGTGGTGACTACAAGCCCACCCCCACCCCGTATATCTCCAAGCCAGTCTATGACAACAACAACGGCTATGGCGGTGATTACAAGCCTTCTTCGTCTGCTCCCTCCAAGCCATCGTCGACCCCGTGCGATGACGACAAGACGAAGCCCACCCCTACCCCAGCCAAGCCCGTCTATGACAACAACAACAACAACAACGGTTATGGTGGTGACTACAAGCCATCTCCTACTCCCGTCAAGCCAGTCTATGACGACAGCTACAAGCCAACCCCCACACCGGCTAAGCCAGTCTATGACAATGGCAACAGCTACCCGAGCCCGACCCCCGTCAAGCCAGTTTACCCTGCTGATACCCCGGCTGGTAGCTACGGCTCCAACACCGGCTACGGCAAGCGCAGCGGCATGATGGAGCGCCGCAAGGCTTATGCCGCTTAGATGAAGCGCAAGGTCGTCTTTGTAAATATTGAGCGATGCATTTTTTAGTGTCAGGAAGTGAGTAGGAGGATGTAAGGTGTCTGGCGGGAGTTGTAAAATTCGGAATAGAGCTGTGAGGATAGAAGTTGATCAAATGAACTACCTTACAACCTGATTTTATTCTTTTGTGAATATGCATTTGAACTGTGACTGCTTGCTGGTCAACTGTGTGACTATGCTCAAATCTATATCTCGTGTTAGGAGGCAGTGTTTACGTCGCATTCGCGGTCTTTGTTCATGTGCGTGATTGCCCTTGTTGCAAGCTCATCGACACCGTGCCCTTCCTCAACCTTATGTTACGTGTATCTCTGTTGATGAAATTGCAATGGATAATCTACTCCAGCAAGGTACAAGTTGTTACGTTGCATCGTCCACACAACGGTACTCTCACGTTTATTTCTCGTCATTGGTCCAAAGCATCGATAGAAGATTTCCCACTCCGATCCTGCAGAACTCAAAATGCTAGCCTCCAGGTTGATGAATCCGTCCTGCTGTACCTTTCTGAGTAAGGCAAGTCTGCTTCCCTAAACACAACTTGAATTTGTCTGATGACACCCTGACCCAGCATATTCAAGTTCATCATGCGGACAAAACTTGCCTCGTCGGAAGGTGTTGGAATATCTCAGACTTCGTCACCAGTCATGAATCAGTGCTCGAGCAACCAAGTCTGCAGCTCCCATACGAGTTCCCGGGGCGGCACATACCCAACCGAAGTCTGGGGACCGGAAAATCCGGGGAAGAGCGCATATCTTGGACAACGGCGCAACATCGGATGGTAGCGAGTCGCACTTCATAGGTTCTTGGTCACTCTGGTGTGAATTTAACCGGTGGAGAGCATCGGTACTCGGGGCTTTGAGCGATTTGGGGGAGGTCAGATGATGGCACTGGGTTCGGGGAACGTCGGTTACTGTCCGAATCTCGCTTTGTACCGCAAAGCACCAGAATTGGAAGAGACTAGACACGAGTCGAAAGTCAGAATCTGGGGTAAGACCGAGTGAATGCTATAAAATTAACACTTTACCCTGAGGTATCCTGTATCTCTCAAGCTACAGTCCTCAATTGTCGAGCCAGTCCGACTCCGACAACATGATGTTCATTGGCAACGCTCTCCTGCTGATTAGCGGAATCTTGTCGATTTCTACAAGTGCTGCCGTTCTTCCTCCACCCCCTGGTTGGCCCGTCTTCACTTACCAAGGAGTGTTGACGAACAATCTTACTTATAATCCAACTGGCGAGTCAGTGACCCCTTTCCACATCACCATCTAGAGCTTCGTCCCTGCACAGTCGTCAAATCTTAACCGCCCTATCTCTAACATTCCCTTAGGTATATCTTCCCCACCGTCTTCCAGGCCGGTCTCTATCTCAAGAATCCTCTCGCAAATTGGTACCTTTATTATGCGCCCCACGAGAACCCAGGTGGCATTTCCCTCCTGTACGCCAACAACATCGAAGGCCCCTGGACAGAGTATGCCTCAAATCCTGTCATCTCCAACGTCTGGCCCGGCAAATACAGTGTCCCACACGTCTCCTCGCCCGACGCGAAATGGAACACACAAGCCAAGAAACTCTTCGTCTACTTCCATGGCACGAATTCCGAAACTCGCTGGGCTGAGACAAGCGACGGTGTGACTTTTACATACGGCGGCGTCGCAGTGACGAATGCCATGGGCGGTCCTAACGTTACGGAAACGAGCTACGCGCGCGTCTTCACGCATCGTAACCCCTCCTCAGGGTATAATTACGGCATGTTCTACATGGCCAACTATCAAGACAACAAGCGCCGGATTCGACTCGCCGAGTCTGTTGACGGCAAAACCTGGACCGTGGACCCAGCGTACGTCGTCTCGCCTGGTGCCGAGGAGCAAGGCAACGTCTCCGGCGGGAGTCTATGGGAATGGAACGGGCAATTGTATGTTATTTATCATGCAAGTAGTGGGAAAAGTTATGCGCGGACGATTGATAGTACGCTGAGGAATGTGGGCAGTACGCCGATTCTGTTGCATAAGGCGAGCGGGGTTGGAGCGGATGTGGGCAGAGTGGCAAGCCCCGAGGTCGTAACGAAGGACGGAAAGACGTATTTGTTTTATGAGTCGGGAGCGAGGCTGGACGCAGCGATTGCATGGGCTAAGGCGGCGTAGGGGAGGAGGGGAGTGGTAGGCAAGGTGCTACTGAATCGAAAGATGGAAGAGATGAATTCGCACGATTGATTTCGGGGCAGCGATGGAATTAGATTTAGTTCGGAAGGCAGGTATTGCAGTGAAAATATGATTAATGTCTAGGAGGACGTTTACCGAGTTCATTTTGTTTAAGCTGCGTGATTCCTGCAAGTTACATCGTCACTCCTCGACATTCATCATCATCAAATATCTTCACCAACGTATACTACTGGACTCCTGATGATCGTGGCGGGTTCATCAGCTTAAAGGTAGTTGAATGAGTTTCGAGTGTTGTCTCTTATGCTTCTTGGTAAGAAGTATCCTATATCAGCGTCTAAGGTACAGAGTGCTGGCCGCTCAACGGTACAATATGATAATCTGGGTTTCTTGACATTCTTGTTTAGGATTCGCCGTACTGCCTATTCTGGTGAAACGAAAAGCCTCATGGTAATATAAGTATTCATTGCATTAAGGATCGATTTCATCAAACCAAAATATCGGCATCTATTCCTAAGAACTCCAGCTTGCAAGCTAGTATCCCGAAACGTCTGGCCACTCCGTTTCAATACCCTCTTGGCAGAGCACCTTGTTGAACTCCGCGAACAGATCTGCCTTACCTTGTACCTCATGAGGCGATAGCCCAGCATCTAAGCAATGTGCCGCCAGTAACCCTGCCGCCTCCCCAATGTTCCACTCCACGGGATGTAGCCTATAGCAACCATTGGTAATATGCGTCGTCCCAATATTTTTACATCCAGCCAGCAGATTGGGTCTGCTTCTATTTTCCGGAATCAACGCACCAAGCGGTATCTGGAACGGGCAGCACGCAATATCGATGTAATTGTCCCCGCCGGTCGACGGATGCAGATCAATACGGTACATGCCAACACCAACACTATCAGGGTACTGCTTCGCTCCCTTGCTGCCACGGATATCGAGGGAGAGATCTTGCTCGACGATGGTAGTGACCGCTTTGATGCGTCGGGATTCACGGATGTAAGGCGCCATCGCGAGCCCGTGTTCTGTGCCAGTAATGTCGCCTCGAAGACGCAGACCAGGGTATCCTTTTCCGTTACCATCAGCCCGCGGACACTCGGTCTGCAGGTAGTACAGCATGCTGTAGGATAGCGACGCAGCCTCGCCAAGACGGGCGTCGAGATCATTTTCCTCGACATCAATGATTGGCTGCTCAAAGTAGTCAATCATAGGCCAGTTGACGAGACAAATGTCAGATTCGTATGCGCCCGGTGTGAAATTATCTTTGGCGGCAATGCGGCGGAAGGTCCAGAGGTTCATGTCGCCACCGGATTTCCGCTGGTCGGCGCAGACGAGTTTTGGATCGTCGTTGGGGTTGGGCGTGAATTCCCGTTCGACGATTTCGAGGGTTCGTGGATGCGGTGCTTTGAGACTCAGAAGCGGCGCGCCCCAAAAGGTGGGATGCCGCTTTCGCCAGAATTGGTAGTTTGGGGGCTCCCGGATCGTATGGTTGGCACCCTCGACGTGATCAACGGCGAAGCAGATGGAAACAGCTTGAGAATTGAGAGGCTGGGCCTCTTCTGGTGCGCTAGGTTCTCCAGTGTCTCTGCGAGACTCGAAACCGGTCACGTAGGAGGTGTTACTCATGGGAAGGAGGTCTCCCAGCTCGGTGGCGTCGATCACATAAGCAGCTTGGGCTGTGAATTGGCTTTGATCGTCGAGATTCTGGAATCGAACGCTGCGGACAGCTCCGTCAGCGTTCATTTGGCAGGAGACCGGCTTCGTGCGTTTCTTGATGACAAGTTTACCGTTGCCGATGTAAGGCATGAGCATGCTATCAATGATGGCAACGGCAACACGAGGTTCGTGACATAATTTGCTGACATGTCCGGCCCCTGGGTTGAGTTGTGGTCTTCGTTTTGCCTCTTCTGTCAGCGGGTAGTTGTCTCGATAGTACTCGCGGATCCCATCTCGAAGTGCTCGGTACGAGCGAGTAACACCGAACTGTTCAACCCAACAATGTTCATCGGGAGGCACGGCTTGACTGGTGAGCTGGCCACCGAGCCATTGGTACTCCTCAGTCAGGAAAACTCGACGACCTCTGCGGAGAGCACCAAGCGCTGCAGCGACTCCTCCAAGTCCACCTCCAACCACAAGGACGTCGGTTGAAAAGGTCAGAGATTCGGAAACCAGCTTGAGATTTTTCCAGGTGTTGACGAATGGATCGACGCCGTTGATATGGACATCGTGCATGAAGACTTCAGGCTCAGGAGACGGTATGAATTCTCCCATGATGATATAGAGAGATAGTAACGACAAGTTGAGTCTGAGAGAATTCCAAAAGAATGAGACTGGCAATCTAGATACTAGCAACTGATCATGACTGGATTACATGGAATGACTGTGCTTTTAACACGTTGATGTGGCGTTCGAGAGTCGCGCACCTAGTCTCTATGCCTCTTACCGACAATCCCCGACCACATTCCTATCCTAATCGATGTGTTTAAACGGCTCCCATTCGTTCAAAATTAGGCGGTAGAGAGAAACTCATATCAGGCCTAACGTTCGAGGTTGTGTTGTATCGGCTCTCGGCTATTCCTCCCCGACCCGCATCGTCGAGCAGACTGCCGCTTGCTACAAATGGCAACTCATGGCCGTTAGGAACGCCTCTGAATTCTTGGCAACCACGTTCGACTGCGGGGTACGATCGAGTTCGGGCGTCTTCTGTCCGTTGTTAAACATGGAAAAGTCCTACGTGCATAATCTGAAGTGGACACCTTTCGGAATGTATTCGTTCTCCCCGACGCCCAAAACACAATATCTCTCGGTCTGCCAAGCTGCATGTGATCCCAATGGATTCGATACAACCCGAAGATTCAGCGCACGAGGGGCCAGAATCTAGGAAACGGCCGAGAAATAATACCTCTGATACTCGTTACCCACGAAAGAGGAGCTCCAAAGCTTGCCACGTGTGTCGAGCTAGGAAGACGAAATGTGATAATGTACGGCCATCATGCGGCTTTTGCGTCTCAGTGAATATTAAATGCTCTTTCGATGATATCGAAAAAGACCACTCCAGGTGAGTTCCACTTTCACACTGGTTGCTCACCGCTTTCGCTGAAGCTTGATCGCCAGATTCGACCCTGCCAGTCTAGAAATTCTGCGACAGTTAAATCAGATTATCAGTTCGCAAGATGACCTACTGCACACAGTTCGGACTATATCTATTGCACAAACAAACCCATCCGTTTTAGATCTCCCGTCAACTTCTGGGGATTACGTCGCGATACGTGCAGTTGAGGACCCCCATGCCTGGAACGGCCATGCAAGTGTCCAACAAAACAATCACTTTTCGGACTACGAATGGTTCGCACCACATTCTGAATCAACAGTAACATCTCCTGCGGCATCAACTGGAGTAGCTGCAGTACAATGGTTTGGACTATTGACTCGAGATGTCTCCCGCGAATTTCAAGATGATGCCCCATCAGCACACGAAGGAGGATCCCTGGATGCATTCATAAGCCACGACGGGAGTGCTACCAGTCCATTGCAATACGCAACTAAGATTATCGATGACCAGCCACAAGATAGTACAGCGACTGGCAAGGGCAGTGGTGAGGAGGCTATGTGGCAAGCATCTCGAAGTATTGTACTGCTTGAGCACGAACAAATCTTGTTCGCCAACTTTCTGCATCGAATCTGTTCATGGGTATGCTCATCGTCGTGTCTTGGAAACGTGACCGCAAGATGACTGAAAATAGATCGATCTTTTCGACACTGCGCGGAAGTTCTCGACAATAGTACCACGCCTTGCGACGCGGAATGCAGGTCTTCTTAATGCGATATTAGCTCTTTCGGGCTATCACCAGTCCTTAGACGAAAATATTCCGCCAGAGAAGCGTGCGGATCAAAACAGCGCACTTCAGTATTACTATCAGACTCTCCATTACGTCCAAAAAGCCATGCGCTATTCGACATACCAACATAGCCTCGAACTCATGGCTACAACCATAATTATCTCCACATACGAGATGCTGCGTGGTTCTCGCAAAGACTGGCAGCAACATCTTCAGGGCGTATTCTGGATTCTTCGCTCACGACAGATCGAGGTGGAAATATCAAGTCTCGAGAGTACGACTTGGTGGGCCTGGCTGCGTCAAGATATATGGGTTGCGTTCCGCGAGAAGCGGCGGACATACAGCACCTGGGTCCCCAAGAAAGCGTACTCTGAGCTTACTAGTCACGAGATTGCCTCACGGGCAGTGTGGATTCTCGCTCAGGTCATCAATTTCTGCGCTGTTGATTCAAGCACGGAAGAGACGGAGAGCACATTTGCAGGAAGACTTGGCTGGGCGAAGGCACTGCGACGACTACTTCAGGAGTGGGAAGCGAACTTGACTATTGAGTTTGAGGAGCTGCACACCATCGGGCATCAAGATAACGAGGTGTTTAGACCTCGATTTATACATCCCCAGTGCTTCGGTAAGTGATTTCTCTGTTTGAACAACTCGGCAGTTTGTTAAATTGTGCCCGTAGGTCTGGCAATGCAAATTCACCACGTCTCGAAAATCCTCATTTGCGCGCACGAACCTAGCCATGGCAGTATGGAAAACTTCATGGCTCGTCAGAAGACCATAAATGAGAGTGTGGAAGTCGTCTGCGGCATTGGTGCTACCATCACAGAGGAAGCGTCGTGTATGCTGTCTTCGCAATGCCTTTTTATGGGTAGGTCACCATCCGGCTTACGATAACAACCGAACTGATGTTCTTATGTAGCCGGAATCTTCTTGCACAATACTTGTCAAAGAAACCGTGTCCTGGAAATGCTTGAAGAATATCGGATCAAGTGTGGATGTCTTACGCCCTCGCTTAGCTCCGAGTTGGAGCAGATTTGGGCAAGACCGGATAACGTTTGGGAGAGCTGAGACGTTGTATTCTTAGACAGGTACATTCTCTTTGTAATGAATTAAGGCCTCATGACCATGTAAAGAATTGCGTGGTTCTATGTCTCTATACACTTGGTTGGGTTGCTATGTGGTGCCCTCGTCCAGATCAAACTCAAGCGAAACCATCAAGACAGAGTTGACAAGAAAACCGTGCTAATCTGGTGATCAAGATGTAGTCGATGACTTTCGTTAGATACAAGACTACTGCGTTTGGCGTAGGCTCTTTTCGACTGCTCGACAAGCATGTTGGCGAGCTCGGGTAGCAAGCGACATTCCCCGAGTCGGCGCCGAAGCAAAGCCACACCCCCTAATGGAAACAGCACCGCATCGGGAGCCTCCCGATCGTCCCCGTTGCACCAAGTTTCCCCGGATTCTCCACGTCCGCCACCAGCGCCTCCAGAATCCAGATGGAACTCGACATTCGTTCTCAGGCCACGCCTGAATGCCTTCCTACATATACGACTGCGAATCCTGCATTTTACAGCATCTTCAGTGTTCGTAGGTACCTCCCGGGCTACGAGTTCTTTTGCCATTGTATCTAGTTGTAAAGCAAATCTTCGAGGGCTTGCAAACATGGGCATCGCCTCCATCCTCCGGCGCGTCGTTCGCAACGAAGCGATTCGAATTGACCCTCCCGAGATATACAACTGGCGAATTGTTGCTCTAGCAAGTGCAGTAAGTGCAGATTCATGAATATTTTCAAGACACAACGCTCAATTCACATCTGATAGGCATGTTTTGCCGGTGCACTCTTCGGAGTTGACGCAGGAATTATTGGCGGTGTGCTCGTCATGCCTGACTTCAAACGGTAAGAACCATTTCCTATTTTCACATTAGCATTGTAGCACAGCAGGAACACTGACTAGTTCGTAACAGAGAATTCCGTCTGAATTCGAAATCAGCAAGTGCTGTAGCAGACATAACCGGCAATCTGGTCACTACGATGCAAGCCGGTGCTGTAGCCGGAGCTCTCGTATGCAGTCCCTTCGCCGACCGATATGGGCGAAAGCCCTCGCTTCTTATCGTAGCCATTACTGGCTTCATTGGTGGACTCATGCAAACAGTATCCTACGGCCACTTTGCAGTGTTCTACATCGGGAGGTAAGCTTACTAGGTCCGAGTTATATTTCCCTCTTGAGCTGACTTTGAGACCAGGTTCATCGAGGGTCTTGGTCTTGGTGCTGGAACTATGCTCGCACCTACTTATGTCTCCGAAAATTCACCTCGAGCTATTCGTGGATTCTTGGTCGGTTTCTTCCAGCTGTTTTTGGTGGCAGGTAGTATGATGGCGTACTTCATCAACTATGGCGCTTTGAAACACCTCTCGGTAAGTCCTCAAGTCGACCTTGGAAACCAAATCTTTCTGAAGAGTAGCTTACAATTCTTTTCTATATAGCCCATGGCTACTTGGATGGTTCCTCTGGCATGTCAATGCATCTGCCCCGCTCTTCTCTTCGTCAGCATGTTATTCTGTCCCGAATCACCTCGATGGCTAGCATCTCAAGATCATTGGGATAGAGCAGGTAACGTCCTCGCGGACGTCAGAAATTTGCCTGTTGATCACGCATACATTCAACAAGAACTGCTCGAGTTGCGAACTCAGCTCGACCACGAGAAGGAAATCATGAAGGGCGCTGGATTTTGGGAACTGCAAAAGGAGTGCTGGACCATTCCTGCCAACAGGAAGCGAGCCTTGTTGACCATTGGTATGGTGACATTCCAGCAGTGGACTGGAGTAAGTTTCCATCTTGTCCTTGAATCTTGCCTCGTGCTAATTAAGGTGCAGACTGGCGCAATTAATTACTACGCCCCAACCATCTTCAAAGGCCTCGGTCTCTCGAGCACAACTACCGGACTCTTTGCTCAAGGCATCTACGGCATTGTCAAGGTCGTTACCTGCCTGATCTTTGTCTTCTTCCTTGCCGATTCTCTTGGCCGTCGTCTCTCTTTGATGTGGAGCGGGGCCGTCCAAGGATTCGCCATGTTCTTCGTTGGTTTCGTAAGTTCCATTGTCCGCAAGCTCAAAGTATGCACTCTGATCAATTTCTATAGTATCTCCGTTTCGGACAAAACCTTGGAGCTGGGCAACAAAGCGTCGGCAGCCCTCCTCCAGCAGGCATCGCTGCTCTGGCCATGATTTACATTTTTGCGGCTGCGTTCAACATGGGTTGGGGACCGGTTTGTAAGTGAACAATCATAGGTTCACAGGCTTCATATTGACAGACCCTAGCTTGGATCTACTGCTCCGAGATTCCAACAAACCGATTGAGATCCTATAACGTCGCGTTAGGATCGCTCACGCATTGGGTTCATAATCTAGCAGTATCCAAGGCAACGCCAGTCATTCTAAATGCCACCCCATACGGCGCTTATTTCATCTTTGGTACGCTCAATGTTATCATGGCAATTTGCGCATTTTGGCTTCCAGAAACCAAGGGTGTAAGTTTCCTCAAACCCATATATGTTTCTCAGCTAACCCTACCTTTCCAAGGTCTCTTTGGAGCGCATGGACGAGCTCTTCGGATCCGGTGACATGTCCAACGTTGAAGATATCGGTAAGGCGGCTATAAAAGCTAAAGAATTGGACTCGGAAGAGGTGGAGGATGTGAATTACACTTCTAAGGTCTAGCTAGTATGGGGAGCTATGGAGTCGGTAAGCTTGCTGTACAGTGTACAGAACCTCTGCGGGACTTTTGGTACTACCTGTAGCCAAGCATAGGATCATTCCACTAGTCTGTGTGATAAGAATTGGGGTTAATTGAATATATATACATGTTGGAATACGTCCAGTGCTAATCCCATCTGAAGCGAATGCGCAAAGTGAGGATGCGCACACCAACCCCACGGCCCAACATTCCAATCCTCTCCCCATCTCAACAACCTCACAACATATCTGAGATACATTTGGAAGTTATCATCAGTTTCTCGGGCGTCTAGCTCAGTGGTAGAGCGCCCGCTTCGCATGGTGGTATGGTTTGCGGGAGGCCAAGAGTTCAATCCTCTTGTCGTCCATTCTTTTGCCGTATCGAACTCGATGTGATATGTTGGAGGATTGGCGCAATGGTTGGCGTGTTGGAGAATGGAGCGAGAGGGGTCAGCTTTGAAGTAGGAGATGAGGGAGTGTAAATAAGATGCGCATAGAAGTTGTTGTAGCAAGATATCTATCTTGTTCTGACAACCGGTTATACTCGAACACACCTTCCATTCCTCCCCATCTCAATCCGGATCCATGAATCGAGACTGAGGCTCCAAAGCACCAACGCCCAAGTCGCCCGCAGCAAGAACACACACCATGTCAAAACCATCCGAGGCAACGTTATCTTCTCCAAAAGGTTCGAATTCCCGTCACGAATCAAACACTGCACCATACGCCGCGCCCCCGCACCTCTTCACTTCGCGCACAACCTCATTCGTAACCTTCTTATTACTCACCACCATAACCGCCTCTAATGCCTCCGTCTGCGCCAAGTACCGCGCTTCAAACGCCACATCCGGGCGGCCAGCTTTTGAATCGAGAATCTTGGGCAGCGGATCGACTTTCCTTATCGCTTCCTGGACAAACATCCAATGTGCTGCGCCAGAATCATACACGCACCACATGAAGCGCACTTTCTTGCCCACGGCGAGCATGTGCTTGACGGCCGGGGACGCGAGGAGGGAAAGCATGGGCGCGATTCCCGCGCCAGTTGCAACGAGGAGGACGGAATTGAAGATGGATGTGAAGGCTAGGAAGTTTGCTGTGGGGGGTGCGCGGATCCAGATGCGCTGGGGTGGATGGGCAAGGATGTTTTGGGTCCAGTCGCCTGCGGCGGAAATGACGATTGATGCGCTGAGGGCGTCGGGAGAAGGGATTGTGGCGAAGGCGTGCCATTCGAATAGAGGGCTGAGACTGAAACGGCAGGTGGATGTGTACGGCATGTTTGCGTACGGGAACGTGAGTTTGATTTCTCGAGTCGAGATGGGTTGCGCGAGGATGGATACTCGGCGGATGCGCACCCACGGTAAGATGATGAAGAATGTGGTTAGGGCGAGGAGCCAGATTGAGCGGCTTTTGTAAAGAGGCGTGTGTGTTGGGTCGACGATGGTACTGATTCCGCAGTTGATCCAGAGAACGATGAGCGAGGCCCAGCCGGCGAAGCGGTGGGTGACTTCGAAGTGATTGTGAAACTTCTCGCGGAAACGAGTGATGGCTGATAGGCAGATGAGCAGAGTAATGGTCAGGAAGACGTAGCATGTGACTATGTCAACCCAATGCCATCTTGTTATTGTGCCGTCTTTCGCACGTGTAACACATGTTGCTGTGTTGAGGCCAACAAAGAGGATATACCACATCAACGAAGAGACGGCAGTGCCTATATGTACCCCGCCATAGTGATGAAAGTCTGCCATGATTATTCTGAAACCAAGTGGTAAACCTGTCGGTATTCTCGACACGAGGCCAAAGCTCAAGTTGATCAGATCTTCTTGTCGAGCTAGGATTGATGCAAGCAGATTGGCAGCGGTGGCTACGAGTACGTTCTCCAGGGGTAATCTGTGAGGGATCAAGAGTACCATTATGACGAGGTTGAAGAGCACGGCTAACGCAATCAAAATGCGATATGCGGTCAGCCAATGTAGACAAAACCGGCGTAGCCAGCTCGTCTTTGGCCTCAGACGCTCAGAGGTGTGTTGAGATGGCGTGATGTCCTTTTTGATATCTTCTCGTAACTCGATTGCGCTCTTCTTCGAAAAGGTCGGTGCCATTGCGTCCACATGCATACCGACAATTAGCGATAGTTCGGAGCCCTCAATCTTCCTTGTGAGTCCAGCATGGGTTGTATTGCCCGGTATAAAGTTTGATTCGGTCTGGTGGGAGTCTGCGCGATGTCTTGGCTCCGTACGCTTAGGTCCATGGTTGATGGGTGGGTAGCCTTCAGGGGAGCCCGAATTAGGGGAGCTCGAGTTTGAGTAGCTGAACACGAACATACTGAGCGCTTCGTTGAAGACGGCGTGGACCTTTGTGACATTGATCGGTACCATTGAATTCTTGGGCTGTGAGTGGTAGAACGCCGTGCTCTGCAGCGCAATGTTTGCGAGGGGAAGGGTTGAATGATGTGCAGTGGAAGATGGTCTCTCGCTATGATGCTAGAGATGACGTAGAGTGACTGTGAAAGATCATACCGGGGGCCGTGGGAAGACTATGGCAGTATTTAGCGCATTGGATATGGAATTGAAGTGAATTCTGCCTCTAAGCACTGTGAAAGCTCAACTATTTACAAGGAATTAATACAATGTAGACTGTCCCGCCCACTCGATCAATTCAAGTGTTAGCACACAATGAGACCGCCATGGCCGTAGTCTCATGACCGACTGACACCTATAGCGCAGGTTATGGCCCGACTGAAATTCCAAGTGTAGGCCCGAAAAGAATTATAGCAGCTGATAGGTAGATTTTGAACAGTGTTCGAGATGCTGTACCTCTCATAAGCCGGAATTTCTTCGGGCTAAGTGAAACAAGCCCACGCTTTCGTCGGTCTTTCCAAGCAGCAGTACCGCATGAACAGGCGATAGCCAGATATACTAACTGTGTAAGGGAACTTCCAAGCCATCCTCGAGCAAAGGTTTCTGCGTAGAGAAGCGGGACTTACTTTCTAAGTATCGTTCGAAAGCCTCGGTCCGAAAGGCGCTATTATACTATAGCATCCTTGAAAAGGCTGCTGTATAAGAAGACATCAAGACGGATCTGCGTTCCTTCGTGGGTAGCTTCTTGTGGGCCGAGTAAGGATGATCGTACAATACCAAGCAACCAGAAGTCTTCTGTCCGCCTACTTAACATAGTTACGCATGTCTGCTTTACGCTAGTTTATGTGGTACTGCTAGGAGGAGCAGTCTGTTTAGTCGCCATTGCAGATCGATTGTAGCAGACAAAGTGCTGTCCCTTGTGTGTCCCACGCACGCCCCGAGACTCCTGTACTAGTTCAAGATTTACCTAGGCATCGTGGACGCGAGCGTTTGCTTCTAGTAGAAGATATCCTCCATCCGTGTACTGAAAATTTCCAGTTCGCGTTGGTGTAATCGATACGAAGACTTGGCCTGAGTGACTGGGACTTATTCTGAACAACGATGCAGAATGCCGCTTAGGCTGCCACACCTTGAAGAGACTTGGGGGTACCTGACACGTAAGCCTTCGCCGAATTGCTGCAGGTGCTACCTGCCTTGGTTACCTGGTGAGCTAAGTATTGCACGATACCTCGTTCACTCAGAGCAACGCACCGGGTCATGCTCGGCAGATTTCGTATCGTTTCATGGTGGCGGCAGTCATTCGGCCAAGGACGCGCCAAGAGAAAGCATGGCTAGGCTAGCCTATCAAGATGAATTGACTGCGCATCGACGCAAGAGTGTAGCAACACTCTTACTCCCAGGCTCAATCTAACGTAGTCGTAACCCTTCTAGTCTAACTCTTCCTAAACTAAACCAATTCTGCGATGTTGTACGCCAAGATAAGTAGTTGTGGTGTAGTTTTGTTGGCTGGCTCGGCTTGGCATGCCATTTTTTGGTCCTCCGGCTTATTTCTCGGGTATCATGCAGCATTCCAGCAGCTGCAAATTTGTAGCTATACGGATCAGTCAGAATCTACGCTTACGCAAATGATATGCGTGACAGTAGATTGATGCTGTGCGTTGCTCAATCAGTAGTGGGAAAATCAGGCGAAGAAGGAGAAAGACGTCAGGGGATGGCCCTTAGGGATTGGAGGAAAGAGATATGTCGGCGTACAGCCCATGCGTGCAGATCACCTTAGTCGGTTTTGCAAGCACTCCATTGCCAGCGTGCTGGACACACTCGAGGTTGGGTGACTACTCTCCCATAGTGAACAAGAGTCTGTTTGTGGCCAGTCTACTAAAGAAATCTTTGGCAAGAAAATACTTCACATTTTAGCACGCAGGCGCTCTAGAATTTCATTGAGATATAAAGCGAGCTTGATATTATTCACCAAAGGGATGTTGTCATTGTACAAGCAATGTACATTTACATTGCCGATGGATTTTGGTTGCAGAGGCTCATTAGAGCGCTCGCAAGAATTCTAAAATTGCTTCGGAGACCTTCTCAGGCTGCTCCTGCTGGGGCCAATGTCCTGCGCCATCGATGAACTTGATGCCTCGAAAATCCGAGCATGACTCGGGATATGCCTCGATCGCTCCAGGCTGCTGGTAATTGCCCCAGTCTTGTCGGCCAGATATAAAGGTACTCGGGCATTCGATCTTCTTGCCAGCAAACAACTCGAGGTCCTTCAAGCGGGCAGGATTGGTTGTTGTCCGGTAAAAGTTCAAGCCACCTTGAAAACCTGTCCTTGACCATTCCTGTACGTAGACATCTAGGTCTGCGTCTGACATCCATCTCTTGGTCGCCGAAGCATCCTCGGTGGCCATCATGTCGGCTATAGCTTCTGGCATGGTGCGGTCCAAAGGTAGGATGTAGTAGTGCGGCATCTCTGCGAGCTGTTCGGCATTCCAACCTTCGAGCGCATGGGGCTTATTTTGTTTCCAGTCCGCCGACTTCACGTGGAGATATCCTCGAAGAAAAGCATGTAAGCCTTGGGCGGGCGAGGACCAATCGCTGCCAGCTGTAGCAGTACTGTTGTACCATTTGTAGTGCTTTCTTGGCTCCGGTAGCTTGGCGAGCTCCGCTTGAATGTCGATTGGAGGTGGTGGGACCATGCCATCGCCGTGTACAATATCAAAAGGGAGAGCCGCAGGGGCTTTGAAAGGGTGGCTCATCATGACCACACTCTTGAACAGATCTGGCCGCATGAGTGCGCTCATGCTCGATGTCACTGCGCCGAAGTCGTGTCCGACTATACACTTGACCTCTCGATAGCCCAAGGCATGAACTAAGGTGACCACGTCTCGTACCACGCTACTCAAGCTGAACTGGTATAAGTCGGTTTCTGCGAACGGTGAAGTGTCCCAGCCGGTTGTTCGTCCATAGCCTCGCTGGTCAAATGAGACGACATAGAAGCCAGCCTTAGCAATAGCGGGCATGATCTTCCGCCACGAGAAGGCTAGCTCTGGGTAGCCGTGGCACAGGATAACAAGTGGTCGGTTCTTTTGCGGCGTGTAACCAGCCTCGAGGATGTGAAAGGTGAGGCCATTGGTAGGACAGTGGACGTAGTTCTCAGAAACGCCGTCAGGTAAGGGCAACGGCAGCAGCTCAGCTTCTTTTGCAGGTGTTGTCATTGCAGGTATATGGGGTAGTTTTGATGGAGTGTTTATTTGCGAAGTAGTATTGAGCGGGTTGATCAAACACACTGCGAGCTCTTGAAGCGTGCGGGGATACTAGCGGCCGGATATGTTTCCGCCTGTCTCCCAACTCCTTTGCTGACATTCAAATACCATTATGGAGGAAGGTGCGACTTCAGCCAGTAAAGTCAGGTGGATTAGTAGTGACCATATTCGATAAAATGTAAACTACAACCTATGCTTGATGATGGCACTTGGCGAAGTGCGCGGCATTGAGCGTGCATACTGCTACCAAAATTGGGCTGTCTCTGGCATTGTCTTCAGCGTAGACGTCTGGCGAGAAGTAAACGTGGGTACTAGACCCGTTCACATAGAACGTCGTTCCGAGCGCATCCACGCGAATCATAATTCAGAGGGGAGGTCCCAGCGGAGTCCAAATTGCACTACGTCATGGCTGCGGTAGAGGTTGTTAGTGTGCTGCTAGATCCGGGGACAAAATGTGTAGCTTTGCAGCCTCGCCGAATGCAACTCAGGGTCTTTGTGTTCATGCTGGAGTTGTGAAAAGCTGCTGTATGCCAAAATCTGCGTTCTGCCGTAGCTCCACGAGCTGCACAGGAGGGGTGTCATATGTGTTCCCGGTGAAGATGCTTGCATGTGATGAACTTCACGAGTGAAGCGCTGGATTGTTTCGCGAAGCTGTCGTGCAGGCAGGCGCGAGCCGCAGATTCCCTGTTTGTGGGTTTCTGCGGCGGGCACGTCCTCGACACGGCATTGGGCGAGGGTGCAGTGTTTGACCTTGTTCGTGCGAGTGTCGCATGTGCTCCACGAGTGGCTTGACCCACTCTGGTGGTGCGGCGCCTCTCCGGCCAGGCTGTGCGGCGATCGCGACGGAGCGAAGGATGACGATCTGCTCACGACCTTGTTGTGCTAAGCCAACAAACATCGATTCCCTGCGAGCGCATCCTCCAACTCAACTCTTCTGCGCGAAGCTCCTCTGCGTTGTCAGCGCCCCATTGAGTCTCTCACCACGCTCTCTCTCGCGCCGTCTGGTCGTCCACCACCACGCTTCCCATCCTTTCCGCGCTCTGACATCATCAATACTGCCCCTGCGCGCCAACGCCCGCGCCAACACACCGTCCCAAAACTTCGCGACATGCAGTCTTCATCGCGCCTACCTTAATATCTAATCCACAATGTTCAGCAAACGCAGACGGGCAGCGTCCAACCCGGTAGGTGCCCCGTCCGCCTGCGCGCGACCCCGTTTGGAGCTCACACGGAGCCTGCTGCTGCGCAACATGTGCTAACAGATTGTCCCTATGCAGTCCCAGCGCGCGCCGCCCAGCGCATCAGCTTCTCTCGCGGCCACAAAAGCCTTTGTCAAGGACCGCGAGTCGAATCCCAACCTCTCCAATGCCGCCGCCGCCGCGGCGCTCCGCACACATGTTACGACGCCGACGCCCGTTGGTGAGACGGTCACGAAGCGCATGATACGGCGCAATTCGCAGTCTTCCAACGGCAGCAGCGCGGCTCAGCAGCGCCCCGGCGGCCTCCAGCGACAGTCGAGCTCGGGTTCCATGACGGAGCGCACCTTTCGCAGCCCCTCGCCAGGCCGAGCAGACCCGAACGCGCCTCCGGTTCCGTCTATGCCAAAGACGATGTCGGAGACGGGCGCTGGCCATCGACGCGCTTCGAGTCTCGAACCACCATTTCGCGGAGCCTCACCCTCACCCCGAGGCGGCGGTCGAGGCGTGAGTCTTGACCGAGGCACAGGCCCCAGCCCGGCAGGACGCGGACAGCGTGCGACAAGCAACCTCGCGCAGGTCCTCGAGGACGACCAAGACGCGGCACAGCGCTTGTCGGTCAACTTCTCGCGGCCCATGTCTCCGGCATCAGCAGCGAGACAGAACACAGCGCCACAATCGGGCTGGTTTGGAGGCCCCGTCGTCAACCAGGAAGCCGTGCAGAGAATGTCGTCCACATCACGGCCCAAGACGTCGTCGGGCGTCGCTGGTGCAGACCTTCGCAACGCCCAGCAATCTGTCCAGAGCGCGGCTACGCGACCAGTCAGCACGCACCAGGTGTCGCATGGAGTCGAGGGCTCGCGACTGTCAAGCGGGAGCATGCGAGCAAAGCCGTCCGGCGCAGCTGTCGAGTCTAGGTCATTCCTGCAGCCAGCACCACGACAGCCTTCGGGCCCAGTTGATCCGAAGTCGCCAGACGCCGTCTTCGATCCTTCGACGCGCACCTTCGTGCACAAGAAGGAAGCTATGGCCCTTCACCGTGAGCTGCACCAAGAGCCTGAGCAGCCAGCCCACCACTATGTCGCTCAGCATGTGGAGCAGCAGCACCCACGCGATCCGCCCCAGCAGCAACGTCCTCGAACACCAAGCCCAGTCCGGCAACCCGCTCGGGAGAGATCTCCGCCGACACAAATGCGAGATGATGTAGCCCTGCCTCGATTAGACACTACTTCAAGAATCAGAAAAGCCGATGATCCACCCACGGATCTCCCATCTAGCGAGCCACGTGCTACACTACAACAGCAGACAGCAGGCATTCCAGCTGCCGAGGCCCACACGCCAGAGCAAGTCAAACCCAGCCAGCGACCGCTGAGTGATGTGCAGCCAACGCACATTGACGTGATGGTATCGCCCAAGCTCGCGATAAATCAAGATAGTTCCTATCCTCGGTTGCCAACACCAGTCGCTCCAACCACGACCGAAACGCTTGCTGGACAGGGCCGTGGAAGCGTGCGTGTGCCCAACGACAGAGGCCAGAGTCTGAGCCCACCTCGCAATGCGCATTTTGCCCCGGTCGCCGTGGAGCTAGCTGGTGTTAAGCACCAACCGCCGCCTCGATCAATTTCTCCTGCCAAATCCGCATTGAAGGCCTCGCCCTCGGTGTCGAGGCGGAGCAATTCTCCCATATCCCAGAATGGCCGTTTGCTAAGCCGAGGCACGCCCAGCGAGACTTCTGACACCACATCTGACGGCGGAACAAGGAAGAAGAAGGACGTCCGGGTCAGTTTTGAGGAAGCGCCTGTCGTCGCAGGTACATCGGCATACGCGGACACCGAGACGCCCACCTCGCCTGTAGGGCTTAGTGCATCGAAATGGAGTCCACTGACCGAAAAAGAGAATGAGTTTGAGGACTTCATGAAACCGCGCCCTGCTCTGCCTACTTTCGGCAGCGTTCGAGGACGGGAAAGGAGGCCATCACAAGATGACGTAGCCGAGAAAGTTACCGAGACAGTCTCATCGACTCCCATGTCAGCCTCTGTCGCTTCTGTCGGAGAGCCTCTTCAAACGTCGAGCGATCATGCGGTCGCTGGCATTCTGGCCCAGGATTTCGCTAAGAAGCAGCCGGCACCAAACGACCCGCTTCCTCCTGAGGTCACCTCGGTGGAAGGTAGCGGTTACGCGTCCGACTCGAGTGATGAGGCAGAGACCAGTCCAGGCCTGCGAAAGCACGGCGCGGTCGACGAGTCTTCACAGATCCTGCCCGTGCCAGAGCCGAAATCATTGACAACCCCACATGATGAAAAGCTTTCCACCCCGGCATCCATCAAGGAACAGGTCGTGGAAGTCCCCGAAATTGCCTTATTACCTGCTACTCCTAGCCCCTATGAGAAGCCTGAACCCAAATTTCAGAGCATGATGGTGCCTGGAGGCTGGGACGAGGATGTACCCGAGACCAGTTCAGGCAACGCTGGTCCCTCTGCGCCTGCTGTGAAGCAGTCTTTGCCTGCTTCTGTTGCCGCGCCAATACAGCCGCCCACGACTCTGCAAGAGTTGATTGACCGAGACGAGGAAAGCAGTGACGACAACAGCAGTATTTACAGTGACGCTTACGAGGATCTTTCGGATGCCGAAGGCGGATTCGCTAGCATTGATGCCGTTGTGGAAAGCCCAGTTGCGTCCTCACCAACTGGTCTCATGTTCTCGAAGTATGCAGACAAGAGCACTGCGGAGCCAGCCACATCTGGACTTCGAAATGAGACGACGGCAGATGACGTCGCTGAACCCAGTACCACACCAGGGCAGGACTGGAATGCAGCAAAACAGCATTGGAGTGGCGTTAATGAGGCTCGGAAGCAATCCGAACCTAAAGCTACGCTCGTCGAACAACCGCCGAAGGTGGAAGCGACTCCCAATCGCGTGGTAGCAGCCATGCAAGGACAGCCAAAGAATGAGCGTAAAGTGGAGCCGCAGTTGACCTCCGCACCACGCGCGCCCTCCACTCCACAATCGCAGACTTCGAAACCTCTAAAATCCGCCTTGAAGAAGAGTCCCATGGCACAACCTGCGCCAGTGTTGCAGACCCCTCAGATTAGGAAAACCATGAGAGGACCTCCACCACTCAGAGACGAACGGCCGACCGAGACGCATATCAGGACAACTATGAGAGGACCGCCTGGTCGTGATGCCCACTCTACAGAACCGCAACTAAGAAAGTCTATGCGAGGTGGGACGAACCCGCCTCCACGCGAGCAGACGCAGATACGGGCGAGCATGCGAGGACCACCGCCTGCAACTAATGCTGGCCTGGGACTTGCTGCTTCTCGTCACAGCATGTCCCCAGCCGAACAGAAGCCTCCCCGCGGTGCACTGCAAAAGAAGCACATTCCAGCAAGCGCAATGGTATCCAAGTCCAGGCCACAGAGCATGCCTACTGCCAGTGTCGCCAAGCCGACTGCCCCCGTGGCATCTTATGACAGTGATTCTGATGCCTCCGCGAGTAGCTTTCAAAGAGCTCGTGGCCGACGCTCAGGCACTCAGGGCGGGCGCTACACAATGCGTGCTTCAATGAGGCAAGACACCGCCCCTACCATGAGGGCTGCAGCTCCTGCGCCCAAACAAGTTCGGTCAATATCACCGCCTGGATCTCCAACACCTGCACTACGCAAGTCTATGCGTCCCTCTTCTCCTACTCCAGTAGCACCGAAGTCCTCAAAGTTTAGTATACGATCTTTGTCACCCATGGGTAGATTCCGGTCTAGCAAGCCCATTGAGGCCGCTCCGGCTCCGGCTCCTCCAACGCAAGCGCGCAAACCAGCTGGCTTTGGCAAGCAATCCAAGCAAAAAGCACCAGTAGCGAACCGTGTGAAGCCTGCCAAGCCAGCGTTCAAGAGTCGTTTCGGTGATTCGTCTGATGAGGACGATGACGCGAGGCCATCACGCTTCCAAAGTCGTTTCGCAGACTCGGACTCAGACGATCTGGACGACTACGCACTGCCACCAGGCCTGACACCAGTTCGGGGCATTCCAAAAAAGGCGGGCGAGGAAGATGGCGACTCCACTGACCTCGAAGAGGAGATCGAAGATGAACCGAAACCGGCCGCTACCGCAAACCTGGCCACGACTCCAAGCAAGGCACCTAACAACGTTACTGCGGGTCAGACCAACGGCAATACGAATGGAGAAGGCGCCACACTCGCAACGGGATCGTTGCGTGACAGCAAACATGCACCATTGCCTTCCTTCGAAGGTGGAGGCAAGGCTAAGGCCAAGCGTGGCTTTTTCGGTCTGGGGAAGAAGAAGACACCCGCTCCACCCATCCTTGAGCGTTCGAATACTGCACCGCATCTCACTTCCCAGACATCAAGCGTGCCTCCAGCCGAGATTCCGATGCCACCGCAACAACGAAACCGCGAACCAGGGCTGCCACTGACGCCAATTGACGAAGACAAAGACATCGGAACTTCCACGGAAGCTTCTCCACAAGTTAAGAAGTCTCCGAAATTGCAGCGTCGATCCACGCCAGAGTGGCCGTTGCCACGCAACAACATCCCCGTACCGCCAATCCCAGACGAAGATCGACCAATGAGCTCTGATGGTATAACACCGCGACGACCGCGATTCCAGAAACGCCATTCGAGCCAAATGTCCACTGCTACTGCTGCCACTGCTGCCACTGCACCTGTCGTCGATGTGACTGGTCGTTCAGTCTCCTACGGGCGGACGGGCAAGAAGAAAAAGTTTCAGGGACTGCGACGAGTTTTTGGTCTCAATGACTGAACTACAATGTTGTAGGCAAATAAGTGATGCATTCACGATGAATGTTGGCGCACTTGTCTGCGTACTCGATCCTTTACTCCTGCCAGAGCGATTTGGCTTAGACAGTTCCCTACTTTCACACGCTTCGAGCTGAGACTGCGTCAGACCTTCTTTTGTCAATTTATCATCGCAAGCAAACTTTTCCTTGGTTCTTTCCGGTTCAAAAAATGATACCACAGACGGCATTGAAGCCGCTAGACGTGCGCCTGGGCGCAGCACCATTCGCTCCTGTTATGTAGATGTTTGAGTATATGATGGTGCATGTAAGGAAGCAGGAAGTTAATAGATAATCTATAATTATGAAGTGTTTGGACACAATGACGAAAGCTTTTGCGAGTGTGATGATATGTTGATGATGGACGTGCATCACTGAGGTGGCTTCTTCTACTCTCCGCCGAAATCCTACATTGGAATACTACTACAGTCCCGCGCAGGCACGAATGTCTCAGTTGCCGTGCAGAGTTGTACAGGATCCTCGCATATTAGCAACTTGTCGTCAAGTCAAGGAATAGGTTGCACACACCTAGGCAAATCCATGCCTAGCTCGTTTCACCACGCTTCCCCACAAAACGACACAATTTCCCGAGCGAAACAAGCAATTTCAAGAATCGCGTGAGAGCGGGTACGTGCGTGGTGCATCTGGTCCTTGTTGAGAATCATCGAGGAACGATGTTGTGGATAGATGAGAATATAGTGGAGACCGCTAGACTGGTCGTGAGGAACAAAAAGGGCAGAGGAGACTGCCAACTATTTTGCGCTTCACTATCCAGTCCTCCTTTACAGCTTAACTCATCGCAATTCAAGAAGAACCGTCTCTGCATAATGTTCAACCTCCAATCCCTGCTCGCTCTCGCCGCCCTCGCCGTGTGCGCAACTGCGACTCTAGACCCCGCAATGTCAAACACAAAAGGCGCATATCCGTCATCACCAGGCTGTTCACGTACGCCAATAAACTCCTTTCCCTTGTCCCCCCCACCTTTCTACAAAACTAACACTTCCAAGCCATCAAGACAAGCAAAGCAATCCAAGCCGCAGAATGCAGCCACAACACACGCACCGCCAAGCAAACCTTTGCCGTCTTTACGCAGGATCACCAGTACGATAAGGTCCCCGGAGCTCCGTACGGCACGTGTGAGGCGTATAACTGCGCTCCGGGGGCGAATATGTCGCAGAACAAGGATTTGTGGACGTTCTTCTGGACTGCGGCGGGTGTGGTTGGGAAGGAGGGTGGGGATGGGGCGGGGTGTATTAAGAGTCCGGATGATGGGTCGTGTGGGTGTGAGAATTCGGATGGGACGTTTGTGTATGGGGGGACTGATTGTAAGTGAGAGAAAGTGGAGAAGGCGTTGGGCGTGGTTTAGGGAGGGCGATTATTTGGTGAAGGAACAATGCTACATCAGTATTCAGGATTTCCAAAACCTTAAATTTCAACCTCATGTCCTCCTATAATACTGATCTACAAATCAACGATGATTGGCTTTTGAATACTTTTAATTAGTTTTATCGACTGGTTGGCCTCAGAGTGAGATAATGAAGGCTTGTGGTGGTGACAGTGCTGCTGAGACCCTCAAGACGATGATCGCACCCTAAAGAGGTCCTTCTTCCCTGCACTACTATAGGAGTCTTGAGCCGCCGTTTTCCAGCGCCAATTTATCTGTAGAAATGGTAAAATCTTCTTTCCTTGACCTACGCACGTGGCACACGTCCGCCCAGCCATTGTCCCCGCTTCCGCAGGCCAAGACACCTCTGCACCGAACACGCGAAGAACAACCAAGCCCCTATCTCCACCCCACCCCAAGCGCAGCCTGCTCCTTCCAAATCCTCGCCACTCCCAATCATCGGCACGCACGGCAGCGGAGTGGACCTCGCAACGCCTTGGCACCAAGTTGCGCGCAACGACAAGGCGGATACCGGAACGCGGATTTGCTTGCAACCTTCCTGGACTGACGAGGTTGCCAATATGCCAACGGTCCCAAGGACGGGTTGAATGTGCTATTGTTGGTTGGATGGATTGATAGCAGTGTTCATCACCGAATTTGGGGAGGGCGTTATCTCTGGGGTGCAGGTGGCCATGGCAGTATCTTCGGTGTGACCGTTGCAACGGTGTATAAGATGCAGTAGAGGCACGCGAGGAGTTTCCAGGAGCCTGGAATTCGTTTTACTAGCTTCTTGTTTCGATCTTCTTTCATCTCTCCACAAGCGTTTCCATCATGGGTGAAATCGAAGAGGTTAGAGAGGAGAGGCGCGCGAGAGATGGCTCAACCAGCTCCCCGTCGAGCGAACCATCCAAGACCGTCAACGAGTATGGACTTCCTGAAGCGACTATTGCGCAGCCGGAGAAAGAGACGTTTTGGCAGCGCGTCAAGAAGCCAGGATCGGTTTGGCAGATCATCTTCGCTGCGCTGCTGGCGATTGCTCTGGGACTGATAATCAAGTCTCAAGTCGGAACCGTCCATCCTGCCGCCATTGCCCTCACTGCTATCCCAGGAGTGCTTTGGTTGCGCGCTCTCCGAGCTGTTGGTAAGCTATAGCCGTCCTGCCGTACTATACGTCGACGCTGACCGGTTTAGTATTGCCCATGATTGTAACAGCCATGATAATGGCAATCCAGAGGCTTCGCGCAATGACCCAAGGCGGAGGCAAAGCAGGAAAGCTTGGCCTATGGACGATTGGCTACTACGTCGTCACCACACTCATCGCCGTTGCACACTCGACTTTGCTCGTTGCTCTGGTCTGGTCCAAGCTGATGCAGCCCGTGAGCGGCGATCAATTAGCCGTGGACGACACGGATCTCCAGGAGACGATCAAGGAACGTGAAGATATTGCGATTCACGAGGTCGTTGTGGACATGTTCAACTCTCTTGTCCCACAAAATATCGTCAATGCGCTTGCCACCGACAGTTTGCTCGCTGTCCTCATTACCTCCGTCGTGATCGGGTTTGTCCTTAAGCCAGGCGGCGCTTTGATGCGTGCGGTCGAGGAAGTCGAGACGGTTATTATGCGCATTATCACGTGGCTGATCAAAGTTGCACCAATTGGTGTGTTCTTCTTAATCATGCCGAATCTCTTTCGACTTGACATTGCCGAGATTGGCATGAATCTGGGTATGTAACGTTCGTACACGATCTATATTCGGAACATCTGCTGACTTTGTACCAAGGCATCTTGATCGGTGGTACCTTGTGTGGCATGTTCATACATCTGTTCATCATCATTCCAATCATCTTCTTTGCCATTACAAGGAAGAACCCCTACACGATGTGGATGAAGTGCAGTCCTGCCTGGATCACAGCCTGGGGAACAGCATCTTCTGCTGCGACGCTGCCGGTTACAATCCGATGCGTTCTGGAACGAGGTGTTCCAGTCACAGTAACAGGTAACGAATTCCCTGGTACCGAGTGTTTGGTAGCTCTTGAAGTGAAGACATCAAAGACCTTGAGCGGCGCATGATTTCAAGACTTGGTGTCGTTACTTCTAAGCAACAGATACACGTATCGGATATCTTTGTCAAGCGTTTACTAATTGTGTATAGTACGTAATCAATACTCTCCTGCCTCTGAACGGGCATGGTACTCCAGACACGCAATGCCGGGTAGATGTACATCGAGAAGCGCGCTAACTGTATTTGACAGAAATTTGCCGTTCCTCTTGGCTGTTTGATCAATATGGATGGAACTGCAATCTACTTTCCCATCGTCGTCGTCTTCCTAGCTGCCACCCAAGGCATCACCCTTGACGCACCCCAATACATCATCGTCATCTTGCTCTCCACGCTGGCCTCCATCGGTACGACACCTATCCCCAGCTCGAGTCTGGTCTTGGTAGTCATGATTGCCGGCTCGATCGATGTGCCTATCACGGGCATGTACGCCGTCGTGGTGGCAATAGATTGGTTTCTAGATCGCTTCAGGACGGCAGTTAACGGTACGTAACGACTTTGATCTCCCTACGTTTACAGAAGTATACTGACTTCGCCCCCGTGGCTTTGCAGTGTCATGCGATACATTTGCGGCCATCATTGTTACCAAAATCACGGGTATTAGGGATGAGGACGATCAGGCTCAGTACACGGAGGAGTTGAACTCGAGTCCAGACTCTTTACGCGAGGCATCTACGAGGGGAGAAGAGAAGGCGTAGGTCATTAGTGCTTTGGAAACTCTTTGATACAATATCTAGAATGAGAAGAGCTCAAAATGAAGACCACGGACTTCCAACCGCCGAGTCCCTCTGCAACTAGTGCCCCGGTGTCATGTTTGACCCTACTTCACCTGTGCAGCTCCAGTGAGACAATGATCCGCCCCATCTGGAGATTCATCTATGAACAGCGCAGATGGATGCAAACATAGCTTCAGTAGTAAAGATAGCTTTAACGCAATAGCCCGGTCGCCCTCCGTATGTTAAAAAGGTTATACTGCAGATATAATCCCACGCGAAGGCATTAGGGCATATCCTACCGGAGAAGTCAAGGTGCAGTACTGTGTAGGTCACTTATCCCACCACGTGACGAGTTTACCATTCCGAAGCGTCATACGGCTTATGTATCAAGCCGAAAGATCCTATCGACCGCAATCGTTGGCGAATACTCATACCATAGCAACATGCACGTTCCCTTCGCCCCTGCTGAAATTCTTCGCGCCCTTAAGCAGTTTGCTACTGAAAATAGTCGAGCCGTGCGGGCGAATGACTGGGTGTATCTGATTACTACGGGGCCGCACAATAATCCTACCGCCGAAGTCGCTCACCGTGTGTTTTCACAATCGCCCGCAACTCATTAAACAACGAATACTTGTTGGATGACAAAGACGTTGGCATTATCAAGTTCCAGACACTCGGAGTCAGCCATGATGGTCACCAGTTCCTCAGCTACACACATGAACGGCGGAGTATCACACAACGTTGTCAACATTTGCGACAGCAGTAGGATTTCTGGCATCGAGAACGACGACGGCAACGAGATCACGGACGCCCGCCAAGCATACAAGCACGTGTACCAGAAGGTTCTCGCGATCTACAAAGCTGATGCGTTTGACTGGGAAAGGAGGAGGACTTTGACAGTGGCGACACAGGTAGCGATGGCTCAGGAGAAGAATAAGAAGAAGGCTGATGCTTCCATGGCTACTACTCTAATACTGGAACAAGAAATCCCGGATGTCTATGGTAACCACAGGATGGTACCAAAGGAAAGACTGGGCTTGTATGGATACCACGTCATGGAGATACTCATGCGACACGACGTCTCTATAATAAAAGGGCCCGTTAGTGGCTGTCCATTCAAGGAAGATGTAACAATCATATTGCAAGGCTACCAGACTCCACAATCCCCTGCTGACGTCTTCTTCATGTTCTGATCATTACTGTATGGATATATATGGCGACGGCATCTGGCATCAATGAGCAACCGCGACGCCGACGCGTCGATGCCCCCAGCTGGGCTCTTACCCGGCAGAAATGGAATGCACCAATGGCAACCAGAACACCTTCCAATGGTGTCACAATCCCTATTACCTGCCAGAACAGTGTGCTGTTGTCGTCTTCTTCGCCCTCTACGTCTTCGCGCGTTTCTCTCTCACACATATACACACATCTATCCATCCCTCCCTCGCTCATTCTTACGCACGCACGCGCACACACTGCTATTGCTGTTGATCGGTCTTGCCTTTGTCCATACATACGCCTGCCGGCACTGGGCGCGTCAACGAAACGATGGTCAACCACAAAAGAACGGCAAGCAACGATGACCCAAGGCCAACTCAACGGAACCGCGGAACCCTCATTCAACTGCAGAACCCTAGGCCCTTTGGAAGACCATAGGCTCGTGGACGCACGTAGAACATCTTCTACAACGTCTTCAAACACGCATAGGTCTCTTGCTTCACAGCCGAAGAGATCGGCAGATAATACGCTCGCGGCCGAACGCTCCGCGGCTCCGTCTTCTTCGACTCGTGCTCATCGAGGCAAGGCTCCCTTTTCTATGGATACAATTTCCGCGGCTCCATCTTCTTCGAGCCAACTTTCTCGGGGCAAAGCCCCAAGTTCCACTTTCCCAATCCTGATAATATCGTCGTCACCGGATCGAGCTCCTCTTTGAGGCAAGGCCTCTGCTCCGACAACCTTTGTGTCTCGGCGTACCACGCGATCACAATCAACTGTCAACAAGTCCGCCTGTGGTTGTCTATAAAGATCATGCGCTGGAATACCGCATTCATCCGCCTCGGGGACGAAGTCTGAGACACCATGTGAAGAATGGGTTTCGGAGGAGGAAGTGCATCGCCAACCGAGTACAGAGGGACGCTGTACTTAAAGAGTGCCGCCACAAGGTCTGTGTTTGTGTTAACACCAATACTGGTCAGATAACTGCGGCGTGCTTACTTGGCCGCCAAGTGATGGGCGCGATCAGTCCCTCTGGCTTCACGATTCCCAGATTACCGTTACGGTACGCTTCTTAATACATAGTCACGCCGCAGTCCTCGAGAAACATGCCCACCTCTTCACCTATGAGAATACAATTGCCCTTGGTATTTCGCATGAAGGGAGGGCACAGAGACGGGAAGCTCCTTCCATAGTCGCGTCGATGGGCACCGCAAACTTCCTGAAGCTGTATGATGCAGAGCGGAGAGCAGCCGAAGAAGATATCCGTTTCCTTCGTCCTAATTTGAGTCAGGCTGTTCTCCAAAGGTATCGGCGCCATCTCAGCGAGATAGAGGTGAGTTGCTGGGCTGAATCGCTCGCGAGCTGGGGGTGAACAGTCCGCGAACGAGAAGTAAGTTCCCTCTCGAGATAGAAGCGGGCGCTCACTAATTGAGCCTTGGAGGACTAGCCCGGCACAGCTTTGGAGATCCTCCAGTAGAATCTGGTAGAGCAGAGAGAACTCGGCGTGAAGTTTATTGATCAATCACCGGCCAGTCCGCTGAAGGGGGTGTGACAATGATGGCCGAAGCCTAGGCGTAGTATTATTGTTGAAGTATGTCAGATTGCCAAAGACGGGTAATGCTCCAAGTTCAATCACGCTATTACCATCGTGACCGCCGAACATTTGTCGCAGAACTTGATCTCCCGAAACTCTTCCCAAGGAGTGTGATATAGAAAGGTGCTGCAAACGTGGGACCAAGGCTAATAGAACGCCACACAATGGTCGCGGGTGGTTGGACGATAAAGCTTCCTGCCAGTCATGCTTCAATGACGTTGGTAAAGGGGAATGCGCTATCACTTCGGCGGCAGACAGCCAGATGTCTGATGGCGGAGGTCCAAAGGGTATTCTCTTCATCATTTGGTTGTATGGAGTACAGTAGTATTTCTTGTCCGGTGGAATGCCAATCCGCAGTCGTCTCACATAACTGTGTGCTTCAGGGCGGTCTAACAAGAGTCGTACGAGGCTAACAATAGCCGGCAGGCCATCGAACCCACCGAGTACGATGGTGTGGAGCAACGCCTTCTGAGCGACCGGTCGCAATGTCTTGCACGTGCTTGAAAGGTGAACAAGATCCCTGGCTTGTTGTACATATCTGAGTCTTTCTTGACCGTCGAAACGTTCCTCTTTGATCACTCTTGGTAAATCTATACGCAGATAGTCGATGATGCAAAGGAGGAGCTCGTTTGGTAGATCGGTCAGTTTGGTTGTCGGTCCGGTCCTGTTCTTGCGATAGCTCGCTTTCGAGTGACTGCCCGTCAGCCCGACTGCGGCGAGGAAAGCGGAAATGGAACCTCGCTTGGATTTGGAGCGTTTGTGCTGTTGACCAGAATCCTGCCTGTTTGCCGAGGGTTTCCCGAAGGAGAAGGCGCGTTGGAATTTGCCCATTCTTGACCGTAGAAGGTACGATAGATGTGTAGCAGCCGGCTGGTGTAGAGGTGCATTTGAGTCAGAGACAAGTACCGCGAGTTTTGAGGAGTATTGGCATGTCGCCAAGGTCGACCAGAGTGGCGTAAGGGTAAGGCGGGAGATTCAGCGTGCGCTGTCGTGGGGGCACTTTCCCCTCCCTGGCTTGGCGATATCGTCTAGAAAACCGCGCAGTTGCAGCGTCGCATTTTGTGACAAGCGGCTCAGGGTATCCTAGTACGTTTTCTTTCGTTAGCTTGTACCACTTCAGTTACAGAACATCATCTTATTCATAAAGAACAAGCTCAAATCAAATTACAACACGACTATGCTCAGCTTTGGTTTCTCTTCAAACAAGAATTGGATACAGGGCGTAGCAGGGTTATTCTGCATCTTGCTACTTCGAGCTAAAGAGATCCGCTCTCAACTGCTGTGCCACCTTGATAGCTTGATGCGCGATATCTTTTTGGAAGAGCTAATCCTACGCGAACGCTACGTTCCCTTTCCTATCTCACGTAGCCTCATAAGTCTAAGCCCTGGCGAGTCCAAGGTCAAACATTGCACCGATTCATAAATACCTCACCAAGGCAGCGTTCCGTCCATGCGTGTAAACGTTCCTGTTTCTCCATCCTTCCCAAGCGTACACATTTTGACAAGGTGCGGCATCGCTCCTCTGTCGTGAGATCCCCGTCAAATCCCACCATGCGCGTCTTGACGTATCCAGGACACACCGTAACAACCTTCCAGCCTTGCTCTTTGTATCGATTTGCATAATGCGCAGCTATCATATTGAGTGCCGCCTTGCTAGAGCGATAGGGGACAAAATTCATGAAATCCCAAATGTTTCCAGAGTCCAGGCGAGTGGTGATGGAGCCCAACGTGGAGCTCATGAATAGAATGCGGGGAACTGAAGACTTTGACAGCAGCGGGATGCAAGCATCGGTGAGAAGCGCGGAGCCCGTAATGTTGATATTGAAGCTATCTTGGAACGCTTGTCGCCTGATGGTGAGATGGTCGCCTTGGCCTGTCTGCAACATAACGCCTGCATTGTTGACCAGCACATCGATGTGACCGCAACTCTGCTCGATTGTCATGATAGCGGTGGGGGTTGAGTCGTCGGAAGAGAGGTCAAGAGTAACAAAAGAAGCTGCGAGTCCTTCGCGTTGCAAATCTGCTGCTGCCACGGAGCCCAATTCAGGCAAACGAGAACCTAAAATGACATGGAAGTTGTGATCTCGGGCAAGCGTGCGAGCAAGTTCGGAGCCGATGCCCCTGTTGGCGCCTGTGATGAGGGCGATTTGCGGTTCTGTGGCCATAATTAAGGTCGAGGTATGGAGGTAGATCTGAGGTTTTCGAACCCGTTCATGACCCTACGATCAGAGAACAACTCAAACGCGACCATCGTGAAGGGTTCGCGGTCAGCAAACAGTAATGGAAAAGGCCATGGAATTAAGGGGATGGTTGAATCTTGGCTTGTCCTGCACATTGAAATGCGGCACAGCAAACTTGCCATAGCTCGTTCGGCAGTATCATGTCTGGCTATATTTTGTGTTCCCTACCTGCTGCAACTGTATATTGCAAATTGCGATCATACCTATCGCGGCCTGCAGCTCTTACATGCAACCCAGCCAATTGAAAGAGAACATCTTAAGTGGTGGTCTGTCTGGCCGAAGTATGAGCTGCGCCGGTGTCGTGGTGCATGTGGGTGTTCATGAGTGCGGGTGGGTGATTGCCGAGATGTCACGTGAAGTGAAGTACGATCGCGTCCGTGGCCCTGAGTATTGGTGCAGAGCACATCTGGATTCCAGTTTTCAATTCTGCGCGATCGATCATGCTGTATCATTCATCTCAAGTATCAAAATGTTGGAAGGATTGAGCTTGGGTCGTAGCACAGCATGTTTCATCGACCCGGCTTGCCGATCATTTGTGTCGGGTTTCACACCTGGGCAGCTGTGCGGCAAGATCCCAGCCGGAAAGGTAGCACACGATGTCGCGCAGGGCGGCGAGATGAAGGCGCCCGAAGGCGTCCGAAGGGACAGAAGTAAGAACCGAAGGACCCTGCGTGATCGGCTGATAGACGAGCTGAGCAACGGTGGGCTGGACATACGAAGGCCGGCGTCCCAATAGTTCGTGTTCGGCGGCGCGATGGCTGACGGCCGACTAGAAATAGAAGGGTGCTGAGGCAGGAGCGAACGCCTTCATTGTATCTCGATACACTTCGCCCTCACTGTGACAAGAAATAAGCTGCCGGCGATGCTACGTGGGTGTCTCATAGAATTGTCTGGGAGCGTTCAAGGGTGATGGGAATCGATAGATAGCAGAAATTAAGACTGGGCCCAACGGCTGGACCTTGCATCCTTGACGCAGCGTCCCGGACGCCAAGGCTGGAGAAGGCGGCTCTGTCTGCTGTTTGCGGACACGGCAGGGCGTAAGCAAAACCTGCAGGCTGTGCAGGCCGTGGTGGATGGCACGGGAACGAGGACGCAACGCAAGGCCACGCGTGCAATAGACTCGAGTGGTCAAGCAAAAGGGGCGATTGAGCATCAAGAAGGCTGCATTATCGCCGCCGTCGCAGCGAAAGGATGCACCTAGTGGCTAAGAGCGGTGGCTTGGCTGCTGTTGAGAGGCTGGTCGATGCTGGTGTGGTTGGCAGCGCAGGCTTTTCCAGGTTTGTCTATCTGACGTATTGAGTTGAGGCCAATTCACCCTAGCAACAGCCAGCGTTAGCACCTGTCGCACCACGCCGCCATACCCGAACCACCGACTGCTGCGACCAGGAAAACTGCCCACGCTCTCCATAGTGCTACTGCTCTTGCACCGCTGCACCATAATACCAACACTGCCAATTGCCCACCGCGTCCTTTGTTTGTTTGGGACTGCGAGCTGCGACTGCCTTCGCTGGCCGGCAACAAAGGCCGCCCCCATCGATCGCTTCCGGCGCACGAGATCCACCGCCTGCAACAAGCGGCGCGCCTAACAACCCGTCCTTCGTTCGCAGCGCATTCGCAGGCCCTTCTGCGGGCTGCACCACGCAGCTCCTCGCCATGGCGTACCAGCAACCATCGCAGAGCCACTGGGACCAGCCCGATGTCGCGCCCGTCGAGGGCACACACGACTTCCCCCCGCCGCCGCCCGCACATCGCCAGCCCGTGGGCATGCACGCCGACAGTCACTTCCGCAACATGCAGAGCCAGCGCCAGTACGCCGACCCCAACAACTACTCCGACTACTCGACCCCCGGCGTGACACCGGGCTCAGACAACCTGAGCGAGCGCGCGGCCGGCGGCGGCATTAATGGCATTGCTGTCGGCGTGGCAGCCTCCAACGAGCGGGAGAGCGGCGTGCACGCCATGAGAGGCATCGACAGCTGGGGACGCAATGGTACCGCCGCTGCAGGGCCCCACGGACGGCCAATGGGTGTGCCAGAGCGCAGTGCCAACTCGACACCCTTCAGCGACCAGCACGCATACGACAACCAGCCCACACCTCCGCGCGCAATGTACTCACAGCGCTCCTACGGGTCTGGGGCACCACTTGCTCCGGGTGCAGGCGCCGCCAGCATGTACTCGAGCAACAGCTCTATGCACAGTGTATCCTCACCACCACAGGGCGTCCCATATTCGGACAGTCCCTACAATCGCTACTCCTCTGCCAACCTCAACCTCGCCACCAACATGGGCCAGATTGACCCCAACGACCTCGCCGACGACGACGACTGGGGAATGGGCCCCAACTCACCTTCCAACCAGAACAAGCGACGCTCCTTCCTGCCGATTGGCGGCTCTCGAGACGGCAGTCGCAACGGCTCACCCGGCTCATCGATAAACGGCGGCGTAGCAGGTGTTGGCGCTGCTGCCGCCGCCGGGACTGCATTCGCTGCGACGCGTGATGGGAGTGGCAAGTACAATGCCGTGCCCACCATTGCCGGCAGCAACGGAAGCAACCCAGAGCTCATACAAGAAAAGGCCGACTGGAAAGACAAGGCCGACTTGAGGAAACGCAAGAAGAGGATGTGGATCGTCATTGCCATCATCACCGTCATACTGCTTGCTGCCATCCTGGGCGGCGTGCTCGGTGCCATGCTCAACAAGGGTGGTGGGCACGACGGAAAGCACGGAACTGTGTCTTCATCTGACGTTGCTAATGACAACAAGGACGATCTTGGCAAGAACTCTGACGAGATCAAGAAACTCATGAACAACGCGAATCTGCACAAGGTCTTCCCCGGCATGGACTACACTCCGCTCAACACCCAGTACCCCGAATGCGTGCACGTTCCCCCTTCGCAAAACAACATCACCCGTGACATGGCTGTCATGTCCCAACTGACCAATGCTGTGCGCCTGTACGGCACTGATTGCAACCAAACACAGATGCTTATTCACGCCATCGATCGCCTGGAGATTAAGGACAGCATGAAGATTTGGCTCGGCGTGTGGCTAGACAAAAACGACACAACCACGCAAAGGCAGATCGATCAAACGTGGCAAATTCTCGATGACTACGGTTGCGACTATTTCAAGGGCATTATCATCGGAAACGAAGTCCTGTACCGCAAAGACCTCACTGCAACAGAGCTGCTCGGCCACGTCACAGACTTCAAGAAGAACATCACAGACCACAAGTGCAACCTGCCCGTCGCCATGGCGGATCTCGGCGACAACTGGACCGCAGACATGGCTACCAAGGTGGATATTGTCATGTCAAACGTTCATCCCTTCTTTGCTGGCGTTGATGTTTCTAAAGCTGCTGGTTGGACTTGGAATTTCTGGCAAACACACGACGTCGCGCTCACTGCTTCCAACAACAACATTAAGCAAATCGTGGCCGAGGTCGGCTGGCCATCAGGCGGTGGCAAGAATTGCGGCGGCGCGCCATCCTGCACAAGTAGCACGCCAGGATCAGTGGCGGGCATCAATGAGATGAATCAGTTCATGGAGGACTGGATATGTCCAAGCATGAAGAACAAAACAGAGTACTTTTGGTAAGTCTACCTCACGACCCTGGGGCCAACATTTTATTAATTCGTTCAAGGTTCTCCGCATTCGACGAGCCATGGAAGATTCGCTACAACGAGAAAGGCAAGGAATGGGAAGACAAATGGGGCCTCATGGACATCGACCGCAACATTAAGCCCGGCCTCAAGATACCCGACTGTGCCGGCCAAACATTACCTTCTTTCTGAGCGAGCGTACTTACATTTTGATTCGAGCACGACTTTTGCATGACGGCGGCGTTTGGCGGCGTACCATTTTGCGCAGATCTTGGGCCCAAACTTTTGGGACTGCACAGTTCATCATTTCGAGTTTTGTACAAACCACACATTGTGCATGAGCGGATTCGGCTTGTCTGGTCGGGGCGCTCGGCGACTTTCCAGGCACTCAGCATATGGCCATTTTTGTTTTGATATCGGGACAGGCTTACTTTGGATGTGTATAAGATATTGGTCGGTCCTGGTGGTATTTGATATAGGGATGCTGGGCGGCATGGCTTCGAGCATAGCTGTGCTGCCCACAACGACATAGCGTCATCTGTTAGCGATGACATTGTAGATAGACGCCTGGGCGCGAATATGAATGCCAATGATATGTCCTTTAGCTGCGGTGCCAGTGTCCACTAGTGACGATGTTGTACGCCGGATGTTGTGGTTCAGCCATATGCAGGGCACGAAACGCATGGCCTCTGGTCGCACGTCATGTACGTTGCCCTGCGTCTGTCAATACCTGATACGGATCACTAACGACGGCGTGACAGGTGTTGCACGTGACAGATGCCAGGTGCCAGCTACTAACTGCTAGAACTCATCAAACGTGCAAATACGACATGGGCTAATCTGACTCAAACAAAGCATAGAGGCTACGTTCGCAATACGAACTCTTCAAGCTGATTTGTATGGATCTGTCAAGGCGGTTCAGTGGTTGTGTTCATGCTAACATTTGACGATAGTATTCTGGTATATTATTCGACCGACCACCCACACTTCAATCCTTTTCTCGGCCCACCAAGCCCATGTACCAATCGACATATCCTTTCCTCATCGAAAATTATCTGAAAATTATCGTGCATCATCTCAATGCAGCCGTGGTATACGAAATAATACATTCATCCACCCACCCAAACCCTCAGCATTCCTTCAGCCCAACCCCTTCATTCCCAGGACCTTTTTCGTAACACATCACATCTTACACCACCAACGCCGCAACCACGCCCCCAAGCATCATCGCCAATCCTCCAGTCACCTGCGTGGCTCCGCCAGTGAACTGCGCTGGCATGCCTGAACGTGTCGCGCTCGCACCCATGTTGCCGCTGGCACCCATGGTCCCGCTCGCACCTGTGTTGCCGCTTCCACCGGACATGCTGACGATGACGGGCTTAGTTCCGTTTCCGGCAGCGCAGGAGGGCACGACGACGGCGGAGCGTGTGACTTTGACGTCTGCTGCGGCCGAGGGGCAGCCGGGGGTGATGGTGATGGTTGATGTTGCGGCTTGGGAGGGGGATTGGCTGTGGATGAGTTAGTGAGGTGGAAAAGTGAGTGGGTTTGGGAGAGAGATTGTAGTTGAGAAGAGATTGAGTATGTGTGGCGTGGTTGGGCATCGTGCTCGATTGGAAAAGGGGGAGGAAGACTTACGCTACTGCGACGCCAACGAGGACGAGCAGGGCGGATGGGAGAGTGAACTTCATGTTGATTTTAGAGAGGGAGGAGGAAGTGATGAGTTGAAGCTTGAGGATCTGGGATAGTAGGGTAAAGTATTGCGCAAAGTAGACAAGATCTTTGAGACTGAGATTCAAATAAGTTCGTACAAGTTCTCGAATATTTCTTTAACGAAAGTCTAGAGGCTATATCCTTCCATCGCAGCGCAGCACTGCTTATACCTCCCCCTTTCCCCATTCCACCGCTACAGTACAAGCGTCTCCACGACTCGCCATCGTTGTCGCACCACGACTTCTTTGTTGGCCGAGTCCGTCCAAGTGTAATCTAATCCAAGGCGAATTTTGATCACGGTTATGTCGATGATTCGGAAACATACATTTCCGATGACTTGGTAATGGTCATAAGCGGGCCTTTTGATGGCCGGATGAGGCTGATGCCGACGAAGACGGGAAGTGTGAGTAGGAGTAGTGGCCGGCAAGTGCCGTGGTCTAGCTGCTGCCTTAGGTGATGCTATCATGTTGGGTCTATTGAAAGGAGCAGGAAGGCTCGCTGCAGGCTGTTAGAGAAGCAGTTATTGGATGCTTGTTGCTTGTGTTGGTGTTCGTATAGTATTGCTCATTTGATTGTCTTTGAATTGTTCCAAGCAACCTTGGATGATGCCTCATGTGTTGTACGGAGAACCGTCCGCTCCCATCCAACAACGATGAACACAGAACCAGCTATTTTCATCGCGGGCTCATTCGCTGCGCCCAAAAGTCAACCCGTCCATTCCTAACAACACCATTCCACACTCCTTACTAATTACGAAAGCATTGCGCTATACGCCACACGGAATCGAATACTTCCAGAACCCTGGCAGCCCAATCGAGAAATTCACCAACGCTACACAGACCTGACAGAAGGCTCGAAACAAACATTGCGTCGTTACCATTGGCTATTTTTGTTCTGTGAAACAATTTATCCCTCATGCGGGCTAGCTTCCCGACGTCATGTTAAGCTTAACCCGCTAGCGTGGTGTCCGGATGTGATTGTTTCCGTGGTACTACGACGGAGACACTTTTGCGGGGTTAGTCTACATTCTGATCATCAACACCCAATGCGGATACATAGTAGTGTTGGGGTGATGGAAACAGTGACAAATTGGTCGATCGGGGTTGAGAGCAGTATGGCGCACGTGCGAAGACGAGGGCGGGATAGGGCATGGGGCTCGTTCGGATGGGTGAGGGTCCGTGGTTAGGCATGCGCGAGGCTGTGAGAGGCCAATTGGAACATGGAGGGAAGTGGAATGTCGAGATGATGATGCGCGCGGGAGAGAGGGCCTTGAGGGGTAGGAATTTTTGGTATACTGCATGCAGAAGTATAAGACTGTTCGCAAGTACATGCTCCATTTATCATCATCAGCTTCATCACCACTTCACATCATCCTTCCTTCAAGTCCTCTCAAACACACACAAACACACTTCTTCTTCACAATGAGGTCCACACTATTCACCGTCTCCGCTCTTGCAGCACTCTCTTCCGCCGCCCCGGCCAAGCGTCAAGCAGCTGGCCCTACAGACGATGTCATCCTCAACTACGCGCTCACTCTCGAGCACCTAGAAGACACCTTCTACCGCGAGGCGCTCGCCAAATACTCCGTTGCTGACTTCAAGTCTGCTGGTTTCGATGAGGCAACATACAACCGCATCAAGACCGTCTCCAGCGACGAGGCCCAACACGTCTCCTTCCTTACTGGTGCCTTGACCGCCGCCGGCGCAAAGCCCGTTGCCGCATGCACATACAACTTCGGCTACACTGATGTCAAGTCCTTCCTTGCGACAGCCTCCGTGCTCGAGGGTGTCGGTGTCAGCGCCTACCTGGGCGCCGCCGCGGACATCATGTCCAAGGGATACTTGACCGCCGCCGGATCCATTCTCACAGTTGAGGCACGCCACTCAGCATACGTGCGCAACACCATCGGCCAAGCACCATTCCCCGCGCCGTTCGACAACCCACTGAGCTACAACTCGGTCTACACTCTTGCCGCGCAGTTCATCACTGGATGCCCGAGCACCAACGCCCCGCTACCAGTCAAGGCATTCCCCACCTTGACCGCTAGCTCCAAGGACGCCTCAATCAAGGTTGGCAGCACAATTACATTGGCGACCAAGGGATATGCCGTCAAGGGCGATGTGTATGCTGCATTCATCACTGTCACTGGCCCCGTTTTCGCGACACCCAAGGCCGTCAGCGGTGGATACGAAGTTGTTGTGCCCAAGGGTATTGCGGGACAGAGCTACGTTGTGCTTACATCTTGCAACACTGCTGCAACTGATGATACCATTGTTGCTGGACCGGCGATTGTTGAGGTGTCTGCTTAGATGCACATACAAAAGGAGCATTGAGTGTTGTGGAGGATTGACAGGAGACTACCAAAATCATTAGCAGTATCTTCTTAGCTTATAATGTGTATTCCTTATTCATTCATAAATGGTCCTGGTGAATGTTCACAGTGTTCGTGGGTTCCCTTAGCATGTCAAGATCCAATGCGGTTCCGCTCATGGACTTGGGCACGGCATCGATCTTGGGCTTAAACCAAGGCTGCTTCTGCCCTTCATTCAGGTGAACTACATTTTGTTGTGTTGCCATCATTGTAGCTTGTTCTTCGATCAAGCTTCTAGCCTAGAGAGCGTAACACAGTGTCCGTACTTCTCGGCCAGCTAGGGCTACGTCAGGTAATCCAAACGATCAGAGCTCCATGGGTGGTTTCTTCCTTTACCATTAACGATGCTGAAAGTGGAGCAGAGAAACAACCGATCTTAAGATTGCCTCCACGGGTATTTTCGTCAACATTGCAAAGAACACGAATGATACGTTTTATGGCGACAGACGCAGAACTCGGTTGGGATGTCAAGAAATTGACCATGATTTTTCTGGGCCAGGGAAGAGTATATGCGGATGGAAAAGGAAGCTTGGATGGGTAAGACACCTAAATCATTCATGGGTAACGGGAGACATTTCAATACAGCGAGCACTGAATGTCGTTCGCGCTGCTTCTGTTCGATATCATGAGCAGAGCATATTATTATTATTTAGTATTGCATAGCCACAAATCTACTCATAGACGCAGAAATAACTGCTAAGCTTGTCCTCATAACTCCTCGTGGACCCAACCGGTCCGTTGACAGGCGTCACAGAAAGGTCCGCAATGCCCGGAAATCCCACGTGGAAGAAATCTGCCGCAATGCTGCAATTCGGATCACTATCACTGTATTAGTCTTCACGTCCACGCACAATTGTTTCCTGTGATAATTACACAAAGAAGTAGCAGAAGCCGCCTTGATCAGGACCCGCAGAGCTGATAAGGTCGTTCAAGTCGGCGCCCAGATTTACACATTCGCTCGGCTCGGACTGGAGATGTGCACAGTAGCCTTGCCAGTCCCGGTCTGTACAGAGATAGACACCAAGTGTGTCGCGTTTTGAGGACGTGAGGCGAGCCGCTGGTGCAGCGAGGACGCTGGTGGCGAAGAGAGCGAGGAAAGCTGCGGTGGTGCACTTCATTGTGAAGTTACCGATGAATATGTAGAAATTCTGAAGCAGATGTGAGTATGAATTATGCCCATTGTATCTGCTTCCCGATCTTTATAGCCTTTGCTATAATGCGTGTTGTCAGTGGAGTGACCCGCATCCGTATTCCCGTCGCGAACTCTTCCTCGTGACCAAAGCAAAATGTATTTCCACGAGCGACACGATTCAATGTTGCATTGCAGATTAGTAAAGACCACATCAAGCATCGCGGTATTGCAGATCTTCCGACGGGGTGGAGACGACTACGATGTCGCAGGTAGTGATGACGCCGGATGCCCCGGATCTGCGGTCACACAGTGTGTATATCTCGAGACAGGCAGGCGCAGTATATTGATCAGGGGGTTCGGGGTGTGTTACAAGCCTCGTAAGGGCAGCAGCGGGCTCAACCTACCCCGCTGCGTGGACACTCGGTAGTGCACAAATTGACACCGTACGAAATGCTAGAAGAGGCAAACGATGGTGGACGATCCTGCCAAATGCAACACACTTTCAGGAAAGTTATGGCATGATACGAGTTGACGAAGGGAGTCTAATTACACAAGACGTTTGAAGTCGCACAGCGCGTCGTGCGCATACCATGACGTCATTGGTGACTGCGCTTCGCACCCTTCAGGCCGCGGTTTTGTACCTTCAATCACTAATTCTAACCACAAGAAGTAGATCAGACAGAATCAAGCTAGAGCCAGGATCATTCGAGTCCCGGTCTGGCAATGAGCTGGGATCAAGACGGCTATATTTAGGACAGGTAGCATAGGCCCCGGCTCGTGGAAGGAAACGGCAATGCGACCCGGGTGAGCTTCCGCTTCAGCTTCGCAGGGAACCTCGGACATGATATGACTTGACCATACTGGTTTATCATGAGTCATGGCCGAAATCTGAAGGATATCGACAGCTACTTGCGTAAGGCTCTTGTCTGAGGTGCACCTGGCGGATGGCCAACCACGCTGGACGGAGGCAAGGGTTCAAGCAAGGATACCAAGGTATATCTCCCTCTATTAGCATCTCAATGTCGCAGCGTCTCACATTGCAGCCCCACCCAAGACAACTAACAAGTTGAGCGGTCCACGCTGCGAACAAGTGTAAGAACTGGCTGTGACAGGATCCCACTACCAGTCACCCCTTCAATGTAATGACTGTGCACACTCCTTAAGCTAGAATAATAACGTGTGGTGGTATCGCTATGCCTGGACACACGACACGATCGAAACCAGCTCACAATAGCAAGTCTGCCGCTCTTGGTTACATGTACCTCACGCCGGACCCTGCGGCGACGATGATTCTACTTCAGAGGAAGATTCCTTCCCAGCTCACAGCTCATGTCCGGCCACAGGCCCGAGTGTAAAAACAATATCGTATCTATTTCAGACGAGGAATTTCATTCAAGCCCACAGCTGAGTTCTCGCGGCGGACCCGGTTGCAAAGACGATCCAGAGTACGGGATCAACATGTTGTTTTCAATAGAAAGATGGCAATAGGAAGAGAACCTAGCGGATATGTATTCATATAATTGAAGCATGGATTTCGCCTACGCTAGTGACCATGAGAGGACCTGTGGCTCAGGCTTCTGGCTCGGAATTGAGACTGATCATCACCATCACACAAAAGGACATCGTAGTTTTTGTGAAGTATTCATTGCCCCAATGGGCTGTGGTATCATATCATGCCATCATACACTCATCAACCATATTAAAATCCCAGTCCGAAACTTTACAATGTGTAACGGAAACCCTCAAGACCCTCAATGATCTTTCCGCCAGCGTCAGCCCTGCGGTTGGCGCGCCAGAACTTGAGGTTCATCAGAAGAGTGACGACAATGATACCACCCGCAGCGATCATGCAAGCAATGATGCCAGGAACGTATTTGGGAGCATCTTCAGTGCGGAAGACCGTGCCACCGATGATGCCACCAATACCTCCAGCGCCGACAAGGGTAGCGGAGCAAAGGGCACGCTTCCATTGTCCGCGAATGTTGTTAGCCTGCCAGGTCAAGACGCAAGGGACGTTGGCATTGGCGGCGGCAGTTGCGAGGAAAACACCGAAGTATCTATCGTAGGTTAGCTATCAATCGCGAAGGATATAAGACATGGGCGCTTACCGAAGACCAATGTTGCTGGTGAATCCCATCAATGGCAATCCAATCAAGGCGAGAACACCGTTGGTGATGATGAATGGGCTGCGAATGTGGTACTTATCACCGGCCCAGGCCATAGCCAACATGACGAACAGTGCAAACACGTACGGTGGCGCAATGAGGCAATTGGCCATGGCAGTGTTGAAGCCCATTCCGTCCTTGAGAATGATGGGAAGGAAGTAAGCGATAGCGTAGGTGACAGTGGTGGTGAACATGAAGATGATAGCGAAGCCCCACACCTTGAGATCAAGGGCACCCTTGAGGTACTTGGCCATGTTGAACTCCTCCGCAACAACGTCATGGCGATCCTTCTCGATGCGGGCAACGATGAAGTCGGCCTCTTGCTGGCTCAAGAACTTCTTCTGGAGCTTCGATGGGTTGGCAGCAAGCTCTGGGAAGTCAACGATGAAATACCAGCCGATCAGTCCAATCGCGACAGTGATGACACCCTGAAGAATGAAGATCCAGCGCCATCCCGAAAGACCAGGGCCGAAGTGAGGCACGATCTTGGGGTTCTTCTTTGTTGGTCCATAATGTACACCGAGCCATGGGGCAGCTTGGATACCCTTGCCTTGGAGAAGTGAGAAAACGTATCCGAGAATGCCAGAGAAGGCGGATGAGAGCATGCCAATGCCGAAGAAAACAGTGTTGCGCTTCTGGAGCTCGAAACGTTGGTACCAGCAGGATAGGAGGTATGCGGAGCCTAATGATGCGTCAGAAATGCTCAGAGGAGTGAAAGCATGGGAAGGTCTTACCTGGGAAGAATCCAGCTTCAAAGATACCGAGGAGAAGACGGAGAGGAAGAAGTGTGTGCCACTCCTTGACGAAGCCAAACCCGATCATCACTGCACCCCAGATGACGACGATCGACGGGAGGAAGATACGGGGACCAAGCTTGCGTAATACAACAGTGGCGGGTGGCTGCAGGGCGACGTAGGTAATGAAGAAGAGAAGAACGACAAGGCTGTACCGTTGGCCAGTGAGCTTCAGATCGACGCCCATGCCAGCAACCATAGCGACACCAAGATTGGTGCGATCCATGAGGGAGACACAATACATGAAACCGAGCGTCGGGATAAGACGATAGTCAACTTTGCGAATGATCTTCTTCTGCTCTTGTGGAGTGAAGGCATCGATGCGTGCCTGATTGGAGTCATCGGAGTTGATCCGCTCAATGGCTGCAGTATTGCCCTTCTCGTCGGCATAGGTAGGTGTGGAAGCCATGATGAATTTCCGTGTAAGTGAACGAGAGATGGAGGTGGATTATGAGAATGATATGAGAGAGGTGGCTTGCTGAGGAGGTGGGCGTCCGTCAAGCGATGGTGGAGCTGGAGATTTAATCCTGGGGAAGATTGCACTCATATACTCTCCACGTCCCTAGCCTCTTCGTTCTCGACTTCCCCAGATTATTGGAAAGCTATCGGCTCCACCGTGCCCCAGACTCTCCGGATGAAGCACTTTGTTCGCAATCCGCCCAGAGCCGTGTCGCGCAGACCGTGACCGGCTCTGACCCGTGCCCCAATTCTGGAGGCTACGAACCATGGCTTCGGGTGAAGATCAGAATCGGGACCGTCTCCAATGCTTTGGTATCCACTGCCACGGCGACTCAGAACTGATTCGGTAAAACGCCCTGAACATCCAAGGCCCTAACAGGTATCAAAGCCTCGTGCAGCCAGTAGCTCAAGCGTCTGGGCCCAGCGACCGGGCGTCCTTCCGGTGATCGAACCTGCCCATGGAGACAGGTCGATCTGGGGTATGCCAAGAGACCCACCGCGTGGGAGTCCAGGCATGTTTTCAGAAATCTGGGGTAGGCCAGACTCCTTCTGGCCGTCACCAGTACAAGGTGGGCTAAGCGTGCCTGATGTTGGGGATGATTAAGTGACTCGGCGCACCGTTAGCGCAAGGTCCGTTCAGCGCTACGTGCACACGTGGCGTGAGCCTAGAACACGACTCTTGGACTCAGCTTTGCAAGACTGCCGCGATCAATTGCCATGCTCTGATTGAAACCTCATCCGTGATATTTTGAGATCTAGCGGAGGCTCTAGCATCATGGGACATTAAGAGCGGAGTGGTCCGGGGATGGCGATGAAATGGGAGTGACTAAAACATAACCGACCAACCGTATCTCTGACGATGATACCGAGGCTGACACTCGTCATAAATACGTCTGGTATAAGCATGAGTGATGGTCTACACAAGCCGTAATCCATTTTACAATTCCGCTAGGCGAATTGGAAATCCTTGGTCGGCCTCTTCTCAGACAGGCAATGCGAGCGCGGGGTGCGAATGACATTGGAACAAAGCCTGATATCCAAAGGGGCGGAAGGTTTCGCGACAACCGTCCTCATACGGTCGTCACATACAGCCTATACGATCTCTTCCTTTTGCCTCGGCGATTTCAATATTCGCTTTGTCCTGCCGCTTAGAGCTTGGCCCAAATCCTCTCGAATTCCTTGATATCGGGGAAGCCGTCGTACCTGCTCTCGTCATGCACACCTTTAATGTCATCGACGAAACACAATCGACTACACCGCCACTGCTCGTACTTTGGTTTCCATGCGTGTTGGCCATGGAAGAGTCCACATGGTACGATTGTAACACCAGGCATGCGCGGCGATTTTGTTGACATGGGCGAGCCGCATTGTATGCAGAACCATCTGTGCACAACTTCGCCGGTGGAAGTGTCGTGGTCATCGTGTTGTCTCAGGAGGTCGGCGCCACATGTCCATTCGAATTGCTTGAGTGTTTTTAGCACGCCTACAACAGCAGGGCAGCACCCAGTACCCACGTTCTCATGTGGCCTCATGGCGTGTTTCTTACCTCGTTAGGAAACCATGCATTAGCCGTGTACGCCGAGCCGCAGTGCCTGCGACAATTCGTGCAGTGGCATACAGCCACGTTGATTTCTTCGCCCATGGTGCGGAATCCGATGCGCTTGCAGAGACAAGCGCCCGTTCTCTCGTTCGCAGTGAGTAGCGTCATGGCAGCGCCAGCCGAGGCATCTGATTATGTGCCGAGGCGGCGCAAATAATGTCGAAATCTTGAGAGTTGATGGTGAGGTACCAGATCCTTTTCGAGTCAATGAAGTTGCGGAGCGCATGTGTACTTAAGTGGCGACGCTGTCGGCCGAGCACGGCTGATTGACGCCGGGTTAGTTGTTACCAAGGTAGTGATCTTGAATGTGGACCCGGCAATTAATACTACCCAATTACTAAAATGCACGAGACAGTGAGACAACTCGATCTATTGGCCAATCTGCACACTTCCAGGGGTGCATTGGCACCTACATGTCTGTCAGGCTAGACAACGCCCCCACCGCTCACGTGTCGTCCGTTACAATGCCTTCCCGAGGTCACAAATACTGCATATACGTTCGTAGTGCACGAAGTCCAAATAATATGTTTAGACTCAGCCCATAGCGCTTAAATGCTTGCGAAATTATAGCCTCGCAGTATCTACAACCAACGCATTGCTCTGCGTCAACACCTCGATGGCTTCCCTCTCCATCCTCTTCGCCAGCTCTTCACAACTCGGCACATCATGTATCAAGCCCGCACACATCCCCAAACTCCAAACGCCCGCATCCACATCACCCGTCTCGTACACACCTTGGCCTCTCTTTCCGCTCATCAAGTGAGCGACGTCTTCGAATTTGACGTCTTTCTTCTCGGCCTCAATCTTGACGACCTCCGTGCTGACCTTGTTCTTGTGCAAACGTGATGTATTACGGAATTTGCGCAGACATAGCACAGTGTCATTCTCGGTAGCTTGCACAATGGCTTTCTTTACATTTTGGTGAATTGGAGCTTCGATGGTACACATCCAGCGCGTGCCCATATTGACACCAACCGCACCAAGGGCAAGAGCGGCCGCGAGTTGTCTTCCGTTTGCGAAACCTCCTGATGCGAGATACGGAATTTTAAGCTGTTCGCGGCATAGAGAGAGGAGGATGAGCGATGTGGTGTCGTATTCGCCGCCGTGACCTGCACACTCGATTCCGTCGATAGATATGCAGTCGACCCCGAGCTTCTCGGCCCGCAAAGCGTGCTTCAAAGTCACACATTTGTGGAATATCGTGACACCGTTGTCTTTTAGATATTTGAGAATCGGGCTTGGGTCACCGGCCGTCTCGACAATCTTGATGCCTTCTTCGACGACAACCCTAGCATATGCTGAGTAGTCTGGCGGGTTCATCATTGGCAGTAAAGTAATGTTGACGCCAAATTGCACCGCTGACGACTTCAACAGTTTCTTGGTCTTCCGGATCTCATTGCGTAGCGCTTCAGGCGTTGGTTGTGTGAGAGCTGTGAGAAAACCTAGAGCACCTGCATTTGCAACTGCTGATATGAGCTCAGCTTTCCCAACCCACATCATTCCTCCTTGAACCACAGGTACCCGGATTCCCAATCGCTCCGTGAGCCATGTTTTGAGTGGCATCGTGTCGGGAGTTGTGACTGCTCAGCAAAAACAATGTGTGGAGGACGACGCAGAGCTGTTTTGAAAAAGTGGAAGGACGCGACAGATGTGGTAGGTAGGAAGTCTTGCAGGACGAATAACAAAATGTGAAAGTCGTGAGTCGAGGCGTCGGGAAGTGTCGAGTCAGGTTCGTGCCGAGGTACAAGATCGTGTACCCCACTCTCGTCCTCTCCTGCTTCATTCACAAACGTCGACATTCGAGCCCTAGATTACTGATCTCTAAAATGGTATGCCGTATATCCATTGATCTTCGGACTAGTACGCGCTGCAGTGGTCAGTCATTGCCAGTGATTGCTGCCTGGTAGGGAGAAACAGTGCGTCATGACTGCCGATGTAGCTGATGGCAATCTCAACATCACACACTTTAAACCGAAGTCACTGATCGAGACATCTGTCATCATTAAGGTTACAGTAGCGGAATCAGCTAGCACGGCACATGCGTCCATCATTGCGAACATTCCACACCTCACTTCCAACGCCTACTGTGGCATAGAAGAGGCTGGCAGGATCCCATTTCCTCTTGATGCTCAGGAGCTTGTTGTAGTTGGAACCCCAAAACGTCGACTGGAAGTTCGGTTGACGGAAGTCGGCTTCGTTCACATATGAGCCACTGCCTGGAGTCGCAGCCTCGACCAGAGGAATAATCTCCTTCGTCATCTTCTCTTGAGTTGCGAAAGCTTCCGACCACGGAGCGGTAAAGCTCCATGGAAGAGTCAATGTCGCGTGGACTATGGCATCTCTCCAGGCTGGGTGTACCGAAGTCGTTTGTTGCGATCCAAAGGCTTTCACGTTCGTTCCAACGCCGATCCAAGTCACACCCTTCTCCACTACAGCCTTCCAGGTGCTCGAAATGTTCTTCACGACGCTGCGCGGGATCAACCGAGTGCCGTATTGAGCGATCCCAACTTGAATATTGCCAAGGGGAAGCGGGCCGAAGTATCTGTCGAAATGCTCGTAGTATGTGTTGAACTGGCTATAGGTTACGGTGTATTTGACACCTATAGCGTCTAACCGCGCGACAAAAGGTGCGAGAATCGACTTGACCTCGGTCTCCGTCTTGTTGTACGCACTCAGCGGAGAGATCATGAAGAACGATGTGGTAAAGTAATGGACCACCATGGTTCCTGCATCCACCATTGCCGGCAGCTCTTCGTGGAATGCCTGGATACCGTCGTAGAAGATGCCCTGCGAGTTGTCCGTGGTAAAGAACGACAAAGATGCTCCTCCAAAGACAGCTTCCTTGTGGGCCTTCACTGTCATCGACACCACAACACCGTATGTGCTACCGCCGCCACCATTCAGAGCCCAATAAAGGTCGGCATTCTGATTGATATTGGCGTTGACGAGTCTCCCGTCGGCTGTAACGACCTCCCAATTAAGGACGTTGTCAGCGGAGAGACCAAAGCTGGTGCTTATCGCGGAGTGGCCACCGCCTTGAGTATATCCTCCTGCAATGCCGACTGTAGGGCATTCGCCTCCTACCACGACAAGACCTTTGTCTCGCGCAGCCGCCATGATCTCGAAGCCTTGCACACCGGCACCAAGTTTGAAGGCTGGACCGGTATATGCCGAGCTTTGATACGTCGGAATATGGGTGATGCCCTTGAGATGGTGGGTCCAAACGGCCAAGGAGCCTGCACCGGTAGATCGACCCAGATAGTCGTGACCAGTATTCCGGATCACAAGACGAATGTTCTTCGAGGCAGCAAATGCAATGGTTCGCTGAACATCAGCAGGTCCCGATGCATCAACGGCATATCTGACATAGTTGCCGAGCTCACATGGGCGTTCTCGTGGCTGAAATGGATCGCAACTCTGATTGGCAAAAAACGGCGCCATGACGGACGAAGAAGAGTCATAGCTAGCGATATGAGCAAGTCACTGTTTCAGTTGCGCTCGAAGAATACATACTGGATCTTCTCAAACTGCCACTGGCTCTTCAGATTCTCGCAAGTGGCGCTGTCGAAGGCCGCGCCGTGACATGGTGCGCCCAAAGGTACCGTCGCAACAAGACGCCCGCCTACCGTCTGGTTGAATTTGTCCCATTCACCCTTTGACGGCCATGCTGCGTCTCCAGGAAATGTTTTGCATTGGCTTGCAGGTACTCCATTGACAGCAACGGCGCTCAAAAGCGCGATGGCGACAAGCTTGCAAGTGAAATGCATTGTCGGACTTGATGTCGCCGTACCTCGCATTGTAACCTGCGCGAATCCCAAGGCATTATAAATGAAACCCGTGGACCCTGCAGGCCGTGTCCCTGGGTAGCAATAGACTAGTATGGATATGGGATTGCCCGATGGACAATAAGATGAAGATGGCGCTAAAGCTTGAACTTTCCGAACCCTTGCTGCGACTTCCACGTGGCTTGCCGACCCGCACAGGTCCGCCAACATCTTCAAGTCGACCTGACGACCACCACAACATTTGCGCATATACGTCCGTGCGGCATTGGTTTGGGACCAGAATTGTGTCACGGTCTTTCCCCTTGCACGCAAAGTCATTACTGATACGTTCCTCGGACTTGCCTTTGTGGATAGGCAGGTGGCACGTATACCTGCCTATTCCTTACTGAGCTAAGGCGGTAGACGCAGCACCTTCGGCTTTGGTTTATGCCGCGACCATGCAAATTCGTCAAGCACCGACAGGGTAGACGATGCGTTTGATTGGCGAAAGCTTTGACGCAGCCTCAGGAACTGGGCCAAACCCTTGCCCCCACGGTAAGAACCCGAACATAGAGAAGCCACATCCAATACCAAAGACACGGCTCGGACCGACTTGGAAAACTTCCGCTCCGGTCTCATTGGCCTCAAGCGAGGTGTCTGCACGGAGATGACTTCTAGAAAAGTGATACTCATGACACGGGGTTTCATGCCGACATGGCACCGATCGTCGTAGACGGGCCTTTGGAAAGGCGATGAGATTGACAAGCAGAACTACAGCTCACTATGCCAGGTCAGTTCTCATATTCATCGGCTGGTGTACCAATTAGAGGAAAATCTTCCGAGACGAACGCCTTGGAGCCACAATGATTGGTGCCAACCTGTGAAGCACTTCGTCGCAGGTCACCGATAGCTTTTTCCTCGACTCGCTCTCCGGACTCACGGATGTGTCTCCTCTACGTCTGTAAGGGCGAAGTATTAAAAACTCCGAGAGGGTCCGACACTTCTGCACGTTATGGTGTGACCCGGGCAGCTGGGAATAAAACCGGTGGGTTCATATCAGCGTAGCAATGCTTATAGTCAGTGTCCTTCCTCGTGGAGTTCTGTAAGGAATCCGCCGATCCTCATGTCTAGTGAGAGTTACCAGAATACGATCGCAACGCGATGGGCTGGGCACATAACACGCCAGAGGGCGTTGCAAACGACGGACCAAAACTCACGGCTGTTGCTATCGCGCTGACGACAGCATCACTATGCGTTCTATTGCTTCGTCTATATGTTCGCGTCTGGATGATCAAGGCCCTGGGAGCTGGTACGTCTATCTCGAACTAATGTTCCCAGTCCGTAGCTGATGAGTTCGCCATTATCAATAGATGACTGGACGTTGGTAGTCACATGGGTAAGGCACAACGCATCTCACTGTATAGTATGAAACCTCACAGTCGCGATAGATAGCGTCATGTGGCTTTGCTGCAGTGACTATTGCCCGTAAGTGAACAACATGTTGCTGATATCCCGCACTGCTAATCTTCTTATGAGAAACCAAATGGGGACTCGGACTGCAGCATGTCAAAGACATGCCTCTGGAGAACATCTACAACTTCGGATTGGTGCGACTCTCCCATTCAACTCATATTTGGCAGCACTGACTCGCCCAGATACAATACATGGGCGCACCATTGTGAGCTGAGATACTCTACGCTTTGAGTACTCGTCTAACGAAGATGTACAGCTACATTACGAGTATCTTGGGTTTCAAACTCAGCCTACTCCTGACCTATCTCCGCTTTATGACCAAAGGCGCCGCGCGTAACACTACGATCGGTGTCATGATTGCATGCATAGCATTTCATCTCTCATTCCTCCTGGTTCAGATCAACCTCTGCCAGCCGGTAATGCACTCGTTGACGTTGCGTATCCTCGAACTAACAAGAGTAGGTGGCCAAGCAATGGAACCCAGCAATCACTTCAGGAAAGTGCTTGCCCGCCGTCCCATTCTATACCAGCATGGCGTCCTTTACGATATTTTTCGACATCGCAGTGTGAGCCAACGCCCTCCCGATTCCCAAGCATACACATCTAATCTCAGCAGCATGTTCCTCCCCTTCCCCGTCCTCCTTAAATCCCACATCCAGAACCGCAAGAAATTCGCCCTCCTCGGTCTCCTCACTCTAGGCGTATTCATCACCATCATTCAAGTCATTCGCATCCAAACCGTCAAGAACCTCTCCAACTACCTCGACTCCGCGAAACTCATCATGTGGTCTACGGTCGAGAACAACCTCGGCATCATCGTTGCATCGATTCCGACCCTTGCGCCGCTGTTCAAGTACTATGCAGAGAAGACGCAGAAGAGCTCATCGGCGTTATCGGCGGATCGGTCGCGGTCGCTGTATGCGCTGAAGTCGCGACGGAGTACGAGGCAGGGGTCTTTCCCATTGGGAAGTGGAAGTGGAACGCACAGGACGGTGGGGGCGGGTAGCAGGTCGGAGACGGGAAGTGAAGAGTTTATACTGGGGGATATAGGGGCGATCACCAAAAAAACCGAAGTCACTGTTTTGACTTCTGCAAAGGAGGAGTCTGGGCAGTCAAAGATATAAATGGAGGAGCATTTTATGTATGAATGGGTAAATACAACGGTGCATGCGGAGGTGTAGCCCACAAGCTGAAGCTGTAGCTGCTGGGAGTAGTTGATCTCAATCGTCCCTTGATAGTGGGATGTCTCGGGACATTCGTGCAGCCGGGTTGTGAGAGAGTATTTGGGGAGGATGATACCAATGCGCAATGTAGCCTCGACATTCGTCCACCTACTCCAAGACTACCAGCCGCGGTGCAAAGATTCGTGCGTGTTTGTCACCAGCTCTTCGCCTCGACCGTCCTGATGAAAACTTCTCAACAGCCTCGTATCAGTTTCTTCACGCGAGATCAACACTACAAGAATTGCCAAAGATACACAGGCGCCCAGATCAGGGCATTTATCTCAAGCCTGTCGGCTGACATCCACGGTGAGCGCGCACGAATGTTTGCAAAATCTGTGCTATCTACTTGCCTACTCGCTTTCGTAAATTTCTACCCTTCCGCTCCGCCTCTTCCTTCCTCCTTCGCCACTTGGCCTCCATGGCAATACTAGCAGGTCTCCGCTCCCGCCCTTGGCTTCCTCCACACTTCCTCCGCTCCGGCTCTCTAACGTCCTTCTCTTTCAAGCATCTCGCCGCAAAGCCGTCCTTTAACCTATCTCGTTCATCATCAATGATCCGCGCCACGAGCCGAGCAAACTTGCGGTCCTTTTGCGCACATTGCATCACCCTACTGTTTGATCATCGTGTTAACGATTATATGGAAACCAGTGTACATGTTCACCTAATGTCTCCGCCAGCAATAGTCGTTTCGTTCACGTAGCAAATACCTGGGCATGCTCTGTGTGCTGATTCCTGCCGAGTACGTTGCCCTGCTTCCAGGTTAAACCTATACTGATCATTCCAAGGTTGCATGCACTATTGCCTGCCGTAATTGTCGGCCGAGCCGACTCTCTAACATGCTCCTCCGCTGAAGGGGGGTTGTGGTTGTGCACGGCTTGTTGTTCACTGACTTCATCCCGTCCACGTCCGCGAAGTATCTGTTCGAATGAGAAGGTTCAACATAATACCTTCTGCTAATGGGACGACGAACTGATCTAATCCTACTCTCAAGTATCGCACGCGAATTTATCGTAATCATTGACAGACATTGCTGCGATATATTTCGTGACAATTCCACCATTTCAGCCCTGGTACTACTCGATATCGTGTCACGAATCTGGCCACGGCACTTGCAAAATATACACGGAATGATAATACCAGGCCGCAAAGTTGCTTCAAATTGGTCTGATGGGGATGAAAGTGAATACCTTGTGGCCAAGGTGATTTCATTCAGTAGATATGAGAAGAGAGAAGAAACTAATCCTACACCAAACCCGCAATCATCATGCAAGAAAAACTCCAATTGTATCCTAGGTATAATGCACCAATGCCGCTGCATAGCGAGAGTCATGAAAAGTAGCGCCTCTGTACAAAATCTGCGCTGCGCTCATGTAATCTCGTCAAATGCAATGTCGTTCTAAGCCAAGTCGTGAAAATTCGTTCCGCCTCTTGCCTACCCCACAGTCTACTATCGTTACAAAACCGTCATAAAGCAAGACAGTAAGTCATCTATACCTCTCCAGCAAGCACGCTGCCACTGCCGACAGATCCACCAAGATCCCAATAATTACGTGCAGAGTTGTTGCTGCGTTTGCTCTTCTTTGTGCTTTGGCTTGCACAGCTTGAATTGCTCCTTAGCTTCTGGTGTCGCAAGGAAGCTTGTGGGTTATAGTATGTGCGATATGTTGTATCCTTGCGCTTGATCTCCCTTGGTTGGGATGAGGACGACGTCGGGAGTCCTCTGTCCGTCGTCCTATTGACCAAAGGGTGATGCTGGCGGATAATAGCTGCGCGGCGAGCGGAGTTTACACCATCTTCGGTGCCTATCGAGGGAGCGCTTGACGATCTTCGTGGTTGAGATGATATGCTTGACCGGCGGGATGTGAAGCGTTTGACAAGAAAGTTGAAGATCATCTTGACATCGAGCTCACGTTCCCAGTATTCCCGCTCTCGCACGAGGTCCTCGGCGATGTTAGCAGTAGTCGCAGGCGGCGCTCGAAAGGAGTCTAGAGGATCTGCCTCGGCGGGCTCTTCCTCGATGCCCCACAATGCCGCCTCGCTATAAGCATGTGATGTTTGTTGAGTGGGGAAAGTAGGTGCGAAGTGAGCCGAGGCTGGGGAGTCTGTTATTGGCTGCGAACTTGACTGACGGGAGGAAGCTAGATCAGTTGCAACAACCGGGGTCGCTCGGGTTGATGGAAGGCCTGCGTAGTCTGGAGTGGATTGCGCGAGCTGGTATGTCGAAAAAGCGCCGGGGTGTTCTGAGAGTTGATGCACGAGAATTCCGAGCTCTTCGGCTACCCGCTCAAGCAGCCTTGTCTGCCAGCCGTCGTCGGCAAGGGTAGAGGGATCAATGCCGGCATCTTTGAGGGCTTTATCTGCACGAAGTTGAATTGGAGACGCTGCTTTGGGCGTGCTCTCTTCTTCAGGAAGCGCTTCGCCAAAGATGACAGAAAGGGTATCCTCGTCGAGTCCAATCAGATCGCGGATCACCCGTCTTGTTATACGCTGCCAAAATGAGAGGTTTTCTGAGCCCTCATCCGATGAGTCACTTTGAGCATCCGTGACTGATGGTGCAGGCTTAGCAACCGGAGTGGCTTCTGGCTGTGTGCTGTCGACGCGTACGCGTGTAGCACTGACCATGCTCATTCGCCGTCTTCGTCGGGTTTCCTTCTCTATCTCTTCTAGTAGCGCCTTGCTCTGCTCCAGTCGCCACTTCTCAATGCGCTGCCGCCGTTCTTGCTCTTGGTTGCCCTCGTCCGCTTCGTCCAGGATAGAGAAGTGTCGCTGTACGCTGGATCGCCGTCGCGCAACACGTCTTCGTGGCCGCTCGAATTGCCACATGTGTTCTTGCATGGTCGCATCCGGCTGGAACTCGCCCAGGCCATCATGGGTTGGCAGCACCGTCTCACCGCTTTGCAGCAGTCTGCTTGCGGGTGCACCATACTCAGAGGGCTCGTGGAAGGCATGTAGCCCATCGTCCAAGCTGTCCAGCTCCTCTTCCGTGCCAAGGAACGTGCCGGCATCGTCATCTTGGTCTGAACGAGCTGCAGTGTCGAGTGAGCCGAATTCACTGAAGCGTGACAAGCCAGCTGTCCGCGGTGTTCGCTCGGTCGAGGTGGTCTGTGTGCGGGCAGTGGTGGAAGGCGCGGTCGGGGAGAAGAGGATCCACTCCTCCGACTCCTCTAGTGGCCGCTTGAGGAGCTGTGAGGTAGTCGCAACGTCGGCAGCGGGTTCTGGTGCATGGTACGAGATCTGTCGCGCGCTCTGGGGCCTATGCTGCTGTCTGAAGGCCATTGTGAGGTGAGTGTAGGGGGTGTGTCGACGTGTGGTGGCGCTGCGATCACGGAGACACGTCGATCAAGAAGCAAGGCACGGGGCCTCTGGTCGAATGACACGGGACGCGAGGTGTTGTAATGTGGTCAAGGAATCGATGTTTATAATGGTCGAGGGTATATTCCTCAGACACTGCAGCGAGGACAGTGCAGATGTTATCGTCTGCAGGCCTCAGGGCCCGTCGCGACACTTGGTGGTGCTCGAGCGGTGTAATAGGTGGGCGGGGATGTCCAACCGGTGGACGATGTCACGACCAACCTCGACGCGAGCTAGCACAGATTCAGCTTCCCGTTTCACGCTGGCGGATGATCAGGCGCGAATCCGGGAAAACAAAGGCGGAGTAATCTATCAATGAATTAAACAGACGCGCGACAAGGGGCGATCAAAGAGGAAAAAAAGACGTGTGCTGCTTATGAAATGTAAGACGTGTTGAGGACTTGCGCCCGTGGACAAGAGTGGTGCAGCTGGTTGAGGATGCGCTGGGGCGCGACTTCCTGATATGATAAGATAGGGAGCTTTGTCAACGACAACCCCCGCGGTGCCGTCAGGCTAGGCATTGCACCACCGCTGCCCTGCCGACGTGATGTGATTCCGTGATGATGAACAATGAGCCCACTATTACCACATACAGAATGCTTTCGCGCAGAGATTTCGATGCTTCGCACCGATAAAAGGACCTTTTCCTGGATCTGCACCGTTCACTTTTCGCAAACACACAGTCATCGCGTTTGCATCTCCGTATTCTAACGCGTGCACACTCGGGCAGTGTAGGGGGCATGCTCAGCAGCAAGTTGCACCAAGACACAGTCATGCATCACGCCTTGTGGCTGGCATCTGCACCTCTGCCCAATCACACGGTGCTCTCCTACAACACTGTCTGTTGCTATTTTCTCATCCCTTCCAGCCTCATCAAGCCAAAGTATCATTTTTCGCCCCTTTCGGTCGTTCTCGCAGCATTGCTTCAGGTCCCATTTTTTTCACTTCGCGCGTCATTCGACTTTGATGCTACTTTCAGGCAATCCTGGTGGGTCGACGTCAGTCTCAATACCAAGATTACTGCACGATTACCAGCTACGGCAAGCATTCGGCCGGCAAACTTGCCGCACCACCGCAACCCTAGATCCTTACACTGAGAGATCTCCAAGATCTGACAACAGAGTCATTCCGGGATTCGCTCGGATCCCGAGCAGGGACAGAGTCGGAAGCGAGAATTTTGCGAAACACAGTAGGAATATATCAGAGTGCTTGCTACAGAGGTATCTCTAAAGGACATTTCGCTGTGTTGTTACAACAGTAAATGCGTCGCTCAAACAGAAAGGTATCATTCTCAGCCGGCCTTCTCGAGAACACCGTGCAAAGCATTGTCGTGCTCCAATTTCCAAACTCCAAACTCCATGCCAAAGTAGTCGTCAATCAGTATGTGCAAAGCGTGATTCTCGTGCTTCCGACTCCTTCTCTTGTGGCGGTGCGGCTCCGCTGCTTCATGATGCAGAGTCATAATCCGCGCCGAACACACGTCGTGCGTCCTCCTCACTCATCTCTTCGCCCTCGCCGAAATCAGGGAACCTCTTCGCTATCGGTGCGTGCTTATCACCGACCCACTTCTTCAAAATACACTCGCCGTTGCCCTGGCATATCTCTTGACGACCAAGATTCTTGAATCGTGGACCGAGTGGACCATTGACATAATGGTACTGGCCCAAGAAACGATACTGTCGCGGGTCATTCAACGGGTAAAATTTATCGCCCCAGTGGCCTGCAAAGTAAAACCAGCTGGTCGGTGCGGTGGGGGTAAGGTTTGAGGTGAGGAGCTGGTCGTTCTGATAGTTGTACGTAAACGAGTACAAATTCTGCACGGGATCCCAAAGTGGACCGCGGTCGGTGACGTCGTGAAGAATACCGCCCGGAAGTACGTAAGGATGGACGCCAGCAGTGGCATACATGGCGTGAGTTCCAGTGGCAGAATAACCAACGGGCTAGAACGGTCAGCTAGAGAAGCCCAAGGTAGGGGGAAGAGTCACGACTTACCCTTTTGCCGACTTTCTCCACAGCATCGTAGGTATATGCCTCACCAAAAGCGTGCTCACTAAAGAACACAGCCTTTGGTTCGCCGTTGTGAAAGCGAACAACGGTATGCTCCCAATCGCCAACATGGTTGCCAAACCTGACATTGAAAACTGCGTTGCCCAAGTTGTACGAGTAGAAGAAAAACCAAAACGCGTCGACGACACCATCGTCTTTTGGCACAACGACGAGCACTGCAGGCGCATCGCTTCGGCCACCAACGACCTTCTTCCCCATCACCTGGCGACGTCGATATCGTAGCTCAGGTTGCCAGATCTCTGGCTTATTGACAAGCTCGTCGCCTTCAGGTGTCTTTGTGGGAACCGGCAGGCCTGGAGATGTGGACACTGTTCGGATGCCCCCACGATCCTCTGTGTCACCCAAGCCAACATGGAACCAATCCGACTTTTCGCCTGTCTTGTCTTGCTCAAAGTGACCCTTGCCGCGGTTTGGCTCTTCCCTTTCTTCGCCGTCATTGCCATCACCGGGCACGATTGGAATATTCGTCTCCCCACCAAGCCACTCGGGACGGTCCTCGACGTTGTCGTCACTCTGCAAATACACAAATCTGCCCCACTTGTTAAGCTCGCCTAGATTCGAGAGCGTCGGATGGTCTTCTGCTGCCTGCAGAGGTGTGTAATTCAGGTGCGGCGTAGTGTGAATCAAGTGTTCCGCTATGTCGCCTGGCCAGAACTGCTCGCCTGAGTAGAGATGAATGAGTGGCGCATAGTCCAGGACATACTGTGGTACCTCACGTTCTTGCGCTCGGTAATCATGTGGAGGTGCTTGGGCGTCGTGCCAAAATTCGGTGAGGTTCACTTTGTCGCGATGCGTCTGCTTCCTAAAGCTGCTGGTCCACCGCGACTTATCCAAATGGCTCAAACCGCAGAACCCAAACCAGTTGCAGGTCTTCCGATCTATCCAAGATTGTGATGAAGCGACCCATGATGCTTCTTCTAAGCGTTCCGACCACGGCGTTATGCGCTCGAAGAGGACGTTCTGGTAGATCTGAGAGAAGGAGAAGAGGCCGAAAAATGTACCCGCTGCAGCGATAGCTGGTTTCCTGCCCTTCATTTGTGTATCTTCGACATTCGACGGCCCACCGACACCAGCGATAGACGAGGGAGCTTGCCCAGGTGAATGTTCATGCGAAGAATGGTCTACGGGAATATCGATGGTGGGTAGGACGTGACTGTTTGGGGCGGCCGGCGCAACACCTGGTGTCTCGGTGGGGGTCTGAGAGGTGTATACCGCTATCGAAGGGTAGTGAGGAATGTCGACCGGCGATATAGAGGCTGGTGAAACCGATGACGGCAGGAGCTCTCGGAGTGGGACCTGCCCGCCGCCATTCTGGAAGTAGGGCACGATAGGCACTATTGCACAGCATATGGTCAGCTACTCGAAAAGGAAACAAGAACAGCCAGTAGCATGCCGGCAGAAAGTTTGAAGCCGACGCTGCCGAAGCTGACGGAAGCCAGGATGATAGAGCATCGCCCTAAAGTCCGTGTGCGATCTTGCCTGCCACGCCGCAACCTCAGGAAGCGCGCGGATGACTATTGTCATCGCCAACAGAGAAACTCCAGGTGAAGTGGCACATGAGCGAATGAGAAGCCTAGAAGGTGTAGGAAATGTGGGAAGCGCGGAAGGCCCGGAGAGCCTGATGATGACATGAGGTTTCCATAATCTGGGTGGACGAACCGGGCGGAAGCGGAACTTCACTTACTCGTTGAACTTGTGAAGCGCTATCAATTGCGTCTGGAGCTCAATGCGATGGCTCAGTGCTCGCCGAAATTCCACGATGCGACGATGGCGAGGAGCCCTGTAGGTGTGGATCTGGCGCTGTGATGCTCGTGGCGGGGATGCATGTTGGGGAAGATGCAGGGCTGGGCTGGGCACACGTCGCGTTTCAGCGGGTACTCGGTGCCGGCACCGGGGACTGAGCATGCGGCTCTCCGCCATCACCTTGGCTGCTTGTACGAGCACGGCTTCGAGAGTGTTAGTCCGTTGCCATTCTTTCCTCTGCCTGAGACCGGTGACTGGTTTGCACACGATCTATGTAGTCACGAACCTTTTGTCTGGAATCAGCCACGAGCTTAGGCTTTCTCCCCGCCCCCCTTTTTTTGCACTGTTTCCACAGCAGTGTAGGATCATCTGAGGACTCTCGAGATGCTTTGAGTCCAGTACCCATGTGTTCCCTTTGTTCTGATGTGAACCCAAACGTATCCAGCATGGTCATTCAGCCATTGATAAAGGACGCTTCAAAAATCGAAGCTACCCGCTTCCGTTTCAGACAGGGCCAAGATGTCACGGGAAACCCAGAAAAAAACATTTCCCTTCTACCAAGAGGAGAAATCCTCCAAAAAGTTATCTCCGCTCCCAGAATCGAACTAGGGACCTTTCGATTACAAAGTAATATTACAGTCGAACGTGATAAACCAACTACACCAAGCGGAGGTATGCGACGGTTGAGCCGTGCTTGGGATCCTGTTGGATTCGATGGAGAACTGAACAAATGCATCCAATATAAAAAAGCCAATCATTGAGCTGTCACGGCTCTTCTGAACAGCCAACCGTGACTCAATACGAACCATGCGGGGCTACCAATTGCTGAAAGATCACCCAGCCTACTGCTTCTCGGCTAAGATCGCCCACCTGCTTCTCCGATTTTTTACTTTCAACTTTACCTTACCTGAACTAATACAATTCGTGCGCTACCTTGCAACCTCACCCACCTCAGTCCAGTACAAATCATATCTCGGAATCGATAGTACTCGACGCTCCTGCAACATTCTACGGCTGAATTTGAAATTGCATCACAGAGGCAAGCCCAAACAGCTGGCCCGCTATGGCTTCCGCACAAGACGATGATTGGGAGTACGAGTACCACGAAACCGAGACTGAAGATTTCTATATTCCGATTGACCTCTCCAACGTTCCGAGCGCACAGGTGCCAATGAACTCAGAGCGCAGGCCTGGGCATCCGACTTTGCTTAAGAGCCGACTGAGGGCGCTCAATGCAACACGAGGACAACCGCTAGAGATTGCACACAATGCCGCCGGAACGCCAGCGACGGCTACGACAATGGGCGAGCTTCAGATAGTAGGTCTCCATACCACCAACCCTCTCGTTATGTACAATGGCCAGCTGTTGAGTTGCCATTGGACTTCGACAATTGGTACCGATATGTTCTTCACCAAGCCAGAGACGGAGGGTGGTGACCTTGGCGATCCTCTTCGCTCACTCCCATCTGTGGATCTACTGTCGTTGGGAACCGCAAAGTTGGTCGCGAGAGTTGGACGGCTACGACCTCGAGACGATCTCATTGACGATGAGGGTGATACGCAGCTGGCGCCTCAAGTGAGTGGTGCTACAGAGCCACATGTGAGCGGAGTTGGGCCTGCTCAATCAGCACCAAACATCCGAGCAACCGAGAATGGCTCAGAGACCTCCAGTAAAACCTTCCTCGCGAGACTAAATGAGGTGAAAGCAAGAAGAGGGGAGAAATCTCAGCTCGTAGTCACTCAGACGCCTGAGGGGTCTCGTCTCGTGTCTGCCCCCATGGAGATTGCAGATCGACCGACTGATGCAGGCGCATCGCGGCAACTGGAAGACGTCACAATGAGCGGCACTTGATGATACCTGACTGATGCTCTCAAAGATTCCTATGACTCGGTGTCGAAAGAGAGCTAGAAGGTGTTGTAGGATGTAGGTGCGCACTTTCCAAAGAGGGTTGCTCCTCCCGCCAGCGCGTCCGATCCCCAGAAACCTGCTCAGAAGCGAAAAGATCAAGATCCCAGAAGATGCGCGGCTCTTCTCAATGCCTGTATACCTCAATGGCTCGGTCCCGAACGGGTTGCGCCGCAACATCTTTTCCTAACACCTATTCTTCGCCGTGTGTGCCGTGTTGAGGATTTTGGAGCATCGTCCGACATGCTGCCCGCGCCGCGTCAGTCCCAACGCACACAAGAGGAGCCAATGAGCGTTAAGACCGTTTCTAAAGACCCTTCATCAACTGACTCTTACTCAACCTGTCTACCCTGGCTCTTTGGGGACAACGATGGAAGCTGTATTACTTCACGCTTGTTGACCGATGACGTTCACGACGAGGACAACAACAACAATGAAGCAGAGACAGCCATCATGGGCGAAGTCGCAGATTGGCTCCAAATACGCCACACTGATGCTTTCTGGGCATCTCGCTGCAAGCAGACGCGGAAGGTGAGCAGTGTCCACGGGGCGCAATATACAACTCTGACAATACCAGGCTCTACCTACTACAAGCCAGCTGGCGACGCAGCTGAAAAGCCCCAATGTTCTGACATCTGCATCATGTGATGCCGCCGAGATTTTCGAACTCCTGCTTGAAGCCATCGCCGTCCAATTACTCGCGTCCTGTTATACCTCGCTTCCACCATCAAGCGCTGCTCATCAGCCGCTTATCCAACAGAGAAGAGAAGCCGAACCAGTAACCGCGTTACGGCTGCATTCTCATCAGCGCTTTGAACCTGCTGCCGGCCATCACGCACGAGCACCATCTGAGGCTACGCCTTGGCCAGGGCTGTACGCAGGACCAGAACTCGAAGAAGTACTAGCGGAAAAAATCAGCGAGAATCGACGATTGAAGCGTAGCACCGCATACAGTCTCCGATTCGCGGCAAGCGGATGGACGGATGGATCATCGCCATCTGGAGCAGGTCACCTTCACGAGGAATCACACTCGTCTGCAGACTCTTCTTCGTCGTCCGAGCCTGGTTTTCTTTCTAAGCTGATATGTCAAACATCGATTCCCAAACATCCACGATGCAAACGCAACACCCTATTCATCAGTCGCTTGTCAACTAGACGAAGAAAGCGTAAAAGCCCCGGCAATCCTCCTAACATCTCATCAAAGCCGACGCGCAATCTCACAAAGCCTCTGCAGAGCCTGAAGTCCGAAGCCGTCCAGCGCATCCCCTCCGCATTACGTCTCCGACATACCCAGTCTGCGCCACGATTTACGGTCAGAGAAGCGACCACGAATGAAGATGTAAACTCCTCCCGCCGACATAGCTCGAATCCGTCAATAGGCAGTCCGTTGACTTACCAGTATGACCTACCAGAGATACGTCGCATCTCAGCCACAACAGCCGCTAGTCAAAACAAAAGAAGCATTTCTCATTCCTTGAGAGCGTGTGGAAGAGGCGACATGATCTTCAAGCAAGAGCCTGTGGGGGCGGACCATTTCATGTCGTACGAACCTCCTCAGCGCAAATTGTCTAGCCACTTGGTCGTACCACCCCTACTCGATGAGGAACTTTCGCCCGCCGCAGTTTCACCGTGCAGCAAGGATACAACGAGCTCGCAAAGACCGCGTGCACGGCGCTCCAGCTCCCCACACCCTAGCTGGTCGTGTTTGGAAAGCCCACCATCCGACTACTTCGGAGAGGTCTCTACAGCAACCCGTGTTGGTGACGATAAGTATCACGAAAGCTCTGCCGAAGATGATCCTACAGCAGAACGCGAGTATGCGGGTCCAGGGATAGAGAGGCGCCCTACTCTACAGCAGATCTTCGCGAAGATGGACGCGTGGGACGACGAAACCTCGAGTGACAGCGATATGGAGCGGTATCGGAAACGTCAAAGCATTATGGTACACCCGGAAGATACTGATCAGCACTTCGCTCTTCGTTTCGTCTCTTAGATTGACGACAGCCTGGAAGAATGAAATGATATACACCTTAATGTGGCATTGCTTGATTATTCTACAGTACGTGCTTCATCCAGTCACCAATTTTTAGCCCTTTTATACACTCAGTTATCATCCTTGGTATTCCTCGTAGCCCTAGGTCTTTCCAAACGAAACACCAAGGTGTCCCGCAAGCCTAATACAGGATTCTCGAAATCCTTTTCCCTCTTCTCGTGTAGCTTGAAACCAGCCTTCAGCAAAACGGACTGGCTGCTCATAAGCTCCGTGTCTGCCAGTGCCTCTGCATATGCGGCTTCATTGTAATGCTCAAAGAACATGGGCATGAAGCCACGCAGAGCTTCAGTTGCATAGCCCTTACCCCAGTATGACGAGTTGAACATGTAGCCGATCTCGGGAGCCCGGACAGCACCTATAAGCCCAATAACGCGTGCAACGGGACGAGTCGAGGTGGTCGGCGCGGGAGAATCGACGGAGCTTGACGTGATGAGTTCGACGGCGAAGTTCCAGTTATTGTCTGGTGTCCAAGTCAGATACGAAAACAAGATTGAGTTTAGTTCAGACATACCTCGATCGTGGCAGCCTTGAATCCATTCACTCGTCTTCTCTAGATCATCGCATGGAAGTAGAGGCGTATGCTTCATGACCTCCGAATCGCGTCGCATGAGAACAACATCTTCCGCGTCTTCCAGCTTCAAAGGTCGAATGACCAGTCTCTCTGTCCTAGCCACATACTTTGAGTCGACAACAACCATCCTCGTCAGCTCCAACAATAAAAGATGAGGTAAAAGTCATTGTGCGGTGTGCTGAATATGTCCGAAAAGTCAGGTCGATGGCTTGTAAGCTCGTGCTGAGCAATGACGGACAGCCTCGCGTCAGGAAATCGGCTAACCGCATCAAGACACCGATATTTCAACTTCCAACCACAACTCTCCGCCTCATTGCATCAACATCCCCGGACCCAATCATCATGGCTGTCTAGCTGGCCCCCAGATAACTTGAAACCTTGTCTTTTCGTTGTTGCACGACTCGAGGCCCCAGCCATGTCGAATTCGATTCTTTCCGCTTCCGCGAAGGGAGCTACGTTTCTCATCCTCCTGCAAGTCGCGTCCCGAGCGCTCACATTCGCTGTCAATCAGGTCTTGTTGAGATTCCTCTCGCCTGAGCTTCTGGGCGTTTCTGCTCAGCTTGAGCTGTTTTCGATTTCTGTCCTGTACTTCGCACGCGAGAGCTTACGAGTCGCGTTGCAGAGACAGGCGCATGGTACACAAGCCATCGTCAATTTGTCGTACCTGGCGGTCTTCTTCGGAACACCTTTGGCCTACCTATTAGCTCTCTTCTGGCTTCGCTCAGATACACCTGGTGTTCCCTACTTCGTAGAAGCATTGGTCATCTATTGTCTCGCCACCTTCATCGAGCTTCTATCGGAGCCTGCTTTTTCGGCCGTCCAGCAGAAGCTTCTTTACAAGATTCGTGCATCGGCGGAGAGCACGGCCACTTTGCTGCGCTGCTTTGGAACATGTGGCTCAGCAATCGTTGCGAGTCGAGCAGGCCTTGACATTGGCGTCTTGCCGTTTGCTGTTGGCCAATTGGCCTACGCTTTGTCTTTGCTTGTAGTTTACGCCTACAAAACATGGCCTGTTGCGAAAGCTGATCGCTTCTCACTCTTCCCGCAAAGGCTTCAGCCAATAAACGACAGGACCCTCGTTCTTGGCTACTTCTCATCACCCCTGCTCCGCCTTACAGCATCTCTCACTCTCCAATCGACTTTGAAGTACATCTTAACCCAGGGAGACTCTCTTTTGATCACTTCATTAGCATCACTTGCCGATCAAGGAGCTTATGCTTTGGCATCAAACTATGGAGGCTTGATTGCACGAATGCTTTTTCAGCCGATCGAGGAGAGCAGTCGTAATATGTTTGCCAAATTATGTGCAGATCCCCCAGCAGTGCCAGATACCAGGCCTGAAGGAGATGTCAACAACGACAGCCAAGGACGCAATCTGTCTCAAGCATCGAAGGTACTCACCACCATACTACACTTGTACACAATCATATCTCTATTCGCTGTCACGCTGGGCCCGACACTGGCTCCCATTTTACTTCAGCTCGTGGCAGGCAAGAAGTGGTCTGCGACATCAGCCTCGACAGTACTCTCTACATATTGCTATTACATTCCATTTCTGGCTATCAACGGAGTCACAGAAGCCTTTGTAGCTGCTGTAGCCACCAACAAAGAGTTGTACGCGCAGTCAGTTGCGATGGGTATCTTTTTCGCATTCTTTGCAAGCAGCGCCTGGTTCTTCATCGGACAGCTGGAAATGGGCGGCAGCGGTGTGGTGCTTGCTAATACGGTCAACATGGCCTTACGCATCGTTTGGAATACCTGGTTTATCAAGAATTTCTTCGGACACCGTGGTTCAGAATTCGGACTCTTCGAGGTACTTCCGTCGATTACCTCGCTGGCACCTGCCATCGTGATCCCGACATTGATGCAGATGCGACCCGGCATCAAATTCCTTAGCAGATTTGGCATCCTGGGTGAGCTTACCAGTATGGGCTCAGTTGGAGGTGTTTATGTCCTTCATGTTCTTTTCTTCGAGCGCCGCTTCTTGTTTGATTGCTATCATATGCTACGACCATCGCAGCCACCAGCATAGTATCCACATCTGAACGTCACTCTTTGTAAAGGTCATTTCCCTTCGGTCGTTTAGCCAATGCAACACTTTGGACGGCAAGCATGCGATGGAGCACTGGTTGAGCACAAGCGGCAATTGTCCATGTGCTGGAATAAGGGTCTTGAATTTTCCTGATTGGCCCATCACGGGCAACGCTAGGAAAACCCGTACTGCAGGCACCGGACCGCACAACGTCATTCCAAGCACCAATTTCTCACCAACAACACTTTGCACATCACGAGCTGCTGACCGTGCGTTACGAAGGGGTAACAGAAACTGACTTCCCGAAACCTGGGGGTAATCGATATCGACCGTGCATATTCTAGAAGCCACGAAAAGAAAACTCGAGTTAATCTGGGGTAATAGCTTCTTGGCGACACGACGGACCGGACAAGGTCAAACAAAGCCTGCATAATCACGCCATTCCTTACTCTGCGGATCGTACCGACCTCCGCTTGGTGCTTGGCTGTCACTTTGAGCCGCTAGTGTCGACAGGCTGGAGAAGTTGAGATTTACGAAATGGACGGTTCGCAGCGTGCGAGGCATTACCATGGCCTGGTTGACATGGGCAGCAATGGCATAAGATTCTCCATCACAGATCTTGCGCCAGCTACGCAAAGAATACTTCCAACTGTGTACCTCGATCGCGCAGCGATATCGCTATACGATGCGCAGTACCAGAATGGCAAAGTTGTCCCTATCCCAGACGAAACAATAAAGCAAGTCATAAAGTCTCTCCTTCGCTTCAGGTCTACATGCGAAGACTTCGATGTTCCCAAGGAGCAAGTCCGCATAGTGGCTACTGAGGCCACACGGAAAGCAGTGAACTCGGAAGACTTGCAAAAGCAGATCAGGGATGCAACAGGATGGAGCGTAGAGCTTTTACCGAAAGAGATGGAAGGCAGGATTGGCGCCTTAGGTGCGGCAAGCTCGTATGAGAATGTCAAGGGCCTGATGATGGATCTTGGTGGTGGCAGCACGCAACTGACATGGATCGTCACGCAAGACGGAGAAGTACGGATGAGCGAGAAGGGGAGTGTGAGCTTGCCTTACGGAGCTGCTGCACTGTCACAGAGACTCGAAGCTGCAGGACCCGCTAGCAGCAAAGCCTACCAGGTCTTCGAGCAAGAAGTTGTTGCCGATCTCAAGGCGGCAGTACGCGATGTCAACATACCGGAACAGCTGCTTGAGCTATCGAAGTCCCCTGAAGGCCTTCGACTCTACCTGTCGGGTGGAGGATTCCGTGGATGGGGCTTTGTCCTGATGTCGGAGCATGCAATCAAGCCATATCCCATACCCATCATCAATGGGTTTCGCACAACCAAGGATCTCTTCCACGACACACAAGCAGTACAAGCCGCTGTCAAGAAAGAGGACACCCCTGAGATCTTTCGTGTTTCTGCACGCCGTGCGAGCCAAGTCGCTGCTGTGGCATTCCTGGTCACCTGCCTTGGACAAGCACTTCCTAGCATTCTAGATGTTTACTTTTGCCAGGGTGGTGTTCGGGAAGGCATGCATTTCGCTGAGATGGAGCCCAAATACCGAGCGGAAAGCCCATTGATCACAATAACGAAGGCGTATGCACCAACCTCAGTAAATGAGCTCGTTACCCAGCTCAAAGACGCCCTAAAGACCCCTCCGACGGCTGAGCACCGCAAGATCTTTGACGACACGTTGATAACAGCTTTCGTTCAGGGCATGTTCGCACACATGGCCAATGTCAAAGATCTTCGAGGCGGCGCAGCTCTTAGAAGCACAACAACAGGCATTTTTTCTGCGGCACACGGTCTGAGCCATGAGCAGCGCGCGCTGCTTGCAATTCTGCTGTGCGAGCGCTATGGTGGCTATGGCTCCATCAGCCCAACAGAGCAAGATTTCTATAAGCGCATGCTGCAACTGCTTCCTCAAGGCACGGAATGGTGGTGCATGTATATCGGCCGCGTGGCCGCTGTGCTTGCGAGCGTATATCCAGCCGGTTCCATCAGGAAGCGTAGAGTCGATATCAAAGTGCAGTGGAAAGTGACGAAAAAGGACAACGAGAAATTGTGTATTGACTTTGGCTTCCAGAAGGAGCCGGATGAGCTGGATGAAGGGTTAAGCACGGCGCTTAAGAAGGTGGAGAAAGCAGGCAAAAAGAAGCACTGGGTTGGAGGGTCGGGATATAAAGTGTTGGTGACGGTGAATGGGGAAGCGTATGAGGGGAGCGAGTAGTTGGTAATGTGTCCGACGGTGCCGTGCAACTGTTCGTCCGAGGTTTCACACTCGTCGTCTTTGAAGATTACAAACAGTTCATGCTAAGGAATGTGGTAGTCCCCTCCCCTAAGAACTGTGACTCTTACAGAATAATGCATCGTGAAACTTCTGAGCTGGTCAAAGCAAGATCCCATGATCGCTCAATCCTCAAATAGCTCCGGCGCAATTTCGCACCAGCGACTCATCACTCAGCATTGCCTGTGGCGAAGATCGTGAAATCCAGACCTGGGCGCTCTGCTTAGGCAGTGCGACGCGCGCCTCGCAGACATCGTGACCCGCAAGCGGTGTGTCGCCACCAGCTGGAGCGCACCAGCAACGGAAGCGCGGATCCTGCGCCTCGCAGAACATCGTGACCTCCGGTACGGCTGGAATGACGCTCGAGCCACGCATGGTGAGGTATTCTGCTACCACGTGCAGCGTCACATCCACTGCTAGAGGGCCACGTACAGTCATCGCGGACTGGGATGGAGGCGCCTGCCAAGGATCGTGAAGTGCACGCTGCAAGTCGTGTGGAGGAGCAAACCAGCTAGCCAGCAGTGTGGAGACGACAACACGCCTTTGCACATCAGACTGCGAGCCAATTGCGCGATTATGCAGCGTCTTCTGCGGGGCGAAAACTCTGCGCCCGCCGGTGCAGCAAACTGCGTGGTATTTTGTAAGAAAGCGTTAAACAAGGGGCCCAAAAGGGACGCGTTATTACGTGAAAGTTGGGGCGCTAGTGGCTGCGCGTAGGGTTTCTGGGGTAGCCATGCAGGACGCTCGGTTTCGAACGGCTAACGAACCGTCGCTCAGGAACGAACGTCCCCAAGTCAGATGGTCAGCCATGCCATGCCACCCACGATCGGACCAAGTGCAACGTCAGGTATAAAATGGCTCATGCGCCGCCCTGGTGGTGCTGGGCTGCGTGCCATATAATTCTGGCTTCATTCACAAACAACACAGCAGCAACTTCCCTGTCTTATCTTTTGCCAAATACCCAGCATACCTTATCTCGGTGTTACTGTTGCACCCTCAATTGCTCAGATTGTGGCGTCACACCAGCTTCGTTCAAAGCCCTGTCTGATCCAGTCGGCTTGACGGCGCTGCTGCAGGTCCCGAAAAGCTGAAAGTCGCGGTCAGCTACACGCGAAACAGCGGTGGAATCAGGACCAATTGCGCGAGTGTGCCTTATCCTGAGGTTTCACCGGCCTGTAGGCTGTTGTTCCGAGTTGCAAATCGGATCGGAATCCTTTGCTAAGGTGAGCTAGTCCTGCGTCATAGGTTAGGTGCGGCTTAAAATAGCTGAGCGATTTGCGAGCGTCTTGGTGGAGAAAGACTGGGTATTGGGAATTGGACTGCCTTTGATCTCTACCTGTGAACTTTTACTGATCTTGAGTTAAAGGTCCGATCGCTCTTGCTCGCTTTGTGAGAACAAATCTACCCCTCCGAAGCCCCACCTCGACCAAACTGTCTACACCGACAAGAGACACACCACACGTCTTACCTCGGTGGAACATTCTTTGACGAGAAGACTTGTAGAGCTTCAATCGCTACCAACTCTTCACAAATCTACTATCGCTTGCCCAATTCCTCACAACCACAATCATGGCGTCCTCATCACCAGTCAACGGCGTGAGCGGAGCGCAGGTCGCTGCACACAAGCTGCTCGGCCAGAGCCTCCAGCCCTCAGACCGCCATCCGTCGCCGAATCCCACACATCTGAGCGTCCCAGGCTCAGGCCAGAGCACACCCCGCATCATCCCGCAAGAAGGTGCGGGCGGCTCGGGATATGTAGCGCCCAAGTTCGAGGGCAAGGAGAAGCAGATGGAGGCCGTCATGGACGGCGTCGAACAGAAGGGCTTCATGCCGCCAGAGCTCGTCGAGGACGAGACGCGGTGGTTCTACGACCAGCTCGGCATTGACGACATGTACTTTGCCACCGAGACAGTTGAAGCGTGAGTAGTTCCAAATTTGGTGCCTGGCAATGTCTAACAGACTCGCAGTATCGTCAACCACATCCACTCGCTTTACGCCGCAAAGATCGCAGCCTACGCTCGAGACGATAAGCTTCCAGATATCAGACTCGACAAGGAGGCTGCAGATCACGCTGTATACATTGATACCAGCAAGCCTGGTGTATCGGTCATAGGCGGCCCGCAGTATGAGCAGCGCATTGACAAGAAGTACCTGAACACCAAAGACAACACACTGTACCGCGTAGAGAGCTTCCGCTCGGAAACGCCGCTCCCTGGCAGCGAAGACCAGCAGCTGCGCTGCTACTTCATCTACCAGTGCGAGTTCGACCACCCCAATCCGAGCCCGAACGAGACGAACCTCGACATTGTCGGCGACAAGCGCTTCCTGCAGAAAGCCACGGCAAACACCAGGAGCATCTACCAAGAAATCCTCCAGATCGCGAGTGGCCGCACTGGACCTGTCATCGAGTTCTTCGACATTGAAGGCTCGAGAGACAAGCGTCTGGTTGTGGCATACAAGCAAGGCTCGGCTCTGGGTCTATTCAGCGCCCTGAGCGATCTATACCATTACTATGGTCTGACTACCTCGCGAAAGTACGTCGAGCAGTTCTCGAACGGCTACACTGTCATGTCACTCTACCTCCGTCAGCTGCCGCAAGTAGCCCAGGGCCCTAAGCACCCACCGATTGAGGCCAGCATCCATCAGATCATCAAGGAGGTGTCCTTGTTGTACTGCATTCCACAGACCAAGTTCCAGACACAATTCGCTACGGGCAAGCTGAGTCTGCAAGAGACTGTCTATGCGCATTGCGTGTGGGTCTTCGTCACACACTTCCTCAACCGTCTTGGAAACGAGTACACGGCTCTGGCAGCCATTCTGGACTCTGAGAACAGCGCACACGCTGAACTTCTTTCGAAGCTGAAGCGAAGACTGCGTGCTGAGACCTTCACCGCCGATTACATTCTCGAGATCATCAACGCGTATCCCGAGCTTGTCCACACTCTGTACCTCTCATTCGCAAAAGCACACTATGTCCAGACGCGAGGAGAGCAGGATGACTTCATCCCAACCCTCAGCTATCTCCGCTTGACCGTCGAAAAGGTCAAGACGGATGCGGAGCTCAGCGACGCCATCAACAAGGCTGCGATCAACGAGCATCATGCCATGGTCATGGACTCGTTCCGCATCTTCAACAACTGCGTCCTCAAGACGAACTTCTTCACACCCACAAAGGTCGCCATCAGCTTCCGTCTGAATCCTGTGTTCCTCCCACCATCAGAGTACCCTCAGGCACTATACGGAATGTTTTTGGTCATTGGATCAGAATTCCGCGGCTTCCATCTGCGCTTCCGCGACATCGCTCGTGGTGGTATTCGAATCGTCAAGTCACGCAGTCAAGAAGCCTACTCCATCAACGCGCGCTCGCTATTCGACGAGAACTACAACTTGGCCAACACCCAGCAGCGCAAGAACAAGGACATTCCTGAGGGAGGATCCAAGGGTGTCGTGCTTCTTGATTTCAACCACCAAGATAAGGCGCGGGGTGCGTTCGAGAAGTACATTGATAGCATTCTTGATCTGTTGCTGCCACCTACCAGCCCCGGCATCAAGGATCCTATTGTTGATCTGCACGGCAAAGAGGAGATCCTCTTCATGGGTCCAGATGAGAACACAGCCGATCTTGTCGACTGGGCGACAGAGCATGCTCGCGCCCGCGGTGCACCGTGGTGGAAGTCTTTCTTCACTGGCAAGAGCCCCAAGTTGGGAGGAATTCCTCATGACCGCTATGGCATGACGACACTTTCGGTCCGCGAGTACGTCCTGGGCATCTACCGCAAGCTGAATCTCGATCCCAGCAAGGTCAAGAAGCTACAGACCGGAGGACCAGATGGCGATCTCGGCTCGAACGAGATTCTTCTTAGCAACGAGAAGTACGTCTCGATTGTGGACGGCTCTGGTGTGCTAGTCGACCCCAATGGTCTCAACCACGAAGAGCTGCTCCGTTTGGCGAAGGAGCGCAAGATGATTAGCAATTTCGACACCTCCAAGCTCTCATCAGAAGGCTATCGTGTCCTGGTTGATGACAACAACGTCCGTCTACCAAATGGAGATCTGGTCTACAACGGAACCACATTCCGGAATACCTTCCATCTCCGAAGCGATATTCACTACGACACCTTTGTGCCATGTGGTGGCCGACCAGAGTCGATTGATCTCACTTCAGCGAACAAGCTCATCGTGGACGGCAAGTCGGTCATCCCATACATTGTCGAAGGTGCCAACCTGTTCATCACTCAAGACGCAAAGCTGCGTCTCGAGAAGGCTGGCTGCATCCTCTACAAGGATGCTTCGGCCAACAAGGGTGGTGTGACATCGTCGTCGCTAGAGGTTCTCGCCTCGCTTTCTTTCGACGATGCCAGCTTCCTCAAGCATATGTGCGTTGGCGAAGACGGAGTGGTCCCAGAGTTCTACAAGAACTACGTACGGCAAGTACAAAAGACGATTCAGAACAACGCACGCCTTGAGTTCGAGGCTATCTGGCGCGAGCACCAAGCCACCGGCGAGCCTCGCAGCATCCTGTCCGACACGCTCAGCAACGCAATCACCAAGCTAGATGAGGAATTGCAAAACACCGACCTATGGAACCAGGTCGAGTTCAGGAAGGCAGTGCTTATGGAAGCACTTCCAGAGCTGCTGCTCCAGCAAATCGGCCTGGACAAGATTTCCGAGAGAGTAAGTCAAAACACCCCGAGTTTCAACGTACCAAAACACTAACAGTCACAGGTGCCGGAGAACTATCTACGTGCCATCTTTGGAAGCTATCTTGCCAGCCGCTTCGTGTACCAGTACGGCGTGTCGGCGAGCCAGTTTGCATTCTTCGACTTCATGAGCAAGCGCATGGCGAAGCTGCCGACGCCTGCGCAGTAGATTGGAGAGTCGGTTACGGTAGTCATTGTCGGCGTTTAGGAAAAGCATCAAAAAGTTCATGCAAACACATTTTGGGTATTCGGACACACAGAGAGAAACAAAGTCGTTTACTGGTAAAGTGACGCTCATGGGAACGGCGCTTAGGTTCTGGTGGTGGTGTATCTAGGCGGCTATTTTGGTCTCTGTCGATCCATTCACGGATAGATTAATACACCAACGGTTCACAACTTGACGAATGTGCATGTGCTTATATTTGCATCAGGGATGCGCAATTGTCATCGAGCGCTTAGTAGTGATTTGCTCGACTTCAAACTCGTTCAAGAAGAGGTGTGAATGTGGGCTGAATAGCTCTCCAAAGCCAGCAAACCAGTCTACAACACACCTCTGCGCAAAGTAACGCGCAAAAACATACAGCCAGCTATACTTTAAACAAAACCCACCACCACTTATCGCGCAGACCGCCAATCCAGTCCCCCAAGCCCGCCAATCACACCCCTTCGTCGTGTGTCGTGTTGTTGTGATTCCAGATGCATGCAAAGACGTGTTCCGGCTCGCTCGCCTGCCTTGGAAAAATAGATAAAGTCCCGCCCGTATCCCCCGCGCCGCAGCGGGCCCAGCCAGCCAGCCACGTTCGTTCGTCACTTTACCACAACAACACGCCGTCTTTGGACTTGTCGCATTCACGCACCACGCTTTGAGATACGGTGAGTTACTTTCAGTTCGGGTCGCGTGTCCTTTTGGAGTCTACTTGCTGTTTTTTTTTTGAGGAGATTTGAACGCGTTGAGCGGTATTGTTGCATGCGATACGGCGGCAAGTGTCGTATCTTGTGCGCGTGCGCGTCTGTTTCTTCTGGCATTTGTATACTATTCGCTTGGATGGATGGTTAGATGGAACGCGTGGATTACATCCAGTCTTATATCCTGCTTTCACACCAGAAGAAGCGCTGTTGTTGATCGCGCATGTAGTCAAGTCGTTGGCAGGAAGGCAGGGCGCGTCGGCTGACTTGAGACTTAGATCTGCACACCACACAACACAACATATACCAGAAGAAAGAGACTCGATTCAGACGAAATGGCTGCTACTACGCGCGCACGAACGGGTACGTATTTAGCTGCGCGATCGCGTCGTTTGGAAGAGGAGAAGAGCTTGGGATTAAGATGGGCTGAGTGCATGGATACAACACATGCACATGCACATCCAACACCCAGCTACCTCTTCCTCCAACCTCCTACCTCTCCCTTCTACACACTCGCTTACATCTATTCAGGCAACTCCAAGCCGAGAATAGTCCAATCCATCGCCAACGCCATCACCCCCAAGAAGACTACCAAAACCACGGCCAACACCTCCAAGCCACGCACCCAAAAGGTCAGCACGGGTCGCGTTGCCAAACCAAAAGTGACTACCGCTACTACAAAGACGACGACGGTCAAGAAACCACGCACCAAGACGGAGAAGGTGGTTGACAAGATTGTCGGCAAGAGCGAGAAGGTTGTTGGGGATATCGAAGGAAAGCCGGGGAAGAAGGTATGTTGGATCGAATCTAGCTCTTGTTTTGGACGAAGGGAAAGCGAGGCGGAGGCGACGTTGGTGTGAAAGGGAGAAGAGAGCTTAAGACTTGGGGGGATTAAGAGCAGACGCGTGTTATTATCAGTGAGAGAGAGCTGTGCTAACATATTCCGTGAACAGGCTGCTGGAACCAGAAAGGCACGTGGAACAGATAGCGTGACGAAGCGCGCTGCGCCAACGACGAAGGCGAGGGGACGCAAGGCTGTTGTTGTCTAAGCAGGAAGCTCACGCATTAGCGCTCACAGGTTGGAGACGACTATGATTGTCGCGCGAACATGTCGATGCGAATGTCAAGTCCCGAAGAGGCTTGAGCGAGGGTCACTTTGAAAGCAAGCAAGCGTGCGCAGCGAGCGAGCGAGGCGATGGATGAATGTTTTCTCTACGAGGTTCACGATGGAGTCGGAGGTGTTTCCTTTTCGGATTTCGGAATTGTACGATACCCTTTGGTAGTTCTGCAGAGTGGGAATTAAGCGTATCGGTTGTTGAATCGTACTGCCAAATGAGGTGATTTGACGTGATGCTTCCACGAGATGACCTTCAGCATTGGCAAGCTTTTAAAATCAGGTGTATAACATCAAGTGCGCCATGGTAGGATGGTAGGATAATTGAAGAACATCGCTGCTCATATAAAGACTTTCGTCTTATGAGCAGCTGTCTTATTTGGGTTGTATCTCAACCTCTCCGCGCATTGTGCGCAAGCCCCATTGTGCGCGTTGACAACGCACTCGGGCCCCATGTTGAAGCTCTATACTAACTCGCTCCATAGCGCACGCCTTTCCCAGGCAACGGTCTATATGAAATGCTCAAAACTTTTTGGAATGGAAGGGCTGGTATCAAAAGGGTATAGGTTGCCCAAGACGCCGAATAACTTGTTGAAAAGCTGCATGTTGCCCCGCCTCCAAAGATATGCAATTCATATCGACATCGAATACGTTTCGTGTCGTGAAATCTTGACCTTTGTAGGATGAAGTTGATTCAATCCCACTTCATGCAAATGTTGTACAATTATAGCTTCAGCTCCTTGGGCTGCTCCCAGGTGAAGCTCTGGTTGGTGAAGTGGCCGTTCTTGGCCGTCTGGAAGTAGATGGGGTTCGTGAGGTTAAGCTCCTTCACGATGACACCGGGACGGAGATCGAAGTTGTTAAGAATGATCTTGACGAGCTCCTCGGACGACTTGCTGGAAGTGCCGTAGGTCTCGACGAAGAGAGAAAGCGGCTCAGCGACACCAATGGCGTACGAGAGCTGGACAAGCGCGCGGCGGGCGAGCTTTGCGTGAACGAGAGACTTGGCGATCCAGCGCGCAAGATAGGCAGCAGAGCGGTCGACCTTGGAGTAGTCCTTGCCGGAGAAAGCACCACCGCCGTGGGCTCCCCAACCACCGTAGGTGTCGACAATGATCTTACGGCCGGTAAGACCAGCATCACCCTGAGGTCCTCCGATGATGAAGAGACCTGAAGGCTGGATGTGGTAGACGGTCTTGTCGTCGAGGAGCTCGGCGGGGATGACCTTCTTGATGATCTTCTCCTTGATCTCCTTGCGGAGCTGCTCGGTGGTGATGTCCTCGCTGTGCTGGGCGGAGACGACAACGGTGTCGACACGCTTGGGGATGACGGCACCGCCATCGTGGGCGTACTCGACGGTGACCTGGGTCTTGGTGTCGGGTCGCAGCCATGGGATGGAGCCGTCCTTGCGGGCGTCGGTCATGGCCTTGTTGAGCTTGTGGGAGAGGAGGAGGGTCAAGGGGAGGAGCTCGGGGGTCTCGTCGGTGGCATAACCGAACATGATGCCCTGGTCACCGGCACCGAGCTTCTCGAGGGCCTCCTCATAATGCAGACCTTGGGCAATGTCGGGCGACTGCTGCTCAATGGCAACAAGGACGTTGCAGGTCTTGTAGTCGAAACCCTTGTCGGACGAGTCGTAGCCAATGTCCTTGATGGCGTTGCGGATGATCTTTTGGTAGTCGAGGGGAGCCTTGGTGGTGATCTCGCCGAAGACCATAATCATACCGGTCTTAGCGGCAGTCTCACAGGCGACCTTGGAGAGTGGGTCCACCTGGAGGCAGGCATCGAGGATGGCGTCCGAGACTTGATCGCTGTGGAGTGCGGTTAGCGAAGGCTCGGCGTACGGTGTCCGGCAGATGCGTCGCAATAATCCCGAGCCAGGTACCCGCTGCTTATCGCGAAAACACCGCAACTGAGGGGCAGTGGTGGGGCGAGTGAGAGTGAGAGTGAGAGTGAGAGTGAGAGTACTTACCAGATCTTGTCGGGGTGGCCCTCGCCGACGGACTCTGAGGTGAAGAGGAAGGTGTTCTGGGTAATGGTAAGGTCACGGCGGGGTTGCATTGGGCATGGTGAAAAGTACCTTGCTGGCATCGAGGCCATTGGCGCCGTTGGAGGTGGTTCCGTTCATGGCTGCGGTGGTAGTATTACGAATACTAGTGTAGGACTTGCGACCGCGTGTATTATAGCAGAAGGGTGGAGGAGTGAGGGAGGAAGTTGGGTTGTGGGGAGTGTTTGAGGGTTTAAAAAAAACCGAGCACGACGCCCGCAGCCCGCAAATTGCGTGCTAGTCCGGAGCCCGGCGTTCGCTCATCTTCACCGCCTGCCCCACATGTGTCTTATGCGCCGGTTCCACTTGATGTAGCAACCTCCGTATGCCGCACCACTCGATTATGTACCCAGCTAGAAACCGGAGGGTCGCCTTGTGTCTTTGCTGCGCAATTGGTGGCAATTTGGCCGCTCAGCGAGACGCAATGCGTCGAACACATGCTTCAAACAGTCTAAAGTGCCTTGACTTGAAGAACCTTTAACTGATTCCACTACATGACGCCTTTACCTGTCTACCTCCCGCGACTTCCATGGCTGGCTCACAATAGATATACAGATTGTACTTAAAGCTGAGACACAATCTCCCCACCTACAGCGCGGTCGAGGACTTCGCCTTGTGGCACAATGAGCTCACGTACCGTCTGTGAGCGGATGAGTCAACCCCAACGGTAACAACGACGCTGCCTATATGGGCTGCAGCGGCGGCAGTACGATGGTAAGGTCTCAAAGAAACTGCAATTATCTACACTGACCGGTGCACTAGCGACAGCCGGACCTGATCAGCTTCAGTGCAAGTCTACCACCACACCCGATCCCATGAGACATTCTGCCCCGAAGCAGCCCGCTGCATCGCTCACCGATCCACCTCCGAATAATATCAGGATGTGTTCCAGAAGAGCCAGCGCCTGGAAGGATGGCTGCTCATGATCCAGACTATACCGTAGCAGCTACACTGGAAGGCACACATGGCAGGCCGGATGTTAGAATCTACTGAAAACTAAGCATGTGGCTCGACTGAACGACCAATTGGGCGACCGGCTTCAGGAAATGATGCTCGCAAACGGAGCCGTATCCGTGGTGGCGACTCATCGCCTGTATATCGTTCTGGCTCTGAGACTTCCTACAATGACTCGTCTTGCCGGCATTCTTCATGACGCCAGTCCGTCCAATGTTTTAAATTTGTTGGAAGTGGCGACGATATCAACACTTACCATAAATGAGGCTGGCGGAACTTGGGCCTCTCCAGCAGCAGGTGTTACTGGCAAAAAGCATGTCTAGTATCCTATAATTGCAGAACTGACTACCGCTCCAATGGGACGACAGCTCTCGTGTAGCATAAAAACCTGCAGAGAAGTGAGATGCTTTAGATCTGTGTAACATTACAGCAACCAGGTCCTACTCATTATCGATCCAGTGGATGCGCAAGGGCTTTTAGTCTTGCTTGGTGCGCTTCAACTTGTTATGAGAGATGCTTTACTGCTCAAGCGATTATCAAGATGCTACGTGCTGTCACATAGCTGCGAGTTTATCCATGACTTTTTCTGCTATTGCAGCAGGGAGCACATTATCCGAAGAACGCAGCCTATAGTACTGTGCCAATTGCTTGAATCGTTTGACTATTTATCGCAATTACTCTGAGTACATTTGAGCTCAGGAATGGGTGCATCCTATGGGTTGTTCTGATTGAGCGCCTCCGCTTCGGCGTGAAGGCAAGTTCGACCAAGGAACAGGGCACTCAAATTGTAATATTGTAATAGCCTTCAGTCAGACCGAGCAGGGACTCGGATATGAAATGGATAAGTTTTTGGTGCCAACCACCATTGTATGCGCGGTGCAAGAAGGCTCCTTGGCCGTTTGCTCAGACGGATGCTAGAGTGCTCAATCGAGACTAGCGACGCATCGCGGCAAAACGTCATGCGGTCGAGTGAACCGTACTTTTGATGTTTTATGCGCGTCGCAAAACACTGCGTTCCACAGCGTTCCAACACCAACCACCATGAGTAAATTCGGGACACTTGTGATGGTGCATACTCCTGGTATTGATATACAATGAGCATCATGCTAATACCTTTAAGGGGCCGGCGGGTGCTGGCAAATCTACCTTCTGCAGCGCACTTATACAGCATCTCCAGAACAACAAGCGCCCGTGCTTCTACGTTAATCTCGACCCAGCCGCCGAAGAATTCGCCTTCGAGCCGGACCTCGATATCAAAGACTTGATCAGTCTTGAGGATGTTATGGAGGAGATGAGCCTCGGGCCTAATGGCGGGCTCATATATTGCTTCGAGTTTCTCATGGAGAACCTCGACTTCCTGACCGACCCGATCGAAGAGGTCACCGAGGACTATCTCATCGTCTTCGATATGCCTGGCCAGATCGAACTATACACTCATGTCCCAATCTTACCGGGTCTCGTCAAGACGCTCATGCACGGCTCGCTCAACATCCGCATGTGCGCCGCCTACCTGCTCGAGGCTACCTTCGTTATCGACCGGCCCAAGTTCTTCTCTGGTACGCTCTCCGCTATGAGCGCCATGATGATGCTTGAGATGCCGCACATAAACATACTGAGCAAGATGGATCTGGTGAAAGGTCAGGTAGCCAAGCGCGACCTAAAGCGCTTCGTGGATGTGGATGCAGACCTATTGGACGACGACCCGTCGCGCAAGGTCAAGTCTGAGGCAGAAGAGCGGAAGCATGTGGACCCGGCGTCGAAGGACAGCTTGATGAACGGCGCCTCATTTCACAAGCTCAATAAAGCCGTCGCTGAGCTTATAGACGGCTTCAGCATGGTCAGCTTCCTTAAGCTGGACGCGCAGGACGAAGACAGTCTTGGTGCAGTGCTGAGCTACATCGACGACGCCATCCAGTTCCACGAGGCACAGGAGCCGCGAGAGCCGAAAGAGTTTGACGTCGATGTGGACATTGATCAAGATTGAACTACGACGTTATGTATTGCATCTAAGGCGTTGAAAATCGCAGGCTTGCGATCGGCATTTAGGGCATTGGGAACCACAGGAACATGCGCGGAACACCATAAAAGTCGCCGTGTGGGGCGGTCCATGTACATTTCAAAACTATGATACCCAGGAATCAACGGTCGCGTATAAACTCATTCTAACGTTCTCCTCAGCCTCACACATGATTAATGCAACGTGTAGATACTCATGTGAACATGGGAGAACACCGAACACGATAGACTCGGGGTCACAAGCGTTGCGATTCAGACGTTGAGGGCGGTCGGTACGAAAACCATGAGACATGAGATACACACAAGTGTTTCACGGAACTGACCGCAGCGTGCGCGAAAGTCGCCTACGAGAGCTTTTAGGCTGGATGTTCACGTTCGTTGAATCATGGTCCATTTGATTAATAAACGTGTTGAGCCTGAAAGTATCGTCAAAGGCTATAGTAGGGTCAACTACTTCGAAGCACTAAGCAAAACCACACGTGATTGAAGATAGACTCTCACGTAGGAGAAAAAGTGGCGGATAAGATGCGCATCTCAATGCTCAAGCGAGTCGTATGTAAACGTTAGATTGCACGCTGAAGAATAGTTGACGATAGTCTAAAGCACAGCAGGTAGGTCTAAGACCTCGCTTAAAATTATTGACTTCAATAGTGAAAGTAATTAAGCTATTGTTGATACTGTTACCAAGATCTTGGGCGACTCGCTGACCCGCATTCTATCCTACTTTGTGGGAGACAGAACGCCAGAAAAAACAATTGTTTGCCCATCTGACTAATCGCCATCGGCCAAGCAGTTCTACATGACCCTCGCTTTCGTCAGCAGTCCTGTAATCAGCCACTACGATGTGACTGGTCTAGGCCTGCATGGCTGCCCAATCCGGAAAGAGGTGGTTCCCTGTACAGTCCATGGCACTCATTGTCAAGTCCACCGCTGTTCAGCCTAGAAACATTTCAACATACACGCTCACAATAGACCTGGCCACATCTTTCCTTCATACCGAGCATGTCTATGACTCCCGAAAAGCAGCCAGCCACAGCTTTGGAACAAGATACTTCTCGGACTGTCTCTCCACCTTTGTACAGCTACACTTTCTTCGCCAAAGAGGCTACCTTTGCGCGGAAATCCCTCGTGCCGGGCCTCCTGTTACCCGTGATATACAACGCAGTCCTTCTCTGGACGTGTCTTGCGCTTTTTCTAGGCTCTTTGATCAGGAGTAACGACATCTCTCGCATCAGCATCACGGCTGTGAATCTCGATGACGGTTCGTTTGGCTCGCAAATAATCGGCGGGATTTCTACGAGTCTTCAGGCACCGGGGCCACACTTCCAATGGCATTTTGCGACGTCCAGTGCAAGTGTGAATGATGCGTGGAGTAGACACCAAGTACTTGACGAGAAGACATGGGCCGTGTTACAAGTCTCTGCGAATGCTTCCGATAACCTACGTAACGCCCTCTCAAATGGGGAAGCTTCATATGATCCCACTTCGGCGGTGACACTTTACTTCGCCTCTGCACGGAACCAAGTCACTACCCTGGCCATTACCATCCCACCGCTCATGGCCCTCCTGAACAGCATAATCTCCAACATCGCCATCAACACAACATCAACCTACATGCAATCTAGCAACGGCACCTTACCACTATCGGCACTCCAATGCCCACAATGTCTCGTCTCGCCCTTTGCCATCAAACAAACCGACCTCATTCCCTTCTCCTCCACCATCGCCACCGGTATGCTCAGTACCGGCCTTATCTTCGTACGTCTCGCCTTTCTTCTCCTCGTCCACTCCGCGCTAACCATTCCAATAGCTCCTTACCTTCACATTCAACATCTTCACCGTCCTCCGCGCCGGCGCCGAACGCCACGGCCACATCTTCACCCTACCCACCACGCTCAAGCTCCGCACCATCTGCTCTCTCGCCGCATACCTTTTCCTTTCGCTCATGTATACGCTCGCCATTCGCGCCTTCTCCGTTTCACTCAACGGCCATTTTTCGCGCCCAGGCGCCGGCTTCATGATTCTCTGGCTCCTGCACTTCTTCACAATGGGCGCATGCGGCCTGGTCATGGAATCTATATGCACTGTCATCGGTATGGAATGGGGTCCGTACTTGCTTAATATCTGGTTGATACTGAATGCAAGCGGCGCGTTTGCGAGTTTTGAAATAATGCCGAGTTTCTACAAGTATGGGTATGCGATGCCGTTTTATCATTGTGCGCAGGGGGTTAGGACGATTGTGTTTGGTACGAAGAACCGGCTGGGGCTAAACTTTGGGGTCTTGGGCGCATGGATGCTGGTTGGTTGGGGTGGCGTGGTGATTTTCACGACATGGAGAGTGAGGACGGGAAAGAGGACGGGGGTGCATCGGGTTCCATAGAGGCGAGGCGTACGAGGAGGAGTGGTTGATGTTGAGAGAGGTGTGGTCAATGGATTGCACGAGCTATTTGTGCATAGAGAGCTTTTTGGGGTATGCAGGGACAGTGAAAGAATATCTTGGAATAGCGAAGGCTGAAGAAGAGGTAGAAGCTCTGGTCTTATCGATATTCACGACGAGGACGGAAGAGGCGGGATGTTCTCAAGCTAGAAATGGGAAAGGGCGAAGACGGCAACGGTTCGAGCGAGAGTAAACATCTAGCGCGTATCTTTAGAACATTTTGTACATCTTCAATACAAAACTCTTTCACATTATCTTCTCCCAAGAAGTTCCCAGCTCATTTCTCGCCGGTATAGCCCAACTGACACACATTCCCCTCCATCGTGCAATACGGCATCTGAATAGGCTCGGCCCCAATCCCTTTCATCACCAACCTCTCCCTCATCTCACTCAATCGTGGCGCCGCATCAATTTGACTCCGATTCCTGCCCTCTGCATCTTTTGCACCACTCCAAAGGATTTCGGCGGCGGCGGATCCGCGCGGCCAAATCATGCGATCGACGTTTATCGGGTCAGTTTGTTCGGCCCACATCTGTCAAACTTGTGTAAGTATGGGAATTGAGAATGATGGCGGGGCAGTGCAAGGAGTTTAGTAGATCATTGACGTACATGTGCTTCACCACCAATGACAAGGTGGCGTTTATCTTCTGGGACACCAGAGTACGGGTCATACGAATAGATCAAGCGCCAATTATGAAACGGCGCGCAATAGTCCTCGTATGGCCAGGCGTCTGATGATACTGAAGTGTCAAAATTAAGCCATTGGCCTTTTCCGCAATCGAGGTACTTCATACAGGTTAGCGGTAGACTTATTGAAAATACAAACCAGACTACACACCCAGTAATTGTAGTTTCCGACTAAAGCTTTATGGCCCTTAGATACGATTTCCGCAACTGCTTCGTCGCTCCGCCAACTTTGGACAATAACATCGTCACCGAGCGTGACGTTCCATTCTAATAGCATTTCTTCCCAAACTACGGGTGTCAATCCTGCTGCTCGGACTTGATCATGGTTCCTATCAACGAACTTTTGCATCAAGGGCTGGAGTATCGCAGGATCGTTACTTTTGACTGTGTCATCCAGATTGTATGCATTCTTGTTGACTTCGTCTCCGCCAGTGTGGAAGTAGCTCGAGTATGGCGACACACGAGGAAGGAGATCATTGAATAGCGTCTCGAGGAAGTCGTATACGGCCGTAGAATTCAACTTCAGTGTTCCTGACGGGGGCTCAGCGGCGTATGTATCCCAATCTGGCTGAATATTGAACGCCGCAATCAGATCTGGGAAAGAGTAGTGGATAACTGACGTGTGACCCGGCATATCGATCTCGGTAATCAATTCAACGCCTTGAATCGCGGCGTAGTGCTGTATGTCCGCGAAATTCTTTGCTGTGTATACTAGATCTGGGCGATACGCGCCTTTGGCAGAGAGCTCTGGAAGAGTCGGTATTTCAAGAGGCCAGGATTGTGAGTCGGTGACGTGGAGATGGAAACGGTTCATTTTGTTATATGCGATAGCATCTATTTGTCGCTTGATATCGGAAACTGAGAAGTAGTTGCGTGAGACATCGAGGTTTATACCGCGGTGTTCAAATTTCGGGGCATCGCGGATCGTTACCGGAACATAGGGTGTGTAGACATGCTTGCCGTCTGAGTGTGCGTAAAAGAGTTGCGTGAAGCTGTTGAGACCTCGCGCAATACCGACGCTAGAGTTGGCGGTGATCGTAGCTTTGCCATCAACTTTGAGCTCCAGGGAATACGATTCATCGACCTCCCCTGCCCGAGACTTTGCGACATCTGGTGGGTCATTCGCTAGGAGCCTGATATTCACTTCTGATACGGAAGTTGCGCTGTTTGTCGGTGACGGTTCCTCCCAATCGCGAGGGTGAAATTTCCACGGATATAAATTCTGCTTGAAGATCGTTTTCCAACTTGACCTAATAGCATAGTCGATGATATCGTCGCCGGAAACCCCACTAGCCGTACTTTCGTATCCCTCGTCGCTGGCGCTTAGTTCAGTGTACCTCCTCTTCAGCCTTAGATTATCCTGTACGTCCAAGTTGCTGTCAGAATTCGATGCGAAGAGGAATTGATCTGGGTGCTGATCTGCAATTGAGCCTACATTTCTTGCGCCAACTTCATACCAATTAAAAGGAATGTCTTTGTGAACAAATAATACAGTATCGCCGTGATCGTAAGAAACAGGTATGGGCCATAATGCTAATGCTGAGTGCGCAAGGAGGATGACGCGGAACGCAGTTCGCATATTGGCGTTCGGAAAGAACAAATGACGAGAAGAATCAGAGACACAAGAGTAACGGCGTATCCTAAACGCACCGGAAACGTGGGAAAGGGATGCTGTCCGGCAGATACAATTAAGTTTGCAGGTTACTGGAATGAAGATTGGTGCAAGGAAGTGGGCCGATTGTAGACACGCCCTCGGGACCAAGCTCTAGTGCTTTCAAAGCTTGCCTAGCTACGTAGAGGCAATCGAAAAGTGCTGATGAAGTAGGACCAACTGTACGGGCGAGCGTTGGCCGTTGTGAATTTCATGCCGTCAAGCTGCAGTTGTAGACCTCGATGCAAGCGTGCCAAGACTTGCCCGAAAGCGGGATGGTGCTGGGGCGGGGCTGAATAGTGGTCGAGTACCTTCAACATTAAGCCTCAGCACATCATCTACGGCTCTTCTCTGTGGTGCTTACCGGACTGACCGTCCTAATGACTACTTGAGAATTGCCTTGTTCTTGGACACGAAACGAGACTTGACTCCTGCGGTGGTCATTGCCCTCCTTGCCTACCTGCTACAGAGACATGCATGGCTTTAAGCTGACGAGAGACAGGCGGCAACGCTGACCGAAGATGACCGCATCTTTCTAGAATACTTGCTGGCACCCTACGGATAACGTGCTCAATTCAAGCTCATGACTATTCTCGGAAGGATGTGAAACTCAAGCCCGTGAAATACTGGAGATTTGTGCAAGCACACATTTGGAGGCACGCGAAGACGGTGCTGATTGGACCCCGGGACACCTCTGTTTGCAGGAAAATTACAGGAATTCCGCAGATCCTCTACATCAATTGTTTGGCATGCACGGCTCTAAGGCTCGGACACTCGGACACCAAGACTTCCGCAATCACAGAGACGAACCCCACATCTTGCAACATCATCAACGTTCCTTCCCCGCTTTTGAAGCTCACACGATGCCGCCATGCCAAATGTCATTACGCGAGGAGCTAGTATGTGTCACTATGTCGTTTCGAGCGGCACTTGCGATGAGCGATGCCCGTTTTGTGATACCGAGGCCGCACATGAAAGTGTCCGTGGGAGTCGGGCCTTGCCCAGCAATGATTGCTGCGTGACATGGGGCAGGATTGTGAGATATTGCAACCCTGGGATTGGACGCTTGGAATCCAACACCAGTTGAGGCGCATTTGCCTAACATCGGACAACTTGGTGAGCCGGTTTCCTACATCGTACGAGCTCTGTGTAAGGAAGGTGCCGAGATCATGTATGAAGCGGCATCAGTGTCAGAGGGTACTTAGGGATTGCTGACCTTTACTGAAGCTGTAGATAGCCCTACAAACTGCGCCCACCATGACCAAACTTGCGGGCGTCGACGTCTCCGCTCCCTACCTCCTCCTCGGTGCTGCCGTCCTTTTCGTGGTCTACAATGTCGCATTTCGACTGCAAAAGAATGCGCAAATCAATAGACTGGGCGCTCGTGCGCCAGTACGAAAATCCTACTTGCCATATGGTATCGACCTGGCGTACGATATGATCAGCAATGCGAGAAAAAATCTCACATATGAGACGTGGGTCCGCATGTTCGACACGTGGGCACTTCCCGGACAATACACAGTCGAGGCAGGAGTGGGCGAGAGAGTGATCTTGACGGCAGAGCCGGAGAACATCAAGGCCATACTGGCGACACAATTTAAGGACTATGGCAAGGGTGAGCAGTTCAGGAAGGACTGGCATGCGTTCTTGGGCAATGGCATCTTCACAACCGATGGGCAGCTATGGCATAATTCGCGACAATTGATCCGGCCACAATTTGTCAAGGATCGACTGAGCGATATCGAGATCTTCGAAGAGCACGTCCAGGTTCTCATGACCAAGTTGGGCCAAGGACAAGAGATTGATACGTTAGACATGATGTTCAGGTATACTCTGGACGCTGCGACGCACTTCCTGCTAGGTCATAGCGTGGACAGCCTGCATAATCCACAGACGCTATTCGCAGATGCTTTCTACAATGCGCAACGCATACAGAGCATCGTTGCTAAAGTCGGGTATGTTATGACTGAAGATGACAAAAAAGTATGTAATTAACTTTAGGCCAGACCACTCAACTGGCTCGTGCCCCGGCAGCGTATGGGCTTCTACAGCTCGATCAAGATCATCAACGACTTCGTCGATCGGTTCATCGAACAGGCTCTCGCACTCTCACAGAATGAACTGGAGGAGAAGACGAACCACGACCGAGGCTATACCTTCCTCCATGCAATCGCAGGCTACACGCGCGATCGCAACGTCCTACGTGACCAGCTTGTTTCCATCCTGTTAGCAGGCCGTGATACCACAGCTTGCACATTGACATGGGTCATCTACCACTTGTCCATGGATCCTAAAATCACTGCGAAGCTGCGCCAGGAAATTGTCGATACCGTTGGTCTGCAGCGCACTCCTACTTATGACGATCTCAAGAACATGAAGTACCTCCAACACATCCTGAACGAGACGCTACGTCTTTACCCCGTGGTTCCTTACAACGTCCGTTTCTCCCTGAACGATACCACTCTCCCAGTAGGCGGCGGCAAAGATGGCCTCCAGCCCATCGGCATTCCAAAGGGCACACCAATTGGCTACTCCACCCTCGTGATGCAGCGTCGCCCGGACCTGTACCCGCCACCATCAACAGGTTTCCCAGCGGTCGACCAGTTTGTGCCCGAGCGCTGGAACAACTGGACGCCGAAGTCTTGGACATATGTGCCATTCAACGGTGGCCCAAGAATCTGCATCGGCCAGCAATTTGCCCTGACGGAAATGGGTTATACCTTGGTGAGACTGTTTCAGAGATACGAGACTGTAGAGAATAGGATGGGAGGCGAATTGCCTGGTATGCATGCGGATATTGTGTTGCAGCCTGCGAAGACGGTCAAAGTTGCATTTCATTGAGCGAGGACTTTGTTTCCATATGACTTGGAATGATAAGGCGTTTGGGAGACATTCAATTGATTATGATCAAGAACCTGGTTTATGAGTAGCATTTATGATAAATTGCCCACGTTCGTCGTTTTAAGCCACCAACTGTCAGCGAATGTAGAACCGGAGCCAATCTACAGCTTCCAACTACGTCCAGAGGGACGCAAGACGGGCTCCCCAGTATGCTGGACAGACGTGCCGTTCATACATAACTTCGAGAGCTTGGTAAGTCTCAGAATGCGCGAGGTTGTTCGGCCCGCAATCGGCACCCAAATGCCGCACCCTCCATCCTAGCCCTACCTCACTCCACCGCACAACATGACGGCTGTGCGATTTCACACTCGACCTTACAAACTAGCGAGCACCATGCTTACCGCATATGATATCACCACTCGGAGCTAGTCAGAGCGCATAAAGTGGCGGTTGTCATGACGTTGCCGGCTACGGCAGAAATTCGTGGTGTTACTCGATGCTATCGAGCAACAGTTACTCGACCGAAATAGCACCGCCGGAGAAACACAAACAAGAATACGAGCAGGTTGGAGGATGGGGTCTTGGGGATGCCCCACAACTTTACAACGGTCTTGACAGGTGTCAGAGAAGTACATGCTCAATGCTAGATAGCAGTGTGGTTCGTCACGAATGGTTTATGTGAAGGACGTTGTAGAGCGTCTAATTGTTTCAACGCTTATGCTGTGTGCTATATGCTTGTGTATGCAGATGTATGCCAACGCCTTCTATGCTCGATGCTATATTGCAATCATGTCTATTCAAACGGAAGAAAGCTGAAGTTCCTCAGCACGCTGCGTCGCTATGCGACCGCGAAAGTTCACTCGTCTTCATCAAAGCCCGACCGCCCATGCTACTGACCCAAGATCTATTTGCTCGCTTTCCTAGGCTCAAGCAACAGCTTTCCCTTTGGTCCCGTCTTTTCCGTAAAACCTTCTTCGCGCGTAAATACGCGCTGTCCACGCAGCCATGTCTCGCGCACCACGCCCTTGAGCGTCTTGTTCTGGTATGGCGAGACTTTGTTGCGGAAGAGCATTGTTGATGGCTCGACCTGTGTGACGTTAGAAAGACCATTCGATTTCGGCAATCACACCGATAGCACTCAGATGTGCGACGTGGATATGAACTTACCAAAAACTCCGCCGCATCGTCGAAAACGACGATGTCAGCATCAAACCCAACGCCCAAATCACCCTTACTCTTCTCTAATCCAACTTGCTTGGCGGTATTCTTACAGCACCATCGCACGATTTCTTCGACGCTGAAGTCCGCATCGCGCTTTGTGCCCTCGGTCCAGAGGATGGGCAGACCGAGACCAACGCTTGAGATTCCGCCCCACGCGCTGAAAAAATCACCCTTTTCTTCGGGACCTTCCATCTCACCCTCGCTGCTCTCACATGAATCGCAATCCTTCGTGTGACCGGGCTTGCGATTCGCTTCTTTCTTTGGCGGTGCGAGATGAGCCGGCAAGAGCTTGATTTCAGGTGTGCAAGGGGAATGATCTGAAACAACGGTCTGAATAACGCCATCGGCCTGGTCCTGCAGGAGCTCAGCCCAGAGTCCGTCCTGGTTCGATTGCGAACGGATGGGTGGGCAGCATTTGTGTCGTGTATCGCCTTCTTGGATTCCTTCGGCTGCGAGCGCAAGGTAGTGAAAACATGTCTCGGCTGTGATTTTGATGCCTTGGGCACGAGCTTCGCGGAGCATGGGAATGGCTTCGATGGCGGAGAGATGAACGATGTGGAGTTGGAGTTCTGGAGCCAGGTGTGCAAGGGAGAGGATCTCGGCGACTGCGCAGGTCTCGAAAGATGGTGGGCGAGACTGAAGGAAGGTGTCGTAGGTGGTCAATGGGCCTTTGGGTGCCATGGGTGGGTGGGAGCGTTGGATGTCGTCGCCAACTGAGTCAGTGATGGGTGGGATCATTTCGGCGTGGAACATGAGTGTGGTGGTGGAGTCCTTGAGTTCGAGGAGAGCCTTTTCGATGTCCAGTGATGAGATGCAGGGGAACTCTTCGACCTAATTAGTTGTTAGTGTCACGTGTCGGGTTTGGTAGGACGAGAATACTGACGCCGCTGTCACACAGGAAGCCTTTGAAGCCGCGAACACCTTCTTTGACCAAAGCCTTAAGCTCGCCGGCGTTACCAGGGATGACGCCGCCGTAGAAACCAACATCAACCCAACATTTGCCCTTGGCAGCTTCGATCTTGATGTGAAGATTCTCGACGGTAGTGGTTGGTGGAATGGCGTTCAGTGGCATATCAACAACAGTGGTTACGCCGCCAAAGGCAGCAGCCCTTGTGCCAGTCCAGAAGCCTTCCCATTCTGTTCGTCCAGGCTCGTTGAGGTGGACATGAGCATCGACAAGACCGGGAAGGAGGATATGAGGAGAGTAGTCTGTGTATGAGGTGCCTTCGGGGAAGTCCGTAGGCGGTAAGACAGAGTGAAAGATGGATGTAATCTTGCCGGTTGTGTTCGATACAACGATAGTCGCTTCGGTAAGTTTGCCCGCTACGACTGCTCTTGACGAAGCCAACACCGTAATGGGATGGTACGGTTGGCTGTGAGGCATGGGTGGGGGCGTTGTTGCGTGAGGAGCCATGATGGTGGGCAAATATGAAGGCTGAAGCAATACGCAGGCTTGAAAGAAGAAAAGAATGTGGAGGTGTCTCTAGGTCCGATCCAGGAATCTGTGAGCTATATACAGAAGTCCGGTCTCGGCAACGCGGGGAAGGTGGTGTGGGTGTCCTCGGTGAGACAGATAAGCCTAGATAAGGTGGGTATGGTGTTGCGCCTCGCAAAGGATCAAAGAGGAATGTGGATTTGACAGACACCGGTCGTGCTGTACGCTTTGAGCAAAATCGAATTCGGTACGACAAAGAATTAGCTGTCCCTGACTCTAGGTAACGCCCGAATCTGGGGTACAGCAGGTCCTTATCTATCCAGTGATGGATCTTTGGGACAGCCCCGGACGGGCTCACCGTAGCGTCAGGGGACATGGTACATCGGCCGAGTCTAGGCGATTACTCGATACCATGAGGTAGCGCGAAGAGACTATGTAAGGTTATCGGGATCGGCTTGGCCTTGCATCTCGAACGTGGTTCCCGCTGGGTGATATTCGTTAAAACATGGTGCACTACAATCTTGTCCTATTTTCGAAATTCTTTTTATACGTACACAGTCTCTATTATGATGCCGCTGTGGTAACTGTGCCGGCAGTGTACATACCCAACCCTGACTTGACTGGGCCGGCCATGTGTTGCGTTGGACAGCCGTGAAATTCATCTGTTGGGACCGTGCTCATGCACTGATAAGCATGTGGCTTTGTTGTCGTATCGCGCCGGACCCTGATCGATCAACTTGAGCTAGCGCACGTCAACGGCTCGAACGTCATGCTACGGTTTAAAGCCTACCGAGCGCCCCAAGCCTTTGCGGCTGTCAGAAGCACTCGACAAACCCAGGCCTTCAGTGTACAAGTCGTTGATTGTTCTGTTCGCATCCCGATTTTCTTCCTTTGATGATCTGCCGGGCTCGCCGTTTAGCTGATCGGGCAATGTCGCGTCACCGGAGCAAGCCCCGACGAAGCCGGAGAGGCTGAGAACCTGTTGGTCAGCGTACCTCTCAACACGCCTGCCAATTTCCATTACTCGATACAGCCCTTTTTGATCGAGTAAACGGTTTCAACTTTCGTCCCGGACAGCTAGCCTCAATACTGGATCTCTATCGACATCGGAGATGGCCGGAGACGTCGTAACCTTGCCGAGGCCTTCAGCACATCAGGCTGCCGCACCGGCCGTTTGCGGCAGTAATACCGCCGTTATGTGTACCTGGATATTTTGACGCATCTGAACAATTATTCAGAACTTGATCTGAAGAACAAACTCAAGAGACGGCAGTATACAGTAAGACACAGCTTCGGACGTCGCCGATGCTCACAGCATTCGCGCCCTAGGGCGTGAAGTAGTAGGCGTCAGCGGCGGAGCACCGATGGTGCAGGCTCTGTTTCCTCTCGAGTAATAGAAATGTAAAGGTCTCCGGTAGCGCGACAAAAGTGCGGTGACCCGTTCACGACCACTTCATTCAGCCGTTCAGAGCAGGGAGTGTCAGCACGTTCTGGATCGCAGAAACTGCCGGATAACTTGGACATTGGTCACAGCAAGACTCGCGTAGCGTCCACGATACTATGGGCTGCAGTTACATCCCGAAACGAGGTTTTCGTTACGTCGAAGCTGCAGAATCGCCGAATGAGTCTTCAGCATGGTGCTCGGACAGCTGCACCCGCATCCTGTTGAGCCTTCGCATTGCCGATAAAGTTTTCGTCAGGAAAACCGCGCAGGATGTCGTGCGGCGTAAACGCATTCGACTGAGTTGTCTCACGGTCGACCGGGAAACCGTACTGCCACAGCTTCTCCTGGGCCTTTTGGTTACCGTCAGTGAATCTGATGCGCAGCTTCTCAGAGCTATTGCAAAGAAGCAAGTGAGTGTTATTGGGACATAGTCATGTACGCCTCAGCCTGGTTTATTGCCCTGTGGTGAAGCCCTGCACAGAAGCGGCACTGGCACCGCTTCAGGTGTCCTGATCTGCGCGGCTAGTATGCTTCGTATGGAACGTCGGCTGCCATTCTCTGCCACGTAATGCAGAAACACGCCATCAATTTCATGCCGCACAACACGTTTATTCCGCCCGGACGCCCTTCCGCTCTATGACCAAGTTCGAATCGTCAGTACCCTCGGAGTCGCGAAAAGGTTTGCTCAAATGAATTTGCGAGCGGTACGGCGGATGGGTGATTAGCAATGACTTGAGTATTGACAAGAAGTGGTTGATGCATTGTCATTTGCCGTTTTCTCCCTTAGCAATTCTCGCAACATAATGTTTGCAATCCTCTGTACAGAGTTCAGAAGTAGTTGTTGAGTGTCGACTGTCTCTTCATCGACCCGGAGACTGCCGATGAGACCTTGCCCGCTGCCATCATCTTCGAGCTGGTGTACAGACTCGCTTGCAGGCCATACTCAGAGGCTGTTTCCTTGTACAGATCCAGGTACGTGAAAGCATCAGACTTGTAGTAGATTGATCGTCCTGATGGCAGCAGTCCTAACGTATCGATCTCCTTCAGGACACGCAGCACATCGTCCTCGTCTCTGAAGTCCTCCAGCAAGTCAGCTTGGCTTTCAATATAAGCATGACAAATAGTCTTACCTTTGTGTAAATGCAGATCAGTCGATCGCCCTGAGTGCCTTCGTCAGTAGCGACCTTAGCCGTGGAGCCCAGACGGCCGTCGACCAAGGCGCCGACGACTGCTTTCCACACGCGGGTAACGTCCCCCAAGCTGGGGAACAACATCCACTAGCCTTGAGTTAGCATAAGTCTGCACACATGAGCGTGTTTGTTTGAACTCTCAACAGGGTAGTGCAAAACTCTTTGGCTCACGAATCGATGTGACAGCAAATTCTGTCACTGACAATGTACATACCTTGCCGGACAGAGTGCCACACTCGGCCGCAAGATCGGTAATGTGTTGCTGTAGCGCTTTGCTTTCCTGACTCAACGACTTGTTCTGCGCGGCTTTTGACCCATGCTTTCCCGTGGCCTGAATTCGTTCTCGCGTTTGCAACGACTCGTCAAGCAATTTCCTACCAAGTCTTCTGAAGTCATCTTCTCGCAGGATCACTGCCCTATCGCGAGCGTTTTGGTGTGGGTTGTGAGCCCAGATCCACGGACAAGTAGAGACTGTAGTCGTGAGGGGCGGCAGACGCCTGACAAAGTCGTCAACAGATTCACCTAGTTGCCAGGCATCTGGGCTGCCCGCAGCGGGATTGAACAGCTCTGGCACGGGTGATGGTTCACGCTTGCGCTTGCCGAGCCGGGCAAGTCTGGCCTCCTCCATAGCTCGTCGCTCGAGCATGAAACTGGAAGCATTGCCATTGGTTTGGGTCGACGGAATTGCGATATTGTCACTCTGTGCAGCTTTGGTTGCATCTGGAGCCGCTGGTGTTGGTGGCATATGTCCGGAGCGTGTTCTTGCTCTGTGTCGCGCTAGGATTGCATTTAGATCAGACTTTTGTGCAGGCCAGAAATATCCCAGATCAGCTTTATCGCAGAGCGAGTGCTGATGGTGTTGTTCGTCTTCGTCACCTTAGACTGTCAGCATTGTTGCAGCAAGGAGCAGCTACGGTAGTTCCGATGTTTGTCAGAGCGATTGCCTGTTCAAGCACCTGCAGGCTGCACCTACCATAAAAACTTGAATCGTCAGAGATCCATCCCTCTCCGGACACTTGATCTTCCCCCGCCATAATGCAGAGTACCTGTGCAAATGGGCATATCCACGGAGAATGAAGCTTGTTACAGAAGTGTTGGTGATGACGGCTGAGCAGAAGGGGCTGGAGCAACAGCTGTGATTGGCTGCTGAGGCAGGGGTGTGAAGCTTGGAAGGTCGTTACCCATTTACGCGAAATCGCATACGCGCTAGTACGCGTCGCGTTTCCCAGCATCATTACGTCCAGCATCACCAATTCCATGTCGAAAGATACAGAGACACTCGATACCACAGCAAGCATGCCGCATTCAGTAACGCCAGATTCCACACCGGGAGACGACTCGTCAAGGACAATATCGCAAGTCGACAACATAAAGTCAGAGCCAGAAACCCAAGATGTCGCCATGAACGATGCGCCGAGCCCCCCACCAGCGAGGCCCAAGGTCAATCTTGAAGAGCTGTTCGACGATGAGGATTCAGACGAGGAATTCCCATCCAGTGCGCCAGTCATCAAGTCAGAAGAAGAGTCTTCGCAACCAGCACCACTGTACGCCTGCAAACACGACGGCATCTTAAAGCAAAGCATGTACTGACAAATTTCCAGCAAGATAACACCCAAATCTTCGTTCTCAGACCCGGAGATAACGAGAGCCTTCTATCAACGCCCTCTTCCCATTCCGTCCGCTCTTCCAATGGCTCAACCACTCCCCAGTTCCCACCTCAGACTTCGCTCACCGCGAATTCGCCTTCACATTACCTAACGACGCATACCTACGTTACCAATCTTTCCCCACAGCAGATCTGCTTCGGAAACAATGCATACAGATGCTGCCTTCGCGTTTCGAAATCGGACCGCAGTACAGCACAAACCCCCGCGATCGCAAAACAGTCCGGAAGGCGAGCGCTTTCCGGCCTATCATGAAGGAACTGGTCTTCGATATCGACATGACGGATTACGACGACATCCGAACATGCTGCACCGGCGCAAGCATCTGCCACAAATGCTGGAGCTTTATTACCATGGCCATCAAAGTCATTGACGTTGCCCTCCGCGAAGACTTTGGCTTCAAGCACATTCTCTGGGTATACTCGGGTCGCCGCGGTGCCCATGCCTGGGTCTGCGACAAGCGTGCGCGCGAACTCGACGACCAAAAACGACGCAGTATAGCTGGTTATCTCGAGGTTCTCAAAGGCGGCGACAACGCCGGCAAAAAGGTCAACGCACGACGACCCCTTCATCCGCATCTTGAGCGCAGTCTCGCTATCCTCAAAGAACACTTCCAAACCTCCATCCTCGCCGAACAAGACCCCTGGTCCTCGGACGACAAAGCAGCACACCTCCTCACCCTCCTACCCGACCCCACACTCCGCGCCGCGCTCCAAAAGAAATGGGACTCGTCCCCTCAGCGCCCCAGTGCATCAAAATGGGCCGACATCGACGCCCTCGCTAAATCTGGCGCATTGTCAAAAACACCCAAAGAACTCGTCGAAGCCAAGCAAGACATTGTCCTCGAATACACATATCCGCGTCTCGACGCAGAAGTGTCGAAGAAACTAAACCATTTGCTCAAGTCGCCATTTGTAGTGCATCCGGGCACAGGCCGCGTCTGCGTACCGATTGACACAAGGAAAGTGGAGGAATTTGACCCATTGAGCGTGCCGACTGTGACGCAATTGTTGGGTGAGATTGATTCGTGGACGGGCAGGGATGAGGGTGGGGAAGCGGACAAGAAGATGCAGGATTGGGAGAAGACGAGTTTGAAGCCGTATGTAGAGTACTTCAAACGATTTGTCAAGGGGTTGCTAGAGGAGGGGAAGGCGGGGATAAAGAGGGAAAGAGACGAGGTGGATGCTATGGAGTTTTGAGTGAGCGTATTTACGGTTGGCGGGAAGGTGTTCTGCGTTTTGCATAGGGTCCGGTCACTATTTGTGGTACTTGGGTATGAGTGTGGGATCACGATTTGTAGCATAGCTTGAATGACTTGAATACTTTTTGCATCACCGCCGGCCTTTACAATATCACGACATATGGCTTGGAAAAAGTCCGCAGATCGAACATGAGTGGAAAGCCACGCTTGCACCTCGCTTTTGATGGTGCTATTGATACAATCCTCCAAATCCCGTCCGGTCACTTCAACACTCTACGCCTTCGACCTCTTGTCCTTGTCGCTCTGCGTCTGCGTGACATTCAGACCCAAGCCATTCGAGTCCAAGTAGACCTTATTGCTCGAGTTCTGCAGGATCTGTGCAATGTTCCTCGCGTTCTCAAACTCCCTCAGATCAACGTACGACCTGCTCTTCTTGATGGCGTCACCAATCAGCTCAGCGGAGCGGGCCTCACCCTGTGCGCGGACGACGGTGGCTTGCTTCTCCTGGCGGGCTTTGTCGACGACGAAGGCGGCGCGCTGGGCTTCTTGCTGGGCAACTTGCTTGGCCTCGACGGCGGCGGTGAATTCGGGAGAGAAGGCAAGGTGCTGGAGGGGTCAGTATGGGTTGTATCAGACGGAGGAAGAGACGCTTACTGTTAGCGAGACATCGTCGAGCATGATGTTGAACCTTGCTGCTCTCCTTACGAGGTTGTCCCTCACAAGTCTTGAGACGTTCTCACGTTGGGTGATCAACTGGCTGGCATTGAACTGCGCGACAACGCTCTTGAGCACCTCGTTGACGATGGAAGGCAACACTCGCTCATCATAGTCTGTGCCTAGCGTCCTGTAAATCTGCGGCAACGCATCGACTCGCGGTCTTGACAGGACACGGCAGGTTATGTTCACCATCTGCAAGTCCTTGGTACCAGTGAGAGAAGCGACGTTTCGTGGTTTGGCGCGGACATCGTAGGTAATCGGGGTTTCGAACCATGGGATACGGAAATGTGTGCCTTCGCTGTAGATTTCCTTCTGCACGCCGCCGACTCGGGTGTACTTGATTGCGCGGTGTCCACCGTCGACTGCCTAGAATTAGCTTCGGCTCCAGCTCACAGTACGACTGCGAAGCTCCAAGAGCTTCGAATCAGAGTTGTACGCACCGTTGAATAGCGCATTATTCGCGACCCAGATACCTCCACCCAGCAGCACCAGTCCTCCAATGCCACCAAAGAGACCTTTTGGCGGGCCACCTCCGGCGCCTCCGAACCGCTGCGACCGTCGGGTCAGCTCATTTTGGATGCGTGCCCAAGCTTCTTTGGGGTCGGGAGCAGACATGGCGGCAGTATGTGGTCGTGTGAGGGCGCGATGCTCGTGGGACGTGTAGGCGGCGACGATGGCGGAACAGAAGTGGTGATGCGATCACCGCAGAAATGGTAGCGGCGAATCACAACCCCAGATGCAAGGCGCTTGCCAAGCCATTACGAGCATTCCCCTGCTGCGTCCACTTTGGTCGGACTTTGGATGCACGTACGCAGAAATGCCTGCAGCCTTTACAGCAAGCATGTGTAGATATTTAGCTACACTTATTGATCTGAAACACCCTGACTGTGTCCAGCCAGACAGCGGCTGTCTGCAGCGGTTGCAGCATGTTTGTGCACAGACCTCTGCCAATCAACATCATAGTGAGCTCTTAAGCACAGCTGTCCATAAGCTCCCACAATACCCGACAACTCTCATAAGTGCCCATGTGGTGGCCCTCTTTTCTTTCCTACTCGTACCAAAGTTCTGAGATACCCAATTTCATATCTTTCTTCTTTTAGTATCGTAGTCTTTGACTGGTGCTTTGTGCGACGGTTGCGGTGCAACTTGATGAAGCTCTGGGTATGTAACTGCTCCCGCATGGAGAAAGACTGCGCGTGTTGTACTAATAGACAATGGTAGATACGCTGAGCCCTGCTATATCGAAACATTATTCACCGTTGGTATCGTCGTAAACCTTGTCTTTTCCAGCGCACTTGCGCCCCGCCTTTGCAATGCACGTCACATCGCGATCGCTCCGTACAGTCGCATGGTCTGCTCTCGCACTTTCTACTGCTCGCGCGCAATACATCATAGACAATCTCAGCTTCGGCCAGAAAGATGGTGTCTACATCTCGCCCGACCTACGATCCATCCCACACTGGATCATCCAAGGCAATGACGACTATGTCCCACAAGTCCTCTCCGACCGAGTGATCCTTACACCACCGTACCCTGGCAACAAACGTGGTTCACTATGGGCGCAAGACCCGCTGCACCACTCTGGCGATTGGACTGCGGAGTTGGACTTCCGCGCATCGGGCATGGACCGCGGAGCTGGCAACCTCCAGTTCTGGTATGTCAAGGAATCCCAGGCGCATGAAGTACCGACCAGCTTGTATACTGCGCCAAAGTTTGACGGGCTGGTTCTAGTCATTGATCAGTACGAGGGTCATGGAGGATCTGTGAGGGGCTTCTTGAACGACGGCACAGTCGATATCAAGTCGCAACCCGACCCGGACACGCTTGCTTTTGGCAAGTGCGATCATGCGTACAGGAATCGCGGCCTCTTGAGTAACCTCAAGCTACACCACGCCGACGGGTTCTTGGAAGTCTTGATTGATGGGGAGACCTGTTTCAAGACCGACAAGGTATGTACTGTCACTGCTCTTGCACCACCATGCAGCATATTAACATCTACAAAGGTCAAGCTTCCAGAGGGATACTACTTCGGCGTGAGCGCTTCCTCCGCCGAAAACCCCGACTCCTTCGAAGTCCACAAATTCATCGTCTCAACTACCAAATCCGTCACGCGCGAAGAACCCAATCGCCAACGTTACACTCCTCCCGACAATCACCAGCAACAAGCCAACCTCGCCTCCCAGAAGATCCACGAGCAGCAAACTCACAAATCCAGCGCGCATAACGACATCCCGGACAAGGTCGAGGACGTCATTGCAGACAGCATCCGCAGCCAGCAAGAACAATTTGCCGACCTGCACAACCGCATCCAGATCATGAACCACCACATCGACGAAATCCACGACCTCGTTTTCAAAATGCATCAGGAGTCCGAACGCCGCTTCAACGACCTCATGCACCGCGTCGTCCCCATTGACGACCGCAGCGCCGCAACAATCCGCAACGTGGAGAAAGTTGAGCGCACGACTATGGAAATCCTCCGCGATCTCGAATCAAAGGACTTCAAGGATATGATGAACCAGATCCATCGCGCGCTCGAGAACAATCACGAAGGACTGAGTCAGAGTCTACCGCTTGTTATGGGCGCCGTCGTGGGCAGCCATAAGCCGAGCATAATCAGCTTTTTGTTTGTGGCGATTGCGGTCCAGATCATGGTCACGGGAGCGTACATTGTGTATAAGAAGAGGAGGAATAGTGCGCCGAAGAAGTATTTGTAAATGCTGCAGTTGCGAAGGCCGGAGGGTTGTGCTTGTTGTTGCTGAGGTGAGTGGGGATGTGGATTGTATTATATGCTCAGTGACCTTTTGTGCATATGGAGGCGTTTATGATTGATTGGATTGGCAGAGATTAGACGCAAGAGTAAGTGGGTGGATATATGTAACGCCATTTCAACGTTTGATTATTGAAGATATTGCACCATGGTTGTTTGCATTGCATCTCTAGTGTGACCCTGTGTGAGTAAGAATTATCGAATACCAGCATGCGCTGGTCGTATAAAGGTTATGGGCTTGTGTAGCCAATCAACAATGTCACTGAGCGTTGATAGAGCAAACATCACAACCTTCGCCACCTGATTCTTATTCAATCTGTAAATGGCCAACACATGGGCTAGAGATCCCCGAGCTCATGGGAGGACGAAAGCATCACGAGAGGGGCAGCCAGCGGCGGGACTGATGGTGATTGTGAAGTCTTTGACATTGATTCATAGTCTAAATTGCTGACAAATGGTGTGCCCTTTAGGTCCACCCATCTGCCATAGCATCGTGACGCGTATTCATCATGTCATTATCCCCCTCCTGGTCTATCGCTTATTTGGCCTCATCGAAGACGTAGGTGAGATGGCAGCGACCGCAGTACTGGCGGTTGTGCATGGCGGCCATGAAGACACCAGCACCGCACTCGGGCTGGGGGCATTCACGCCTGAGGCGCTCGATCTTGCCATCGCCGTCAACCTTGTAGTACTTGAGGACCGCTAGCTTGGTCTTCTTGCGCTTGTGCTTGATCTTCTTGGGCGTAGTGTAGACCTTCTTCTTGCGCTTCTTGGCTCCTCCACGCAGACGGAGGACCAAGTGCAGGGTCGACTCCTTCTGGATGTTGTAGTCGGAGAGGGTGCGGCCGTCCTCGAGCTGCTTGCCGGCGAAGATGAGACGCTGCTGGTCCGGGGGAATGCCCTCCTTGTCTGGGTCCTGTTAGAAGCGGTTGCGCGGGTGCAAAGAAGGTAGCTTACCCTGGATCTTGGACTTCACATTGTCGATGGTGTCGGACGACTCAACCTCGAGGGTGATCGTCTTCCCCGTAACTGTTGCGCTGTTAGTATCCTGCAGTGTAAAGAGTAGCGGCTGGCATGGATAGGCACGTACGGGTCTTGACGAAGATCTGCATGATGACCTGTCCAGCACTCTTGTGTTGGAGTCCTAAGTCGTCTTTGCGAAGTTGTGGAGGAGAAGTTCTGGCGCAATGGCTAATTTGATGGTGCTGTGGGCTTACTCAGCTAGCGGTGGCGCGAGACGGTGGCGCTCGTGCGTCGCGCTTGCCGCCGGACTAGGCCCAGAACGCCGCGTTGCTGGAACGACGAGACGGGCGCTTGCGATAAACACAGACTACGGCACACGGCCTGCCAGCATCGTCATCTCCACTCCCCCATCTCGAATCTCTCCCTCGCATACCTATCTACACCTTCTATCGATACTCCGCACACCTCACACGAGAGCGAATCTTCATCAAACTACCACAACTTGCAATCGCACCGGCCAAGGCCGTGATATTGACTTGAGAACAGGCTGCTGAGAGAGATCATCTGTACTGAGGAGACCATAAGGATTCCAACCGCCCGGCGGAGCGCCGCTTGTACTGCGTGAGGTTCGTACATCTACAGTCGTGATAGCGACATCTTCAAGCAGGATGAACAGTTCACTGACGTGTTTGCAGTTTCGGACCACACGAGGACCCAGATTCCCAGAGACCGATTATCCGGACTCCACGAGCATACGTTATGCTGTCCACAAACATGCCAGCCGGCATTCAGAAGCGACGGACGCAGCACCGACGACAAAATTCGACACCTGCTGCGTTCGAAGCCCCAACCATACGACCACTCCCTGCTAACCCACAATTACGGCGACACCGGACGGGCATGAGCTTGGATCTCCGCGGTATCAATATGGAGACCATCCATGCCCACAGCCAAGGATATTTCCCACCACAGCCGCAACCAGGACCCAGCAACACGCCAACCTTCCAGCAGGAGAACAGTACGGTAAGTATTACTAACCTAGGACAACCACCACAGCTTTCTATGCAAGTAGCGCAGCCGCACAGCCAGCCCCAGCCGGGCCCCCAGGACGCCTTTGTGCGATCCCCAGTACAGACCTCTCTCTCTTCGCCGCGGACTCCTAGACGGACACTCCGCGCGCAATCTCCTCAGCAGCCTCCCCTCTCCCCAACCAAAGCTCCTACCGAGCAGCAACTGAAAGATCTCCAGGAGCACATCCAGTCGGTGTATGGCTCCTGCGGGCAAGTCTTCATTAACATTCTCCCTACACCCACAGCAACGCCCCAAAAGTCGACACAACTACCTAGTCATGACGCGCTGAACGCCATCACACAAGCACCTGATTTCGGCCAGGTCTCGGACATCAACTTTGAGCCAACGTCAAGTGCCATGACTTTCGACTTTGACAACCCGAACGTTGATATGGGCTACGAATCATCATCATACTACACCTCCGACGCACTCTCGCCATCACCCACATCGTCGCCCCAACAGAAGTCAATGCATTCCTTCCTCGAGCAAATTGACGAGCAGCCGTCGCACGAAATGCTCTTCTCTCAACAACCGCAATTGATGCCACACGGATCAATGTCAATGAACGGCCTGCCGTTGAGCGATGACTCCTACTCACAACAAGCTTTGTTCAATGACCTTGAAGTGGACGCTAGCCTAGAGTACACTGGCATTGCGCCAGAGGAGGTCCAGCGATACATCAGCGAACAGGACCCAGCGACGAACAAGTGGACGTGTCTGTACCAAGACTGTGGTAAGATGTTCGGCCGACGAGAGAACATCCGCTCCCATGTCCAGACGCATCTCGGTGACAGGCAGTTCAAGTGCAACGGTTGCGGAAAGTGCTTTGTGCGACAGCATGATCTCAAGCGACATGCAAAGATCCATTCAGGCAACAAGCCTTATAAGTGTCCCTGCGGCGCCGGTTTTGCGCGACAAGACGCCCTCACTCGCCACCGACAGCGCGGAATGTGCGTTGGTGGTTTCGCTGATGCTGTTCGACGACAGGCGAAGCGTGGCCGGCCAAAGAAGCATAGGCCCGAGATGGAGGACCGAGTCGAGAAGGCTAGCAGGACCCGACGAGCACTTGCCTCTGCCGCCTCCTCGCCTTCTGCGGCATCGCAATACTCGGATCGATCGCCTTCGCCACTGGACGGTTATGAGCCAGCTCAATCACAAGACATGCCTCAACTCTTGTCGGCTTCGGGCAGCTTCAGCGACCCCATGAGCAACGCAGCCGATCCATTCAGGTATGTTTGATGTTCATTCCTACCTGAGTCTCCTAACAACATCCAGTTTTGAATCTGTCTCTAGTCCCTTCGTGGAGGAGTCACAAATCGCAAGCTCAACGTTCACGACCGCCACTTCCTACACCAGCGACATCACATCGATGAACCTCTTGCAACATCTTTCGCAGACATCACATACGCCACCACAATCACCAGAAGATCAACGACCATTTTCTTCGGGATCCGCAAACGGTGCGAATGCTGTGTCCCAGTCCAACGCGGCCAAGGGCTCGTCAACTCCATCGCGATCGTCAATCCAATCTAATCCCTTTTCGACGCCACCGACATCGCCTATCGAGCCCAAAGATGAATTGGATGAGCTCTTCAACACTCTGCCCGATGTTTCATACTCGCATTTCGAGCTCGAGATGAAGGCCCTTGGCGAGCCCAGCGAATTCACATCACTTGACTCTTCCTCGTACGAGTTCATGAACTTCGATGTGTAGAGCTGTATGATTGGTGTCGGATGTTATGTGTGCGAGTGTATGATACAATAGTTGGGATGATGAACCTTACGAACGGCGCAACGCTTGCTTTTCGGCGGGCATACAATCTGGACGGATCTGGATATCACGACAGAATGACTTGACTTCTTGGACTGTTATATAGGGGCCCGACGTGCTAGGATACACGGTCTTTTGGCAAGCGAAGGTTTATTGATATCGAAAACGGCGCAAAGGAGGCTATATTTGACATTTTAATGGCGGATACGCGAACGTCGCGTGAGCGATGTGTTAACGTATCGATGCGAAGTTCCGCTACGTAGAATATATGGCATGTTGATGGTTCAAACCCTCAGCCTTCCTCTTGTTCAATCCTTGCAACCGTATGCCCAGACGCATATCCTCGTGTTCAACCACTTCTACAACCCATTACCCACTGTTGCATTCCCTCTCAACCACGGACACAGATTGTCCCGTGAGTTTGGGTCCACATACGGACTCTGTCCCTCCGGTACCATTACCTCTCCCTGCCCACTCGACTTCCCGTCTCCATCCACACACCACCCAACCCCACAGCTACTTTGAGGCCCTCTATTCCCACACGCCCCAAACGCCAATCTCGCCTCCCCGTAAAAGTCCCAGCCATCATCCGGATCCACATATTGCCCATACACATAGTATCTGAACGGATCCGTGATCGGCTCTGGAGCCACGCTGTCAAGCCACGTCACGATTCCGGCCGGTTTGTACGGGATGGCAAAGTTGCAGTCCCAGTTGTAGAGCCGGACTTGCAGACAAGATGTGTCGGCGAAGGTCAGTTGAATGGCGGGGCCATAGCCGAAACCAGGTGCGCCGAGGAGAGTTGGTTGGGTGAGGATGTGGGCGCGGAAGAGGGAGAGTTTGGTGGACCAGGGGATTGTGGGTGTAGAGGTTGGGGTTGAGGATGGTGGCGGTGACGCTTGTGGGAGGGCGGTCGCGAAGGGGAGCAGAGTTGCGGCGAGGAGATTGTTGAGTAGCATTTTGGGCCGTGATTTCGGATCGAATCGTGGTGTATGGTTTTTTCAGTCGATGTGTTGACGCTTGGCTAGATGATTGATCGTATAACAATTGGTACCCTAAGTTCGCTGCCGTCAGAGTGAAGTGGAAAATTGTATTGTAGGTTATGGCTTCTCCAGGTCTCCCTATATACTGACGTGAAGTCCATTCAATTATCACTTTCCTAATCGAAATGTCTTCCCATGTTATGTTCCTTCGGAGGAGACATGCATGCATCTATAATTAAGTGGTAATACGAGCAATTTAGGGCCACAGATCCATGCGGATTCATCGCAGCATTGCAAGAGTGCAGTACGGCATACTGGTGGATTTGTTGCACGCTCCGGTGTTCGGCAAATACTGCAGGGTAATCTACATTTCATCTACTTATCCGGGATCGTCACACGATCCTCGTAATGACCAACTTGAGAATCTCGAACCTGACAAAAAGATGCTATTAAGATGTGTGATCAAGCAAACTCGACGCGAAATGCAGCTCTATAGTACAAGAGAAATGATGAAGTGCGGAATGTATAGCAGACGTGCACGCTGGGTATATCAACAAGAAAGACCGGCCACCTCACGCTTCCGCCTAATTAACGTACTCTTCGTCATTTCCCCCACCATTCTCTTTTCTCCGCTTCTTCTCTTCACCCTGGTCGTCCCCATTTTCTCTTTCTCGCTTCTTCCTATTATGATCCTCGATCTTCTCCGTAACAAACAAGCCACTCGCCGTCTCCTTAAATTCACTGCCCCTCCCTTTCCTTTCGCTTTCCTCAGTCTCCGGATCAAAAGTGCCCTCCACAGGATCCTCCAACGCCTTTATCACCTTCTCCAACCCCATGTGATCACCTTCCTTCGTCTCGCTCAATTCCGGATCAACCCATCCCTCGGTGTAACTCCCACCGAAATCAATGATCCAGAGCTCGTTATCCTCGTCAACCATGAAATTATCTGCTTTCGCATCGCCCCAAATGATACCGTGGGAATGTAGCTCCTTGACGTACGTTTCGCATTTCTGCGCCCATTCTTGTCGTTGAGAGGCGGGTACATCAGTGGATAGTAAGGTGGTCAAGGGTTTTGGGTTTGCGATATGGGTGAGTAACATGCCCATAGCTTCTATTTTACTACTTTTCGACTCGGATGCAGATACGAAACCGAGGAGGCGTGGCACCTTGATGTCGAGATCTAGTTTGCCGAGTTTCTGCAAGATGCTGATTTCGCGCTTGACAGGACCGGGTTGTGAAGGGACGACAGGCTTGAAGAAATATATCTCGCCGGTGGGCTTGTGTGTAACAAGTCCGGGGTGTGCGGGTTCGGGAGATGTAACTTCTGCGTTGACAATGAGGTCGTTTGCGTTGAGCCAGGGAACGTCCATTTCCTGGATGTATTTCGGCATGTGCAGTTTTGGGACGAGGGCATCGATCTTCGCCGTCAGATCGTCCGTCGTTTCGACAAGCTCCGGCTCTAGTTGTCCGGACTTCACTTGCATGCTGTAGAAGTATGTTGGCCCGTGGTACCATTCGTGAAGTGTGGAAGGAACAGGGTCGCGATCAGCAGGCGCCCATTCTTGAACTATCTCGGCAAATGCGTCGAGGATCCAATTTCGAAGCTCGACTTGCGCGCTACCTGAGTCTTGGTCGGCGTCTTCGCCATCCTCCTCGTCTGCTGTCACATCGACTGCGCTGTCTCGGTCTTGGCTGCGCTCTTTCTTAGACTTCTTCCTAATAATTTGTGCTTTCTCGACTTCTTCCTCCTCGCGCTCTTCAGCTTCACGAAGGCCGGAGACTTTGTCAAGGTATTCATAATAGAGTGGCTTATCTCGTTTCTGCAGGTCGGCGGGGTCGACGGTGATATGGAAGCGGACGTCGTTGATGAGTGCGGTCAACGAGGAGACGTCATTCTCGTCCGAATTGAAGTCGAGCACATACTTCTTGTCCTCCACATTGGAATCTGCCATGATGAAGGTCGGAATCCGAAGGCTGGTGGTTGCGGCGCAATGACGTAGAAAGCAAATTAATCTTATGCAACCAAAGATTGATGTAATGGGACAATGAAGAAGCCCTTGAAAATCCGAGCGCAATTTACTTCTTCATAAGCGCACACCACACAACTAGCTACCTTTTCATCAGCCGTATCCGTCGTCACCAACCCCCTTATGCCCATGCTGACGCCAGTCGAACCCTGCATCGACATCATCTCTTCCCGCGATCGCACAATCGCATCGCAAACCTAGAACCCTAAGAATATCCATCGACATCATAGATTCCGATGTTGATCTGATCGCCAGGTACCATCGCGACGGGCAACCCGGCAAGCGACTCGATTGGGTCGATGGCGCTAGCGTATCACCGCTTCGGGCTGGGTCAGGCTTAAGCTTATCGATCGCGCGTGGTAGGCTGAGGATGTGGGTACGCGAGATCGTAGATGCAATCGTGTGTGGAAAGGGGATGAGGTGCGTATGGGACACGTGGTAGGGAATGTCGTGACGTCAGGTCGTCCGCGGACAAGTGGATGTTACGATCTTCGAAGTTTTTGTGATTGACCGGAACGTCTGATCATTACACAGTAGAGTTGAAGAGCACGACTAAAGCGCAAAACATCGTCGCCTGACCAACACGCTGCTATTGATCAATCATAGAGAGTCCTCCTATATTGACCCAGCTCTCGTCTCACGCTTTGTCCAGGTTTGATATACGCACTTCTGGGTAGGTGTTTACCTATGCCCCAGAGCGCATGCGGTGGTACTTACGAGGATCCCGATACATGCCCTCATTCTCGGAAATATCATTCTTTTGGAGTTCAACGCCAACCAGAGCGCAGGATCACTCCAGCAAAATCCTTCCTTTGCGGACAGGAAATCGCTTTACCAAGCACAGATCTTTGTGTTTGAGACCCTCAGCCTCTCGCTTACGAGTTCCCAACCGACTCGGCACGGTTGCAGCCCTTCCGGAGGATATTGCATTCGCGTCCAATGCTATGATTCCTAGACGCTCAGAGATACCATCCATGGTACGCACAATCAACCCGTAATGGCCAAACATGACCAGGCACTGAAAGGTTTCTGTACAGAGGATATTGTGCAGCACATCACCCTTCCTGAAACCTGGTGTGAGTGCAACTGGCCAATGTAGCTGCTTGGATTTCAAGGTTGAGTTGGAGTCAGGCAGTATGTCTACATCTGCAATCACTTCGAAGTCACCGGAATCCTGATAACACAAGTTGACGTCGATAATGTCCAACTCAATTGCAAGCCGACAAGTGTATAGAGATCTTTCCGGCATGTTTGTGTGGAGGAGGTGATCGAAAGCCGCGGTGTTCAATGGTTCATACCGGCCGTCGACCGTGTGCATCCACATTGCGGTCGGGACATCTTGCCGCCTCCATGTCAACCTCGGCCATCTTCTCCAAGTCACTGGTGCAATCCACCCTGCCCAGGACCAGCTCGGAAAACCCCCTCTTCGAGTCGCAGGTGGCCCATGTCGCAAGTGCGACTCCGCCCGAATCCAGGATAGCCCACACCCGAAAATAGCGTACAGCCGCTTCTCCTTGGTGAAGCGATTCATTACTATTTCTAATTTCGGGTCTTCCTTTGCGTGCATGTAGACGGAAACACTCAATGGGATGCCCCAATAGTGATATGGGGCCATCATTGTCAATTCTCTGTCGTCATACGATTGGTTATTGGCTAAAGACGAGAACAGCCCACCCAGCGCATTCAAAACATCTGCTTGGAAGGTCAACTCTCTTTTCGAATACCCTTGAATCCGATCTAGGACCCACTGGTGGTCACTTTCATCAGGATATACAATTGATGCTTTTCGGCTTGCGAATAGATCCGCTGGCCATGTCTTGAGATCATAGTTATCCTACTCGACCCTATTCATTGATCGGTCAAGTTCTCCCCCATACGGAGCAACTTTTGGGTCAGGGTCAGCAAGTTCGCAGCAGCTAGAGGTGTTGCATTGGAAAATGACTTGTTCCTCGGTAAAGATGAGACGGCGTCGGGAGAAAAGGCCCTCTTGGAATGTCCAAGCACGTTTGCTCCATTTCGATGCAGATACAGTTTCACTTGGTTTCGAGAGGATAGATACCCATGTTGTGCCTTGGATAACCAGTGTTGGTTGCGGACATCGCGAGTTGGGCCGCACACCAGGTAGGCCATAGTTCGAGCTTGCTCCAGCCGCCGCAACGATGGTCAAGGAAGCATTTTGGTAGATGAAATTCATCTTGGAAATTTGTTGGTGCACCTCCATGGCATTGGATTGATCGATGCAGTACCTGTCGACCCAGAGATATCGGAACCCTAAACATCTAGCTGCCGTTATCGAATCTTGTATCGTCCTCGGAAATGGTTCATCGGTTGTCTGGGCCACCTCAGCTCCCGAAAGTCCCCAGACGTAGCTCAATGCAGCATAGCGCATGAGAACCGAACCTTCTCTGACTTGTGCGGTCTCGCAGTCGATGAGCCTGAAGTTGGATATCTCGTGCAGCGATTGGGTAGGTAAGGAGCATGATTCGTCATGCGTCTTCTCACAATTTGTAATCCAGGCTTGAAAGATGCTGAAATCCACAACGTCTGGACGTAAAGGACGATATGGCGGAGCTGGCTTAGCGGCAATGCGGTCTTCAACCAAGGGCAGAATTTTTCGATACTCTACGCTATTATATAGTTTCGAGCCCCCTGAGTCTATATAGACAAGGAACATACCTGGGGTGAACGTATACGCGTAGTGGGTCAAATGAAACTTCAGAAAAATATCCAGCGACGGCGACTTGTAGTCGTTCCAAGTTCCATCCAGGCTGGTTGTGAACCCAAGGAACCTGCAAAGCGGACAACTCGAGCCTGAAAACACCCCATGGAAAAAACGCGTAGAATCGTATGCGATTGTGGGGTTTCTTAGTACTTCGGCCATGTGTGTGCTCAGTGTGCGACATGGAGCGCACAAATCGCCGTCAATGAAGTCTAAAGTTCCGGTCCCTTCAATAGATAGCTGCGGAATGGATGCCCAATTGACAGCGCGAGTTCGCAGACTTCTCTTTACACGCCGCGCGAAATTCCGCAAGGTGGAAGACATGGGTGAAGCTGCGACAGGCAGTACGGATGTGAGTGCTGTTGGCGGTGCCACAGATGACGGCGGCGGAAAATCAAGCACTCACTACAGCAATAAGACTGTGAATACTCGGGATGTGGAAGGAGGGTAATGTTAAAAAGGTAGAAGCAAGGTTGGGGTAGGCGGTGCCAGCACATTATATTACATAAGCCACGCCATGCCTCAGCCTGGCCAATGAAATTTGTGTCGAAGTCGTGCTTACAGCTTACGACATTCTAGACAGTCTAGGTCAAGTCTTAGTCTCCATGTATGTAATAGTCTTTTGTGATTAACGAAGTATGTATGCTAGCTTCACGTTTTATTACGCAAGAGTTAGTGCCGTCGGAAGTAGCTATGCTAGTCAAAGTGAGAATCTGTACTAGAGATGAATAGTAGGGTAAGGCTGAGAAACGTGGAAGCTGCAGCCTTCAGCCTATGAAGAAAGCCGTGACGATATGCCGACGGCAAGCCTCAGCTTTGCCAAAATGCTTTGCACAAGACGAAAATCGCATGGAACAATACTAATGAGAAAACATCCTCGGACATCCCGTGTCACTCTTTGGTGCACTTACGAAGTTTGGTCACAGTCAGGGAAGCCTCTTTGATTTCATGATTTTCGTGAGATTTACATGCCGCATCTGGCTTTTCGTAGAGAAACGCAAACGCAGTCTACATCAAGTGCTAACCTCCATGAATGATAAGGGTTCAGTTCAAGAAATCAAGCACACTGGTCTCAAACATGATGTTCAACAACCTTCCAATCAATCTAGCCAAATCCTCCTTTCTGCGTTTGTCCTCATTGTCGCCCACTCTTGTGCAGCGAGATCGTGGAAGTAAATTACGCCAACCCTGCGATAAGCGTTTCCATATCTGAATGGCAATTCTCGATCCTGCGTCGCAACTTTATGAAGGCAAGCATTCAGGGCATCAATGCCTTTCCGTAGATCTAAGATCCTGTCTGCACAAGCTTTGCCTTCTAGGTCACATGGTTCAAACGACCTCACTAGATGGAAGATTTGTTTCATTAGCTTTGATCTCGTAAGCGTCTGATAATCATGAGTCGCGATGAGCACAAGTGCGGTACCAAAGTACGCGATTCCCTCGTCGCTGGTTTCCCGAGCAACGAGTGGCAAGAGGCGGAAATCGGTCATCCTGAGTAAAGTCTCGGGCATTTCCTCGTCCAATACCACCTTATGTGACTTGTGAAGACCACATAGCGTGGGCTCGAAATTGTGAGTTTCGTCCGATGGACCTCTCCGAAGCTGTCCGGGAATGAGGTGCCCACGCACTGCGAGCGAGTCGGACGCCGCAAAATGAGGCTGCATGTCCCTATTCACTGCTTCGTCCTTGAAGGCACTGAAACTGAGTCGGGCGCCCTCGTGATTCTTGATTGTGTAGCACCTTTTCGCCACAATGCGGTCCTGTATTTGGATAGGTGCGTTCACCGAAGCCCATGACCAGCTAGGGAACGCGTACTGCAAAGCATCCATTCTGGCGCCGCGCTTCGAGGCTGTAACCCGCCACGCTAGTTGTTCGTGTAAAGCTACCGACCATAGCCCGCACCCATATTGGTTTGTGAGTTGGAAATTGTCTCGAACTAACTTGGCGACACTCCAGATGGCGAATGTCTTATCGGCTTGATTTGTCAACTCACAAGAAGTGTAGTTGAGGACGGCTGTCTTCCAAAACGATTCCAACGAATCTTCTACTGGAAGACTTGATTCGTCTTGGTCTGAATTCTTTCGCTGCAGTCGACCACGCCAGCGACGGTCCGTTGTAGCGATTGCAGATAGAGCAAACGGCAGCCCCTCAGGCAGAATTTCACAGGAGCTCACCGCGCTACAGTCCCAAAATACTTGGGAACGCGTGAAGTGAACAATACGGGGCGAAAGCATTCTTTCTATACTGGCTTAGTGATTCCTTCTTCAGCGTGTATGTAAACTTACCTTGAAACACCCAACCCCGAGTGTATATGGGGCTCTTAAGAAGCTCTTTTGCCCAGAGTTCTTGGTCCAGAACAACCCATGCTCCTTTCGTGTTTGTTCCCAACAGCAAGTTTTCCGGTCTTTTTCTGAACAATCCGCCGTTCCCATCCATGGAGTCTGCAGCGACTATATTGCAATAGGAATGCTGGTATACCAGGTGCATGTATTGCCCCTCATCCTTGAAATCTTTATACTTGCCAGCTTGACAAATGCACAAAGAATCGATCCAGATATATCTGACCCCAAGATAACGCGACACTTGTATGGCTTCCTCAAAATTCGTGTTCCCGAGCTCTGAAGTCGAAAACCCCTTGGTCATAAGCCTGTGCATCTTCTCGGTGGTGAGTGTAAGGAAATCAGGATCTCGTCCCCAGCTATGACTAATAGTAACATAAGGTCCTTCTACTTTTTGCTCCCTTTCGATGACCCGACAATGTCCTACAACTCCTGTATCGATATCGACAAGACGTTTTGGAACGTAGGGCTTTAACTTCGGAAGATTGCAATGGGCGTGCTCAGTCTTGCATGTATGCAGCCATCTCTTGATCTGCTCGCCACTGTGTTCCACATCCGTGGTTTTCCCTAGATGGCATGGATGGGGCAAAGACCCAAGCTCTGACTTGAGCATAAAGACGAGCCTTCTTAACTTCATCTGTGCAGGAAGGCCATTGGCTCTCAGGGTCAGCACCAGATGGTTGTTGGAATTCGAGGTTCGCCCCATCGTGCGTCTTGTCCAGTGATAATCCAACGCACTCACTGGCCTCCCCGACAATTCTTCGTAGGCAGATACGCATATAGGACACTTCTTCTTTCTATCTTGATCTGTGTAATATCGTACCCCTGAATTGGCGTCGCTCTGGAACATGCTCTTTATACAAAGTGCACATATATCTCCGGGTTCTCGTAGGATGGCGTTGGTAATGCTTTTGCCCGAGACCTCACTCAGCCTCCCTTTTGCGCTCCGATCTACAAGCAGCGTACCTCCAGATGCACAGATGTTCTCCTTTCTGGCATCAACAGTTTTCTCAAAACTGTAGCTTCGATCAAGGGTTTGTTCTCCCCTTTCAGCTTGGCTTAGGTACCTTTTCGCTAGAACCAAATCCTGGTTGTAGTCTTCGTTGATGTAATAGCCTAGATCCCTGATGTAGAGACCAACTCGATGTCTTTCCGACTCCTGTTGACCAGGTTCAAGATTACCATTGAAGATGATAGACGAGAGTAGACCACGTGCTGACCTAAGTACTTGGCGTAGACGAGGATAATCACTGCCGCTATGATCTCGCTCGGAACTGCCAGCATGACACAGGAGCTCTTCGAGACTACTTACTGACATCCAACCCGCTGCTGCTACAGCTATGATGGCTAGTAGCGTTTCATACCGCCGAGTTAGTTCTAAAACGTTGATACGCTCTATCTCTGCGTCGAAAAACGCAACGATCTCACGGGGAAGTCGGTTCGTAGATGACAAGATGTCGGACGGCGCTTGAAGATCGCGAATATGGTCGAGCCGCAATTTGGTAAGGTTGATGTTGCCGTCACTGGGCTCGCAGACAGCTTCAAGGACTTTATCCTCAATCTGGACCCCGTACTCGGTTTCCAGATCGGCTCGCGCGAACAATTCCAGTTCAGAGGGTACCAAATCAAGCCTCATCCTGACTACATCGTAAGGTTCGGACATCGGGTGAAGATTGTCATGGCAGTGTTTGCCCTCGATCTTGCAAGTGTCGCAAAGGTCGTATGGGCAAAGGTCACATGTCCAGTAGATATGTAGGCCATCCTTTTCCTCGGTTCCACGTTCACAGTGGTCGCAAATAACGGGCTGGGCCGGCGGAAACTCTTCAAGCTCAGAGACAGCACTGAGGAGCAAGACCATGATTCCTTGGGCTCCAAGTAGACATATATTTTGCTGCAACACGTCCCGAACGGAGTCTTGGATCCTGTCATAGCCATCTATTATAAGATAACCTCGGTCTGACCGGCGGAGGATATCGGCCAACACCACGTATAAATCTGCGAGGTCTGTACTAGATGATATGTCGACAGCTTCAATCTTGAAAGCTCCATCGCGGTTGACAAATCTGCTTAGATCAAGCGTGCGGTCGGGAGAAACCTGCAGCGAAGATTGCGCGTTGACTAAGGATGCCTCCTCATCGTGGACATGGATGAGCGCCACGGAATTAGCGCTTTGTTGGCGTAATCTCGTTGCAATTAGAGCTGCAAGAGTGGTCTTAAAGGAGGCGATTTTGTCAGTTACAATCCGCAACAACTTCGCGCCTTATGCAAAAGACTTGGATCAGACCGACTGACCTTGCCACTTCCTGGTCCTCCACTGATGTGCAACTGCCAATGCCGATGTCTTTGACTCCAGGCTTGAAATCGAGGGTCCTGCAAAATGTTTCGGAATATGCCCTCACGAATGTCGACCGGTAGTGCAAGCTTCGCTTCTTGCCTTCTGAAGTCCATGCTGCGTTCGAGTGACGAACTCGGGACGCTTGAAAAGTACCTTACAAGCTTGAGGACTCAAAGAGAGCGGATGCACTGCATATGCATTCCAGTGTCTACTTCCTTCCAGGGGGCGCTCTCCAGGACAATGAACGCAATTTCGTGGGCAATGCAGACCGGGCGCCCTCAAGCAAGCCACCAGGCTGAGGCGACACGTTTATGAACTACGCGGCTTACATTGAGCCAGGGTGAGACAAAGGCGTTCGGTCCCAAACCCGAGTGCGACAGGCGCAATATGAGGGTATCCTTCAGTTGCATGGGGGCCAAATCGCTATGATTGGTCTGTATGTTTTTTTGGCCCCAACGTTCGCGCCCTGTGGCGGATCCACCGCTTTATCTCTGGCTACCTTGACGCCTTATTGCAACGGTACCTGTTTATCTAAACATATTCCTGGTAGGTATTCTGGGGCTGGAATTTTGGCCATGTAAATGGGAGCACTTGTATCAGTAGCCGCTACTTGCCTGGTTGCCTTAGTATCACCATCCGCACCCAGCACCCAAAATCGGGCTGTGCGCACCTGTACTACCGTAAGCCCCCTGAAGATGGACCCGAACATTTCGGACTACATAGAGCTACGGAGCTTGCTTCTTGGACCGCACGCGTCCCGTCACTCTCGTTACCTGCGGTTTGGTCGTTGAAGACCTCTAGAGTTGCAATTATGTTACTTTTCACATTCGTTTTATTCGTCATTCATTGGGCACATTTTTGCTATGCTGCACCGAAACCGCTCTCCAAGGACCTCCAGAGGCGTCAGGATGCGACATCGTCTGACCTGCCATGCCTAAGTGTTATGTCTGCTGCAGCGCAAGGTGCGGAATCTTACTTCATATGTTGCAGTAACCAGCTGATCTTTTGCAGGTGTTTATATCTTTGCAGCTTCCGAGGTCTTCGAATGCATCAGCAAAGTGCCTTTCCATGCGGCTGTCGCCTCTCGCTTTATTGACTACTACAACGACACATTACAATTTCAAAGCACACTGAATTACTTGAAGAGTCCTCCGGACGGATACCAACAGCCCCCAGTCGATGTCGAGCAAGAGCTCGAAGATATTCGGGCCAACATCAGCTCAGGGGCTTTCAAGAGCCAGTATGCCTTTGAGGCACAAGTACAGCGCCTTATTAGTCGCATCCATGACAACCACGTCACACTTGACGCAGGTATTCTGTCGCCTTTCAGGTTTGCCAGTCCTTACACACTTGTGTCGCTTTCTCCAGATGGCGTTCAAAACCCCAGGATTTACTTGAAGGAGGACTTGCTCGCGGCTGCCGAGGAAGGGTATACACCTCACCCAGTTGCGAAGATCAACAACGTAGAGGTCAATGACTACTTGGGAAATCTGATAGCACTAAACTCCGACGGTTACGTCGAGCCACACGCTGACTGGAACGCATTCATGACCAGTCCCTACAATGATATACAAGGGTATCTCAGTGTTTTCCAACGTCTCCCGCTGTACCCAGGCAACGATCTCAGCTTTCAATTCGAGAACGATACATCTCTAGACACTATCTGGCTTGCAATGTATGCAGAGACTTCACTCACGGGACCTTTGACTACTCCTGGAGACTTCTACAATTACTTCGTCCTGGGGTTGATACCTGCCGATTTCGACCCCGACGACCCTGATGCGCCGGCATGGTGGCCTGCGGAGTACAACATCCCTGTTGAGGATGATGAAGTCGCATCCGTGGAGGAGCAAGGCTTTGACTGCTCGAGCTCTGCGGGTTTAGTTGTTAACTGGTGTAATGTTACGAACGGACAGGTTGGAGCGTTTCCCAATGACCCGGTAGTCGTGCAGAACGACTTCTCCATCACTGGGGCCGGTGCCATGTCGGGGTACATTTTCGACGACATATCTACTGGCATTCTCAGCATACCAAGCTTCTATCAAGATGGTCTCAGCGTGAAGTACTTCTTCAATGCCATCGATGAATTCATCGGCAACGCGACGAGCAGGGGTACCAAGCGCGTGGTCATTGACCTTCAACAGAATAGTGGTGGCTTGGTTTTGCTCGCCATGACGACATTTCAGCAATTCTTTCCTACCATGCCACCGTATACCGGGAGCCGCATCCGAAGCCATCGCTTTGCAGATATACTTGGTACTGCATACACGCAATGGTGGCAGTCGTTGGACCCGGACTCTTTTGAACATCAAGAAAATGCGGCATCAGAGTGGGTTGCTGTGAATCGAATCAATGCGGCAACAGGAAGAAAATTCGCGTCATGGTCAGAGTATTTCGGACCCGTCCTGGATCGCAACGACGCATTTTCTCAGAAGGTGAGCTGCGTATCTTGCACATATGCAACGACTGCTGACACCTCACGAAGCAACTTTACAATCTGAGCGATGCAACTTTCGACTTTGATATGTTCGGATGGACGTACGAACCTTGGGTGAACTTAAGCTACGTTGTGACGCCTGGCAACTGGGCTCCCGAAGAGATCGTCTTGGTAAGTATCATTGACAGCTTGTAGTGCATTGACTGACTCCCTCCATAGCTAACAGACGGACTGTGCTCTTCCGCCTGCGCATTGTTTGTCGAACTCATGACAGAAGTGGCAGGCGTGCGAACAATAGCAGTAGGAGGCCGCCCAGAACACGGACCGATGCAAACAGCAAGTGGTAACCGCGGAGCCGCTGTGTACACGTCGAATCGCTTGGATTTTGACATCGACAACCTGAAAACGCTTGTCAACAACGAGACTGCCTTTGAACAGCTGCCTCATCGTGAGGACACCGGCATATTCACAAATTACGCTTCCATCAACCTTCGCGATCAAATGCGCCCTGACGACTTGATTCCATTACAATTTCGTTACGAAGCAGCCGACTGTCGGTTGTATTACACTCCTAGAAACGTCTATAACATGAGTCAGCTGTGGAGGGATGCCGCCACAGCCACTTGGAACGACACGACAATCTGCGTACGTGACTCGACAAACTATTCCGCACGCACAACCAAAGAACGCAAAAACCCACCAAAACCCACTGGTGGTGCAGCTACACACTACGACGTTCCAAACGGGCAATCAGAGAACCCGCTCGACGTCTCACTCAACACGAGCGTAGGTCTCCAGGATCGTAGAACACCAAACAACCTCAACAAATATGAGTCCTGCGTGGACAAAGCATGTGGCGTTACAACCGTCTGCGTAACAGTCGCAACATCATGTCTGGGCGTAAACGACGGTACACCGCTCAAGCTCTGTCTCGTAGGATGCAACAACCTCCAAAGCGCTAATGGCGGCTGCAAGCCTCTCAACTCCAGACTCGCGCAATCCACTGCCCAGCAGCCCATTGCAAAAAGGGCGGCTGACCCACAAAGGATTCCCGTTCCTGCCCCGAGGCCTGCGCCTGGCCCCGCAGGCAAGCCGTCTACGTCTCTGCCAAAAGGGTTCACTCTTCCCCCGAAGACGAAAAATCTTGGTGCAAATGTGTACAATGGGTACATTGAACCGGGCATTATAAAAACGTCGGAATATATCAGGAACACGGGGTGTCGGGTATGAGACTTGCTGCTGATGTAGTGTGGAGTTGACGTCAGGTTTTAAAGGGAAATGATCAATAAATAGACTGTATAGAATAATACCTGCAAGCAACGTGATTCTATTCAATAATTCTATTACTCGCGATGGAATGGAAGATCTCTTCACTCTTCATATTGAATACCATTCTATGCTCTGGCACTCACTTGCATCATTCTCAATAGTAACGAGCGTTTCATCGCCTGATTCGTCTCCTTCCAATCATTCTGCCATACTCACTCCCAGGCCCGTAGCCTAAGAATTAGATCCGACGTAAAGACGTCGTCTCAGAAAGATCGCAATAAGGGGTAGATATGGATCACAGGAATTATTAACCAGTTCGCTTTGATGTGCTTTGAGATCTAGGGTGGAATTGAGTCTTGAATTATAGTTATATACAATATTCATGGCATGCTCATATCAGCGCAATGCGCAGGTTCGTCATTGGGGGTATCCCATCCAGAAACGCCGTCATCTCCTATCTTATCCAACCCATCTTATCATCAACAAAGTAGGTAATACATCCCGCAACCTACGGCACAACGGCCATTTCCAAACCACCATCGCGACCCTGCTTGACTTTCACGATCCTGCTCCTTAGTGCCGGCAGGTTCTCTTTATCGCTATCACCCGCCCCGTTCCCGTTTTGTTGCGGGAAATTAAGTGCACCGTTACGCATCCATACTCCGCCCGAGGCAGCACTAGAAGGATTCGTGCTCAATGTGGACCGCATGTCAACTGCGGAGTCGACAATACCCAGACCCTGAACGCCCATTTCAAGATCGTCGACTTCAGTACTGGCGCCGGAAGGGGCTTTGATAGCACGCCTGTCGGCGCGGGATCGGGTTGCGTAGAGAGTCTGTTCGGCTGAGCCGGGAAGGTAGATGCGTTGAGCGCCGAGGGTGCGTTTGATGTCTTCGAGGAGAACTTCCATTGGGCAGAGGTACGCGATGTGGTTGCGCTGGCACCATGCAAGGACGTGTCCGACGACTTGATGTGTGCCGTTTTGCACAATCCACGCGCCAGAGTCGCCGCCGACACCGAAACCACCGGCGACGGACCAGCTGCGGGAGAAGGTCTTGCGGCGGTAGATGCGTACCGACGACATGGCTGGGTTGATCATACCGCCTTGTAGACCGGTCGTGCGGCCGAAGCAATGAACATTCATGCCACCCAGCGAGTCAGCCTTGGCTACGCCGTTTGGGTACTCGTCTTCTTCTGGGCGGTAGTGGCGACGATCAATGGGCTCTTTGAGCTTCTGTGCAATGAGTCGCTGGTCTGGCTCCATGCTGCGCATGCAGAATCGTCGGCCACCTTGGCAAATGTTATAAGGCTGCAGTCGCGACTCGTTGAGCTTGAGGAGCGCCCAATCAATCTCGTGCACAATGCCAGCGCGCTTCCAGCGTCGAATGCCGGAGGACGCATGGACATGGCCTAGTTCGTGAGAGAGAAGGTGCTCCTCGTCGCGATCTTCCTCATTAGGGAAGAAGTCCTCATCAACATCATCAATAGCTGGCTGGGTGATTTTGATGTCGCATTGTGTGCCCGGCTCAATGCCGTCGATATCGCCTTGGGTGACACGCGAGAATGTAGAATCGCTCATAGGATCATGAACAGACTCTTCGTCCTCAGAGTCGAATTCTGAGTCTGAAAAGTCGTAAGATTCGGCGTCTTCAGAGTCGCTCTTCATCTCTTCGTCATCGGAGAGTTCGAGGTCCCACATTGCTGCAGGCTCGTCGGAGTCGAGTTCAAGCCCTGGCTGTGCTCCCATACCCATTAGCCACGGGTTTCCGTTGCTTGTTGCGCTCGAGAGGACTGGGTCGTTCTGATAGGATAGATCGTCTCCAGCCTCGCTCTCTTCGTCAGAAGGCGCATCAAGCAAGTGATGGACGGTCATTCCCACTGGCTCATCATCAACAAGAATGACTCCGCCATAGGATACAGGTGGCAGATGTTCGCCATTGAAAGCGCCAATAGACGCCCCACAAAGTGGCTTCTGTTGATGAAAGGGATTCATGACGGCCATGTCGGCATTGTAGTTGTCCGTGTTCATCATCGACCGATGTGGAGGATGAACACGTCGGGTGGAACGGCTCATCTTGGAACGCCGTATCTTACCACGGCGGACCTTGAGATCGAAAGCATTTTCATCGTAGCGGAAACGACGAGCAAGAATGGCCTTCACCTTTGCGACGCTGCTGCAGGTGACGAAAATGGTGGGCCGTGCCTTGTCTTGTGTCTCGCCGATGGCAACGAGATCAATGCTGATGGTCTCATCAGAGTCCTTCAGCACGCGCTCGATAAGGCGTTCTAGGCGGGGAAGCATCGTCATATGCCACTCTTCGACGATTGGTGGCGTGAACGCAGCTGGGAACAACCGAAGTTTTGGCCGAGCGACAGGCTCCAGATCAGTTTCAATCTGAATGGACGACGTGACAAAGTTGCGGGGTGCTTCGATGCTTCGGACTACTTCCGGCTCAGGTGTGGGATAGCCAAGTGCAGCCTGGGGCCAATGACGAAGACCATCAGTGAGGAGGGCTTCGATGGTGTTTGTTCGCTTCTGTTTGCTTTCGCGCCAAGCTTTTTGAATGAGTGTGATCTTTTCTTTGTATCCTCTCAGGGTCACGTCTTGCTGAGGCGCCTTGGCATGTGACGCTCGCCACGCACGCTGGATGATAGATGCCGCCGTAATGACTCGGTCTTTGGACAATGATGCTACATCGCTTCGGTCTTGAGAGTTTGGTGGTGTGTCAACGAGGGTTCCTAATGTAGCGGTTAGTAGGGTCCAGGTATTGCGGCCTCTAAATACGAGTGGCTACCAAATCAAGTAGAAAGGTATAATCGGTAGTGTATTGGGACAAATGTCGAGAATGCCTTTTCCCGAAACCATGACGCTTCATCATGGGAAGACGTTTTGATTGGCTTGACTGGCTTGAGAATGTGCAATAGGAGAAAACAAAGTCGCAGTTGTTGTAGCCTGCTGAGAAAGAAATGAGCGAAGAAACACAATCTGAACTTACCCGACTCCTCTAATGGGTCACGCTGCTCCCACTCCATCGACTCAGGACCCTCCTCCTTGGGGCTCATCAGGCGCAAGCTTTCGGAGATGCTCTTGCGGATAGAGTGTTGTGAACTTCTTGACGGATTCCGTGTCAGGCTCAAGTCTGGTGAGTTCTTTGGGGATGATTTGGAGAGTGACTTGGTTCGCTCGAGCGCTTGCGTGCTTTTCTCCATAATGTACCGTTTCGCACTTCGATATGGTGGACTCATGGGCACCTCGGTCGCGATGTGAGGTTGACTGACACTCTTGCGCTTCAGTGGTGACGCGCTTTGGATCGGTGTAACACCAGGCCTGAGCTCGCTCAAGTCAAAGCCAGGCTCAGACTCATCAAGCATGCAGCACCTCTGAAGTCTGAGGATGACACGCTCGTACAGCTGTGACGAGTCATGGTGAACATCTGCGTCGTCAGCTGCCAGGAAGCAGTCACGCACGACTTGCATGTAAGCAGTGCCGCACTTGGATGCCAGCTTGCGGATGTAAACTTCCTCGATGCGGCGCTTGAAGTCATTTAGAGTGTACTTTGGCTTCCACAGATCGCCAAGGGGTTGCCACAATCCGATTTCAAGCAAGATCAGGCCAAGACTGTACATGTCGAAGTGCGGACTGTAGGGCGCGTCCTTGACACCAGTGAACTTGGGGTCGTCTGGGTGACGATAAATGTTGAGAGTTGGCATCTTGTTGGTAGCATCCAAATCGTACTCTGAGAAGAGGTCAAAGGAGCAGATGACGGGTGACCGAAGAGTATATTGCAGCGCTCTAGTGTTGGCCGATTGACGCTTAGTCTTTCTGAATACGAGAATGTTGCTGCTGTTGATATCTTTGTGAACAAAGTTGTCGCCATGGATCTTGCTGAAGGTTAGTGCTAGTGTAAAGGCGAGACGGAAGCGATCCTCGAGTGGCGGTGTGGCGCTGTTGGAATTGTGCAATGACTTCGAGCCCGTTTGTAATACGCTGAGTAGGGTGACAGGTCGGAGATCCTCGACTGACTTGTGCGCATCGGAGGGGCCTGAGTACACGGATGTGGGCAGCTCGAAGACGAGACCGAAGCGCGGCTGTCTTGAGTCCTCAAAGTATCCAACACACTTGAGAGTACCATGGAAAAGGTGGTTGCTTGAAAGCTTGGTGAGTATGGACAGAAGGCGTTCTAGTCTGTCTGTGGGTGGGGACACGCCCGTGGAGCGATAGGCCGAATCGTAAGTTGCGTACTCGACCAGCACTGGTGTCTCGGTGGTGCGCCCGCCGTCGGTCTTCCAGGGGTTCGTCGAGCTATGTCGCGTCCGTAGTCGTGCAATCACTCTGATCGATGATGTTCCGACGCTCTCGTATGGCGGTGGTTCTTCTTCCGGCAGGATGAGATCTGACTGGTCTAGCTTCGGAGGCAGGTTCGATCGTGCTGCCACACTTGTATGCGCATTGAGTGGGAATGTCGCTGGGTTGACCAGGGTCAGATCTGAGGCGCTGTAGACTGCTGAGAGGTACGGCGTAGTGGTCGGGCGAGGTGTTTCTATGCTAGCATTGGCGTGTGGGCTGGGGTTCCGCGAGCTTGCCCGCTGGTTTCGACGTGTTCTTGAGAGGTCATAGAGGATGTCGATGGCGGTGGTCAGGTCCTTGATCAGGTCCTCGTAACGTGACCGGTCGGCGGCCGCCCACGAGGGCGCGTCAGATGCAGCCTGTCTCTTCTCGCCCGCCAGTGACTTGCCGCTGGGCGCGCCAGTGCGCAAACGCTCAGCCTCGTCCGAAATCTCTCTGATGGTGCCAAGCACGCTGGTCACCGTCTCCGTCAGACCCGCCTGGTCCACACTCTCGTCGATGTCGCCCTGCTTGCCCTTGGAGTTGTCGCTCCAGTCGACGCCCCATGTGATCAGGCGGTCCTTTTGTATGCGGAACTTGCGGTGCAGCGCGTTGGTCTCGGGCTGAGTGTCCTTGGTGTCCTGCTCGACGACGGCGTCGCAGGACGTCTTGGTGTCCGAGTACAGCTGAGTGAGCCTACTTATCGTCTCCATGGTGTGGTGTGGTGTGCGCGCCGTCGCAGTGCGCGCGTGGGATGGTGTCGTTATTGGGTTATTGCGGTGCGCGCGTGCGGGGACATGAGCAATAAAGCGACTGCGACTGCCTTGAGGTCGTCGTCATGGCGCAAAGGGGTGGTTATAGCGAGCTGGGGTGCATTTCGTGGATGCCTAGCTGATCCCCTCCCTGCGTCCAATCGCTCCTGCCGCGCCCGCTCACAGTGGCGGTGCCTGAGGCTTGACGCGCGACACAACCAATCACAGTCCAGCCAACTCCGTCCATCATCGCACGCGCGGCTCCTCCGTGCGACTGCGCCCCCAGGCTTCCCCCATCACTCATGTTGGCTGCGCGGGGCAGACTCGACGCTCGTCTGACCCTACATCAGTCAGGGCACGCTTCAAGAAGGTGAGTGAGACTGGTGTAAGGTCTCGGTGCTCTGGCAGCTCGTCTTTGACCACGTAATTACCTACCACTCTAGTGTCCCTGCCAGCACACCGTCAAACGGCATTGAACGGGTCAAAGTACTTCAAGCCCACGTCTTATGAACTTCCTTGTTCAAGTACAGTCGGCAGTGAGCACCAAGATGATTCTACAGCATGAATTCGCGTTCTCACATCATACCACGTGACATGAACCTGTCAACCTTCTATGTATTGCAACCATATTGTGCATCAAATAGCTTTTCACACGAAACTCCATCTGGGATGCTAACGTATACTGCACCTTTACAGCGCCGGTGGGACAACACGTCTACCCTCACTGTAACTTCCTTTATGGGCAGCGCAATGATATGCGAGTGCTGCTAGACTAACAAAGACACTCTTAATATATGAGCCTAAAGGCTCTCGGTGCGTTATAAAGATTACACTGCAGACGTAAACACACGCAAAGGCACTCAGGAGTGTCCCATCGGAGATGTCAAGATGCAGTAGGCAGGTGCGTTCCTTCAACGTGTTTGGTCTAGCGCCATGATTAACTTCGCTCCACCTTCCCCCTCACTCATCATCGCAAAAAACTCACAATCGCAAACCCATCGACTCAATCCTACATCCACTCAATTCTACATCACCTCAATTCTACACCAACTCGCTCTCCACACCAAGAATGTCGCTCCTCGCCTCCGCTTCCGTCTTCCTACTAGCCGCGCTCCACATCTACATCATGGTTCTGGAAATGTTCCTCTGGACCTCCCCAGCCGGCCTGAAAGCATTCGCGCTCAAGCCCGACTTTGCCGCCAAAACCAAGAATCTGGCCGCCAACCAAGGCTTGTACAACGGTTTCCTGGCCGCTGGCCTCTTGTGGTCTCTAGTCCACCCCAGCGCCGAGTTCGCGCCTCAGATCGCACGGTTCTTTGTGGGTTGCGTGCTCGTGGCCGGTGTTTACGGCGGCTCGACGGCAAACACCAAGATCTTCTTTGTTCAAGCTCTCCCGGGGGCTTTGTGTCTGGCTGCGGTGATGTTTGCGTAGGCGGATTTGGGAAGCTGAAATTGAAAGGGGTGTGTCAAGGTACTGAGGCTGCTGACCTGAATACTGTATTAACGGATACTAATCTTGATGCTTAGCTATATACGAATCGAGCGGGAGGTTCACCAATGGTGATAGACAAGAAAATGTAGACCATTGCGTAATCAATATTGTATTTAACCTGCTATGCGGTCGCGCCTTGAGTCGTGCATCGAGTTTGCGTGGACAAGGTCCAGCGCAATGATGTTTCCACATGCTCTCAAACAGTATTCTCAACACGGAAGACTGACAATTCTTTGCTACCATCCGTTTATGTGTGCTACAACTGGTTATTTCAATGCTATATCTCAACCTCCAGCACTACTAGCAGCGACATCTTTGTAACGTTCCCCTCGAGTCGCAAGCTCGAGAAAGCTGCTTCGTGAAGGATGGCGCGTTCATTTCATTCCTTTGTCACGTGCGCTATCATGGAACAGTACAGCGCTCAAGTCCTGAGTTTCCCCGCAGCCCTACGTCCAGAAGCTATGTTGCGAATTCGAGTTGAAAGACGTTACACAGCTACGAACTCTTCTAATCACGGACTCGACAAACGACGAAGCGTGAATAGTTTCTCCTTGGCAGCCATACATCAGTGTAGTGCGGCGACCGTGCTCGGCTTACTTCTTATATATATCACTCTTTGCTCAAATGCAAGTCCCATTTCTTTCGTTCCTCAACTCTCAATCAACATGGCTGACTTTCAACTCGCAACAGCTCACTCGTCGACGATACCTTGGATCAACGAATTTGACACTGTCGACCCGTCGTACACACTCAGTCCCTTTAAATTCACTGTCCTGGGACGTCTTCCGTCAGAACTGCTGCAGAGTGTGATCGATCGTCTCACTCAATGCGACCTGGCCACTCTAGCTCTAGTACACCCAGAATTGCGCCCGCTTGCCGAAAGATGTCTCTACAAGGATATCGACATAGCTACAATCCCGCCAGATGGACGTGAAATGCAACTCAGCCTACTATATCGTACCTTGATGAGTCGACAAGATATAGCCTGGCAGATCCGCTTTGTAGATATCAGGGTCATGCTTCGTTCGGTCTCTATCGACGTCCCTTCGGCAACTCTCTTTGCCGGTGGTGTTCCTTTCACTTCAACTGTGAAGATCGAAGCAACTGAGCCAGTCCTTGCTGGGGCACTATTGCAGCAGCTATTCAACGTTATATCGCTGACTATTTGTCTGACACCCTACTTCTCAGACGTCTCGAAAAGCAGGGAGGCACTCATGGACCATTGTCTCTTCAGGTTATTCCCTGATTTCGATCCTCGGACGGCACACCTCAAGCCAATTCTGGGACTACAAAAGCTCAAGGAAATGTTCTGGCATGGGTCAGAATTTCACTGGGCTCTTGCAAAGCTCCCTTGTCTCGATCATCCCTATTTGCCTCGAGCCAGCCGGATCCTCGCCGACGAAGCACCATTCGAGACGATTGATACATTGAAAGCGTTCCAATTTACAGCGAGATCGTCAATCATAGGCTCTGAGCCCAGCCAAACCGAACACCTCAAACCTTTCCTCGCGCACATGTCCGCCCTGGAGACTTTGCACATCCAGATCGCAGACTACGAGACGGACGACGGAGACGTAGACAGACGCCGGAACGGACTGTCATTAGACAATCAAGTCACCTTTTCCATTCTCATCGCAAAGCTCAGACCCATCGCCACGACCCTCACACACTTGCCTCTCGACACATGTGGTTTGGGCGACGAAGACAAAGCTACAGCCTGGGTAAAGTATGTCCTTCCATGCGACGGATTCAAACACTTCACTGTGCTGAAAGCCCTCCGCATACCATATCAAGCCCTTTTCGGCCCGACGGTTCTGCTGTCTTCTCACAGCACCGCATCACTAGTAGATCTTCTACCATCGACACTCGAAAATCTTGAGATTGATTATCCCAAGGTCGAGGTTCTAGACTGGCTATCTGGCCTGCCGTTATATCGCAACAACCTACCTGCTCTAACCGCGGTGCAGCTTCACTGCGCGAGTTGTCATGGTGGCGACACGTACAAAGATGTCGCGCTGTTGTTGCATGATCATCCAGTGCATGCAGCCTTACATTCGGTCGGTGTGACTCTAGAGATCGGCTCTCGAGAGCACGATTGGCAGCAAGAGTGGGATGAGTATGATCTCAAGCTGTGTGGTGTGATATCCTGGCTGGAGGCTTTTCTTTCGTCGGAGACAGGTATGAGAAGAGTTATTGGTGATGTACACATCTTGTGCTAATACGTTGTAGGGATCAAGTTCGAGTCATCGCAATGTCCTCGAGCTGCAAATGAGGCAGATGAGGATTTCAGACGATCAGAGTGGGGTCATGTGCTTGAGTGGAGTCCTACTCAGCTTCAAAAGAGAAGAATTTTAGCATCAGTCGGTTTCTGATTCAGATGACGAGGTCAGAAAAAATGCAACGATTCTACGTTACTTTGCCCCACGGTGGATATTATGTCGATCAAGGTTTCGCACCTTTAGAAACTATGGAGTCAGTGATGCATTATATCTCCTGTCCTCTCACACACTGCTTCTATTAGTTGTGCTGGTACCGGTTATGTCGACCCCGTCTGCATGGTCGCCGCGGGCTGGAAATGCAAGCGGTTCGCTCGGCAAGATATGCATAGTCACGGCACTGCATGAAGGTTTCAATTCTTTACTTTTTCTTATTGAGATCGCTAGAATCATTCGTGATGTTCAAATACCTACTCGATACATACATATTTATTCATATTTGAGATGACGAAGCAAGTTGGCTTTGTGTGCAAATGTGCAGCCACAGTCGTCGTTACGACACATGAATGTTGGCTGCTCGACCGTTGCATTATGTGTTGCTCGCAAATGCCGGTTCAGGTCGGCTCTGAGATCGTCTGTCGTGTATGTATGCCTCTTAATAGTGTTCGCGCGCCCGTCGTGCCAATATGCCTCAACCACGAACCTTCAAATGAATACCTTGACGCCAAACCAGACTGCCGATGAAAGAGCTATCACTCGCACAATTTCTCATCCGGACGGATTCAGACTTGAGATGACGATCGGAAAGACGCCATTTTCACTCCCGACCTCTATTCTGCAACACACCAACATACCGCTGCCCCGTATACATTCTGGTGACATGTCTTAGCTGATTTTAGATGCGCTTATGAACAGAAGTATACTGTCGTGAAGGCAGTTGAGCGCAAGGCCGAAGGGTCGGGGTAGGGGGGTAGGGGGATTCAACAGCAATGGCTGTTCAAGAGCTCGTTGAGCTGAGCCGCGACGCTGCATGTCTTAGAACAAGAGCTCTTCTACTCACACAGCGCGAAGTTCGCGCTCTTATTACATGTTTACTATAGAAAGCCCGATCACTGTCATTGCCAGTCCTCCATGTCGTTCACGCCAGCCATATCGATCGCTGTGTCCATAGTTTCAACAGCTGTAGGAACAGGTAGTGATGGCACAACATCGTCCGACGAGGTTTTCCTCTGGCATCGCTGTACGTGACGCAAGAAATTATCCTTCCGTATGAATGTCTTGTTCGGGGTAGGACAGTCTTTATTCGTGCAATAATAAGCAGTCTCCAGAAGAGCTTTATGACGAGTAGCCTTGTGGCGCTCAAGATCCTTTCTGAGACCAAAAGCCTGATCACAGTCGTCGCATACGTACCGCTTATTATGTTTGCGATTGAAGTGATTCCTTTGTTGCCCAGGCGTTCTGAATTCTAGAGAACACTCTGTGCATTTATATGTTGATGGTTGCTCGGCAACGTAAGCATCTTCCGCGACTTTGACTTCGAGAGATCCTTCGTCTGTTGTACTCACGGTCCCCCGGTGTGATTTTTGAGCGTGGTCCCTGAGCTTATCCATACGGTAGAACTCTTTTTTACATCCTGGAACTTCACAGAGAAATAGAGGGTGATCCTCATGTTTTCGCATGTGCCTTCGCAGGTCAGCTGTACGCTGAAAGGTACTCTCACAAAGCGTGCAGGCAATGCGACGATCTCTTATTGTGCGAGTTTCGTCGTCGTCCTGATCCACAATTCTCACATAGCGATCTCTAGATGTTGATATGCTCACGTCCGTTCTTGAAGAATCCTCCAGCGAATGGGATAACTCTGACGTGGTCAAAGCTGAACTGGCCATATCATCATAATCATCATCTTCGTCGTCGTCGTCTTCTTCTTCTAATTCTTCTTCTTTTCCTGTAGCACCTGGGCTTTGACGACGTAGATCAGCGATGGAGGATGCTCCAATTCGAAATGTATCACGTTCTTGTATGATAGATCCCTCTATTACAGGGGTCACGGCCAAATTCAAGGACTTGGCAGATGGTAGGTGATGCCTTCTGAAATGCTTCAACAGAGCATCTTGTCTCTTGAATGTCTTGTAACAGGACTTTTCCTGGCAGTTGTACACCTTGTTGATGGCTGACCGATGTTTGAGTCTTTCATGCCTCGCAAGATTGCCTTTCCGATATTTCCCGCCGAACGTCGTATTGCACATGAGACAAACAAGCAGTTCCGGAGCGCTTTCTGACCCAAAATCAAGTATATCCGAAGTAGCATCTAGGTCATCGAAGACCGAGCCGTACGGTGACTTTGAGGTCTCTATTTCAAACGCGGTACTATTTGTTGACGGATATAAAGTCGTGGGTTCTGCATGACGCGTACCGCCACGGAGGGTTCCGCCATCAGAGACGGAGTACACCTCAGGTTCGATTGTAATAGCAGGTGTATATAACGAGACTGATGGATATGCCCACGGCGCTGACGCGCCGAGAACTTTGTCCATGTCATCATGGACATGCTCTTCCACCATATCAACGCCGGTGGTCATTGCCACGTCTGGCGACGTCGCTGACGTATCGCACTCATATATTCGATCCGTGCCCTCTTCGTCTGGCCAATATATTTGTTCCCAAGAGGTAGCGATGTCGTCTTGTACGCCAAAGTCGTCGGTGTGTTTCGGTAAGGCTCGACGCAGCCACTCATTCTGTACATCGAGTTGGGTCGAGTTATCGACATCGTGGCCCGTGATATGATGTGTACCGTCTGGCAGTTCGAAGCTCATGAAGACTCCAGGCTCGTACTATAGCATGGTAAGCAGTGTTTCTCTTGCGCACCAGGGATGAACTACCCATGGGGATCCGATAGGTGCGTTCGGTTTACACTCTCATATACACCAGCCTCACATGCACAGCAGATTAAAATGTTGACTTTTTCTTTGAAGAAGTTCAGGAGGTACTAGTATGTCGATGTTAATCATAAAGAGCACTGCACATTGTAAGTGAAGATCGATGGTGGTGGTCGTTGCTCGGTTAGCGCAGAAGCTTGGCGGCTTTAGACACATCAGCTGTCATGGGACGACGCGGTTGCGACGCCTGTTAGCGGTGGCTGCCTGACAGCAGACAGGCTTACGCCGTGACCAGCCAGGACCCGATAATTCTTTGTCGGTCACTTCGCGTACGTATTCTCTCCTGCACTGCAAGCGCAACCTGGCACCGACCTGTTCATAGATGTCTGCGAACTAGAGCGAGTATTCCACTGTACTCGCGGTAAAGTGAGCAGCATGCAAATAATATTTTACGAGCAAGGATCCGCGCTGTCGCATGACGACATTACAAGTAGGCCTTCGGTAGAAGCGTTGACGGCAAATGTGATAACATTACAACTCAACTTGCGCCCGATCTGCTGCGCTCGAAACGGTCTAAAGAGTTTCTATAATTCACATCGCAGACCATGTCACTGCTGCCCGTTTCTGTAAACTTACTCTGTGTTGGGCGACACAATTGGTGCCTACGGCCGGCTACCAGCATTTCTTCCTCACAGCAGACTTATGCAATTAGAGTCCGTTCTGCTTTCAATTCATGCCCGGATTACCTCATTTCATGATTTAGATTCGTGTCCGAGCCCAATTCGACCCATTCTCACTGTGAACCTCGGCGATGTCTAATTGGTGGTGCTGCGCAGTCACGGGTAGGAGGACTTCGAGAGCTTGGGCCGCCGCCTCACAGCGGGGAGCGACACCGCACCCCCGATTTGAGAAGTGACGATACTCACGCCCACCCTTCGCCCACTTCTGACCACATCTTTAAGTCTTTGTGTTTTATCCTAGTAGGTTTTGCACCTGGATATTGTATAATTCGGTTCGAGGTAGGCGCGCGCGGGTGCCGTTCCAACAAAGTCGAGGTGGGGTGGAGCTGACGCGATGTGTAGCGTACCAGACTTTGAGCCCTTACCAGTATGCTCTCTATTCGCACAGGTAAGGCATAATAAAGGCTGTCGCATCGGCGGCGAAGCTACGCATGATCGAGATTCGGTTCGTGGAGACTGATGCGTGAAACAGGCACGTTGGCCGCGCCTTCGGTGGTTGAGCCAGGAAGTCCCAAGACAGATAACTTCCCATTACTAGAAATGTCGGACGACTCGTTGAGCGAGGTACATGGCGATTCTGGTGTAGACGGCGGTACTCTTACGGAGGGGCAGATCGATGAGTTCGAGAGCGATTCGACTGTCGTTGCGGAGGAGGCCGAGCGGTATACGGGCGACATACGTAAGTCTATACATTAGCAGTCGAGCATGGATTTGTCAAATACCTTCGTTCTACGAATATTGATGGTCGCATCCGCGGGTGTATATGGCTTGGTGCGGAATGGCGGTAGGCTGAAAACGGAACAGGCAACCACACCTACGAGGCGACCGTGTTCACACCAGAAGACCATGCGTTTGGCGATCTGGAACACGCAGTCGAGGGCCAAGCTACGGTAGCCGAAAACGATGACGACGAGACCATGACGTACGCCGACTCCATGGCAATCATGTCTGACGACAATGCGCTGACGGTGCCCGTCCGGAGGCACATGGCGGGACACGGATGGGACGTGGTGCTTCAGCCTGCCAGCTGGGATTCGACAACTATCGACGTGATGGAGGCTGACGCATGGGCCGCTGCCACCCTAGGAGCTGCCATAATTCTGCCATTTGATGCGGATGAGATCGATCCAAGAGTGACAGGAGATTGACAAAGCAGCCCGAGGAATTTGCCCGAACGCAGATCATCGGCTGGATCAGGACAGCAGGTGGAAGGTGCTTTTCGCGATGCCCTGGGACATTAATCCGATCGATTGGATAGGAGAGGACGGCTCCAGCGATGCGCAAAATCCACTGCCATGAAGCTTCCAGCGTGAGCAGTTGAAACGTGTCGAATACACAAAGGAAGCTCGGTCAAGGTGCTTTCCTGAGGCAGCTTCCAATAGTTGGTAGAGGTTCGGCTTTGGGCTCTCTGGATCGATCCATTTTCGTTCGGCGTTTGGTTATCTCGCATTTTGTTGATGAACTGATGAAGAACTCGGCGCATATATGGTGTTGTACGAGGGAACTTTGGGTTCCATGGTCGGAATGGAATTTCGTTCGAAAAGCGTTCGGTTCAACCAATGAGACATTATTGCCCAACTTTACCGCCTTCACGATTTGGCCCCAAGATCAAAGTGTCCAGTATTGCGCATATTGCTGCAAAGACGAAGTAGTGTGTGGTATATGCGACTTGTGAGAGTTGTTCGCAACAGACAGTGCAGGTGTAGGTATGCTGCGAACATCAGGCTGTGTCCTGCGGGAGTGAGTGTTGTCGGCATGACAATAGTGAGGGACGAAGCTAGAGTCCTCCATGTCCATGCGCCCGCCGCGGAGTATGCCTCCTGCGCCCCAAATCTCAGTATGCCTCAGGGCAGTGGCCCATGCAGATTGATCTACCACATCCACGTCCATCATGAGAACCATCACGACTGCAAGCGATATAGTAGATCGACTCGGACCTTTACACAATCAATATATTAAACTCACTATCTACACAAACATATCAAGAAGCTCGGAAGCTTGCGCATCAGTTTCTCTGCAATGCGAGCGAGACTCACTGATGGTCCATCGAGTCCTCCTCTTGAGCCTCAAGCGTGCTGTCCGTATTCCAGGAACAGTCACCACATGACCCCTTGACTCGCTGTTCTAGTTATTTCAAAGGAACGTCACGAACCCAACGAAGTACATACTGTAACACAGCAGCGATTCTTGAAGCGCATAGATCGCGCTAATTGCGCGATAACGTACTGTGTACGCAGCGAACATGGGTTCACCACTTCCAACCGATCCTAAGTAGCCACATGGACTGCCTCGCGAAGATACCCCTACCATAGGATTAATCAAGTTCGTCTCTAGAGAGCCATTTTTAAGCAGGCCAATTACATGTTGTTGTTGGAGGTCATTACGCCGGCAGGGATGTCATTTCCACTTTTCAAGCACCGGCCGGGCTCTGAACAAAGTTTCGCAAGAGCAGCGCGACCTTGTCAAGAGGGGCGCGAGGCTACAAGAATATGAGGGGGCGATGAAGATCAACTCACGATGCAAATCGGTCCAAAGTAGCCACATGCTACAGGATGATATTTGGGTTACCTTTCACCCTACCATGAGCACACACACACACACCACATGCTCTTGACGGTCGGAGCCTCACGAAGAGTGTCGCATACGCATTTTCCCCTCCATCCTTGATTCTACAGTCTTACACCGGGCATGCTTTCGCATACGTAGTGATGCGGAAGTCTTTTTGGAAGAACACAAATTGTACAGATTATTCGTGAAAATCTCCGTCACAATTCTCACCTGCCCATAGAGATAATCCATCTTTCTCATGCTTGGTTCACTTCTGCTCTTGGGCATGACTTCCACCCTTATGCCTACCAGTAGCAAGATTTAGGTTCAAATCCACTACATTCAAAATCGTTGAAGTGATGCTTTGGTTATGTCCCCTCTTACTCTTCGTATTCCACTTCCCTGCATGACCTGGTGTGTGCTTGGCTGTGGGAAGTTTCAACTTCCAACAAAGTACGAAGAGCGGTACGGTCTACAAGTCTAGTGTCATATCCGTGATTTAAAACGTATCACTGTTTCGTGATGAGTGCGCACATGCATGCGAATATGCAGTTCCGACTGATCGATGCTGAGCTTGTTCACTCTTCGCGCTAACAAGAGAAGATATCGAGAGACACAAGTAAGCAACTACAAGAAAGCGACTATGCACCACTGACATGTCGCTTCGCTATCGGAAACATGGGGTAATGGTGTTGTCGCTAAAGTATGCCTCATGCTCAATCGCATGATCGGGACCGGCATCTTTGCAGATCCAGGAACTATATTCCTGGCCCAGCAATCTTCATCATCACGTACACATTATTCATCGGGCATGGATGGTTATCCCAGTCGTTTCATCGAAATTAAAGACTGTCTACCGCAAAGTCACATAATTACGTACTATGCTACTCTCCTTGCTTTACCCCAGGTACAACGAGTGTGCTCGCAGACAAATAGCGACGTGGACGTCTTGCAAGAGGACAAAGTACCGTAATGGAAGGCAGCTTGTATTCTTATCAGATTCCGCATCGGTAAATGGTTGTTCCGGGTCAGCCGACCATGCTTAGCTTAAGGTTCTAGTACAACATTACCTCAACACTGACAACACTATCTCACCCGGCAGGACACCTTTAGAACGGCTCCAAACGAGTTAGAATACTGAAGGCCCATATGTCGTGTCTTGAAATGTACTGCTCAACTGAAGCAGGCAGTGAACATGAATATGATTCCACTGAGTGTTCATTGGGTGCCAGATCAGAATATCTAACGTAAAATTAGCTGATTCTTTCACATACGACCATAGGACATTGAGAACAGAGCTTCCCGTTCGCTCAGCTGTACTTAAGCAGTGTACCGGTGGACTAGTAGTCAGGTGGGTGACCACTGGCGAATCCCCACTGTTGTATGTTTTTTGCATTTTATGATCAATCTTTTTGCTACCTGTGAGACTCGGAGTTTACGAGATGCGTGCTACGTTTTATCAAGATCAAGGTCACTCAATGCTCTTTGTCATACGCGATGGTTGACAAGAAGGCTCTGCCGTACACTGGAGGCTGGGGCAACCAAATGGCCGTGCCCGGAGACTATTAACAACGCTCCTACTACGTACAGCTTCGCCGCTGTCTTTTGGAACATTTCTTCCTTTCAATTTATATCACTCGATATGCTACCATATTACATCCATATAGGGTTTTTGAGTTCGAAGCGACTTTCATGCTGTGGTTTTGCTGAGACTGTAGCCAATCTAGCTAGCGAGCATCATCCCTATCCTTTGCGACTCCATCATGAAAGTTGGGTAAGTTAATGAGCCACACAGTTCACTCCGACCAAGTTGCGATACTGCACCATGACACTTCAGGGGGGGACAGTTTTGAAGTCCTGGAGGCCTTCGCAAGTGCATACATCTTGAGCAAGATCTAGGATCAACAAAACACTGAAAGCCTCTGGGCTACTAATCAAATTATTTACGTCTCACTAACAGCAATTAGATAGATCCGTGCTACGTTGAAATTTGAGCGTGCACTGGGTGTTTATGCTGTCCCGAACGGAGGTACAGAGTCAAAGTATAGCAGCGTGCAACAAGCACGTATAATGCGCGGTCCTGTTGTGTCTCATCACTTGTTGCTTTTGGCAGCAAACATTGCGAAACAAGGCACGAAGTGACCTTGATCTATAGATGATTACTATACTCCACCTAGTGACGTTGTAGTAATGCAGGTAGTCGTGCAGGCGGTGGTGGTGATATAAGTGATTGAGGGTTCGTCAATTGCTACTTACCTTAACTTTTGAGCCACTCTCTTGGTTGGCCAATGGCAATCCGGGACATTTGACCCATCAATTTCTATGACTTTGTGTTCTCCATTGGGTTTAAAAGCTTACGTTGGAAGCAACAGATAGAGGACGACGTTGGCCACACAATTCCTGAGCTGTACAACGATCTGCGACTCTTTTCCGAGGCCGTAAGTACGCCAGCAAATGTACAAAGTCAGCGCAAATCGTAAGATTTGGTGCGTAGCGATCGTAACCCCGAATCATGCACTAGCAATGAGCACTACTATCCACCTCTCCCCCCTTCGCTGTGGAATGTTTGAGCTGCAAACTCACTTCCGCGACCTTGGTCGGCTGTGATTACAACTCATCTGTCCAGGAAAGTCCTATTTTCAGCTGAGCTGACGATCGTCTTTCCTCTGTAAGCCACGTCGCCCATTAGCTACAGCACAAGCCGCGGTCCGCCCTGTCTGTGCGCTGGCGATCCAGAGAGTCCGCTAATGCTCACCTGGGCACCATGCTATTGTTGCAAGAAGAGAAGAGAAATTTTTGTGACGCGACAGTGCGCGACATAGATGCGAGCTTTACTGAAGAAAGGAGAGTTGCAGATGCTGGGTCACCCAGGGTAACAGAACTCCAGAACCTCGCAGCAGCCGAAAGCACGCTAAGCTCAACCGGGACTAAAGTTCACTTCCTTCGTGCGACTTCGTGCTCCCGAATCAACTGCATCGCTGTCTTCGCTTCTGAGTCGCGCTGGTCCAGATCTCCACGCAATCTGCTCGCTAATATATCGTTAGAACTTTGTTTGGAAAACCCACTGCCTATCAAAATTACCTGTGCCTCTTTGATGATGATGCAGGCGCAAAAATGACGCTCTGTCTAATACGGTTGACGGGCAGCTGAGACAAATACGAACGAAGATCGCATTTAACTTTCGCAAAGTGGGCCGCCCTGACGCATTTCCAGTGCGGCTGCCAATGTATCCATTGCTCTCCTCACGACAATAGTAACGTTCTAGGTCAGTCTATGTATTGCCGTCCTTCTCTTGCTAATGTCTTGAGAAGGAGCCGTCCAAATCTCTCAAACGTGGCTAGGAGGGCAACTTTTCCTTCAATGTCCTAGCATTTTCCGCAGTCAGGATGAAAGATCTTCGACCGCGCTTAATGAAAGCCATAGCTGCAGATCTTAGATGCTGTATTGTAAGCTAATAAGTTACAACACATCAGACTCTTGCATTAGCGTTATTGATACAAAGCCTCTTAAGCGAAATGGCTTTTCGAGAAGAGTTCTTAAGGTACCCAGGTACATTCCACCGACAATGTTGTACTTTGGACTGCAGCATTTGCTAAGTTTTCGGACATTTCGCTAATCGCTATGCGTCTCCTCGCTCTCTTCACGTGGACATTGGCCACAGTTTCCGCCAATCCCTTCCCTGCACCTATGCCTACCGACCCTGCAATTGAGAAGCGTGCCCCGGACTGCAAAGCTGTCAATGCTGCTCTTACGATCCTGAAAGCTCTTGGGCCACCAGCGACATCCTTTTGTAGCTCATACCTACGTGTCCCAACTGCTGCTACCACCACGTTTATTGCTCCTGCTGCAACAGTGTACGAATGTATAGCATGCCACGAAGAGAATCAGCTGCTGATAAATGCTTAGCACGGTAACAACGTCGACGCAAACTATAACCAGTGGTCTCTGTCCCCAAGCCAACAAGCGCGACGAATTCATCATCGAGCGGACGGCGAATTCTATATATCGTCGACCTGCCAACAAACCGCTGCAAAAGCGAATCGATATACCAGCCCTATCAGCCTTTGCGGCATCCAAGCTCTCGTCCGGATGCAGCTGCCTAAGCATAACACCTAAGAAAACGGTAACCACAACTTTCAACCCCCCAGCCCAGGTATGTATTCAGGACGGCAGTATCGTAGTTTCACTTCATCTCTGACTCTCTAGACTACCAACGTCGTCGCCACTACAACAGTTTGCGCGGCCTGTAACCCGCCAGGTGGGGCTTGTACGATCGACAATTTCATTCAAGCCTGCTGCAACGCCCCAGACGGTTCCGTAGGGTGTTATTTCCCAGGCGGAGACCCATATGCCGGAATATGTTTCAACTAGATAAAGAGTGCTAGTGATAGTACGCTCGTACCTGGAACTTAGCCTTCAAACGAACATAAGCCATAAATGCGCTGTCAACGACATGTAGTCAATGTATCAAGCGCCATAATCTGACCCAAAGGACAAGTGCACGATGAGTCCATTCAACATATCACCGATCACACCCATACCGCCCCAAGTTTAAATTATTGTTCAATACATCGTCACTCTATTGGGGTATATAATCTAATCCAAGATATCTGCTTCCGACTTCGCACGTCTAATACTCCAACAGTTGCGCTCTGCACCCTACTCCTTCTCCTTCGCCTTGAATACCCTATGTCTCGCCAACAACTGACTGATCATAAAGTGCGAAACGTCTTCATCCGCCCAGTATGCAAGGTGACTCGCGATACTCGCTAGGAGGGAAATATCGAACGCCTAAACATTGTGTTAGCATTTTCCCGTAGAAGCTTTGGATGAAGAACCTTGACTTACTCCTTCTTGAATACTATAATCCACTCTCCCATTCGCGTTCAGATTCCTCACTTTGGCCTCTTCTTTCTTGAGTTTCCGACTCTTTTCCTCCAGCTCTTGCCACTCGAGATCTTGTTCCGCGCGCGTAGACCCTACGTCGCTTGCCGCGCTGCTCTTTCGCCGTTTCTGAAACCCAGCAAACAGCGTCTCGACTTCCGATTCGATGAGCGTGGGTGGATGTTCGCCGTCTTCCCCAGGCACGATAGTTTCCTGACCAAGTCGTTTCCGGCGCTCCTCATTGATGAAGGCGGATGCAGGTTCATTGAGCTCGGGGAAACCTGGTTGGGTGTTTGCGGATCCTGGGCCAAATGAGAGAGGTCGGGAGGAACGTTGGCCCTGTGCGGGATTGCCAGAGTTGGCAATTTCGGTGCCAGAGATGCCGAGACTGCGGTTCAGGAGAGCGCTGCCGATGCCTGAGCCAAGGGAGCTCCAGAAGTCATTGACGCTTTGGTTGACACGAGATGTGATGCCGCCGAGACCTTGGGAGGCAGGTGCGCCGAAGATGCCTTTTTTGGTGTATGGGAGAGGTTGCGCTTTCAGGCCGGCCATAGCAGGGGATATTAATGGTTCTATGCGGTAACTGATGGGGTCAGTAGGATGAAAAATGTTGAATATCTGTTTGCACAGTGGTGAGGAGGTTGTGATGTCGAATGCATGTTCTTGCTCGGCAGCTGTGGCAGAAAAGGGATCATCGAGCGGATCTCCGGGAGTCTTTGGTGAGACGAATGTCTTGGAAGGTCGGGCAGAAATGGTTCGTCCTTTCAACATTTGGAAAAGACCAATCGGCGAGCCTTGGCCAGATTAGTCGGGTTATACGTTGATATAGGAGTGAGTCAACATACCAAGTGCATAGAAGTCTTCTACTTCGAAGTCGAGCTTCAGACCTTCCTCTGTGTGGCGTCGGTGCTTGCTCGACTGAGAGCTTGCTCGTGCTTGAGCGTCTTTCTGGATGCAGAGAATGTCGAACATGATGGCTGAACCAAGCGAATGACCAACAAGGCTGACTTTCCCCTTGAATCCAGGGTTGCGCTCCTTGTAAAGGCGGTAGACTCGATTCATCTCATTCACAACAATCCGCGATATGTGACCTTTGTATGCTGGACTTTGATACAGCAGGATGTCGAGTGCTAGGTCGGTAAGAAAGTTCCGCACCGCTGGCACGCCCTCTACCGTAATGTCTTCGAGATCAGGATACTCGTGATCTTCGTGATCGAGATCGCCAAGATCATGTTCCTTGCGATTATGCTTCAGGCTTTGTTTCGGAAAGTCAAGCAAATGCCGCCAAACAATGGGAATGACCTGAATGCGGTTGTTCTTGGTCTCTGAGTCTACTTCGGCGTTCAAAGCTTGTAGATCAGGCGATGCTCCATACACTGACTTCAGCGACTTGCGCATTGTGTTCACATCGTGGATGAAGTTTATGAGTTCCATGCGCATGCCGAGCCGCTGCCCGATGCCGTGGGTGATAAGCAGTAGATGTTCGATCTCGCGACCTTGGTCTCGGCTGTCCTGGTTCTTGTAATCGTCTCGCATCTCTTTCTCCTCGCGTTTGCGAAGTTCCTCTTGTTGTTCCCGTTCGTAGTCGGTCTTCGACGAAGTCATCAAGGATGACACTTGTCGCTCCAAATTCCGCCTCCGCGTCTGAGTCGGCGACTCTGCCCTCGTCTCATTGTCGGTCCCTTCAGCGTCGGAAGAATTTCCTGAACCATCTGTAGTTGCTCCCTTGCCGTGATCTGAGCCGTATGCCATAGAAGGTGTTGCGGGGCGGTCTGCATCCTTCATGACATCGCTTTCTTTCTTGGAGCTGGGCTGCTTCTTCTTCTCCTTAATGTCTTTGTAACCCCGCGTATACTTGTACCCAGCAAAATGCGCACCTCCAGCAAACCGCTGGTACAACGTGCTTCCCATGCGCGACCACATGTCGTCTGTGAGCACCCAGGCCGTGTTCTCGTCTTGGTACGTAACGGTCGAGTTCATGTGCGCGCCAAAAAGTCTGTGTATTCGCGGTGACTCAGGAGGCGGTGGCATTGCTGTTGCATCATCGGGTTTCAGCTCAGCTTGCGGCTTGTCTGCCTCTTTCCGTAGGCTATCGAAAGACGTCTTGGGTGTGACTGGGTTGGAATTAGAATCTCGGTTAAGCCTTGATAATTCCTTGCGGTGGTCGTCTCCAATAGCAGCGCCTATTGAGATTGGTCGAGTACGAGGTTGAGAGACAGATCGCTTCTCTTCTGGCTTGCCAAATCGCCAAGGCTTAACTTTTAGAAATCCTTCCTCGAGCTGCATGGCCAGACTCTCGTCAACAGCCTCACCGTCGGTGGTGAACCACGAGCCCCTCTTGACATCGTATACCGGGCCTAGCCAGTATGCAGGGGCCAGCTCTCGTGTCTCAATTTCGACATCGAAAAGGTAGTCTTCATTGACCGATACTTTGGCGGTGGTCGCTTTCGGCGAGCTGCCATCTCTCTCTGAGGTGGTGGGGCTTGCACCGAGCTTCTTGTTCTCCGCAGCATCAGCTTCGTCGGCCGTCTTCTGGAAAGCGGCTTCGATGGCGGTCGAGTCGCTCTCGCTGAAGGGTATCCACTTCTTCGGCTTCGGCAGGGCTGCATCGCTCGGTGCGAGACCGTGGGCGGAAAGCGGCTTCCTCTTGGGCACATCCACCGCGTGGAACCACCTGACAGCTAGCGGAGGGCAATCTGGCGGGTACCTCTTCGAGCTCAGTCTGTTCCTCCTATCGACAATGTGGTCTCCTCCCCTTTGTGTGCCCAATACAGCTGACTCTCTCTCCTTCGCCTTCTCCTTGTCTCTTTCTGGCTCACCAGTCCTGGGTGTCGACGGTGGTTTCGGCGTGGTGGCTCGCGAGCCCCATGGCGACAGATTGGCGAGGAAGCCCTGCTTGCTGTCTGGTGCAGACATTCTGTCCAATGGCGGGGTATCACCGCCGCCACGGATCTTGTGAAGCCAGGTTGTAGCGCTGTACCGTGACGTCTGTCGCAGGGCTCGCGGACGACGCGTAAATCGTATAGGTGTGCGGGGCGGACAGAAGGAGAGGATTCGAGGAAACGTGGTGGGCGGTTGCTATGCGGAGGATGCGGGCAGAGAAGATGCTGGAAACGGGCTAGAGTGCATGGAACATGTGTCAAGGCCAGCAGGTGTGGAGCTTCAGATGTCTTGCACATGCACATGCATCCTGCCCTGCACGCGAAGTTCGGGAGCTTTCCGTGTCACTCACGTCACAGGCCCACTCCGGCGGGTCCTGGCCGTTGGCGAGCTTAGCGTGCGGGGCTCTCCGCTCTATGATACCATCTACCATCCCAAGCCTCTCTGGATGAACATGCAATTGACGGGTAGTGTACCATTGTTGGACTCGCAATGGAGCTCTACCGTCCAAGGTCGTCTTCCATCCCGCGACATCTCCGCCAAATCCCGGCCAACCAACGATTTACAGTAGCTGATGCTGCCCAACTGAAATTGAAGCTCCAAGCTCTCGATGACAAGCTCGAGCGCGAAGCCGACATTGACACCCTCAAGAGCGCGTGCCAGGGACGTCCCTTCCACGAAGAGATATACATGGACGGCTCTGAACAGTTCTTCATGCTTGTAAACTCCGTCATGCGACCCGACCTTATCCCCGACGTCTACATTGAAGCCTATGCGGCCGTGCAGCAAGGGCGGTACCACCTAAATCAGTACAGGGTGTCCGACTTCAAGAAAGGCGTCGACCCTACCTTTTCAGAGATACGCGGTCTTCTGGGCAAAATTGACGCCGTCTGCGGTACCAAGCTAGACGCGTCGTATCGAGCGCTGGAGGATGAAGGCAAGTGCCAACATGTCGCTCCTTCCTAACTAACGTTGAGCAGTCAAGCCCTTCCCGTTCCTTCGCTTGCCCGCTGAGCTCCGCCTCGAGGTGTATTCACATATCGTTCCTCGCGAAGCCCACATCGCTGTTCTCGCACAAGCCCAGCCGCATCGTGACCATAAGCCTCCGCGGTTGCGCCTTGATCTCCTGCGTGTCAACCGCCGGTTGCATGATGAAGCCACAAAGTACTTCTACGAGAATCGAACACTATTCATGGTGGCAGCCCGTGACAAGGGAAGCGAATTGCTCAGTAACGAGTTTGTCTCGCGTTACTACGAGACTGTGGCTGTAATGAGCGCGCCCACGCGACTCCTGTTCACCAAGCTTGAGCTCCAGATCGGCTACTTTTCCAATCAGATATTCACCCCAAGACGCTATCAGAACGTGCCGTCGGCCGTATCACCGATGCAGCAAATGTTGACCCTCCTTCCCAGTCTTACCTCAATCGTCATCTCGTTTGGACTGGCGCCTGCACAATTGATGGGCTCGAATGACCGCATCATCGCGCAACGGAACGATACCTTGAAATGGCTGCTCGAGAACATACCGCAAAAGATTGAGGTTTTGTGGGATGAAACAATAACCTCGCCTCTTCCAGGGCGAGTGGAAGATCCCGAACTAGCAGCGATCATGCGTAGTAGAGGTCCGCTGAAGCAGGGTGAAAGTGTAGCCACGCGACTCGAGGTGAAGAAGCGTGAGAAGATTAGGCAGAACTTCTTTCTCGATAGATCAAAGTAGAGAATTGGCTCATGGCCCGAATACTCCACAGCTGTTATGCGAGCGTTCGTTTGAGATGGACTCCTTCACGACTCACGTGCAGGGCAGCTCCAAGGGATCAAAAATAGACAGCAAACACGACCTGTCACTTTCACTTTCACTTTCGCAGACGATAAAGCCCAATCAACTCGCACTGTTTCCTCGTATTCTGGCACCCGCTCCTCCACCTCAACAACGATGTCAACCATGGATCCCGCGAATGTGCCACTGCCTGACACTCTAAGAGCTGACGATGTCATAACACCGGACGCAGTCGAGTCGCCTTCGGCAACAGAATCACTCCTCGCTGCGTCATCTACTCTACCTGCTCTCAATCTCAACAATAGCTTTCTCGCTCCCATCTATCGTTGCGTGAACGCGACCGCGGAAGCTATCGTCCCCGGGCCTGTACGCCAAGGTTGGCATATTCTCTTCACCACAGCTCGCGACAAGTACATAGCCTCTCCAGCGTCTTACCGCTATGGCGGTCCCATATGCGCCTTCCTCGCCGCCCTTGCCGAGTATCAGCAACCCGGCTTCCTCCCACGACCAGACACAACCTCGAATGCCATCATCGGTCTCCTCTGCGCGATTGCGCTCGTACTCGGCATACTCGCGCTGCAAGAATATGTGGAGACGAAGAAGTGGCCGTGGCAAGATGAGGGCTGGGTGTGGCCATGGGAGGCATGGCTCTGGGGCGAGACAGTGTACGACCTCGGTGCTAGTACGACGACTGATGTGAATGGCGTCGTGTCGCCAGCTAGACGGGCAGAAACATTCTCTCTAGGGACACCGCTTCGTGAGCCATCTTCATACACACCCGAAGGCAGTCCGAATTACAGCTCCTTGTTCACAGCTGTGCGCCACAACACGACGCCTTGGAGCCGTACCAACGACAACATCTCCATGCCTCCACCTAACGCTTCGAAGCAGCCGATCATCATCCCGCCGACGCCTCAACTCCCGCTTGGTATGCGACCAATATACATCTCGCCGCCGACTCCCGCACAAATCCATCATTCCGGTCTCTTGGGTGAGTCTCCTGGACCTCGCGCGCTCAAGAACTTCAACGGCAGCGGCAATGCGTTCTTCGAACGCGCAAAGAGGCTTAGAGAAGTGGACGAGTGGTCGAAACCTGGGCCACCGACTAGTAATCTAAGGACGGGTTTGGCGCAGAGGATGCTGGAGAAGCAAGTGCTGGTAGAGCGGAGCATGGAGGGTGGAAGTGATGCGAGGAATGAAGTGCATGAGGCATGAAGGAAGCGGCTCGAGAGCTTTTTGGTGGATGTGGGTCAGGATGCTGGGGAGGAGGGTGAGTCTGGAGCCGCCGAATAAGGTGAACGAACGAGGCGAATATAGATGGGTAAACGCAGCATGCAAAGCGCATGCTGAAGCATCGATACGGCGTGTGCGAGCAATGCTGTATAAGATAGCAGCACGAGATCCGGATTACATATCTATGGCCCATGCCTACAAAATTCACGACATCCATCTCCCAACCTAATTTAAAACGCAGACGGCCGTCAGGGAGGTGGTAGGCGCACGTATAAATTGCCAATGTCATCGCCACGGGTCTGGATTGATGTGAAGTACATCTGAATAGCTATTCGTGGTCAAAACTGACGCCTCATGGGCTCAAAGCAGCTGTCTTCATAAGAAATGTAGAATTCGAATGTAGAAAATCTAATGGAATTCAGATTGTGTATTGCTTTCTGCTCCATACTACTACCTAAGTATGTTAGCCTCAGCCGGGACCTCTCTTTTCAGCGGAATGCCAGGAATCATATATAAACAATCCTATTCCTGTCCCACACTCTTTTCACACATCAATTTACGTCCAGGATTCGGTGAGCCTCCGTCTTTCGGCTGTGCGTCGCTATCGCTGCATCCACCCCGAGGATGAATGCTACATTGCGTTTGATGTCAGTTGTCCAGTGAATTGGACACGCCAGAGTTGAAAACGTACAAAAGAGTATTTGTGACTCGCATTTTCGTGCTTGCGAATGGATGCTTATTTCAGCACGTGGTCTTCACAGGCAGTGCAGCACGAGAGTGCCAAAATGGTTGGTAGGAGGAGGGAGCGCTTTTCACAGAAGACCTAGGATTCGTCGATCGTGTCTAGAAATTGGGAATTCGTTTACGCTCAATTATACAGCTCACGATGTTTGCTGTGCGTGTGGCGAAGCAGAAGGATTCGTGGACCTACGTGGACTACGTGGGAACGCCCTCTCCAATGAAGTTACGACCCCGCCTTTGGGCGCGGTCGCCAGCGGACCTACGAGGCAAGACCTGCCTTGCAAGGCACCTTTGTTCACCCGTTGCCTTTCCAATAAGGTCTTCCGCAATACCTCCAAGGTCTCAGCCTTTGCAGGCTGACCGGACTTTTCTGGGGGAGGGGGAGCAGGGGTTGATGTGACCTCAGCGAACGCGCAAACGATAAAGCAACCGTACGAGGCATCACAGAACGTATCCCTGAGTCACACTGCCCATATTTCATCTGCCTCGTTTGACTTTATCAATGGACCCTGTCAGCGCTGTCGCGTCCATCACGACTCTTGTTGCTCTTGCGAAGGAAATTGCCACCATCACCACCGACGTTGTTAACGGCGTTCGTTCGGCGCCTCAAGAGCTTGCCCAAGTACAAAATAACGCATGTCTCATCTTTCTCAACCTCAAATGTATGGAAACCGCTTTGAATCAAGCCGATGGCGTGCGCGCTCTTGATTCGGACGAGGCCTGGATATGGCACCAGGCACTTACCGTAGCGAAACACAACATGACTTTCATACACGAAGAATGCAAGCTGCTCATTCAGAGAAGGGCAGGAGGAAAATCAAGGCTTGTATGGGCGATTCTGGAGAAGAAGAAGGCTGAAGGCTACCTTTCGCAACTGCAGCATACGCAAAATAGCCTTGGGGTGATTCTGCAGGTCATCAGTGTGTATGTCCCAGCAGCCCATACGAGAGGACGAAGCTGACTTTCCGAAGAAAGCTGACTTTCAAGGTGTTTTCACAGGTCGAGCGCCAATTTGAACAAACAGAACACGACCTCACGCTTTTTCAGGGAGATCAACGAAATAAGAAGCTAGGCTCACTCCGCCAATTACAGCCAGCAGATCCTACCTGGCAGCGGGTAACATCGTCGCGGAGCCCCCGAAACCTGAGCGTGATCAGGCTCTCCGAGTTTTGGCGTTGGTTGCTCGCATGCGAGCTCTTCGTCTTAATGTCCAGCAGCGCGTCCCAAAAACGCTACGATTGTTATGTTCGACTCACAATTCCCGTAATAATGGGCAAAGTGGCTATTATGATGGCACTATCCTTTCAGCGACCAGCAAACACCTGGAGTAATCTTGTCATCTTTGGCGGTCGCTTACACGCAGTCAGATATATTTCAGAAGAGTCAGATGCGGTTGTCGCATGTAAGAAAGGAGATACACTCGCTGTTCGAGATCTCTTCGAGAGTGGAAAGGCATCCCCAAATGATATGTCGGTAGAAGGAAAGTCTTTGATCTGGGTACGCTCAACTATGGGACTACTCGAGTATTACTGATCATGCTAGTATGCGACACAAGGAGGCTCCATCGACCTCGTTGAATATCTAATCGATAGGGGCGGCACAGTGACGCCGTGAGTATGCGGCAGAGACAAATCTAGAAAATAGTCGTCTGACAAATGAGCTTAGGGGAGGCTTCCTCGCTGCAGCTTACTGGGGACAACCTGCCATTGCCAGATTGTGCCTGCGCACCGGAATCGATATCGAGGTCATGGCAAGCAATGGCCACACAGCCGCGCTGTGTCTCTTCGGCTCCTCAAGAATTCGGGGCTCACAGTCAGAGTTCATTGAACTTCTCGGAAGCAAGTCCTTCAGCCTATTCGACGCTCATGATTCATGTGGATGGACAGCCTTGCACCGTGCGGCCGCATTTGGTACACGTGAAGATGTCAATGCACTCCTGAGAATGAAAGCCTCCGCTAACGTTTTGACATACAATTTGCAATGGACACCACTGTCCTGCGCCGTATGTTTTGGCAATGTTGACGCAATGCAAGAGCTGTGGGGCTGCTATGAGAACCCCAGCGCGATGACGGACTTACGGGGCTGGAACCTGCTGCACATAGCGGCAGGTGCTGGAAGATTTGGGGCCATTCCCTTCCTGCTCGATCACGGTGTCGATGTAAAAGCTGGTAGCAAGGCAACATCGCGGCATGTGCCTCCGCCGCTGGAAGGACGTTCGGTCACACCGAGCGTTGTTGCTAAGGCATGTGGCGAAGGCGCCTATGAGCAATGGTGCGAAGTCCTGAGTTCTAACGGTCACATGGCAGACACATTGCCTGTGAATATTGAGTGGGGAAATGGATACAGCAAAGCTCGATACGGTGGTTGCGAGTGTTGTGAGGGATGGTGCTTCAGAGACAAGATAGGCAGTCACTAGTGTGGATACCGCCTATTCTGAGTGCTAGACTAGACTTACTTCTTACTACGCGAGCAGTAGAAGATGTTTCCCGCCTCGCTCGCTTTAGGTAAAGACTTCTACAAACTCCTGTTATTGATTGCTAAATAGGTAGTACTTATGATGCATAGAGTAGCACAAAAGGTCTCCTATCATTGTTCAATACACATCCTTATTATTTTGCTCACACGCCGGGGAATGGAGCTCTATCTGGATGAGGAATGTCAAGATCTGAAAGTAGAGCTGCATCGCAAGGAACCCACCCCAAACACGCTGCCATTGCCGAACGTCTAATCTGATCGAAGATATGGTCGTCCCTAGACCTTGCTGTCACAAACACAATCTTTTGGAAAACAAAGGGATGGATTAGAGACGACAACATGATCGCCGTGGCAATGCCCGCTTTTGTGCACTAATGGGTGCATTTTGATGCTCACGGCTTTAGGTTGTTTCTGCAATTATACCTTCAAGTAGGCGGGCACCAAGTAGGACTCAAAATATGAGGAGGCTGACTTGCATTGAAGTTCTCTTATCTCTGCTGGGCATCTTAGTAAAGTGGGAATGACGGCATTTGGGTGTGGTGGGTGGAGTGTTGTGCGAAAGCTTGGATTGCTTCAACCAGGTCGGTGGGTTTAGATCTTCGCGTTTCGCACGCCGTGATCCGAGGACCCCTACCATACCATACATTTCGTTGCCAGGATTTGCAGAGAGTCGAATCAATCACTCCCTTCCTCTCACGTTCAGCAAGATTCGGTTTCATCGTGGCTTTCACATGCTCCTTACACCCTAGCTAGCAGTAAACGGAAGCAATTCTACGGCAATACAAGCAAGGTAGCGACCCATACCCCAACTCCTTCGAATCGCCGTCATCATGAATTGGCGGAGTATTCATTAGCTGCAACCGAAGACGTCGAGAGCGCCCCTAGGACCAGATCCAACCTACTTTTGAACCAGCGTCCCCCTCTAGTTTCATCACATCGCAGGTACATATCCAAATTCAGATAAGAACAAACGCATCTGCATCCGATTCATCTCAGCTAACTGCTTCGCCGCGCATAACACCTTCGAGAAAGCACTGTCCTATGATGGTAGATGCGGCCATTGGCTCTCTTTGTCGTCACAACGGTGCAAAACGCCAAACAAGTCCAGACTACCCGTTCCACTGAGAATTGACGTAGCCGTCATGACTGGAATCGTATCCAACCCTGTATTGTAGTCGGGTGTAATGAGGATGCATTGGTCGTTTAGAAGCCCTAGGAATGCAAATATCTTGTCATGGGGCTGTGAAGTCCGGTAGCGAGGGGCGAATGTAGAAAGGGTGTAGTAGAAGCAAGTGTGTGTGTCCCCAGCACCCCAGCATTGCTGCCTGAGACGCATGATTTCACTAAGGACCAAGTATCCGGCTTATTGCCTTATGCCGCAATGCTCCTCCTTCCCCCGCTCTTTGCGGTCTTCGATATTCCTGGCTTTTCGAACCACTGACCAAAGAGCGTTTATATCGAACGCAATCGACCCCAGGAGACAAGTAGCTGCGCGGGGTAATACCGATTTTTGGATAACCCAGGCCCTGCTGAACCATGGCAATGGCAATACTTGGATGGATGCTTGCCCGCAGTCGATGGTGCCTTCGGTGAGGAGTGGTTGCACTTCTAGCGAGAAGTGATCGAAGGTCTGTTCTTTCTGAATGGACTCTGAGGCAAGTTGGAGTAATGGTGCCAAGTACGGCAGATCCGCAATCTCATCTCCCAGCCATATCAGCACGCGCTGTGCCTTGCTGTAAATCCTGCCCATAATTTCTACTTGCTGAGAACGTTCTGTTATATTGCTCTTGTCATACAGGCCTGATCTATCCAGAGATAGCCGGTCTGGGATTGAGAACAGAGATGCAAGAGGGCATTTTCTAGATTTGGTGTAATACCAAGCACCGTCTGGGTTGATTGAAGCACCAAGGTATGAGATTTGTCATAGTCACCCCATACATGGGAGATTGCTTCATAGGCTGGCGCAACATCCAGTGGCGTTTCAATGAGATCATATGCTTGGTCCGGGCCAGAAGCTACACATAGCTTGTGGAGCCGAATGTGGCAGAGGGCAGGCATCGGCCGATAACGATGTGTTGCGAGAGGAGGGGACATTGCTGTTATGGTAAAAATAGCGGAAGGAATATGAGAATTTTTACTCCAAGGATTTGCTGAAAGGAAGAGAGTGTTGTGGGACGGGAGGCTGATGGGCTGTTATGTGTTAAGCCAAGATTCTGGCGTATGATACGAAGTAGTGTGACCAGATCGAGCCTTGGGAACGGGTAACCGTTAGTGAAGAGACCTAAAGGGGGAGGCAAGCCTCGTGTGCTTGTAAATTTTATGGTTGGTTCTTGGGGAGTCAGTGTCAGGGAGAACTAGGCGGGTTACTAGGAGACGATATGAGGGGACGATGATTAATAGCGGGGGGTCTTGACGCTAATGCAGATAGAGGGAGCTATAAGTTGAGCGCGAATAGTAGCTAAGTATAGATATAGTACTAAAAATTAAACACGAATCTACACGTGTCGTGAACGCGCAGTCTTAAAGGCGGCAAAAACTTGATCATAACTGCAAAAACATACAACAGCGGGGATTCGCCAGTGGTCACCCACCTGACTACTAGTCCACCGGTACACTGCTTAAGTACAGCTGAGCGAACGGGAAGCTCTGTTCTCAATGTCCTATGGTCGTATGTGAAAGACTGAGACAGTTTTACATCCTATAGCCCTCTCGGTCTATGATACTCCACAATAACGAGACGACCAGGTATCCACTTTCTACTGTTCACCAAAAGCAACCTCGCAAAACTAAATATGTGCACTAGGCCTCGCAACTACAATGTGCTCTTGCCTAAAGGGCGTAGCATTGAAATTCTCGGAAATAGTACCCATTCAATGTTGCAGCTGGAAAGTAAAATTGAAGTCTAAGTACACACGGAAGAATAGCCATGCCATTAGCAAACTCGTGACTACAATGTTTGAGAGCTGCTAGATGGGAAATATTCCTAACCCTTATCATTGTGGAGATGCCAGTTCCAGCCACGCGAGTGAACTCGAGGCAGACAGATGAGAAAGACATCTTGCATCGTTCCTATCGGCAACACTCATATTTGTGTAGTAATGTATAATAGACGTACCATAGTCCCGTATCAGTGCTATAACGTCGTTTTCACGTCATACAGAACATGGCAATCTTATGCCTATTCAAAATTCGCTTAAGCAACCAAATCTTCATTTAAATACACACTATCACGTCCACCACAAGGTAATATCATTAATCAGATAGTTACGTGCAGCAGTAGTCTCATGTATCAGACTGCCTCCTTATACTGTAGTCATAACAGTATAATAAAAGGCTCATCGCCGCATTTTGAGCACCAGGCTGCCCGGCGATTGGAAGATAGAGAACACGAGGGAGTGGGAACTAAGGAATGACTGTGTAATTTTCAGGTCCATAATCCAGCCACGCCTTGCTGGTGAAATAGCATAGCTGAGATATAAGATATAAAGAGGACGATGTGTTCACAAAATGGATCACTTCTGCCCCTGGGCAGGAGGGATTATCAGCGAAACCACGCACAAGTATTTTGTGCAATTTTTTCGCTTTTCTGCACAATAATGCACCGCTTTGTGTGGTGTATCAAATGACCAATGAGAAATTGCGCTTCCTAAGGGAAGAAGAAAGAAGATAGTACTTGGTGCTCAGTCCCCGAAAAGAAGAGGCAGACTTCTACACCAGTTGAATAATCACTCAATCTGAAAGAACACTATGACACTATGTGATTGGCTACTATCCCTGGATTTGCGCTGTCTTGGTCTTTCTCTTACTTGGCTTCTCAGCTGATCCGTGCAGCGGTTGTGTTGTCAAAGCACCCAACATATTCGAACGGCAATGTGCATTGGAAATAGAAGAAACTAGGGAATATTTTATTATGATAGACTGGTATTATACTTTATGGACAAGGGAGGCAAAGCTTTTCTACATTGATGTCGTAGGCACGCAGTATTTGTGGTAGAAGCATGAGGAATGGTAAATTGGCTCTCAAGCACCTCGGTGCAAGTTGCTTTCAAGAAACGCTATGCGAAGCGTGTTATAGTTCACGAAGTACCTCCTCGTTGTGTGCGCAGTGTCGCATATTTTGAACTTTGTAGTTGAACTTGTTATATGGTTCCAGTTTGTTGAAGTTGTGGCAGCTGTGGGAGGCATACGGGGAGGAGGGCGCGCATGGCCCCGCAAGGCTGACGAACGCACGTCCGTCAAGCCACGGCCCGGTAACCAATTGCGTTTGAGGAGGGCCGCAGACGTAATGAAACAGCCAATCAAGAATCGTGAACAATGGAGATTCGCCCACAGGAGGCATAATGTTCGAGGGGCGCACTTGGGGAGAAGGACCTTTCGTTGTGCTCGACCGGTATGTGGCAGAGGGCATTTTGAAGGACTCCTCCATGGAATTCACCTACATCGCGCCCACGCGCCTGTCTCTTTCGACCCCGACCGAGCAGTACCTCAGCAGCTTATCTATACTCGAAAACTTTACCATCGAATGAGGTCTGCCACTGTTCAAGTTAAGATTATCGAGCATGGCGACCGTGGTGGGCAACAACGCCTGAGATCAAATCTGATTGGCTGCAAAGTCCAAGCTTCCAAAACCTGCCCTCTCTTGACCAGTACGAACTCAGAAGATTTTTAACATAGATTCCAACCAAGCCTCCAAGAGCTTTTGAACCCTTCGGTGGACAACCCATGGCCAAACAAAAGAATAGCGTCGTCATCGCACATGGTCTGCCTGTTGATATGTCGCCCGCAAATAGTTGACTTCCGCCTGAACATGAAGGGGCATCTAATCGTTCCAATATCGTCTCTGGAGCATGGTCTGCTGTAGCAGCCCCTACGCAGCAATGGTGGTACCGAGATCGTTTATTTGAACGACCATTTGGGATTTTGCCAATTCGAAGTGGTTCTCTCTATCGGGCTGGTCCTCGAGAACGCCATCGATATTTGGTTGCTCTGGGTCCTCCAAGAAGTCAATTAGGATCGTCTCATAGCCTCCCTCATCCGACGGCATCCCAATTCCAGCGACGATATCGGCCGTGGACCAAATATCTCCTGCAGCCAATACCTCATACACTGTGGTCTCAAAACACACACGCTGAAGGCCTGGAGTTTGCGACTGTAAGGCCACATGTTCCAAAGCATCGATCACAGCCCCACCTTGCCCAGACCGATTGGACACAACATCGCTGAACGAGAGATGCTCTCCACCGGATGTGATCTGCATTTGGCCTGCACCTGTACCATCACCCACGTGGGCAACTTGTGTATCATTGTCCGATGCTAGGTCGTTCGTTCGACCGGCGAGGTCAAGTTCAGCTTCGGTGCCATCGTAATCTTCACAAGCGTAAGTTACAAAAGCCATTTACAGGTTGTTCACAGATGCGACGCAGACAATACTCTGTCGTTCGAAAACGCCATTGGATCCAGCTGGCCGAGCTAATAGGATGGGACTTACTTGTGGGTCCAAGTTCCATGGCCTCTTCGTTGTTTGCGACGAGGGTTGTCGCTGCGTCCGCGTCGAAGATCACTCGTACCTCCAGGACCACACCTGGTACGACTGGGAGATCGACCGTTGTCAATGAGCCCATCCAGTCATTGAGTCTGATCACGTCGGTCGAGATAATGTCCGCGATGCTCGCTGGCGTTGCAAAGGTCGGATCTATTCTCTGTATCAGCCCGAGTCCGCGTATTCATCCTGGCCTTTCGGCTATCTGTCCGCACCCAATTGAAAACCGGATCTTACCAATGCGAAGAGACAGTTTCAGATGGAGTGCCGCCATATTGGATCGCTATCATAGACCTTAGCTCTACCCCGCTCCCACCGACTTCAGATGGCAGCACCGCGCGCTTACCTGCGCTGGAAAACACACAAAAATCGCTCTAAACGCTCTGAACGCTTTCAAAAATAACTGCGCTACGATATGCGACTTCAAAAAGGCCTATGCGTGGGCGTGGGCGTGGTCACTGCGCTACATGGCCGCGGCGGTGATGTGTCGAGGAGGCCCATGCGCCACGTCGAGGTCCTCCTCCTCGTGACTTGCGATGTCGACTGTGGCCACAAGCAATTTGTCTCTGTCAGGATGCCATGGTTCCACTTCTTCCTCGCAGTAAATTTGTAGGCTTATTCAGGCGTGTGAATGCTGTGAACACAGGTAAGACGGAGTGTTGTCACGTAACTGCGCTAGTACATCTGGTGCCTATGAGTCTCGACTTATTGTAGAGCTCAACGTGCAAGAAGATCTGTGCCCCTTTGACTCTTAATGAAAAGAGCAGCAATTTCAATTATGGAGCAATGCCTCTCAACTGAATAATATCTGTTTCCGCAAAGATTCCAAGCGCAAAACAGCGTCCTCCTCTGCGTAATATGGTGTATTAAGTTTGCGACGCCTTGTGAGACCTAGATACCTAGGAGTGCGCCTTGCTGCGCATGAAGAAAGGTAAATGCACCGCCTCGGAGGTCTGATTTTGAGAGCCCTGGTCGACGGCTGCATGGTGTGGCGATGCTTCAGCCTGAGGAGTGGAAAAAAGCGCTTTGATCTCAGAGGACGGCAACAAAAGGTTTGCAAACTGATCTATCGTTTTCTCTCCACTCTCCACCCTGGTGGTCGTCGTTGAGACTTGGCTGCGGAGTCAAAAGTGCTCGAGCTTCTGGTAGGGCTGGAATGAGTGCACTCGGACCCCACGATGCCAAGCGCCCGTGATCTCGGAACCCGGACCACCTGGGCACGCCTGCAGAATGACAGCCGAAGCCTGCTGAGCGCTCCCATTTCCAGAGGCCACTGAAGTCCCACGTCCAGCCATCACAGTCTACTACAAAGCCTCCGACCGGGACTACATGGCCGATGGTTAATCGAAGCGTCTTTATAGGCATAGGTATGATCGAAAGCCCATTTCTGCATACGTGCTTGACGCCTGCTGGCAGACATCAACTGACACCACAAACAGTGTGCGCAACATATCTCTCATGAGCTTCGAACAAGTTGATCACGTACTCGCCGATTCTATTCACGATAGCGAACAGTCGGGTTGGAACGGTACACAAAGTGGTCGAAGATGGAGCGCCGACAATAACACATGTATGCGTGCTGGCTTGCAGGACGACGCCAGCATATCATGGGATCATGTTTCCTCTGAGAACAATACGTTAGAAGGGGCAGCTGGGCTGCGGCAAGAGAGTGCTATGTCATGGGAGGCATCGCTTCCGATGAAAGAGGATTTCACGCCTCCACTAAACCATGATCCTTCTGCAAGCTTCTTGAGGCTGGGAGGCGATTCTCCCAAAGCATCAAATGAGATTGCGGATTCCTGGCTTTTCGATGAAGACCAAATTCTTGGAAACGTGACTGATTCGATGCTATCGAAAACCACATCTGGTGCAGATTTGGTGCTGGGATCTCTGCCTGCCTCTGGCCATGATTTTGGGCAACAAACGTCTTATGATGACGTTTTCAATAGTGGGACGAGTACCTTTGAACCTTGGACTGTCATCTCGGCCAGCCCAACGCCGTGGAGAAAGACCAACTCATCTGTCTTTTATTCGGCATTTCCTGAAGACGCAATGAGTACGACTTCAGAGGTCCGAAGTATAGAGATGGACCAAGATTCAGAAATTGTGCGGTGTTCTGTACCGGGCTGTCAATCACAATTTCGCGGGGAGTACCGGAGAGGGAATTTGCAGAGACACGAGAGGCTCAACCATGGGCCTTTCGAACCTAGAACCTATCAATGCCATTTCAGCGGATGTGTTAAGACCTTCAAGCGACAGGATGCGCGTCTCAAACACTATAGAAAACGTCATCCCCACCTTGTCTCTGGCGCCATTTCACGTGGAACGCTGGGTAGAGGCAGGGAATCTAAGCAAGATTTGACGCTTTTTGTGCCGCGTGAACAGGATCGCAGTACATCTCATTATCTCGATTCACTTGGATCCGTCATCCGCAACGAAATGCCAGGCCAAGCAAAAGCATCTGCCGGCCAAGGGACTATTCTGAGTGGTGCATCAAGCCCATTCCTTTACTCAGAGGATTTCGCAAATTTGTTCGATCTCGATTCTGCGAACGAGTCACCAGTAACAAATGATCAGTCAGATTTCGAGAACGGAGTGAGCGTGGGACCAAGCGATCGTTCGACATGCACCGATTGCGGAAAAAGTTTTCAGCGTCAAAACGACTTGCGAAGGCATATGCTCATTCACCAAGGCTCTCAATCTATGCATTACTGTAAATTCCCGGATTGCGACAGAAGGACTCGAGGTTTTCCTCGCAAGGACAAGATGATGGACCATATGCGCAAATATCATAAAGCAACTGTCAGTACTAGTGGCGATGGCTCATTGCAGGTTGCAGTACCTGAAGCCGTAGAAGAGACGATGGAGCAACCTTCGTGGCAGTGTAGTGTCTGTGGACTCATCTTCAAGCGTGAATCTCAATTAGATCAGCACAATGCACGCAAGCACGAGCGGAGGCATAAGTGCAACGATTGCAATTCTGCTTTCAACCTCAAGGCCGATCTAGACCGACACAAGAGAACGGTTCATAAGGCCACTGACGAGTCTGTGTTGCGATGTCCAGTTGAGGGATGTGCAGTTGAGTTTGTGCGCAAAGACAATCTCGTGCGACATCTGAGGCGAGTTCATGGACAGGATGACATTGGGGTTGCAATCGAAGACCTCAAGCAGCTACCGCGATCAGGCGGGTCAGAGAAAGGGACTTCAACACGGGGACCGTCGCCTGAGATGGATGTCGGGAAGTTTTGACCTCAAGTTGAGTATTGATAGAGAGAATGACGACAGAGCTAGCAGTGGACGTCTCCTAAGCTACGGGTTGGTTGAGGCGTTTTCACCAGTTGCATAATTACTAGCAAATAGTGTGGTATCTCGACATCCTCCAATCCTAACAGTGAGTGATCTGGTAACGGAATCAACCCATAGGATCCCTTTGCGATCCATTTGCTCCTGCAGAGCTACTTCGAGTCCCCATGCTCGCCATGAGGCTCCTTAGATAGGTGTCCATTTGTTCAATCACAATTCCGCCGTCTTCATGAAGCAATCCCTCATCTGAAACCAGATTGTGGCCTCGGCTAGCTCATACCGCCATTGACATGGCTGAAGGTCTTCATCAGCTGCGACTGCAGCGCGATGACTACGACGCGACTCCAGTGCGATGCCTGTAGCCAGTTAGCACATCCTACCACGAATCAAATATTGGGACAACCACAAGAGACCTACCAGGGGAGGGAGTGCCAAATGAATCAAACCAGGAAAGGTTCCGCAGCAACGGGACATCGTAGTCTGTCCACCGAACAGTCCAGTCCTTATCCCGGTACGTGATCTCCAGGTTGACTTCGATCAGATTCAGAGCTGCATAGACTGGGTGCAAGCAGTTCTCCAATGCTAACAAGCCGTATGAGTCGCCGTGCCCCTGGGCACAGTTGAGCACGATTATGGACAGATCAGGAAATTCGTTTCGATGATATTGTAGGTGTACAAGCCAATCGAGAATCGATAGCTTTATATAGATAACTCGAAGGTCTTGGAGTGTATTCGGTAGCGATGCAGCAAGCGAAGACGAATGGCGAATGATAGGACCAAAGAGACATTGATATGGGATAACAAGATGCGTAAGCACCCCAAATTGTTGGAGGCTGTCGCAATGCGTGACATATTTTAGCCAGCGGGTCTCGTGGTATGTGTACTTTGAGAAAGACGGAGATATCATCAGCTTCTTTGAACACGATGCTTGCCCGTCCAATCTTGCCAAGAGCACAGAAAACCTTCCGTGGTTGAGATGTGTGATGTCGAAAGATTCATCGCCATAACTGCCTGTGTTTACATGCGAGTCTTTATCGAAGATATCGATAGTCAAATCCCCGAGAGAAGGGAAGTGGGCGAACATTGGCTTCAATGTGTCATGACGGATAGCATGAGGCACGAGATGAGACGACCGGTTGTCAACCTTCATGCGCTTGACCATTGTGTTGAATTGCTCCGGAGCCTCATCGGGCAGAAGTTCGCAATTCTCGGCGATGTAAACGTCGGTCAAGTTGGGGAACCGTGCCAGGCACCAATGAAACTGCCCACCGTGCCACTCGAGCTTCTTTAGCTTCTGTAGTCCAGGTATCTCGACTGAGTGAGCAGTTCGAGGGTCGAATCCAGGAAACAGCTCTATCAGGCAGTCTTCGGAAGGGGTTCTGTAACCACTGGCCCACGACGAAATGCAGTAGAATTCTAAAAACTTGAGTTCATTCAAATGGTGCAACAAGCATGCCGCAATGGGTTCTTGATACATCCCGATTACCAATTGGGTTGTAAATGGATTGCCACCAGGCAGGATGATTCTGGAATCGACCTCGACGGGACTAAGATCATTTTTAATAACTGTCAAGTCTAGGGATCGTACTTTCTGGCCAAGATCCGGGCGCTGGGAGATCGTCCGGAACAGAGGCCACAAATTTTGGCCAGCCCCATGGTCGTCGTCCGGGTTGTGATGAACAGGCATCTCAATGTTTCTGTAGAGAACCTGCTCGGTAAGAGCTCGCAATTTGGTATGAATAAGGGTGGCGTTAAGCAGATCGCGGCAGTGGAGATACTGCAGTATCATTAGGTGCACCTCAGTCGGCGTTTTCCCCAGCTTGCTGAACTCAAAAACTATCGTGGAGGTATTCGAGATTAATGTCATCGAGCTCCACGATCCGAGGTGCGGCTAGTGATTGGTGTTGCGACATTGTCGTCGCTCAGTTGAATGATGAGTGGGGCGGTGTCGAGTGGAAGTGCTTGTAATATAGCAATATGGCGGAGCGGGAAACCAATTAGTATGAGCTAAAGATCATGTGACCAAACATACATTTTCACGGCAGCAGACCGGAGATAGGCAAAGATCGGGACTTCCGTGCACTACGTCCTGCTACTGAGCTTGAACGAGTCGAGTCAATAAAAGATTTCACGGTGAAAATCTGAGTACAATCTAGCAATCAATTACCTTCAGATATAACCAGAGTAGAAGCTCGAGGACAGAAACAAACCGTGTGTGACCAGACAAGGATGGTGGTCGTTTATCGATCATGGTCGGATGAAGGAAATCGCAGTGGGCGCCATCGAGATTTGATTTGCCAGCAGGACCCGAATCCATGATGCGACACCAAGATCGGAGATCGTTGTTTGCACCCGGTTCTGATCACTACGGGTTATGCTGGTGCCATCACAATAGGCAGCGAGCATGAATCTGGCTCTTTCAGTCTTTCCCATCTGTGTTGACACCTGTTACCTTTTTGGTTGTCTGCTGCACTTGTCATCGGAACACCTGAGCGGCCATGGGACCTGTACATCTTTGCTAATCCAACTGTCTAGCTGGCACTTGAAGCGTTCGTCAAGGAAGCTATGAATTCGGTGCAGAACTACGTCGATGAGTTGGCAGATGCTGGGAACGGCTGAGTGAGATCCAACTCCCGATAAATAAGAGGCATGATGTATTCTTTTGAATAACCGACATTTCACCAGATCAGCTTTACGAAGGCATTGGTATGGCTATACAAATGATCCATGTGATGTTAATCCGAGCCACTCCCTGGCGTTTAAGTTGCTTTTTGAGCCTCTGAGCCGCTTTCCGATCGTTGGTGGTCACATGTGCATCCCCTCGATCACGGACAGGTTGATTGTTAGCCGAATGGACATGCCGCGATAAGCGTATAAGTCACGCGGTGGATGACCCCAGATACTGTTTGCTGCCCAGTGATTCTCCTGATATTTTAATCCGACCCGGCTATGAACTTTTGCCGTTGTCATTCCCGACACACATGCAGTCCTGCAACTACGTGTCTGAAAGAGCTTTACCCAGTATCGACAATCTTGCACTACCCTGGATGGAGGCCCAAGCGACACCAACAGAGCTCCTTCAAGTCACACGTGTCAAGGACTTGCTCGAAAATCAAGGGCTCAACTATGCGGAGCCGGGACTCACCCAACTGGCCGCCGTCATTTCGATCTTGGCGCAACGAAGAGCTCCTGGTACACAGGCTATCAATGCAGACGACCTTTCCATCGAGATGAAGCCGCTTCAGGTGCAGAAGGGAAATGCTCAAGTGACTCAGCACAGGTGTATTGATACTTATCAGGACCAGGAGATCATGGGCGGTGTTCCATGTAAGGAGCTCCGTGATGCTATGGATGCTTTTGCCAACGAGATGGCTATGGTCGGTCGGCAAATGTCGCAGTAAGATGACCGGTGTGGTTGGGATGAAGGTCAATAGTGATGAGATGATGAACTCAATTGTTTTTGCTAGCGACGTAGTGACTGATCTGACCTTCAGGGGATACCCGAGGGCGTTTGTCTTCACGAGGTAGATGAGGTTTCATAGTTTGGTGTATGTCACGACCAGCTTATCGACAGCCCGATACCGGCTGAAACGACTCACATTCAAGTAACTAAATCATGCACTGTCCCTCATTTCACCATCTGATCTTAGTCTAGCAGTCAGGTACCACGTGGATTCATTTAGTTTGAACAAATCGGCACGCAGTCGATATCTCATATCAAACTCCGCTTGCGCGGGACGTGAGCTGATAACAATTTGCTATGTAGCTCCTCTCTTATGATAATAAGCCAACCAGCCTGTGCATCTCCTGTTCCATTAACCTCTCTCTACACAACCTTTCTTGAATAACTTGGCACCTAAATCTCTCGACATTATCAACAACTTACCCATCCAAAAACTCACCGCCCGAACAACCCAGACTCAGCTCCTCCATGCGGACTATATCAAAGACCTACTCACACGCCAGGGTCTTGACTACGCCGAGCCCGGCCTCACCAATCTAGCAACGGTCCTCTCGTACTTGGCGCAACGAAAAACAACGACCCCAATCATCACGGACGACCTTCTGATTGAGATGAAGACAGGCCCATTCGGTGCGGAGTTCGAAGGACGTCCGCAACAGACGGGTTACAGGTGTCTCTTGACATACCATGGTCAGGAGATCGTGGGATGTGTTTGGCATTCGAAGGAGGAGACTGCCATGGATGCATTCGCCACCGAGACAGCCCATCTCTCACGGCATTTGACTGGTTGACATCGGATCGAGAAATGGCCATACATCGTGCTGGTGTGGGTTGGGATGGTTCATGAAATGCACGGAAGAGGGAATCTGGCTGAGCTTACTTGCGCTTTTTGAAAATGATCTGGGCTTCTGCAACGTTCCCCAAGAATGAGTTCGATTATGCTGGTTTTGTCGTTGGGATTACCATTGTCCGTCGCGTAGCTACTCAATGCAGCCTCACCTTCACCTCAGTGCTATTGGTCGCTATTGTGGACTACCATGCACATGTCTCGTCCGATTATTGCTATTGAGACTTCTTACAATAGATCTCTTGCTATTGTGACGATAGTTACTGCTCACTCCGATATCTGTTTTTATACCTCGTATGCCTCCCGTCTTGCTCCTCTTCAGGTCCGAGTTCTCTTCTCTCTCAGCTGTAAATTGCACCACTTCTTCCAATAATCAGCATCCCATCACACATCATCGCAGCGATGGAGTCCTTCCTGTTCCTCGTTGCCGTCTTCGTTCTCTTCGGCTGGGTCGTCTGCGAGCTCAGCGACCCATTGACCCCCAAGAAGGCTCTGGCGGCTGGTCCGCCTTCACCACCACCATCGCCTCTTCCTCGTCGCGCTCGTCGTGCCCAGTCGCGAGGTAAGTCTCGCCCCACGACCAATTCTTCTTCGCGCAAGCCGCCCCCTGCCGACTCTCCTTCTCCCGAGCCCGCTTTCCTCTCCCCGGCCGCCGCTCTGTTTTCCTCCACGAATCCCACGCTGACCTACTGGCCATGCTGGGATCCCAACGAGTGCACATTCCTCAACGCCACCGAAGAAGCGCACTTCGGGCGCATGTACCGCGGTTTCGACAAGCACTTGGGCTGGCGGTGGATGGCGTTCCCGCAAGGGACCCATGAGGCAAGGATGCGGTATCTGCGTGAGAAGAGGGAAGGCAAGAGACCTGTTGTTGAAGTTGAGCCCGTGACCCATTCTCCAGAAGTGCCCTCCTTGCCACCACCGCCTCCCAGTGCTCCTCTCCCTCCTCGCTCGCCGTCTCCTCGTCCTGCGCCTCCGGTCTCGGCACCCACTCCTCCCCCTGTACAGCCCTTGGTGCCGCTCGCCTCGATCCCGGTCCTCGTCTTCCCTCCGGCCGCCGCTCCCACTCCTTCGCCTGCGCCAATGCCAGTGCCTGCTATGGTGATGCCGCCGGCGGCATCACCTAGCATAGGGCTTGGCATGATGGCACAATTCGCGATGCAGTGCGCCTCGAGGACTGTTCCTCTGCCCCGGCCAGCACCAGTTCCTCTTCCTCCGGCCCGCCAGCCATCACCGGCGCCTGTGGTCGCTGCGCCGCAGCAGCCTCCCACTCCCCCTCGTGTTGCTCCGCCGCCGTCGGTTGCCGCTCCTCCGCCGCCTGGTCCTGCGACTCCGCCGCCTGTTCCAGCGCCCGCGCCCTCTGTTCCCACGCCTTCGCCCGCGCCGACTCTCCCTGCTGCCTCCGCGCCGCTTTCCCCTGCTCCCGCGCCGTCTCCTCCTGCTTCAAAGCAGCCCCCAGCACCACCAGCACAGACTCCTGCGCTCCAAGCTCCGACCTCTGCTCCTCTCCCTATCCCCATTGGGGACAGGAGCATGTCGTTGAGCGACCGCGAGCTCCTAAGCCTCGACATCGCTGCGCTGGGGCTGACGGACACGTCGCTTTTCGCCTGGAAGATCTCGCTCCTGGTCGACGGCCGGCAAGCAGCTGCCAAGAACGACTCGCTGGAGATGGCACGACGGTACAACGAGATGGCGCCCAATCTCAAGCGGGCGGCCGTCATCCTGCGGCTGCAATTGTTGAAGGCGCGCTTCAACAACGAGCTCAAGCCTGGGAAGGCCCTCGTGACCACCATCTGGAACACGTTGAATCTCTCGAAAGGGATTTTCGACAAGTTCAAGGGTGGTCAGGGGGCGTCGGACGTGCGGTCGGATTTCTCGTCGCTGGTCGACGCTATTCGCTTTTTTCGCAAGTACATTTGCGATAACGACATTCAGTCTTCGGTGTCGAAGGAGTTCATGAGAAAGGAGATGAATGATGGAGAAGGAAAGAAGTTCGGCAGCATCAAGCTGCTGGCGCATCGTCTTCACGAGCTTCTTGAGCATTTGTAATTTCTGGTGCTGGTCACCTTGTTAGATAGTGTAGAATGGCACTTTCTTTCTGCCTTTCCCAGTTGTTGTGTTCAAGTATTCCTGTGCAACTTCGTGCTCCACAACATGGTTAGTGTTATCTGTAATGGCTCATCGAAGCTCTCCGGGACGTTTCATTCTCGCCCAACATCGCCTAGGCTTAAACAGCGCCAAGTGGGCTACGAAGGTTCTCGAGCATATGATGAGGCTTTGAGACCATCCAGGAGGATATATCGACACCATGATGCCTGGGAAAAGGGTAGATGTATATGAACAGGAGAGTATGAGATGTGATTTACAAGTTGAGATGATGTCGTGTGGTTGAGACGGACAAACTAAAAGCTTAGTGGCTTGGCAAGGTCTCCTTCTGTTTTGGCAAGGCAGATTTCCTCATCACATCAGACACGATGCCCGCGCCAGTATACTCGGGTCTTGATCTCCACCACTCAGGATCCACGATTGGCCAGCCACCACTAGCAACAGACTACCGGAAACGGCTCGCCTTAGGCACAATTCGGACTCAGGCGCCCTACACAGCATGAAGTGTCGCACGATTATTCTTCGCGCGAGAGTTGTCGTTGCTACAAGATCATAGTCAGGCACAGAAAACTTGTAATCATACTCAAAGAGTTGGCAGGGGTAGGATCGCACTTGTATGCTTCCCCATGACCACAACGCGGCCACACCCGCCCGCTACCGACATTGCGACAGGTGACGGACAGCATGCGAACCAAGGCCAGCACAAACGAACGATGTCAAACATCGTAAATGAGCCAAGATACCTTCCATAGCTCATACAAGTCAAGAATCCTGTGTACTCGGCTCCTTGTTGTGGGGCTCCTCACCAAACAAGGCGCAGCACATCCCATCTTAGCGCATCCTCGCTAGGTTAAAGCGAAGTGGCTTACTTGAGGCCTGATGCGCCATAAAGCCACTCCTTCCTCGTGTCGCTGCGATATCAGTCTTCAAGCTCCTTAACCCCTCCAACGACATCGTAGTCACCACAACCATGTCGTCCAAAATTCTCACAGCTCTAAACATATCTTTCCTCGTCACCTCTCTCATCCTCATTATCCTCTCAATCGTAGATCTATACTTGATCATTCACGCAATACAATCACTCACCAGATGGTTTAGCGCCGGCTGGTACGAATGGTACAACCGCCCATACGGCGGCGGGTGGCGACATGTCACAGGCCATGTCGGCTTGTACTACGACAACAGGAACGAGGACCTCGAAATAATTGCAACGGTATTCGCGCTCATCACTGGTGTTCTCGGTCTAGTCGGATTCTTCGTCGCGAGACAGGTAATTGCCAGTCCACCCCAAGTTCAGAGACTGTGCTCTATACTAATCTCTTTTTGTTCAGAAGAATAAGCAAGCAGGACCAACTGCTCTTACAACAATGTTCCTCATCTTGCCTTCCGCAATTACTCTGATTCTCACACTCGTCGCCATTATTTACACATCCGTACACAATGACTTCAACGCCAAGTCCACTTGCGTATACTATGAAGGCCATCGCGACGGGCACCTCTTCGGATGCACGCGCGAAAACGCGGCCTGCCAGATCATCAAGTCAATCACGGATACCAACTGGGCCGACAACGATCGCATCTGTCGCGAGCTCAAGGCAGGCAGGCTGATTATTGCGGGGATTGTGTCGGTTACTGCATTGAGTCTCGCGGCGGCTGCTGGGAGGTGGTGGGTCCGTCTTGATAAGAAAGAGAGCGCGAATGAGAGGGTTGCGAGGCTGGTTAACGAGGAGTAAGTGTGAAAGAAGATATTATCACGAACTACGATGCAAAGATTGGATGATGCTTGTATGGAGCGGAATTTTGTCTCGGACGGCGCCAAAAGGGCTGATGATTGTGTTCTTCCTGGTTATTAGTGTAGAGCCCATTTATACTCCAATGCCATACTCACATTCATGTCTAATCGTTCACAATTCAAACATCGCCACCCACCCATCCAGGCAATATCACATATGTAGGTCGTTCCGTACCTATCTGCACAAAAGAAATCCCTGGCATACGCATTACAACAGAAGTAGATAACCTATACCCCAAAAAGACAAAGCGTAATGCGGGGCACTTCAACACCTACCAGTCGTTCGTCAATGGCTTATGCAAAGCACTTGCACGCCTACCAATCACCGGCGCCGACCATATGCATGGCACTCCAGCATCTCTCACCAACACCACAAGTTCACATAACCCATACATGACTATTTACCGCGACATAAAACCCGTTTTCTTGGTCACTATGTGGATTCCAGGTATTCAAGAGCCCTACCAGCCCTTCCTGCACGGGCACAACTTGTATTCCTCACTTTCACAGCAGCGCGGGAATCAGCATCCCCGACAATGGAACAAGCATTACAGTTAAGCCATTTCCAGCAGACTATCTCTCCGACCAACCACGTCGCGAAAACGTCTTCAAAGCGCGCATATGTATCTGATGATTCCCAATGGGTGGAGCTACATGATGTCTTCGTCATGCTCTGGCCAGGTATGGCGCTTGCAGAGCTTGCGAAAGTCATGGAAGAAGATTACGGGTTTCGCGCCACGTGAGTTGATATCTACACTGCATGAGTGTGGAAGTTGGAAATGTTGGCTCACGTGTTTTCAAGGCAAGATCAGTATAAGAAAAAGTTTCAACATTGGTATAAAACAGGCTTGCTACCGCCGAAGAAGCGCAAGAAGGGTAACGTAGCGCAGGACAGCAGGCCAAAAGAATTGGAGAATGGTAGTGATCTTAGTGGCAAAAACGGCGGGGTTGCAAATGCGGCTTTGGGGTTACTCACGCCTGCTTCAACACCAGGTGATGAAAATGCCGCCGAAGCAAATGCATTAGGTACGTATACTCAAGAAGTGATGAAAAGTCGCCACCAACTCATTCACACAGTGCCAAAGGGCTTCTCTTCCCCCTACACAGCGTCTCCGGCAGATGTACAAGCCCAACCCAACTCACCAAGTCCCGCAACCAAGTCCAATCTCCCACAAACTTCATCGATTCTCAGTGCAAGCCAGACTAAATTCCACCACCTCCTTAGTGATCTATGGGGTGCCTACTTCGACGCGCAGTACGGCCACGCAGACCAGGTTGAAGTGGGTGAGGCGCTGAGTAACATGGTTGAATTCCTCATCAACATCAGCGTAACGGACCAGGATCTAACTACAGTTGCATCACGGCCCGGAGACGTGCGATTGCTGGGAAGAGTATTGAGCGGCATTCGCGACCGGTATCCCGACGACGGGAACCTTCTCGGAACACTTGAGGCGGCCGTATTCCCAAGATTGGGCAGTCAGTTTGTTGATCAGGATTGGGACGAGATGTACTCGCTGTCAGATCGGAAAGAGCTTTCGCGCTTAGACCAAGATTCGTGGGATTGGGATTCGACTTTTGGAAGGGTTGGCTCACGCCCACCAGCCTGGGGACCGGTGATATATTGCGTGAGTACCTTGCTCACCCATCGTGAATCGAAACGGAGTTGAAGACGTATGCTGACCTGCCTTTCTAGTGTCGATGTGGTGACGGCCCGTACAACCTAGCAGTGTCCGTGGGGTGTGCTCAGTATCATTGCGCAGGGCACCGTTTTTGTGAGGACTGCCCACATGGTTGTGAAGTCTAACATTCCGTGAATTGAGCGGGAATTGCATGTCGCTGTCATGGCGCGGAGCGAGTAAGTCCACTTCAAATGCAAAGGCAAGAGTCTAAAGCATGCTCTGGTCGGAGTTGACTTCAAATGCTCTGCCAACCTTGAACATGATCACCTCGAATGAAATAAGGTGTGCAAGGAGCAATTATATAGTCAAAGGCAGACTTTACCGATGTTTTATGCAAATGGAACGAGTATTGCGAATGACCGATGGCACGGCGCTATTTCGAGGTCGCTTGTGAAGAAACGATTGTCGCAGCAGAGCCCAATGACCCTAGGCCAGTCCCACTCGTTCGAACTTACCATGTATCGCTAGTGCAGCAAGCAAGGCTCACCAGTTCGAATGCTTTCACACCGGAGGTATAACCAAGCGAAAGACCGTGTGCGTCTCGCTTAGGGTGAAATGCCAAGGCCACATCGTTCGCAGATTGAAAGCTGAAAATATCGGAGACCAGGCAAGTGTGAATGACGTAGCACAAGCCACTGCTGGCATGCGTCTAGCATGCTCAGGAATGTGAAAATGCAGGGCTGAAACAGATTTGCCGTGGTGACACTGATGACAAGACAATCGGGCCGCAGTCAACCTTCCCGAGACATTTCCAAGCTTGCGCTCTCATCATCGGGCCTCGAGCCGGACAGCTCAGCTTCTTTTTCTTCTTCCGCGTGCGACATCTCCAGACAATATGCGCAACGTGGTGTTGAGGCTGTCACTTGTGCCCATAATAGCCGCGGAGTGGGTCTCATTTGGGCATCCTGCATCGCAAATCCGACGCCAGCGCCAAAAGTGGGTCCGCTGGGCAGCCATGAGCCGCAAAACTACGCATTCCCGTGTATTCGGAACCCAATCAGGGAAGAGTTGGGCAGCGATGGGATCACGTACGCATCCTGCTGAGCGTCCTGGGCAGTGACTCACACACGTTGATAGGAGCGGAGCGGTTGCCAGTAGACAGGAAGAGCAGCGGAAGCTGCGAAAGCTGGATACTGGCGAGTGTATTGCTCGAAAGATGGACTGACGACGAAACTACAGTAGTGTTTTCGAGAGCACCGGTCGTACAGTTGTAGGGCTGAGTGAGTGGCGGTCCCACATGTTCTGTCCCGTAAGCTTTTCGTGGCCGCGACTCATGGCACAACGACCACGACTTCTCGAATAGTTGGACAAGTTCAGCGGAAGCAGCAATTAAACAACATAGGAGCCTACCACGGATAATACCGTCCAGCTAGGTATGATGGGAGCGACAGCTGGTAGGTCTGTGCCTTCATTTGCGAGTCCGGGCGGATGGCTGCTTGTTATCAAGCCCTAAACCGGTGATAGGCCGGTCTCTGCCGAAGAATTTGCACCACGAGCAGGTATTCCTTCTATCCAGCTGCTCTAGTATAATATTCAATTGTGTCAATGGCATGTTCATCTGCTGGTCGCAGTCGTAGAACGAGCATGACCACAAATGTCAGCGCATCGCTGGACACTGTTGTCGTACAGTGGCTTCCGATATCGCATCATTTGTGGGCGTGTGGCACTTCGATAACGCTGGCAGCAGCCACAGATCTTCTGCAGGGCGCGTATGATGTACCGTGCGTGATTGCTTGTTGTACCAAAAGCCTATCGAGACGTCAGTCAAAAAAATTGTTGTTGCTGGAACTGGCGCATAGTTGATCAAGTTTCGCAGAGAACGGCCTCGCGCAGCGCGTTAGCTTCTGAAATGCGGCGTGAGTAACATGGAACATTCAACATGTACGACGGCATGTTTGCCGACCTGGTATTTGGTGTGATTTCATGTCGTGCAGAGTAGTGCAGCAAGAAAAAGTAGAGCCTGACTCAAGTAGTACCCCACAAGTTTTGTGTCGATGGAGCAAGGCTCAATTGGCAGTTTCCAGTAGACCGAGACATGACGAGCATCTCACTGCAGCTGTCGCACAGAGAGATCGGTGGCGGACGGGGGGTGTAGGAGCATTGGTCAGGAATGCACCATTCTGGCTCAGACCACTGCACTGCTTGATTCAACGGTTAGAACGTCCGGCAAATGGCAGGGTTGTGACCTGCTCAGCCTTTCCAGGTGCATGCCGGTAGCTTGAAGTGGATGAGACATGGCAGGAATGTGAATTTGCAAAGGTCGCAGGAGAACGTGGGCACAGCTGGTGTGACTTGGTAAGCTTTAGACCACGATAACACTTCTCGTGGGTGCCACAGGTTGCGGCCAGCGACGTTGAGTCCCATTCCTCATATTTCAGTCATGGAGCTGCCAGCTGTACAAATTGGCACAGTCTGTTGAGGACTGGTACGTCGCTCGAGGGCGTGCGTCTCTTCACCGGAAGCTAGGTGGGGTGCAGACGAGTCAACGAGTAAGCAGAGCTTGGCCGGGCCGCGTGACGAAGAGCCCTCGGAGGGTAGGCGGATGGTTACACCGGGTACACCTGTCTTGCTGTAGTTGGATCAGTGCCGGATCTTGTTCTGCAGGTGGGGCCAGAGACGTTCTGGAAGGCTGTGATTCGCGCTGGCCAAAGATGAAGCTGCCAGTAATACTCGTAACAGAGCAACTGGAACAACTCTCGGTGGCGAAGAATAGGCTTTGCGCGTCTTTGCAATGTTAATGAATGTCGCGGCTGTTGAGAATGCTTTGCTGTTCCTGCAGAACTGTGCAGAACTGACGTGGCAGGACGAGAGAAAACAGCTAGCGGGTGCAACAACTGTACAGGAGAGCGGCTCAAATGACGTCGAAACGAGAGGATCGAGAGGATGGAAAATCGAAGCTAGGAAAGACTGGCCCTGTCATCGTTCACCGCGGCGATCATGAAGCGTGTTCGCAGAGTGGTGATGGTTACGCATAGATAACGCCAAGACTGGCTGCAAGAGGAAGGAAAGATGACGGCCAGTGCCCAGGCAGGCGTAGCCTTGCTTGCAAGACGTATCTTCTGCGCTGTGAGCAGCCTAGTCTGGCGGCCGTCGAGATGGCGACCACAGCGGTCGCGGGTCTGAGAAGCGGTGAGGAGCCGAACGGTGGATGCGGAGAATCGAATACGGGATAGCAGGCCGCATAGCGAGGGCGGGCGATCCCGGTTTCACTCGCTGGCCAGCAGCCAGTCAGGCCCTCACGGCTGCTGGTGTCTGACGGGCGTCGCGCAGGCAAGCAGAGCCAATCGCAGACACTGGTGCGGTCGCGGGCTAAAATTACGCACCGCAAGACGAGGTCGAGGGCAGGCGATCACCAGCAGGGTGAGGCCCTGTGCAAACTCATGGCAGACGGCGGACGGTCGGAATGAGGGCCATCAGACATATGAAGGCACTCTGGGGCGCCGGCTAAAGCCTCAATGCGGTCGCGAGCACCGCTGCACGCTCGTCGAACGCGGTGTCGAGGCCATTGCATTGAGAGGTTTGCAGCGGGCCACTGGGCTGCATGCTGCGGCAGCAGAGCGGTGGTGTGTGTGGATGCTGCGTCACCCACGCCAACGGTGGCAGGAGGCATCGTGAGCGCTGCCCGCGAGGGAAGGCGCGCCCGGGGGGCAGAGCAGGAGCGACCCGAGGGCTCGCACACCTGGGCAGCAGCAGTCGCAGCGGCGGCGTGCGGTGCGCCCAACGAGACGTTTAAACGCAGTGCATGAAGGGCGATGCGACTAGCTGGCCTTATATTAGAGTACGTGAGGTGCCAGCGCGTTTTGAAATTTCCCCGCCGCAATTTTTCGAGCCCAAAGCGCCTGCCGCCTGCATGCCTGCACACACACACACAGTCCGCCCCGTCATACCGTCGTGTCCTCGCACTCTTACTTCACCACGCCTTTGTCTCTGCACCCTTGCGCCGCTCTTCTGCACACCCAACCTGCGATGGTAGCATGCGCACACCTCACTGCTCTTTCTCTTGACTGTCGCCGGACACCATCGCTCCCCGGCTATCGATAGCGTCCCGTACGCTAAATCTTGGGCGACCGACCTCATAGCGCGCCCACGGCCTGCCCACCCACGCTGCCCGCAATGGCCGCCACCAGCACTCAGAACTTCCAGCCCACCGTCGAGGACTACGACTCCGACCAGAGCGACGGCCGCGTCCGCCGCAAGTCGTCGACGCCGCCTGCGCAGGCCAACGTCAGCACCAAGCGCAGCAAGGACCTCAACCAGGAGAAGGCGCCCGCTCAGGAGAAGATGGCAGCCAACTTCGACCTGCGCAGCGACTCTGGGTACTCTAGCTACACGGGCATTTCGAAGAGTTCGGCTGATTCGGCTCCAAGTGCCACCTCGCGAAGCCCGCCCGTCGTGCCTGCCGCTGCCGCACCCGTCCCGACCCAAAGCCCGGCTCCCAAAGCTCGACGACCAACTGGCGGAGACTCGCGTCAACACAGCAACGAGAGCAGCCCCCGCCAGCGCATGTCACGCACCGCCTCCGTCTCCTCCAAGCAACAACGCCCCGCTGCTGGCCAGCGCCGCCCGACCGCCTCCCGCCCTCAGGAACCGGAGGAGTGCACCAACCCCAACTGCACCGAGTGCCCACCCAGCGCTCTGTCGCAACAACGTCGTCGGGCTGATATGCAGCGACGACCGTCCACTCGAGAGGCCCCACAGTATCCCTCGGACCAACGCTCGGTCTACACCCAGTCGTCTGATCCCAACCCACCCGCATCGCCGACATACTACCGACAGCCGGCCCCCTACGCACAGGGTACGGCTGTCGTCGAGCCTGCGCAGTCACGCCGTCGCTCATCTTCTGTCCGCCCGCGGCCGCAGAGTTTCGCGGGCGATCCCCGGGACCTGTGGCAGGGACCAACCGGCTACCCAAGTCCTCCCCACGAGCGATCTCAAGGCCCACCCATCGCCTTCAACAACGCCGGCTACCAGAACATGCCACCCAACATGCAGTATCCCGCTCATATTCCTCCGTTCATGCATCCGCCACAGCATGGAGCCTTCTACCCCCCTGGCGCGCAGCCTCCCGCATCCTATGAAACGAGACCGCCCATGCTGAGTCACGGCTCGTCCAACTATGGGCCACGCAGAGGTCCTGCACCGATCGTCACACAGCCAATCGAACCCACCAGGTACTCGGCGAGATTTGGGCCACCGACACCTGTCGAGCCTCCTCAGATGATGCGTGCTCCCGGGCCGCGCCTTCTACGGGGCGAAGAGGAAGAAGACGACTCCGAGTCAGGCTCTTCTGATGGAGAAGAGGCTCAGGCGCAGTACGAGTACGACGAGCGTGAGGAACGCCGTGCTCGCCGCCACGCCCGTGAGGAAGCACAACGCCGTGCCCTCATGCCGCCACCACCTCCCAAGCGTGACCCTAGCCAGCGACGGCCCCCTCTGCCACATGCGAACACGACGCAGAACATCTACCCGTCTGAACGAGCCAGCCGTGACGGGCGCCGCCAGTCGGCGTTCATCGTCACGGAGCGGCCTGCTCCACGTGAACGAGAACGTGAACGAGAGCGCGAGCGAGCCCCACGACCGGCTGCTGCTCCACTCCGACGTGCGTCTGTCAGCCGGCCACCTATGCATCGCCAGTCGCAGTCTGAGTACGACACTCGCAGCACTCGTGTCGTCGTAAACAACAGCAAGAACAATAGACGTCAGTCGTACCAGACAGAAAAGGTGTACGATGAATACGCCCAGGCCAGAGCCCTTGAAGACCAGTACAATGCCGAGCGTAAGCGCGAGAAGCGAGCTTCGAGAATCATTCAGGTTCAGGACCGGCGTCCCATGCCTGGTGGTTTCGGGGACGACGACGAAGTGGAGGAAGAGGAGCAACTTCCGCGCCCTATCCTCCGCAATCGACGCCAGACGGATGCTTCAGACGTACGCAAAGGAAAGGAACGTCCAGTTGAGATCAAGAACAAGAAGGCAGAGAACGCAGCGGAGGAGTATATTAAGTCGACGCGCGGTAGCCATGACCCGTATGCCGATCAAATCAACAGGGCTGCCAAGCGGGCATCTCGCATGCCTTCAGTGCCCTCTGATTCAGGTTCTTCTCAGAGTAACGGTAGCGGCAAAGCCAGCCAGTCTAATCGCACTACAATGACGAGCACCACAAACAACGAGATCCGTCTTCGTCTCCAGAACGGCTCAGCTCCCGTCAACCTTCAAATCACTGGCGATATGGAGGGTCGCACATTACAATTGGTTCCTGCCGAGAACGGCGCGACCGATCTTGTCATCGGCAACACACGTGGCGAGACCTCTTACCACAGCGAGAGAGGCAGCGTCATGGGAAACAACAGGAGATCGATCGTTGCAGGCCAAGGACGACGCGACGCTGAAGAAGTATCGGAACGAAGCTCACGCACTGGACGCAGCAGACGCGATCATGATGAGATTCGGGAAAGCCGTGATGATCGGGAAGGTCGACGCCACGTCTTGCGACGCAGCCGGAACACCACCTATCATTGAAGCGTTCCTGGACTAAACATTTTCGTAATGATGTGTCTTTGTGGTTGGCTCATTTCGATTTTCACAGTTTTTGTCTTTCTGGCTTTGCTTCGTTTGTCGTCTTCTTTTCTTTTCACGAATCTTTTCTCATTTCATTTCATTTTGGGCGGACAAATCTTACCAAAAGTTCCATGCGAGGAAAACTGGTCTCACAACCAATTTCTCCGCGAAAAGTTGGTCCGATTCTTCTCATTCTGGAAATTGGCACGATTTCCCACTTGCGTTTTGTTAGTTTGTTTGTTTGCTGCGTTCCCTCGCGACAGTGCAGGTCACATTGTTATTGTTTGCTAGAACTGGAACGCTCACGCACACCAACACTTGCATGCGTGGGAGTCGAAACCTCGCCCAGATTGTACGCTTTACTTGCACATTTTGGCACTTGGTCTTGAGCGTCGGCATTTTTTCTTCAAAGCATCTTCTACACCATTTTTTCTCAGCACGCATTATACCTGCTTCCGGCTCAACACCGGGAGCCTTCTTTTGGTGGATCTTAATACCCATTTGGCTTGTCGACTTTGTTTCCTTTTGGATGTTGCAGCAAGCGAGCGAGCGATGATGATATGACGGCATGTTTGGACACCACGATGATGACGCAGCGTTGTAATTTTTTTCTTTTCTTTTTTTTCTTGCTGCGAAGGAACAGCTTTGGAAACATAGTAGTCTAGTCAGTCACGTACACGAGAGCGAAACAGAGCAGCCAGTCTGCCCCGTAGTACCTCTCGAGTACACGCACACGCCCAGGCGAACATTTACAAGACACACACCTTTTCAGCAGAGAATAATCACGCACTCCTACCGCATGCATCCGTGACGCGTTTACCTTTCAGCTCAGACATGTTTCCTTTTTTCCCGCGCTTGCTGACTGCATACGGCGAGCACTTTTCTCGCATGCATCGCACCACCAGCGCCTTACTCGTTCCGTCCCGGCTGCCAAATCCCCGACATGAAACCGTCAGACTCGATTCGTCGAGATCGTCAACATACTTACTTTCTTCCCCATGCGCGCGACCAGGGCAAGACTAGTTGCAAGCCACTGACTGTGCAAGCCACCCACACTTCGATTCGACGCGAGACGCAGACGTCTCACGTCACGTCGCGTTGCGTTCTTCGACGCGGATTCTTCGGGTCGTGGTTTCGAAGCTAAAACACACGTCCCGCGAACCCGTCTCGCCGTCGCAGGAGCCGAGTTGCATGTACCGGTATGGGACGTGCGTTGGGGATATCGTGTGACGGGTCTGGAAACGGATGGATGGGGCCGACATGGGATGGGCCGATGGGGTGGGTGGCATGGAATTGGAGTCAGTCTCTGGGATAGGGGTAGGGGTGTTAATCGGAGAGTTTGTTGCTTGGGTCGGTAAGATTGGGAAAGGCAGGGGTAAGGGTGCGAGAAATGCAGGATGAAACATGGAAGTTGGGATTGATGAGGGGTGGAAGGTAAATGATAGTGCACGTGATGGTGCGTGGGTGTAGTGGGATGCGAGGTACGAATGTTCACTTTGGAGGGGAAGGAGGGCTTGTGGTGGTGTAAGAATAGAGGATTGGGTTGGATGCGAACTATGAGGAAGGAGCAATGTGGTTTTTGTATTTGTGGTTTTGGAGGTTGGATCGGACTAACACTGTTTTGCGTATGATGCGAGAGTAGGTCGGGATACGGGTCGCAGGTCAGGAAGTGATGGACGTGGTTCGGATCGGCTCGAGGTGTTCGAGCGCTTTGGAGTTGAGTGCTTAGGAAAGGCGGTGGGAACGTGGAAGAAAAGAGATCGAGAGGGGAATGATGGGGGACAAATAAGTTATGATACATGGCGGACGATAAATTATCGGCAATGGTCGCTCGAAGACGAAGTGTCAAGGTATGAAGGTAAGGATTTAGGTAGTGTCGGCTTTCTACATTCAAATTGTATCCCGTATGTAGCATTACTGTACACGCTAGTACTATATATGGCGACCACAGGATTACGTGGCGTTACAATCCGAGGCATCAACTTAGTGTACGTGAAGAAGCTCGTCAATTAACTCACTGCTCAATTCTCAAATGTACTTCTCGTGCCCACGGGGAGGATTCAGGACACCCATTTTCGCCCACTCTGTTGGCCAAAGCGTGCGATTTCCAATACACAGTGTTTCTGCCGGAGGCCATATTCAGAGTGACAGGTCATGTGTGAGATGTTAAGCGCGCGAGGGGAGGCAAGGAGGCTAGCTTGGTTACACGACCAATACGGTCAACAGCATCTCATCTCAACAACTACGGGGCATAATATCCCTCTTATCGCCGCTTACCTAGGGACCAAATTCAACTCCTGAACAGGAAGCATGGGCTCTCAAATGCCCAACACTGACTCGAAGCTCGCTGTCGGCAGTTCTGATGCTATCGGCACTCAATCACCTGACCCTCTAGCAGAGCGCAGCTCCTTGGACGTTTTCTCTAATGAGATTCTGTTCATGATATTTCATGTCATCCATAACGAAGTCCAATTCAACTTCGACAATGATCCAGCGCCTTCTGACCCAGCTTACTTCCGATGGGCTAATCCCATCCACGGCCTTGTGGACAGCACCTCAAGACAGCCGACCCTTCATACCTCCCGGAGACTATCTCAATCCAGCATCTCTGCTATCGCAAATCTATCACGTACATGCAAACGCTACAAAGCACTCGTGCAACCCCTGCTGTTCCGGTCCCCCGTCCTCTCCATCGGCCCAACACATCGCTTGGACGAGAAATCCTCTCTGCACCTGTTGGTACGAACTCTTTTCGAACAACCTGAGCTGCGCAAATATATTTCGATGCTACGCATTGACATTGCCCACGAAGGGATGAGTCCAATCAGTATGCCAGCATTTGTACCCGAACCAGTCGCTCTTTCGTATCGCGTAGCAAGCTATATTGATTCCGTCACCTGGCTCAGTCGAGGTGCAAAACCCGGGTGGAAATGGCAGTTGCAAAAGCTGCGTCCGCTGCCTTTTTGCGCGCTCGCAATATCCCTCCTCCCGAATCTGCGCGAGCTGTGTCTCCCAGCACAGGCCCGGGGAAAACCTATCTTCGCAGACCTATTCTGGGTAACGAAATTTCTCGGAGATGCTACTTTCGACATAAATGTCAGAATGTTAGCGCAGTGTCCCGGTCTGGCCAACTTGACACACGTCAAAGTCTGCTCGCTTGAGACGGTCATGCAGGATCCATTCATGCAGATTGAGACGCTGAATAGCCTGGATATCTCGCTTAACCACTCGTCTATGGACGTTCCAGTCGCCGAATGTGCACTCGCACGTATCACTGTTCTCCGGCTAGACTGCAATCTAGGCATAGCACAATCGCCATGGAGACGTAGTTTAAATCGAGCCTGTAGTTCGCTCGCGTCGATCCTCCCGGCGTTCACCAATCTCTCGACTCTAGAACTGTATGACAACTCAAACAACTGTGATTATGAGGAGTCAACATCGCATTGCACCAATTTCAGGACTCTAGAGAGGTACGCCACTTTGAACAGCATCTGGTACGAAAAGCCAATATTGGTAGACGACATCTTCCGCAGCCTCGTTCAAAGCCTGACTTCGCCTCAATCGACGCTGCGCAAGTTGGAACTCCCACGCGGCTCGTGGATACCGCATGATTTATTCACTTCCACTCTCCCTCCAGATGTAACATCTCCAAACGATAGCGAAATAGAGCACCAGCATAGCGCAAATACCGGCCCGATTACAGACTTCTCTGGCTTTGAGACACTCGAGGAGTTGATCATACATTCAACAGCCATTATTTCGAAGGGCATGGGGGACACGCAAGTCGCAGACCCAGAATCAACGCTGCCGCGATCGGTTAGAAAATTCACCGTGTATGGTGCACATGATGGATTGTGGGGATGGATCAGTGCGATTTTGGAACTTCGTGGCTCATACTTCACGTGTTTGAAGTCGATTACCTTGTGGAAAGAGGGGGCTGTGCCAGGGTTAGAGCTTTCGACTGTGGCGGAGTTGAAAGGCAGCCGTGAAGTGCTCTGGCAAACGATTTGGGACAGCAGAGTGAAACTAAAGGGGGACGTGTAGTTGATGATAGGTGCATCAATTAAATTGCAGCATACTATTCGGATTCGTCTAATTTTGACCTTGTGCAAAGAAAGACGCGGGTATACCTATACAGGACATGGAAGATGTTGAACTCAAGCGAATGGTGCTGAGAACACTAATTGAGAATGTCATATAATCTTTCAATTCTTGTTCGTGAATTGTTTACTGACGATTTTACATGTGGACGCTCGATGGCAAGTTCCCTCCTTCACTCTAATCACAGGCATTTTTCGAAAGTCGGCCAAATCACCCGGTTCAGCGAGAGGACAAGGTCGATGCACTGAATGGAAGCTGAGAACTCTGACTGCTCCAAAAAGCTTTTCTAGACTCTTGTTGATTGATTAACCTTCGATGCCGTACGAGTAGCTCCGACACCCTTGGCGGACCCTTCGCCATAAGTTGCTGCTCTCGTTGTTCACAGCGGGCACCTCTACGTAGTAGTATGTCTACGATTTGTAGACTGAATGGGTTCTGCGAGTAAGCCGCTTTGATTGCCATGCTAAGCACCGAAACGCCATTTTGATCCTTCTTGTTCGGAGAAGCGCCGTTGTTGAGGAGGAGGGTGATGATGTTCACATCTGCACCTACACGCTTGTTGTCGTTCTGGTTCGCGTCCAGCCAGTCTTCAGACAGTGCGCAATCTTGGTTAACGACCATGGCAAGAGCCAGATCTCGAATGAGCGCTGAGACGCTATCTTTAGCCAGTTCGAAGAAAAGCTCCAGGATTGGTTTACACCTGCGCTTAGTGGCAAGGATGAAAGGATGAACCGTCCATTTCAAGGGAACCAAGGGTTGGCCTAGGGAAAGCAGGTACTCAACCACTGATGCCTTCTTGGCCATGCACGCCAACTGTAAGGCTGTTGGCACACACTCTACTATACCAGTAGAAGCTGCCAAGTCCCTGAACGCTGCAGCGTGTGCAATCGTCGGGTCGTCCCGAATGCTCTGTGTCCAGCATGTTTGCACGGCAGCACCATTGAGAGACATGGCATCTTCTGCTGCAGAGATCCTAGTTTTCGACTTCAGGAGTCCATCGGCTAAGTCGACCATGAACTTACTTCCGCGCATCAGCCCGAGCACTTGCATCACAACTCCAAATAGGGACCGCTCGTGGTTGTATAGACTTTCAAGCATAAGAGCCACGTCTGGACAGGCGATAGTATGAACGGGACGGCTGAGCATATTGCACCAAGTCTCATCTTTCACCAGCACGACTGCCGCACTAGGATCTCCTTGCCGCATCTGCGAGAAAAGTTCTACACTTTGGCTGGTAGCGGATGTGTATATTCCAGGCCGGACTAGTAAGTCGCCAGAGTCCACTCGCATCGCAGATGTGTCGTGTTCTGAAGTTGCAGCACCTTGGGTAGGTGCTGGGTCGACGGCCAACTTGGCGTTCTTCGATATGGACTTGCGCTCTATGTCTAAGACTACACGAGCCAGTTGTAACTCCGCAGGTCCGGCCTCGAAAGACATAACGGCAATGTGGGAAGGGACGTCTGTGACAGGAAGCTGGACATCTGTAAAACTGGTCGCCTCAGCATTTGTTGCTTCAGAAAGGCCCCACTGATCATCGTCGAAAGTATCATTCATGTCGAAGTAAATGCTAGATGGTCCATTCGTACTCTCATCTGACGAACGATTCTGAATGTGCCTGATGTCCTCTGTAGAGTCCCGTGTGATCACGGAGCCGTTCGCCGTGGAACTCAAATCGGTTTCGATGTCCACATCTTGTTTTGTACCGCTGTGCGCGGTCATATCGTTATTGTAGGTAACGCTTGTTTCGATTGAAGCTTTTGCATGTCTGATAGTAGATTTTCTTTGCACTTGATGGACCGGCAATTGAGTAACCCGAAAATTGCGCTTGTATACATAGGACGTGAACGGATCGTTCTCGAACGCGAGGGGAGCGTACCCCAGCTCACAGCTCTCGATACTGTGCACACTAGCCGCATCATCCGAGCAGTGAGATAGGCGCGTGGGAACGATACTGCGTACGCTTTCTTCGACACTCTGGAATACAGGCTCCCTGATCGACAACATTTCAGCTCGATCTGATCCCGAAGGCCTACTCTCGTCAATGGATATTTGCAGTACATGCTTTGCAGACGTACAACTGTATCACCTCCAGCAAGAGGGTTAGTGCGCACACTTGACGCTGTATGCGATCTTGATGCTCGCGGAGCAACGCATCGTTCCAAAGTATCTTTGTTCGTCGTCGCAAAGTACTGTATTTCGGCGTAGGCTTCAAGGAGGCCAGGTCTTTCTCCAGCTCAGCCATGAAAAGCTGGCCAGCATAAATCGACATTTGTAATCGTTCTCCGAGCTCCTCATAATCATCCAGTCCGTCAAGGTTGTTCGCCGCCCATCTCTCAATCCGCGACCATGCTAGTTCTACAGTGCGACAATCTTGAATGACTGAGAGAATGGATAATTTAGCCTGCCGATATCGCTCGATCAAGCAGTGCAAAGTCTGCACTATGGTTCCGCACTTGAATGCAAGGTTGCCAGCAGCACTTGCTATAGAAAGGACGGACACTGGATCCATCGCGTATTCAGGTCGTTATACTATGGTAATGATTGATTTTGAACGTTCTGGCGCGACAGAGATCGTCTTCAGACTGCGAGGCCGCGGATTATCACTATTGGCATGATGCAGGCTATGCTGCGCCCTGGTGTCAGGCTGCGTATGCGTGTTCTGTCGGCCTCCACACGAGGTCAAAGTTGCAATGCTGAAGACAGATCATCTACAGTCTGTTACGATCGTGTACTCGGATGTTTTGCGCGGCTCGAGCAGAGACGGTGGGTACGTGTCCGCATCGTCTTTCGTAGCTGAGCGGGGAATACATCTAGGTCACTCGATCATGCTTGCAGAAGTGCGAGGCTACTGCGACCACATGCAGAGAAGTCACCTGGGAACAGCCTTTGGCTAAGGCTAATGCACGCCCGCGAATTGCATGTGGGGGCTGTGTGCCACCTCGCCCTGCTTGTGCAGGCTGAACAGCTACCAGCAGAATGTACAACAAAAGACATGACTCGGTCGTGCCCGCATCTGACTTCAATTGCGATTTAGTATGCTTCAGAGAGCAGTTTTGTTGTGCTTCGCGGCTGCATTACCTCTTGAAAGCTGCAAGCAGCTTCAGCCAGGAGGGCTCCCGATGCTGATACGCGCTGCGTGACTGGCTGAGCAACATTATATGCGTCACGTCGACCCACGTATAGAGGACTATCATTCCGGAACCTAGGCGCAATTAGTGTTCGAATCAGAGAAGAAGTGTAGTCCATACTGCTAGAGAAGACGATGCGGGCTCAGCCGGCGCGAAAGTGGATGTCACGCCGTCAAACAAGCGTGAAATTTAGCGCATCATGCTAAATACACAGGATCCCGTGTCTTGATGCAATAGATAGAGAAAGATCGCACAGGAAGCGTTCAGCTCACGTGTGTTAAGGCGCAAAGAGGACTCTGCCCAGGTTCGCTCGAAAACGAACTTTGAAAAGCTGATTGGTCGGACGATGCGAGAGCTTGGAAGTTGCACGTGACAAGAGCAAGTACCGCCAGCAGCACTACGATCATTCACACTACTAATACCATGATGATCAAAGAAGCTCTGCCTTGGTATTGAATTTCGCGTGCAGTGTCCGTTTTCTTTAGTCGTGCACCACTACCACTAGAGATAAGTGCCTCAAGAAGTGCCAGCGATTAATGCTTCCGAGTAAAATTACTCGAACACGCAATTTGGCGCTGAAGCACTCCCGGACGTCTTGAACATGCGTTTTAGAAGAATACACTTGCTGATAATATTACATTGCAGGTGCAGAAGACAATGCCAATGGTAAATTGATGTATGTTGGGGGGTGTCTGACTCAGTTACTGGCGCCCAAGTTCTTTCTCGGGACACGAGATTATTGAAGTGGTAGCATAGCTCTGTCCTCCACCTTTTTATTAGCTCTGCGCTCCACCTTTGTATGACTCGTGAAAGGATTGGGCATAGTACTGCGTGTTCTCCGATGTGGCAACAAATACTGAGCAAACCTAGGGTGAGATGGCAGCATACTCTCATGAACAAGCAGTGAAGTTCCGCTATGGGGATATTCAACGCTCCCACCGTAATCCATGCATGCGACCAAGCGTGCTGGCTGGTGTTGTGGAATCCTGGACCCAAGGACTTCTAATGCGCTGACATTCGCGCGAGGCCGTGTTTTCATGCTAGACTGGAATTGTCGGCTTTTACTTGGATCGAGGGTAGATGGTAGAAATGGTGACGTGTTTCTCGCTCTGTTGGGTGCCGTGGAGGGAGGTAAAGGAGCCGTATTAGTTACTTCAATATGACGTTGTCCATTTTCCGCGGTACTCAGGTTTAGATGAGATTTCCTCCACAACAGTGCACGTTCAGTCGATGACTGTGGCTCAGAATCGAGGTAAGTAGTTTTTCCGTACCACTCTTCAGTGTCAGCAACGTGGTGTTCGCGGGCAGAAGAGTTGTGTAACCAAATGCCAAATCCTCTGCTAGCTAGATTCTCCCCGACGTGATCTCCCTTAAGATCCCAAATCACAGCGGGCGGATCGACTCGCGTGTCATACTTGGTTCTATATTGTAGCTTGACCGAATCAGGGGAAGACTTGAAGGATTCCGGTATTTGTGGAATGGAGCATTGCAATTGCTCGGCAGCGTATTGTGTCGGGAAATGCACAAGTCCATAACCTTTGCCCAAGAATATCCGGAACACGAAATCTTGGTACCTATTGAGCCAAGCTTTAGTCTCATATTCTCGCAACGGGGGTAAATTTACGGCGACCAGACTATCGAGAGCAGTCTGTTTATTTGCTGGAAGTATCGAGGGCGCCAGTCGCTGCGACTTTTCTTCTTCTGCTTGATCTTCGATGGATCTGGTTGAGCACAGGAATTTGTTTCGTGCCAGCTTCACGATCTCGTTGCAAACAAGATTCTTGAAATGGCTCCTCGGATTATCAAATTTTTCGGGATCTTCAGTGAAATGCTCAAGAAGCCTCAGTAACCTTTGGATGCTGTTTATTTCCGAAGTCAAGGCTAAAAGTGCGCGAACTTTGTCCACTCTAAATTTTGATTCAAGTTTGTAGAAGCGAATCAAGAGCTGTGCGAATGTCGATGGTCCATGCTGCCGGTAGGAAACCCGCTCCCGGGTAAGCGAATACGCCCTAGACTGCCGCCACTGGCAAATGTAACGATCCGTTCGGACGTTTCCAGGCTCGATATTATGCATTAGGTCCGTTAAGTATTCTCCATTGACGATGTGAGAGCCGCAAGCGATCCACCACGCGTTTCCCAGCACTACTTCCTGCACCATCCAGAGCCTGGTCCAGTATCTTCTGTTCAACAAAGCATCAACTGCATCTCCCGCAGTCCTGATACCGGAAAGATATTGCATAGCTAGATTGGAGTAGTCCTCTTCCGGGCCCAACCAGCTAATGACACAGTTTGCTGAGCTGTAGATATCGTTCAGCAGATTGATCTGGGCATTTTTCTCCGATGATTTCTCTTGATCTATGCAAATGGAATCGATCCAAAATTTACGTGGGAGATCCTTCTGTTTTGCTTTGAGAGAAGGCAAGGCCTCGAGAAAGAGCATCAGGTTCGGGCGTACGCGGCAGTCGTGGCCGTCGATCTTAATGCTGTGAAGCTCTTCGGATTCGCCCCACTCGTAGGAAACCGCGGCAAAGTCGACTGAATCATCTCCAATTATGTCAGATGCGACTTTGACTGGGTGCGCGAAACTCCAGTGGCTCTCTCCGGTACCATCGATGCTCCATTCGAGAAGCCCAATCTGCGAGGCTGAGTCGATAGGGTATTGGTCGTAAGGAAAGTACGACATCTCTTCCTGCCACCATTAGAGGATTTTCGTCGTCGGATTGTATTCGTGTGAAGCATGCGAAGGGGTTTTGGTTCAGATATGCGGGTGGAGATATCATGGTATAAGCTAAGTGAGGTTTCGCGACATACGTAGTGGGCTGTGTTGTTCCCCTCAGGGCTCGTACTGCTGCGCCTCCTGCTGCCTGTAAGCTCACAGCCACACCGATGAGAGCATCTGACATGTCCGTTTTCGAAGATCTTGAGCAAGCCGGCTAACACAACACCCACTTTCACGTGTACAAGTACGAGACGTAATTCACATGTGTCTCGATGACGTTGCATGCACCATGCACGAGCAGTACACGCGTCTTCTCTGCAAACTTTACTGCTCAAAGTACAACCCGTGTAGTACTTCAGTGGGACTTCGCCATTTCTGGTGACGGATTTATACCATTGTCGCCTTCTCTCCAACCTCTTCCCGCTGGCCTCCCCAATCATTTGGTTGTATCATGAGTCCAGTTCGCGCCAAGTCGCACACAAGTTTAAATCAGCGCAGAAAAACCCTCCAGATGTTCGCGTATTGGATATCTCAATTCATGCTAAGTTCGTAATCATATATACACTCCACCCATCCGACTCCCCCAGCCAATAATATATACAAAGCAATTCCTCTGGCCAAAAGGATGTTGCTCGGGAACTCCCATCTCAAAACCCAAATCCCACCAGGTATCATATCCTCCAGTCACCCAAACTCCGAATTCATAGCACAGTCACACCCACGTGAGTGGGAGTGCGAGAGACTTAGTACTTCTCGGTGCGCATGGCCTCGACGTCCTTGGTGGCGATGATCGAGTCGTTGTCGATCGCGCCCTCCTGGATACCGACGTGAGACTCGGTGTAGGCATCGAGCTCCTTGGCCTTGTGGGTGAAGTTGAGGTAGAGAGGGTATGACCATGCAAATGCGACTGCGCACTTATTAGCATACTGATTTGTGCCGGAGGAGTGCAATGGACTTACAGAAGATAAGAGGAATGCACATAGCGTGCCTGGTGCCAATCTTGTCGGAGACGTTGCCGAGGATGACGGGGATGATGGCACCACCGCAGACGGAGGAGACGAGGAAAGATGCACCGCGCTTGGTGTGGCGTCCAAGACCTGTTCATTGAAGTCAGCACTTGTTCCACATTAGAATCGAAGGATTTAGAATTACCTCTCAATGTAAGCGCAAAAATAATTGGGAAGATACAGCTCTCGAAGAAGAGTACCTGAAGCGTAAAGTTAGTGGTGGTTCGAGTTTAGGTGTGGGTGGGTCAACTTACGATCATCAACATGGACAATCCACCCCAGTTAGGACGAGTAGAGCCACCAGTGTTGACACCAATCGCCGCAGCAATGAAGATCATAATCATCGTCTGGAAAATCAGGAGCACAATACGGGGCTTGCCGCCAAAGTACATGAGTCCCGCAGCCGCAAAACGACCTGCAGCAAACAGACCCTGAGCGATAGCGTAGAAGTTGGCACCCTGGATATGCGCCTGAGTGACCGTGAGATCGGGGCGGGCCTGCTCGAAGTAGTTGATGAAGTAGGCCGCGACACCAACCTGGGCACCGACGTACGAGAATTGCGCGAATGTGCCCCAGAAGAGAGTGTACTGCTTGCGCAGCGGCTTGTCAACGTAGCCGGTTGCGGCGGTGGTCATCTCAGCCTGGTCGGCCATGTCGGAGTCCGTGATCTCAGGAATGGGAGCAAAGTAGAAGACGACAGCGAGGATAGCGACGAAGCCAGCGATACCAAGGTACACCCATTGCACGGCCTCGAGAGAGCGACCGTCAGCGCCGACGTTCTTGAAGATAACCTGCGCAGCAAGCACGGGAGCAACAACGGATCCAACAGCCTGAACGGACTGCGACAGCTCAAGACGGAACTCGGACCACTTTGGCGGACCGCAGACAGCAATGTACGGGTTGGCAGAGACTTCGAGCGTCGACAGACCAGATCCAGCAATGAACATGGCGCCGCAGAAACCACCGAAGCTGCGCTTCACAGCCGATGGCCAGAACATGAGCGCGCCGACGCAGTAGATGGACAATCCGAGGATGAAGGTGTAGCGGTATCCGAACTTGCGTACGAACCAGCCGGAGTATGTGAGCGGGCCGATGAAGTAGGCGCCAAAGTACGAGGCTTGAAGACCAGATGATTCGCCGCGGGTGATGTGCAGAGCGACTTGGAAGCGCGAGTTGAGGACATCGAGGAGGCCGTAAGCAAAACCCCACATGAAGAAGAGGGTGGTGACGAGGGCGACGGGGACGATGGATTGGCGAGTAGTCAGTTGGGATGCGCCGGTGACGACGCGGTTGTCGACTGATTTGCGGCGAGTTTGCTCAGCGACGACTTCGACGGTCGATGGGCGACGGCCTTGTTGCTGGTGGATTTCTTCCAGAGTGGGTTCTTGCGAACCGTTCATGCCGAAGAGCTTGACCATTATGGTGGCGGGGACCAGTAGACTGGTCAGGTATGATTCTTAGTCAAGAGAGAAAGTGATCAAACGATTGATCGATGACGACTGGGTCCCAGGTACTGATGAAGCTGGAGAACCGTGAGCTGATGAAGATTTAGAAGCGGGCATGCGCTGCACAATATATCCTCCCCGACACTCCAGCCGTGATAGTCGTGATAGCCACCAGACATGGCTGGTTCCGTCCAGGCCAAGATGGACATCGGTAGTGCGTCGGTAGTCCCCTACGCTGGCGCTGGTTGAGCGCCGCCGCACGCAGCCAGGATGGGCCTGCTGTCTGCTTAATCCCTCTCGCTAAGGCACCGATCCGTTACACTAAGACCCAGGCTCTGCAGATTCTACCCATTGTCGGACGCTGATATGCTGGCTCTTTCTCGGCCATACCCTGGTCCCCAGATTCTGTCCGAAAGTGTTGCCGGGGCCTGTGCCAGGATGTAATCCAACAGCGAATCACGCTCGCAGGATACTACATTAGTGCTCAGCTGCACTGACCCTCCGACAGTCTCCACTTCGTCGTTGAGCCTCATGCTGAAGGATTCATCAACGACCGGGGGCCCACAGCAATCTCCTCGCGACAACCCCGTGGAGACTGCTATTAGGCGGAGTGCGAAACGTGGAGTGATCGCTAGGTGAAAGTTTTGCTGTCCCGTCAACCATCTGTCTGGACCGCATACGCCAGGATGAGCGACACTGCACCCCGCATTGATCGCTTTAGATCAGCCATGCCGTTCGCGTGACGTTGGACTATGGCATACTCCCAAGTAGCCGAGATGGGATTTCAAGCAACTCAAGGCGAGCTTTGCCAGCCAGACATGCACAGCTCAAGCGATCGAGAAGCCGCACTAGGCTTTATTCGGACTCGTCTCTCTAGACTAGCGCGCTAGCGCCTACGATGTTTGCAGTCCGTGGTGCCAGGCTACTGGGTATAAGCACAATGATGGAGCGTTGTTGAGGCTCTTGCTGCAGGCCAGGTTGGTCCTCGCACGGCCTCAGCAATGAGTTGTGTAAGCCTGGCGGTACCCTTGTATGAAGAAACTGAGCTCGACGACGACCATGGGCGCATGCGGCGTTCCCAACGTGAGGGATTACTGAATACCCGAGATGACGTTTACGTACTTTTGCCAAGTTCATATGAGAAAAGTGTATATGCCATATCTCAGATGCACTGCATGTGGCGTACAACCGCTTCAATCAGCGGTGGCGGAGCCCGCCATCATCTTCGTCCAGACCCGATGCTTCAGATGTAACTCTCAAGTCACTGGAGATCTCCTCGCTTGCTCCAGAGATGTGTGTCCCATTTCGCGATGGCAGCGAGATCCAGATGAAAATCTTCTTGTCGATCGCGTGTACCGTCCAATATGTTAGGTGCTGATCCATCTCTTTCGCTTTCGGTGACACAAGACAGGATGCTCCACAGCTCCACAGCTCCACAGCTCCAGCTACAGCTCAAGCTCCAGCTCCAGCGCCAGCTTCTCAACCCCTCCGCGGGGTTCATGGCCGCATCTTGGGGTCATTGAACCGCATCCACTTGGGACGTCTCAACGATACCTTCTAGCGTGCTTCTAGCGTTCTTCTTTGCAGATTGTTCAAGAGACGAGGCAATAAGACCCGCTCACACCCTCCCCCGCCATTCCTATTGGTTATCGTATTTCTCCAATGTCAGGATGTCGGAGGGTTTGTCGGGGATGCCAAGCGCAACACGCCAAAGCCGCATGACCACAGCCCACTTCGGGCCGCTCCAGAACACACACGTGACACGACTATCGCGAATCTGGGCGATGCCGAGGTGTGCTGAGTGGAGAGGGCGTGAAAGCTGGAGTGCGATGGCTGCTTGCTGGTGATTCTGTTGCTGGGGTGTGTGGAACTTGGAGAAGGGAAGTGAGGGGATTGGAGCGGAGTCGGTAGTCGAATAGGACTAGGCGAGACCTCGGGTTGGCGACTAAGCCAGGGATTGCAGCACACAGCATCAAGGTATAGCATGGATGAATGCATCCGATGTGAGCACAAGCAACATGGTATCAACATTACTCTATCGTCATACAGCTATCAACACGCCATATGCACCGTATCCTCGCCTGGTTAAACAAATATGCGCGCCCTGGCCAGCACGCAAAGGTATCCTACTCAGCCAGAAACATGCAAAGCACCGCCCAAGAGTCGTCAAGGGCGCCTTGCTACAGCGCAAGGTAGCCCTAGGGCCAGCATAAGCTAACCTACCTTCCTCTTTCCCAGCCGTAGCTTCCCAACGCCGTTCAAATCCATTTATACATGGCGCGTACATGTGGTCCTCCCGCGGGTATCATCGATGAAATAATGGTCAATAGACGATCGCCGTATAATCACTCCTTCTGACCTTCATTCAACACCAGTTCAACGACGACCTGACAGCGCTCCTGTGCTGGGTGTTGCAAGCTCAGCTTGATAGTCCGATTATGCGACGAACCGCCGCTCAGCCCGTCGTCGAGACACTTGACATCTCGCCCGGCGATGACCTGCCTCAATCGACCGTTCTGAGCGTTTCGGATCTCGACAAAGTCTGGGTCGAACAATAGTACATACGGCCCGTACATGGCAGCGCTCTTGGCTCTGCCAACAAACTCCATGATGACGGAGCGCGAGATGTCGCCATTTTTGTTGATGTATACAGCGCATTCTTCGTAGCAGAGGAGGAACTCTTGGTCGGAAAGGCGGAACATACCCATAGGTCTCTGGTCCGCGAGGCGCGCGGCAATCGTTGCAACATGCGACTGCTTGAGATCAGGTACTGACCACGGCTGCTTCTTATCCAGAGTGAGGACCTCGAAGCCTTTGGCTGTGGATACTGCGAGCGACGAGTGGAACAAGTTGATCGTGAAGCATTCAGCCGGGATGTAAAATTCATCGTACTCGCGGAAGAATTCAGTGCGTCCAGACTTCCATATCCTTGACTTCTTCTCCGTCGACTTTTGGAAAACGGGCTCCAGAACCTTGAACGTCGAAGAAATGCCGTCCTTCTTCTTGTAAAAGACCAGGGTACGGTCCTTCATCACACCAGTAGCGAAGAAGCCAATGTCGCGCGCACCCGAGAGCTTTTGTGGTGCTTTCCGCGCCGAGTCATTCGAGGGAGGAACGCCGCCGACAGGACACACCGCATCGAGGTGGTAGGCTATTAGAGACTTGTCCGAAATGAGTAACATCAAGCTGAACTGCTCAAGCACAGCTATCTGCGTCACCCGAGGAACTTGAACGGCCTAGAGCTATTAGTGGGAGCTGACATGAGCACTTTAGGAACATACCTTTGACCAGCCACGAGGGTTATCGAACTCGGAAACGTAGACACCAATATCCGTTCCGACGGCAAGCATGTGCTTGCCATAGGGCTGGTTAAAGGCCGTCGCGCAGTTGACGCGCGCTCGACAGATTGGCACCGGTCGCCCTTGTTGCGAGAATAACTTCTCCACCTCATCGATAGCACGGTCCAATGGGGTGCCCTTGATGGTAATGGCTTTCTGTGAGGGCATTGCACTGTCGTATGCAAATGCAGCATCGGCCATGACTCGCAAGCGGAAGGGTTCTGCGTTTTGCGCGAATAGAGCAGCCGCATGCCTCGTCTTTGCAATGATGAGCTTGTCGCACCACTCAGCTCTTGCATTTGCCGACGATGCATAGAGCGTGTACATTTCTTTGCCCAAGTGCTTTACCTTGAATGGGTACAATATCTTGTCGTCCTTGCCATTCTCGAGGCCAGGGGTGCCGACTGCCGTCTTGCCAGATGCACCCGTGTTTGCTGATCCAAAGGATGTGGTCGTAGCAGTGTGTTGTAGGGTGCCTGGTCCGGGACTGTTGCCTCCTCGACCTAAGCCTCCACTCTTGACCTTTTCAGTGGCTGGGTTGACGGCTGCAATACCCTTCATGGTGGAGCGAACGACTGGATCGTCGTCCTCACTTTCAAGCACGAGTAGATCCATGGGAATCGGTAAACGAGAAACATCGTACTTCTCCGATTTTGTGGAACCGTCTGCTTCGCGATAACTGACGGTTTTGGCCAGCACCAGGTAGTGATCGAAGAGCAAAGCATGAGTCTCAACCCAATTGAAGCGACTGCTTCCCATTCTCTGCAAGTCGCCTCGATGGATCAACTCGCGTCCAAGGTGGTCCAAGTTGAGTTCAACACGTTGCATGCCCGGTCGCAAGATGAGTCTAGCCTGAAGATCGGTCAGGTCAACTTTCCGGCCCATTTCACCGACACGAGCATCGCATTCTAGAGCCACGGCTTTGATCTCTTCCTTGGCAATGATCAGATTGCGCTTCTCTTCTGTGTCGATGATGGAGTTCTTAATGACCGTGTCTATGAGAAGGCCGTAGCGCTGCAGCCTGTCGATGGGCGCTTTGAGGTAGGTGTTCCAGTCAAGTTTGTTTGAGCGTTTGTCTGCTTGTGTATCGTTCAAGAACGCGCGGAAAAGCATATTCTTGTCCGCCTCCTGTCGCATAATGAACCGAGCAAACGGAAAGGATGCAGCATATTCCACGTATGCTTGTCTGGCCTTTCGAATCCATTCACGGAAAATGTCGCTAAAGCCCACAATCCAGGGACCTTGCTCCTGCTGCCGGTACTTGATCTGCGGGAGGAGATGGTCCTCGTTCGCCTTCCTGACTGCATCAACCTTGCCGAAAACATCGCGGATGAATCTGTCAAGCTTTTTCGGTGGAATTACTGGGGGCTGTGCTGTAATCAAACGATCGCGGTACAAGTGGCGCAAGACGTCGAGTCGCTGGATATAAGTGTCCTCGCCAGATACAATTTCGTGGAGAACGTTCTGCCGCTCAATTTCCTTCTTGGATTGGCCTTCGGTATCTTCCTTCTTGAGCTTGTGGAATGTAGCCCAGTCCTCGGAAGCAGCAGCGGCGGCAGGCGAATGCAGGTCGATCTTCTTGAGAGTCCTTTGGCAATGATGAGAGTAACATCGACCGGGAGAAGTATAACTGTGGAGCATAGGTGCATAGCAACCAGCACCAGTGAGTTGGAAGATGACGCCGGTCATGCTGACCGAAGAGAACTTGAGCCACTCCTCCTCATGCACGAGCGTACCTGCCTTGAGCATGTCCGCAACAACTCGGCTGCTGAGCGTTTCAGCATCAGCAATATTCATCGTGGGTACCTTATGGGTGAAAAGAGCAATGAGGCCTTCTTGGATCGGACCTTCCTTCAGGTCATTCTCGCCCTCGGTCATCATTTTCAACCAGGAGATGATTGAGCTGAGTGCCCATGGCTCTGCACACTTCCTGAAGTCGTTGCTTGACAATTTCGACGGATTGAAGCGTTTGCCAGCTGGAATGGTGGGCAGGTCAAGGGCTACAGCCTCGGCACTACCAGGGGTCAAAGTGTTCCCATCGCTATCAACGCCACCACCATAAAAGGTGTTGCGATTGGCAGCCTGGCGCGCTCTGTGTCCCTGCTCCGCATCGGTCTTGGATCTTGGAAGCGGATTTGCCTGCGGGGCATTGCTGTGCTGCAACAGAGATATCGAACGAGGAACAGTTGCTCCTGTTGGTGATGTCATGCCCATTGCATTGGGGTCCACGGGATATGAGCCGCGCGCTGAGGGTGCATTTCGCCAGTATTCATAGGACCCAGTCGAGCTTGTGCTCTGGTGGTTCAGTCGGCCTCGGTTGTTATTTGCGGCTGGCGGAGGAGGCAGAGGGCGATTGGAGATGCCTGGGTGGTAGAACATGTCCGGTGGCTCACCAGGCATAACCGCTGATGGACCTGCCAGAGTGGAACCTGACATACCGGACATGCCCGAGGCACTGTCCATCAGCGTCACCTCGTCACCTTCATCGTAACTCCGCCTGCGTGCGCTCGGCTCTTCCAGTCCGCCAGTCCCAAAGGTGTCAACGCGCACGTTGGCGGACAAGGACGGGAACGGGTGAATCGGGTCGTACTCGTCGCCCGCGGGTGCGGGTCGGCGCTGCGAGCCAGATGTCGCTGTGGGGTGGCTAGCTAGCTGGGCTGGACTGCCTCCGTAGCCAAAAGAGGGCATGCCTCCAAACATGCTCACGTCCACTCCTGCACCGACGTAGTCGCTGTCGCTCGCGCTTCCCTCCTGGCGTCTATTTGGATCGCTGGAAAGCTGAGGTGATTGCAGCGTCGCATAGCTGCTGAAAAGCCCCGTTCCTCCACTTTGTCGGCGAGCCTCGTCCTCGGCCTCCTGTTCTTCTGCCATCCGAAGCGCGGCCAATCCAGCAGCTGCCTCCACGTCGCTCTCGTCGCTAGCGTACGTGTCGCGTGGCGGGTATGCAGGGGACAGGTGCCCGCCATTCACGTGTCCACCGTTCCTGCCCGAGGGTTGTCTATTCACGTCGCCATAGTACTGGCCGCCGTTTGCCTGTTGGATCTGGATCGAGGGCTGCGGACTTTGCGAGCCACCAGTCGTAGTCAAGCCGAGAATATCGTCGAATAGTGCATCCTGGTTGGAGTACTGGTTGCCATTGTGATTGTGTTGGGCAAAGTATTCGTCGCTATCGGACTCGTTCGGAGGCGGAGGGAGCGGGCGCGAGGAGACGGTGCCGCTCCGTTGGGGCGAGCCATGAGGTGGTACCTCTGGCGTTGGCGGCAGCGGGTTGGAATGGTGGCTCGAGACCGAGGAGAACCTGTCTGCGCGTTGCTGCGAACCGTAGCCATTATCATACGTTGGCGGGGAGGGGAGCGGGGCATGCGAGGCACCCGTGGGGTAGTAGCCTTGTGACGATGCATTCGATGAGTGTCGCGCCGGGTAGTTGCCCCAATCGTCCGAGGGCAATGGCGCGCTCCCAGGAGGAACGGGCAGGGGCGGTGGGGCTGGAGCCGTGTAAGCTGACGTTCTCCCGCCCACGGACGATGTCCTCGCGAAAGATGATGCTTGCTGATACTGCGTGGGCGAAGGGTACCCGGCAGTCGGTGAGGTGGGCGAGAAGCCATAGGGGTGGCTGACTGTGTTGTTCCTGTTGAGGCTGTTGTCAGCGTAGAGTGCTGGATTGTACGGCTGCGGCGCGGTGGACGTTGGAGGAGGCGCAAACGTCCTGTTGACACCGCCATAATGCTGCGGGTTGGGCAGCGCTACAGCAGAAGAGCCGTAGTTTTGCGGATTGTACTGCTGCTGTTGTTGCTGTTGCTGTTGCGGGGGGTAGCCGTAGCTGCTGTTGTATCCGCCCGCCGTGGGCGACGCTGCCTGGTTCGTCTGGGCGGGATTGGCGCCGCCCATGAACAGCTCGTCGTTCTGGCGCTGGGCATAGCTGTCGCGCCTGGTGGGAGGGTAGCCGTAGCCAGGTGCGCCGCCGTTGGTCTGATCTCCATTATCAGTGCTTGGCGTTTGGCGGGCGTAGGGGTCCTGCTGGTACTGGCCTGCCGCGCCGCCGTTGTTGGAGTGGGGGATGCTGGGGTTGTAGTAGTTCTGCCCGTTCCCGTAGTACGACATGGTGCCGATGTCGCGTGGTCGCTCGGAGGATTGCGATGGCGCGGTGGTGGGTGGGGAGGGCAGTCGATATCGTCATTCACGGGGCAGCTGCGCGATCAAGTTGCGCGGGCAGCATGACCAGGACGGCGACGCTGGGCTGGGTGTCGACAAATGTCGCGGCCTGGTCCAGCGCTGGTGTGTAGTGCAGCGAGAGGAGTGACGCGGGAGAAATGTTGTTGTGCGAGCGCATGCGCCCGACGCCTGAGGTTTGGTGGCTAAGCTGTACGGAGCGGTCCAGGTGCGTGCTCTGGCGGCCTCCAAGCGAATCGTCGAATGTGTTGATGCGTGCCGTCGCGCGGGGGCGGGCCGTCGAGGTCAATACTGCGCTGCAGCGGCCTCAAGATGATCTGACGAGATGGATAAGATGGACAAACTCCAAAGCAACGTGGTAAGAAGTCGGCAGCGCCGTGTGCGGTGGGCAAGCTGCTGTGTTGTCGTGGAACTGGTCAGGTCCCGCTTCTTCTTGATGCAGAGGATCAGCGCCTTCGGAAGCGCCTTATGGCACGCCTCAGCCGCCCCCAATTCCACCTCGCGCACTCCGCCGGCTCCTATGCACATTTGCACCCTGCATCATCTCTGCCTTGCGGTGCCCTTCTACGCGTCGCCGGCTGAGCAGACGGCCTCAAGCTGATCATTTCCCGCAGGAGCTTCAGCCTCCACCACCACTACAGCCCTACCATGCATTTCTACAGAAGGACCCCCGAAACCCTCATATCTGCCACTTCGCAGCAGAAAAAGTGCAATTTCCTAGACATAATCGTAGCAGATATTGAGAACGGAGCGGGAAGCACGACCTTACAGATTACGTCATGAATTCGATGCAAGTCGCATCCTTCGACGCCTGGCAAAGCACGTCGTCCAGGTACCATCCGAGTATCATCCATCATCCCACGTCGAGTTGACATGGCCGCCAACGTGACGTCGCCGCATCACGCCTCGCTGTGGCTCCGTCGCCTACTTCGCGGTTATCAGGTAATTACCCCGCATCTGGCTCAGGGTCAAGCTCGGTGCTGAGAGCAGCTGTCATGCTGTGTGGCCATCTCCACCTTTGGCCTCTTATTTCCGAGGTTCGACTGGTGCACGCCCTTGTCATGTATAAGACTGATCAATGTGCTCTTGGTGTTCATATCTGTGCTGCTTATACTTGTGTCAATCTATCTGCGAAAGGCTGGCTCAAAGCTCCATCTTGATATAATCCTGCATTAGTGCGCGTTCTGCTCATCTCCACAGCCACTCATCCACGATGGCCATCCAATCCGAGCCAAAGTCCCTCTATGCCGCCCAAGGTAATTCAGCAGACGAAAATATCAACATCAACGTACGCGATCAACTCGCGCCAGAGACTGACGAACATGGCTACCGGATCAGAGAGCAACCCATGGGAACAAAGAAGAAAATCAAAGTCATCCTCATGGGCGCCGGAGCATCATCACTACATTTCTTCAAGAAAGCCGAGGAAGAGATGGAGAACCTAGACATTGTGTGTTACGAGAAGAACAATGATGTCGGCGGTACATGGCTGGAGAACAGGTACCCAGGTTGCGCTTGCGACATCCCATCCGTGAATTACCAGTTCTCGTGGAAGATAAAATTGTGGTCACATTACTACTCCTATGCGCCAGAAATCTGGGAGTACTTGAAGTCGATTGAGAGTGAAAACGATTTCATCAAGAAGTACATCAAGCTGCGGCATTGCATCGAGCACGTCGAGTGGGATAGCGCTGCTGGATTATGGCGCTTGAAGGTCCGCGACCTAGAGACTGATGAAGTGAAGGACAATAGTGCAGAGTTCTTCATCAATGCTGGGGGTGTTCTCAATAACTGGAAGTGGCCAGACATCCCGGGCCTACATGATTTTAAAGGGAAGTTGATGCATTCTGCACATTATGAGGAGGGCTATGATCTGTCCAACAAGAGAGTCGCAGTCATTGGCGCCGGCAGCTCTGGTGTCCAGATCGTCGCGGCCATTCAGAACAAGGTCCAGCACCTCTACCACTGGATACGTTCACCGATCTGGATTACAGCCGGCTTCGCGCAAACATGGGCTGCGAAGAACGGGGCAAACTTTCGCTGTGAGTGATAACACGTTAAATTCTGGCAGCCGACACTAACAACGTGTAGACAGTGACGAGCAGCGAGACTACCTAGCTAAAAATCCGAAGAAATATCTCGAATACCGCAAGCAAATCGAGAACGAGCTAAACCAACGCTTCAAATTCATCCTCAAAGGCAGCACTGAAGCCCGTCTCGCCCGCGAATACGCCGACGGCGAAATGCGCAAGAAACTCGACAATAATCCCCGTCTTGTCGACAAAATGATTCCCAAGAACTTCAACCCTGGCTGCCGCCGCCCCACCCCTGCTCCAGGCTATCTCGAAGCCCTCGTTGCCCCCAACGCCACCATCTTCACCGACCCCATCGGCTCCATTACTCCCACTGGCTTCGTCGACCACGAGGGCAACGCACACGACGTCGACGTGATCATCTGTGCCACCGGCTTCGACACATCCTGGCTCCCACGCTTCCCCTTCATCGCAAACGGCAAATCCATCCACGATCTCTGCTCCCCAGCCAACGGCGTCCTATCCTATCTCAGCGTCGGCATCCCCACCTTTCCCAACACATTCTCTTTCTGCGGCCCATACGGCCCACTAGGCCACGGCTCATTCATGCCGCTCATCGAACAATGGACACGCTACATCTTCACCGCGATAACAAAATGCCAAATCGAGAACATCAAATCCCTAACCCCAAAACTCGCACCCTGCACCCAATTCCGCCAACACGCCGACCTCTTCCTGCAACGCACGGCATGGACATCACCGTGCCGCTCATGGTTCAAGCAAGGCAAGACAGACGGCCAAGCAGCCATCTGGCCCGGGTCGCGGCTGCATTTTTTGAAAATGATGGAGCAGCCGCGGTACGAGGATTACGAGATTGAGTACTGGGACGACAACATGTTTGCGTTTTTGGGCAATGGGTTTGAAATGAGGGAGTTTGATGGCAGGGATATTACGAATTATTTGGGGAATATTGATGGGGAGGGGAGGGATGTGCAGCCGGAGTATGATGAGGGGTTGATTGATGTGCTTGGTGGGGTGACGTTGGATGAGAGTTATGTTGTCAGAGGAGGGTGATTGGGTTGGTTGAGTTGAGTTGGGAAGGAATGTAGTATGGCGTTTGTGTATGTATAGATGGTTTTGATAGTCATTACATATGTGTCTATTGCAACTTAATATATCCAGGGTGTCTACTCCTGGAGGCCTTCACACCTGCCTACACCTTTAGCATTACCTTGATTAATGCTAAGGACCTCAAGACTACTATAACTATTCTGCGGTATTTACAACTTTGCTTCGCACGTGAATAAAGTTGGAAATCAACTGGATCTGGAGGGTGCAGTGACCGACAATCGGACTTTGCCGTTTTCGTCCTAGTCTTGTAGTGCGTCACCACACTGCTCCTGCCTGGCCATTCGCCAACAACAACAACTTCGACACAACTCGACACGATTCTCATTCACCAAAATGGCAGCTCGACCTCCTGCTTCGTTAGGCGATTTGCCAAGCGAGCTACTGCTGCAAGTATTCACGCACGTCGATCCTTACGCGGAAGAGAGAGTACTTGGTCATATACCTGACGATCCACCGCCAAGCCATCCAGATCCATATCTGGTCAAAGACTTTTTGGAGTGTAACAGCACTTTATGCAATCTTGCATTGACAACAAGATCTTTTCGGAATATAGCTCAAGAACAGCTTTTCTTTGCTCCCGTCATTGGGGGTTTCATATTTCGCACGCCTGTTGAATCTTCGAGATCAAGAATTGCTTACCTACTACGTACACTATTCGCGCGGCCAGACTTGAGAAGACATATTCGCCACATTCGACTCTGCTTCCCGCCATCTGAAGATCCCGACTATGAACCAAACTGCAAAGAGGAGGAGAACATGGAAGCGGAGGCTGTCAGGTTTGCAACAATCGTGCGCCAAGGACGGGTGGTCATCGCGTCACTGGATATGCCTGATAGACTCAAGAAGACTATGAGCTCACAGATGATCATGAATTTTAGACACAACCTATTGGGGTTTATAATGGCACTGCTGCCACAACTTGAAATGTTGTCATTCTCTGATAACGCTACCGAGACTCCGCCTTGGTGGGATCAAGATGGGCATTGCTTCCGTCCGAATCTAGCTGGCATTCACTTGGGCAGTTTAACAAGCGACATGCCTCCGGGACTGCAGTGTCTTCCAGCCACGGCAGCGCTCAGGCGCATCAAGGTGTCGAGCGTCTCGATGCTTCGAATGGACGGATTGGACCTTTGTCCGCAACTGGACACTCTAGACATCAGCATGAAGCTCGCGGGTCTCGACGCTTTCTTTGCAGATGAGCTGAGGACGCTATTCTCTGAGTCCGACGCTGTGTCGAGCTTTCAAAATATACAACACCTCCGGATCGATTGCCAGGTGAAGTCAGTAGGCATCTGGGATTTTGCAACTCGTGTCTGCCTAAGCCACCTTCTACTACCTTTCACGAATTTGCGGAGTTTGGACTACTACGCCGAGCCTAGCTCCGAAAAGAACCCGTTCCGGAGTCTTCGTGCTTTTCCCCACTACCAGGCCAACATTCAGGCATATCCCGATACAGTCACTGAAGTAGTGACAGAGGCGCCTTACTGGGACGAAAGGCTCTACTACGCACGCACTCAATTCACAGACTACCAATATCTGGTCGACTCTCTCGTAAATGTCAGGTCAGAACTAGAAGCTCTTCGTTTACCTGGTGGATTCTGGACACTTCCTGGTGCGATGCGCAAGCCATTACCGCGGTTCGTCCTGTTCCCTCGGCTACATACCTTGGTATTTCCACAAGCGGCGATCCTCTCTATTAAGCTCCCCAATATGCGCTTTCCAGAGGTTGTCAAAGGAGATTTCGAACTACTCCCGTTACACGTTCTACCGCCGAAGCTGCGACATCTGAAAATTTTCGACGTGGATACATCGCTCCTCCAATCTGAATGGCTGAAAGATCTCTTCACTCAACAAGCCAAGTGTAACCAGTGGCCTGAACTGCAAGAGTTGGAAATTTTATGTGGGCCAATGATCGATGATGTGAGGCTGGCAGATTTGCTAGGGAGAAAAGGCTGTGACGACCTCTGGGAACTGATCGATAAGGCTAAATTCAAGGTGACACTTGGCAGAGACGACGAAGTGCCAGCTGTTCATAATATCGATTGAGAAATGCTCCTTACTACCAGGGAACGAATAATAACACCCTTCACGGAGCATACGTCTTCCTCTGCTCCACGCCCTGTAACGCCTCGACCCAAGTAGGCCTATGCACTGTGTTCAACTCCACACTCGGCTTCGCCTCCAGCGGCCCAGTATCATCGAGACTTCCCACCTGTACAATCACCGTCCCTGGCGCAATAGCCGGCGCAGTCGCATACATTACACACGCACACTTGCCGCAGAAGGTGTACCCGAGTTCAAATCCCTCGTCGCAATGAATTGTGCTGAAGTTTTCAAGCGTGCCAGAAGTGAGCTTGAAGTTCGGCTCCGGGACCACGAGATTGAGGGATGCGGTGCTGCTGGTGTATTTGCGGCAGACGCGGCAGTGGCAAAGAGATGTCTTTCGAAGTTAGTACATTAGCTAGGATGATACTTGATGAAGTACGCACGGCTTTGGATTCTTCCTCTGTGATATCAACTTCGTACTTCACACCACCACAAAGACAACTTCCGTGCAGCACCATTTGTGCGAATGTCGAATTTCGTGAAAACGTAAGAGGAAGTGGAGTGAGGCTCTCACCTGCAGCATGCTCAGCTTTTGTACGTGTTGTGTTGTGTTGTACTGCGCATCTTGTGTCTATTTGTGGTTGACATAAGCTTACGGCTGACACAGCCCGCGGTGAAACTTCCGCTCAGGCTGAAAGGGGCCGAAGGGGCTGAAAGAGCTAGAAGTGCACCCATCACACCACTAAATTGCTACCAACAGTTCCGCACAAAGAAATACTTTTTTCTAGCTGGACTTAAAACTCTGGTTCGCTTAGGTATGGAAGTTTCCGTGTTCTGGGTCTGCTGCTTATTCTGCTGAAGTCACATTGAGTATCGTACGTGACTTATTTCCGACACCCACAAGGAGAGGAAATAAGGACCTACGAATATGCGGAATTACGCTTTGACATGCAAATTGGCCGATTCGAAGATACATTGCCAACCTAAAGTAGCGCCGTCAAGACTACACTCGTGACTTATCAACCCACCTTCTCCCAATCTTACAGCCCATGTGTCCTTCCCTCATCGTCCACAAGCCTTTACAAAACAATTTCAAGCCCCAATTAACATCGTCGCTTCGCTTCACAACTTCGCTCGAGGCGCGGCAGCGGGTATCTCGGGTAGCGAAGTCTCGAGGGACTTTGGAATCAAGTGCTCGACGTCGCAAATGTTGAGGTAGCGCGGATGACATTGCGACAAGTGCGTGATACCCAGGAGGCGCATAGTGGTTTCCATTTCGTCTTTCATGACTATTTTCTTTATTAGCATATACACCCCTATTTTGCCACTAGCAGACCACCACAAATTCCAGAGCCGAAAACACAGGATTGGAGAAACTTACTCTCAATGAAATGCTCAACGCCTTCTTGTCCATATGTCAGTGCGTACAGAAACGGTCGGCCCATGCCCACGGCTTTGGCACCGAGACAAAGCGCTTTGATAATGTCTGTTCCGCGCCGCACGCCGCAGTCGACGTAGACTTCAAGCGAGGAGAAGACGTGTGGTGCGTGTTTGCGGATTTCTAGGAGCGTGAGGAGGGATGGTGGAGATCTACTACTAATTAGCCCAGGAATCATTTCGCCCAGACATTGAGCTTGAAGGGGTAAGTATATCTCACGTGTCGAGATTCCGGCCACCGTGGTTCGTGATCACGATTCCGTCTAGCCCGTGTTTTACAGCCAATACCGCGTCTTCGACTGTTTGCACACCCTTTGCAACAATAGGCAAATTAGTAGCCTTGCGCAACCACGCGATATCGTCCCAGTTGAAGGTATCATCAATGTATCCGCCCATCGTCCTTCCCAGGCCGCCGCCTTTTGAATCATTCGTTGCGGCAGCACCACTTATGGCCGCTTTAGCATTGGTACTCGTCTCTACTTTTACACGTTCGTCTCCCTCGCGTTTGCCCTGCACGGGACCATCGATCGTGAACCACACGCCTCTCATGCCGTTCTTCTCAGCGTCTTTGAGCAGTGCTTCCGAAGCTGCGCGGTCTTTGTTGACGTATAGCTGGAAGAAGAACGGGATGGAATTGGGTTGCACAGCAGAGGTAATTTCAGCCATTGTGTACGATGCGTTTGTTGAAATCTAAGATTGTATTAGTTTAAAAGCTGGCTGGTACAAAAACTAAGTATCTCTTTTGTAGATGAAAGAAACTCACGCATTGAGCTATGCCGTATTTCTCACAGCCGCGAGCGAGCGCAAGCTCGCCGTCTGGATGCGCGAGTCGCGCCATGGCGGCTGGACTGACGAAGAAAGGTAAATTGACATCGTGACCGAGGAGCTGCGTGCGCGTGTCGATGTGTCTAATGTTTCGTAACAATCTAGGACGGAACCATATCCGGTCAAACATGCTCCGATTCGCGTCTCGCGTCACCAGGTTTGTGGCTGCTGAGGAGTAGAATGCCCATGCTTTCTTCGTAAGCACTTTTTCAGCGACGGCTTCGAAGTCGTAGGTGTTGATGAGAGATTGCAAGGGCGGCTTGGCCCCAATTTCTAACTTTGGCTGTGCTGAGTCTGTAGGAGGTGGTTTGAGGAGGGCTGAAGATGTCGATGAATCTATTCTTCCTTTTCTTTGGCTGGGTCCGAGGGTTTTGGAGAGGAGGGATGGAGAGTGGACGGCGTTGTACGCGCTTGAGGCGTCAAGACCGGCATGTCTGTATATGACTTTGCAATCTTAGTACCATGTGTCATTGCCAAGAAGGTATATCTCTTCCTTACTGTCGTTTCCACCGGGATGTGTAGGCGCGAATTCTGTAATGTCCCAGATGACGTCATCTACCACGATCCAGCAGTCTTTCTCGCTGGAGTGCTTCTTGATTTCTTCTACGGATACAGTTGGGTCTGACATATCGACGTTGGTGAATCCCAAACGATGGAATTGGCAGACTTGTGACACGACTGGGGCGGTTGCTTTTGGGACGCATCTGTTTGGCCACAGAGGGCGATTCGCTGTTCTTTCCACCGAGCCAAGTGGGTCCGGCGAATTGTCCGATGCCGTCGCAACAGCGGCGCGCTTGCAACACCAACACTCCACTCTTGACAACTATCCGAGCATCTGGCTTCGGCAAATAAGGAAACCATGTGTGCATCCAACCCGCAATGGTTGGGTTCGGCTACCGTGTCCCAAGCGTCGCCAGTAGATGTAAAGGTACTTTCAAGAAGTAGGTGTAATTGCGTCAATCTCCGAAGTTCATCATATCTGGAACGGCAGCTTTTTTTGCATTCATACCATATTTTGCACCCAGTATCATTTTCACAACAGTGGCATTCACGATGCGTATTCTCATGATCGGAGTCGCTGGCTTCATTCGCCAATTGGTTGCGAAGAAACTCCTTGACGATGAGAACAATGCACATTCCCTCATTCTCACCGACATCATCGAACCTCCAATTCCGTCCAACGCTCAGTCGTCGAGTCAAGTCAAAGTCATCAAAGCCGATCTCCTCACACAATCAAGCTGCGTGGTCGCAAAGGACGTCGATGTCGTCTATATCTTCCACGGCATCATGTCTTCGGGCGCGGAAGCTTCATAGCCCCGTCTCGTGCTAGACACTCTCTGGCCTACTGAAGCAGCTCTGCCTACTCGCTTGAATTGCCTTTCGATAGTACTGCGCGTTTGCTTTCGTTCGGCGGCAGCGTTTTGCGGATTGCGGACTGAAACTGCCTTGAGGTACAAATAGGAGATGAAGCCTGCAGCGAAGGTGACGCATACGGCAACAATAGTCAAGAGTTACTTCATCGTGTTGGGTGGTGTGGAAACAGTGGTGCGAGACTGCACTAGCTTGCTTCCGGCATTGAGACATTGTTAACTAACAAAGAGAGACAAACGACGCAGGCTTCCTTCAGGCATTGAGACATGGTTAATTAACAAAGGGAGAACAAACGACGCAGGCTTCCTCCTCAAATCCAGCATCTGCTCCTCTGCCGAAATTAAACCTCATGGTCGACAACATGGCACACATTCGTCGTTCTCGACGATACGGCTCTGCGCCTCCGGATTTTCCCTCCAAACCTATAGGCAATCGTCCTCGTCGAGATGCGCCGCTGCCCTGTCCTGTACGACGCCCTCTCGGAGAACTAGCTACGCTTGTGCTTGTTCCGTCTCACGAACAACAAATCCGACCTCCAGAAGCTGCAGTTGATCGGTCGAGACGATTAGTTGACTGGCTCTGCACCCGCTTACATTCAGCAGTTGCAATTGTGTTGATCCTCTGCGTCATCTTGCTGGCAGCAGGTGCATATAATGTGCATTGCTTCCAGCAGGCTCAACTCAAGGCCTTCCAAGGCAGAGGGCTAGGTGAGCAAACTTTAACTTCCGCGATTCCCTACGCTCATCATCATAGACGCCATCCACCCCTCATGCGTACCAAAACGCCTCGACGCGACCTGCCCATCGATTCTCGGTATCCCACCGCCCGTCTACGAGCGCCTTGTCGTGCCTGCGGGCGCTGTCAGGTCATATTACCGTCAGGCCATGAAGTGCTGGGCCCCAGACAAGGCACACAGGCATCCCGGGGTCGCAGATGGCCGACTTGGCGAAAATGATCTGAAAATGGTTAGGAAGGTACTCGAGCGCTGCCGGGACGTAATGTCACTGGGCAAAGGATACCCGAGAACTGTCGAGGTGGGTGCGGAAGCGGTGGAGATTCAACACTCGGGCTTCTGGGACCTTTCGTCGTGGAATACGACGTGGTATCTACCATGGGAAGTGCAAGGACCGTCGCACTGCACAATGTATCTGGCTGTATCGGCATACCTCTGGTCACCTTTCACGTCACGGCATCATTCCACAGGCAATTCCATCACCAATTATGCGTGTACCATCGACCTTGCCTGGTCCTCATACACATACATCTTCAACATTTCAATCGCGTCTAGCATCCCGTGGCCTAGCAATCTTCGAATCGCCCTTGGATGGGTCGCCATGAAACACAACATCTCTTTCCCTTATCCGCTAACACTCGTACTCCCTCAACCGGTCCTGCATGGCTTCCACGAACACCGGCTTCCCCCGCGTGGCCAACACGCATTTTGGCTAGATATCACACCACAAGGGCTACCGCGCCACGCCTCCACCATCATCAACGTGCCGACAATGCTCACAGATGAGCTGAGGAAATTTGGACGCGATGGCGTACGCAAACATAGTCAAGTTGAATCACGCCAAGCAGCCATGTCAGTCCAACAAAAACGAGCGTGTATCAGTCGGGGATGGTGTTTCAAGGGTGCAAAGGTGGTTCAACACACAGCTGCCGACATGGTCGAACCAGGCTACATTTGGTTATTTCATAGCATGAATGAAGAGTCCGGCGCGATGTAGATAGAAATAACGGTGATGATGGTAAGAGTGACGAACCGCTACGTCAAATGATATGTCATTAGTCGGGGTGGTGATAGTAATCCTCGTCGCCATGGTGGTCAAATTGTATGCAAACTTCGAGAGTGCCTAGCACGAGCGAGCATGAAGCGGATACCGAAATTGTTGTGCAATCAGAAGCATTTGCACTTGGTTCCCCAAGTCTATTGTCTACTCACGTAGATCTATCTCGTTTCGTATGTCTGAACAGTTCAGTCTTTATATGCTTGCGCTAGTCCGATTTTCTAAACGTATCTCCTTTAGACCCTACTTTAGCGCGCCCAGTCGCGAGCCTCACGATAGTCCAGATACTAATTACACTTTCCAGCAGATCACACACCGCACCTTGCACCTAGACGCCGTGACCATCAGTTACAGTTGCTTGAGCTTTGTGTACCTTGCCTGAGCTCTGCTTCCGAGCCGTGATCCAAGTTCAGGCTGCTCATATATATGTGCCAGTCGCTGAGAAAAAGTCGTGTCGCGATGGGTCAAACAAGAACAGGAGCAAGGGACTAGGCAATACCATCAAGACACAGTGTGCAAGTACGGTAAAGGTCCTAGCCAGTCTGCCCTTATAGCGCGCGTTTAATTTGAGCTATTGCACCATCCAAATTCCAGAACAATGGGCTTCATTCCAGTAGTAAGGTCTTCATCGTCTGCTTGTGCGATTTTCCGAAGCTGGACTCCAAAATAGTGTGCTTGGTATTTTTTACAAGCTTGTGAAATCGCGCATTCTTGTTTAGTCCTGCTGTTGTTCCTTCTTTAGACAAATCTCACTCCATCAACGCCCCACGCCTAATCCTTCCATCCTTCATCCTCGGCACTTGAAAATTCTCCGATATCCTCTATCTCTCGCCCAACTTTCCGATTCCCCACACGGGTATTGCCCAAACCAGCCGCCCGGGTCCCTTCCTACCCTCGTAACGAGCACGCGGGGTCCCCGCACTCACTAGCGTCGGCGAAAACGCCGATGCATGGTTCGATTATTCCTAGCAACGTTCTGCAAGAACGCGGCGAGAAGCCGAATGTGAGTAAACGATGCAGGAAAGTCGGTGGGTATTGCTGGATAACGGAGTGCGATTGGGGTGTGATGGGACGCAGGATGAAGGAATCCGTCGGCTACACGGCCGTTTTGGTACTATATCCAGGATTTTCTGGGGAGTTTTGTATGCACGATGTTGTGGTGCAGGAATGGGTTGCGCTAAACTCTGCACGAAGGTGTAATGATGTGCGGTTGTGCAAAGATGGGGTAAAGTATGGGTATGATGGAGGAGGAGGTATAAGATCGTCGTTGTTGCCCCAGGCTGTAGGGTAGTCTGTCTATCGTCTCGTCATACTGCTTAATCCTGCTTGTTTCTTTCTACGATACGGCTCACACTCAACTCTTTTTGTCACTCACCTACACAACACCTACATCTCTCTTCAAGCTCGTCTCACCATCGCAATCATGGACCCCGACCGCACATCCCTCGACAAGACCCTCGCTTTCGAACAAATCGAAAACGCGTCACCGGCCAACACCATCCCCCATGCCCTACTACACCTATCCACCAGCGAACTCACTGCCCTTGAAAAGAAACTCGTCCGCAAAATCGACTTCCGCGCTCTCCCCATCCTCATCGTGCTCTTCCTCCTCAACATCCTCGATCGCAACGCCATCGCCAACGCACGTCTTGGTGGTCTCGAAGCAAGTCTCGGCATCGACGATGTGCAATACCAGACCGCCGTCATGGTGCTCTGGGCCGGATATATCAGCATGATGGTTCCGTCGAACATGTTGCTCTCGATTTTCAAGCCGCGGTTGTATTTGCCCACCGTTGTGATTGTCTGGGGTATTGTGTCTGGCGCAACGGGCTTCGTGCAGAATCATGCTGGACTTGTAGCGTTGCGTTTTCTCGTGGGGGTGACGGAAGCGCCATATTTTCCAGGCTGTATCTTCTTCTTGAGCTGTTGGTACACAAGAAAAGAACTGCCAAGCAGAATCGCCACCTTTTATTCAGGGTACACACTGTCTTCGGCGTTTGGAGGCTTAATTGCAGCGGGGATCGTAGATGGAATGGAAGGTCTTGGAGGTTACCCGAGCTGGCGATGGATCTTCATTATTGAGGGAGCGCTGACGATTGTGCTGGCGTTTGCGGGATACGCGCTTCTGCCAAATTATCCGCACAACACATCGTTTTTGTCAGCGGAAGAGACGGCCATGGCGCAGTGGCGACTTGAGAGGGAGAACGATGGCGTGAAGGACGAGGTCAAGGAGTCGGTATTTGTCGGGCTGAAACAGGCGTTTGCGGATCCGAAAGTGGTATGTCATCTCCATGTCGACTGTTGTGTGAGTGTTACTAACTGTTGCATAGCCTCTGCTAGTCTTCATTCAGACGTGTGCTGTTGTCTCAATGAGCTTCACATACTTCTTTCCCTCTATCGTCAAGACCCTCGGGTTCCCTCGCGTCGAGACTCTTCTGCTCACCGCTCCGCCATACTTTCTCGCCTTTTTGTTCTCGATTGCAAACTCATGGCACTCTGGACGTTCAGGCGAGCATTGCTTCCACATCGTCACAGCATGCGTCATCTCCGCGGTTGGTCAGATCATCTCCATGTCGACACATCAAACTGGCCCGCGGTACTTCGCCATGTTTTTGCAGGCTATGGGTTCTTTCTCCGCCTTCCAGCTCATTCTTCCGTGGGTATCTGCGACAATCGCACGACCCAAAGCGAAGCGTGCTGTTACGTTAGCGTTAGCGACAGCTGTCTCGAACGCGACCAACGCTGCTACTGCGTATCTGTACCCTGCGTGGGATGCACCCTTGTATAGGATGGGATGTATCGTATTGACAGTAGCGTTGGTTTGCTGCGCAAGCGCATCGCTGACACTCAGATTCTGGCTTAAGAAGTTGAACTTCAAATCGGATCAGGCTGTTGGACTGGAGGGTGTTGCAGGTGGAAGCGGAGCTCTCTTCCGATACACGCTGTAGACGCAATGTGATCTTAGCAAATCTATGTGGAATGAAACATTGTTTTTTTTTCAAAGCCACGAGGACATGGTTTGATTGACCGGAATCTTTCGTGTTGAAATGCGGAGTGAAAGAGTTCGACACTATTTACCTAATAGTAAAGCGCAGAAAGCTAGGTCGCAGCTACATCCAGTGCTCTAAATTTTAGTGTCAGTGTCCAAGGCGATTCCCGGAGCTCAGCTTAATGTGCGGAATCTTTTGGAATATTTTCGAGGAGTCCATGCTGTCATGTCGTGTGCCTAGGTGGGTGTCAACGAACGTGGTGGTCGCTCAGCGAACTGCGCCCCCGAGGGTGCATATTTTCATATAGGCCTAGTAATCACGTACTCGGTACTAACGCTAGGCCACCAATATGCGAGCGTAATAGTCTTTGCGTGATTTTACGCAGGTCTCCAGCCAAGTGTGTTCCGTCTCTTGTCGTGGCTGCGCATTCTTGAGAGCTGTCTAATTAGGTGTAGAAAGGTACGCTAACCACCGCAATTTCCTACTTGGGTAGTGGTCAGCCCAGGTTGACACAAGGCGCGCCTTGTACTGCATGTCTCAATCCCAGCTCGTGCAAAACCGGGAGAGCTCATGTCGATTGCACATCTTTGCACGGGGGTCATCCCAAGTTGATGGATCAAGTGTTTGATAAGCGACGGTAGTGACCTAGATCACTCCACCAAATCCTTCGATACAGCCAAGCAGATAACAGCGTTGGATTTATGTCGCGTGGGTGATGCGAGTGCGAGCCTGGACGGTGGCCACTACGCTAAATGTTCGGCTCCATGCAGAAAGAAACCATGGTGATGCATGCATTTGGACTTGGAAAATTCTTCGAAGGTTGTTCTAGCGCAAGGTTGGATGCATGATTGCACGGTACAACCAAAGAGTGGGAGCTGTCGCTAAAATAACATGCTAAGGGTCCTGTCACTGTCGCCGGCGGATCTGTGGTGCATCAAGTGTCAAACTTTAGCGGGCAGAAACGGACCTTCCTTATCATTTCTGGGTCGAAATCTCTGATGGCCGAGACGGGACGCGATGAACGATGCAGATTTTCGGCGTTGACGATGTTGCTGGCGTAAAGGCCGCAGGGTGGCAATGATTTTGCCAGGCTTTGATTCGGCAAGAGGCCGAGGCAGTAGCCGTATGTGGTCTAGCTGGCGTCAGCACCTGCCACCCACAAACTGCGGCTAAGCACGCGCAGAGCGGGGCGTAGCGCAGCCCTTCCCATTTCCGCTATGCTTCGTGTGCTTCGCATTTGAGGCTCTCTCGTGTTCGTGACTTGGTCGAGTCTGCCTGGTACTAATGCGCATCTCAGCCGCACCGACAGGAAGAAACCAGTAGCCGTCGCGGTGGTGCGCGCGGAGGGATGTGCACACAATGTCATTCGCTTTCTGTCGGTGCCCCAACGGTCGAACAAGCCTTCTTATCAATTGACAAGGCCTTGGGCCGAATCAAGGCAAGGGAGGTCTTGGTATCACCGGCGCCAAGACGAGGAACATCTGCACCTCCCGCTTTTGGTCAGGCGCCAGTCGTACTTTCCCTGCCCGCTTTTTGGAGGCGGGGAGCATGCGCGAGTGATTAATCGTTGGACCAGGCGATTGGTGCTGCACTCAAGGGCTCCAGAACGCCAACGCGCCTGTGTGTGGTAAGAACCGGCAGCAGCAGCTCCACTGCATCCTTTCACTGTGAATATCATCTCTTGGCCGTCTTGGGTTACTCCGCCAGCCTAGTGGCGTTTCCGTCAAGCCTTCCTGATAGCTTGTGCTATCAGCGCAGTTCGTGGGACCTTTACCTTGTCCGCCCCGCAACCTTGTCCGTATAAAGTCCCGGTCAACCTTTGACACTGCAGGCGTTCAAGGCTTTCTCGTTGCCTCAGCCCGCTGCGTCGTCCACATACTTGAGGGACTGTCATTTCCCGCCCAGGGTCTGAACCATCACTCCGCTCTAGCGCCCCAAGGCTTTCTCGTTGCCTTAGCTCGCTACTCGTGTTGCGCCTCCGTACGCCGCCTACGCCAACGGCTGCCCGCCAACGCTCTCCCCCATAAAGTGCGACTTAGAGACAGCCTGTGCACGTCAAAATTTCGACCACAATGGCGATTTGGAACAGAAACGCCAGACAGTCGTCGTCTTCGGACGGCGCAAGCCCTCACTCAGATCCCGAAAAACATGGCCACGGCGACTATGGCAAGAGCGGCGTTATTGGCACTGGAGAAACCACCGCCTTCAACACCGATAACAATGGCGTCACAGTACACGAGGACCACAAGCACTTGCACCGTGGTCTGAAGTCGCGACACATTACTATGATTGCCATTGGTGGTGCTATTGGAACTGGTCTCATTATCGGCACAGGAAAGGCTCTTGCTCAATCTGGGTATGTGCATCAGTCGCGAATAAGGAACTCAGCTAACAAAGCACAGTCCTGGCTCGATTCTTATCGCTTACACCTCTGTTGGTCTCCTTGTCTACATCGTCATGACGGCACTTGGCGAAATGGCTGCCTGGATCCCTCACTCCTCTGGTTTTGCCGGCTACGCTACCCGATTCGTCGACCCGGCTCTTGGTTTCGCTCTTGGCTGGACGTACTGGTGCAAATACATTATCACCACGCCAAATCAGCTGACAGCATCTGCTTTGATCATTCAGGAATGGAAAACAGCCGAGGAGGTCAACCCAGGTGTCTGGGTTGCAGTCTTCCTCGTAGTCATCTGCGCAATCAATTACTTCGGCATCAAGTTCTTTGGTGAACTCGAGTTTTGGCTCAGTTCAATCAAGGTTATCACGATCGTCGGTGTCATCATCCTGTCTTTCCTCTTGGCGGTCGGTGCTACACCAGGCCAAGAGGCTACAGGCTTCAAATACTATAAGAATCCGGGGGCGTTCAGAGAGTATATCGACACTGGCGCAGCTGGCAAGTTCTATGGCTTCTGGTCCTCGTTTGTCAATGCAGTTTTCGCCTACCTCGGAACAGAGCTGATCGGTGTGACTGTCGGAGAGGCCCAGAATCCTCGCAAGACAATTCCCCGCGCCATCAAGTTGACTTTCTACCGAATCTTGTTCTTCTACTGCTTGGCTGTGTTCTTCCTGGGCATGATTGTCCCATACAACTCGGAGCAGCTGAAATTCGCCAACACTAGCAAGGCGCGCGCGTCCGCATCACCATTCGTTGTTGCCATCAAGCTGGCCGGTATCAAGCACTTGCCAGGTATTCTCAATGCCTGCATTTTACTCTTCACTTTCAGCGCCTCGAACTCCGATCTGTACATTGCTTCGCGTACCATCTACGGTCTTGCTGAGCAGGGCCATGCGCCCAAGATCTTCCGCTGGACCGACAAGCGCGGCGTGCCCGTTCCTGCTTTGGCCATCTCAGCACTTTTCTGCTGCACTGCCTTCATGAACGTCGCCGATGACTCCACCGTCGTTTTTGGCTACTTTGTGAACTTGACCACTATTTTCGGTCTGCTATCATGGATCTCGCTCCTGGTGTCACACATCTTTTTCGTGCGTGCTCGCCGAGCCCAAGGTATCACCAATGACCAGTTGGCGTACACGGCACCTTTCGGTCTTATCGGATCGTACATCGGACTGTTCTTCTGCTGCTTGATCGCGCTGACCAAGAACTTCAACGTCTTCACCAAGGGCAAATACGGAAATTTCGATTACAAGAATTTCGTTACCGGCTATCTCGTAAGTCGACTACTGTGATCTGCTTCTTCGCTCTAGACTAATTTCATTACCAGGGTATTCCGGTCTATCTGATCTGCATCTTCGGATATAAGTTCTTCATGAAGTCCAAGATGGTTCGCCCCCACGAAGCCGATTTCTACACAGGCAAGGACGAGATTGATCGCGAGGAAGAAGCATTCCTCGCAGTTCAAGCAGAGAAGAAGGCAGCAGGAGGCAACAAGGGCGGTTGGTTCTACAAGACCTTCATTGCTTGGTTGATTTAGTCGAATACCCACTCTTTCGCTGCTTTGGCGCGTCATGGTTCCCTCTGTGACAGCTTTCATTAGATGACTGCCCCTGCCACTACTCCGTAGTCGTGGGTCATAGACGAGACGACGGATTTATGAATAATACATCTTTGGTCACAACTTTCGCCCTACTCGTGTGCGACGCATCCAATTCCAACTCTCTGCTGACCTATGTGTCCTGGTCATTTTAACAATAGCGTTCAAGCACATCAGCATGCCACGTTGTAGCGCCCCCATTTTGGAGCCTGCAAGCAACAAAACTCAATCGGCCCTTTCACGGTCTCCGCGTACGCCATTTTAGCTAGAACTGACATCAGCCCACTAACGCCCCGCCATTGAGGGCATGCCAAGCCATCACGTGGATTCAAGGTTCGAAATGGCGGACGTCCTTCTTACAGCGCGTTGCGAAGACATTGGAATAAACTTTCGACCAAGCTCAACAGCCTAGAAGTGCATCTCTTGAGAGACTCTTGTGCAAATGCCAAAACATCAAGCAAAGGCCAAAGGCTGGGTGTGGGGAGGATAAGGTGCCGTTTTTGCCGTGCGCAGGAGGAGTTCCTCGGCAGGGCTTGCCGGGTGGAAAACGCAACGCACTGCTGGTCTGAGCTCAAGCTCAGCTTCGTCCACCATCACTTCCCATTTTCTACCTCATCGCACCTAAACGTTACACAACAACACATGAGCCCTTCTGTCATCCACTGTACCGCTAACATACCGCTACTCACCGCTACTTGTCCGTATCATGGCAAGTGAAGTCCTTCCCAAGTCACAAGCGCAACGTTATCGAACAATGTTTGGGCGTTGCATAGCTGGCCGATCGCCCTCTCCGACTGCTACATCACTTAACTTCAGGCAAAACGATGCGCCCACCGCCTTGCGTCACCTTTGACGCCCTCTTGCCTTATTTTTTTCTATGCACTCCAGCAGTTTTCGCTCCGCTCCACCTCCGGTCAGCCTTGGGAATTAGGCAACGGTTTCTCAGTGGTTGCGTCGCCGAATGAAGGCCCCTTCACATGACCAAAATTACGACATCTAACCCAAGGAAAGTAGTCGAAATGCTGCCCACACCCATGGAAGCCCGAGAGAACGGCCGATGATGGCACCATGCCTGGGATATCCTGTGCTGTTATCTTCCATATTTCGGCATTCAAGAGCATGGGAATCACATGGATAGGTCTAAAATGCGATCTGCACTGACCGCCGGATGTTTTCTGCATGTATCCGACAACCACATGCCATTTCAAGGGCCGACTTGGATCGAATCGGCCAATTTTAACATCTCCTCGCACTGGGCATTGGATCACGCCCCCCCCCCCCATCTCTTCTGCAGTGCACACCGCAACCAGCCACGGTGGCTGAGCATGCTTCCACTCAGAGAGTGAAGCTGGGTCAAGCTTTGTGGTGCGCCGTTGCGCTAGGGTCATCACTTGCATAGGGCTGGCATGCGACGGTCCGACTATCGGGCTGCCTTCACACATCACATGGTGCTATCGTGCCAATACTATACAGGAAGTCCACGATGAGTCGAAGGTCTTGAAGCGTCCCTCTTGAGCAGCTCCTATTTTTGCTGCGCATCCCAATATGAAGCGACCAGTGCCATTGCTGCAAAGATGTGCGATGTCGCTGCCATGGCGGTCAGCGCGAAGGGGACCTCACGATAGCTTCAGGGCACACTGACGTGCGCCCCTCTGGTCAATGACTCCATCTTCATGGTAAGGGCACGATATCAGGTTTTTAATGCTTGCAGTCGTCCTTCGATCGCTTCATTCTCAGTCCATACTACGAGCTTAAGTATTGAAGTCTTCCTCTTCTCACAGTTCATAACAACATCACAACCAAGACAGTTTTCCACTTGCAAGACTTCCTTTCTCGATCTATTCTACAAAATACACTTGCCTCACAAATTCTCATCCAGCAACGAAACATTGGCCCTCAATTCACAGCTTCTCCATCCAGTTCGTCCAACAGCACTGAGTCATCTGTCTCAGAGCTGTCTTTGCCAAAACAGCAGCAATTGGTTCTTCGTCTTCACGACAGCGCAACTTGTATCCCAAATGGCTTGGCCCGCTCCTAATTCCGAGCTCTCAAATGCGAAAGTACAACATGATTATGATGGTCGTTGCGATCATTCCGGATACTTTCATCAATCTCCAAACATGAGCGGTCAGGCAGGCTCCTATGACACGGCGCCAATGGACTTCGACGACATCTGGCACTGCTACGAGTGCGATACCGACAATGTCAATTGGATTGATCAATGCCCTATATGCGGTGCCGACAGACCCGCAGACGATCACTCCAGCACGCCACCACCATTCGCAACTATAAGCGGCGCTGGCTCGACGGCTCCCGGCACATGGGTATGCGAGGAGTGTGGATGTCCTAACTCCGAAGTATGCGTGGCTTGTGGGGACTGCGGCGCGTCGAAATGAAGAGTTCCTGTCACACCGACGAAGTCCCCGGCGTTTCAGAGCTGCAACAGTTGCTTTGCTTTCCTTCCAGTACCTCTCAATCTTCCTGCACATCCCCAGTACCCTTCCCTGTTCGTTTTGTGTTCACTTCGCGGCGTCTTGCTTCCCCATCTGTATTGTTATGTTATTTTTGCTTCTGGTCACAATTCCTTTCCCTGCTTTACTCCGTCTCTTTCGCATCGTTCGGGTTGGGTGATTTTCTCTGAGCTTTTGACCTTCGTTTCCCCCTTGTATACTATCCAAACAACACCTTTTCCTTTATCTTTCCTTACATTACACCTTCCGATACCCCACGATACCCCTTGAGGACCTTGTTGTACACCATTGTATGTTTCCCATTCATGTTTGGCGTTGTTGGTGTTTTGGGATACGTGATCGGAAGATGATATGACGATATAATGTTTTGTATGTATGAATGATGTAAATCAGGGAGGCATATAGCGCACGTACGGGTACAGGTTGAATATCGTTCCTGAATCATTGTACTTCTACATGTGAAATATCCCATTTGGGATAGCATAGTGCGGGGTTCTTGGCAAACAGATCCTCCGCTGATCTTGACGCAGGCATCGCTCGAAGTCATCCTGCCTCGCATCTACTTCCCCCGATCTTCCGACATATAAATTACTGTGCGGATTGATCCACGTATCGCACGCGCGCCCTGACATGCAATAGCAGATCCCTTCTGACAGCTCGGCTAGGATGGCATGCAGTGCGCGCATACTTTGATAATGACGGTGCGTCCAAGTGTATACATGTACCTAGATATCCAAACAAATACCAAGTCCTTCACCACGCTATCACCGACGATTTTTTTCCATACCTATTGCACTTCCTGTCGGCAATCATGCGTTCGCTTCCCCCACCCAGCTCCCTCCTCTTCCTCATCCTCTCCACCCAAGCAACAGCCACAACCCTCTTCCCTCCCCGACCATTCCTCAACCCTCACCCTTTCGTCCCTACAGACTTCCACCTCACCCACCCACCCCGCGACCCCAACCGTCTTTGCATCGTCCCCGGCGCCACATCATCCAACACATCCACCTTCATTAACACCACCATCACCGACTCCGCGCCTGCCATACTCTCCGCATTCCAAACATGCAGTCCCAACGGCACCATCCTGCTCAACGCAACATACACCATCGCATCGCCACTGGACCTCACGTTCTTAGCGCACGTCGACGTGGTACTAACGGGCGAGGTGCGATTTGTTGGGCCAGTATATGACTGGGCGGAAAAGAGTTTCAAGTATGCGTTTCAGAACCAGAGCGTGTTTTGGAAGTGGGGTGGCGAGGATGTGTTTGTGTATGGAGATGCGGAGGCGGGAAATCATCGGAGTGGGGGATTGATTGATGGCAATGGGCAGGGGTGGTGGGAGGAGAATGTGAGGAATAAGAGTGTGAGTAGGAATTTTCCTTGAGTAACGTGGGAGTGTGGTGGTGGGGTTGTGGTTGTTGTGTCGAATGATTGCTGACGCGTGGACTTGGGGTGTAGTTGCTTCGACCGATGCTATTTTCATTCGATGGGGTTAAGGGCGCGACGATGGCGAATTTACGCATGAAGAATCCGCCGAATGTGAGTTTTCTTGGTGCAGTCATAGATATGCCTGCTGATGTGGTGTAGTGGTTCAATATTATTGCAAATAGCAGCGACGTGCTTATTAGCAATATGGATTTGAGAGCAGAGGTACGTATGACAAAAGAACCCGTCCTTTCAAAAAGCTGCTGGAGATTAATAACCTAGCAGAGCCTCAATGGTGTACAAATCGCCAACTCCGACGGCTGGGATACATACCGATCCGATCGTGTCGTGATCCAGGATTCCTATATATCAAACACAGATGGTCTTTCTTCGCCCTTCCCAAACCACCTCCTCTTGCTTGCTGACTAAGAATAGATTGCGTCTCGTTCAAACCCAACAGCACCAACGTCGTTGTGCAAAACCTGACATGTATCGGCTCGCACGGCATCAGCGTTGGTTCTCTTGGCCAGTACGCCAACGAGACAGATATTGTGGAGAACTTGTACATCTACAACGTCAGTCTGACCAACTCGAGCGACGGCGCGCGTATCAAGGTTTGGCCGGGTATTCAGACGAGTTTCCAGACGCTCTTGAATGGTGGCGGAGGGTTGGGGCGCGTGAGGAACGTGACGTACGATTTGTTTCGTAACGTGAACAATGATCGCGCGATTACGATCACGCAGTGCTATGGGCAGAAGAACCAAACGCTGTGTGCGGAGCATCCGGTGAGTGGAGATGCGGTTCTAAAGATGCGCATAGGCTGACGATGATGTCTCCAAGGCGAACTTGACAATCGAGGATATCACGATCAAAAATATGTACGGCTCGGTGTCCAAGAAACTCGATCCGCAGGCTGGATCGCTCGTGTGTAGCGCGGCTGATGTAAGTGATTCATTCCGAGTCTAAGTTGCTGTACTAACCTTGTCGGTGGCAGCGCTGCGACAACATCCGCGTGGAGAATATTACCGTCCGAGTACCTAGTGGGAAGCCACCGGTGTATGAGTGTAAGAACATTGATAGGAGCTTGTTGCAGATCAACTGTACGGCTGAGACTTAGGACAAGTGGATGTGAGGTCTGGTATGGCTGAACACGTTGTGCAACGTCTGGAGAGTACCGCAATCGCCAATCTAGTGCAGCAATGAGTTGAGACATGGCACTTCAAAGTCGAAGAAACATTCGTTGTAAAAGTGTTCCTATCGAAGCAAACTATTGGACCAGATGATGCTTAAATCAAAATGAAATATAGATTTTACGTTGCTCGGTGCCTTGTAACGGTCCTCGAAACGTTGATGCCTGCTCGTTTCTCATATCACGCTAAACATTTTATGGAACTAGCGCACGATCTACTCAGCGGTGCTGGGGTCGGTATCGGCGGATTTCCGTCCTCACTGTTTGATCACTCCCTGATCGCATTCGCATACACACGTGCGTTACATTGCCGATGCGCGCCTTACGCATGTAGCGCGTTGCCATAGCAAAACAGCATACTGACCGATTCGGAATATGCCAATGGTTGCCAAGATGCGGCTGAAGTCAAGACGGCGCCACGAGCGCCTGGCCACATCACGTTCGCTAATGTTCACCAACCTGGGCTGTATGGGAATCAGCTTTTACTGGTCGATGTTCGGTCTTTGGTAGCAACTTTTCTCCTTGTGAGTGAAAGGGTATGCGAAACCGTCGCTTCAATGCCTCCATAGTACAACACCTTGAATGGGCTCGAAAACCTCGAGGCGCAACGAGCAAAATCTAGAAGCGACTAAGTTAAGGCCAACCATCTAGAGCTCTGCAAGCGTTGACAAGGGTCAGCGAGGCTGCACTCACTTTAGTAGTGCCCACACTTCTTCGATTGAAAGCGAAGATAACGACCAATCAGTGCATTGGCCGACTCCTAGTGTCGAGAAAAAAGATGTCCGCCCCTTATCACTACTGACCTCCGCGGACTACGTCGGGCAAAGCGAACAGGAAGCTAATCCTTTGGACATCTTGAAGTCGATCCAGGCATACAAAAAGTATCCGAAAGGGTCCGGCACGGATGTAAATACACACATATTCGTCTAAAGTACCTCAGTTCGGCCGTCCTGCGCAGTCGCCAAGGCTACCATGAGGCTGCGACTGGATGCTCAAAGTAGTCTATAGTGGCACGACTATGTGGCTTGACAGCAGCTTGCGTCGAGCCTCAACGAGGCTATGTGCTCTGTGAAGTACACTTCTGGCCTCCTCTGCACTGCCCTGCGCTTCCTCTCTCTTCTTTGCTGCAACGACACGGCGTGAGCTACGCAGAACTTCACCAACATCAAGCAAGATGTCATACTCAATTTTTGAAGGTCTTTGGATAGACTGGGCGATGGGCCGCTGGAGAGGTGCCACCGTCACGTTGTCCCAAGCGGATGGCGCCCTGTTGCTCGCATTCATCGCAACATTCATTACTATCGTCTCTATCCGCTTGTGGAGAATCATCAGCTTTACTATCCATCAGGCATACGCAACGCATGAGGCCCACGACGGACTCCACTACCAACGTCAACACACTCTTCGCAACCAAACAAGTCCAGCAGCCGCTGCCAAAGTTTTTCTGCTTCAACTTTGGTATTGGCGTCGCACAAAAAGGTCATTCTTGAGGACGCTCCCTTGGGCATTCCTTGCTGTGCTGTACATCGGCGTCTTTGCGGTCCTCGCCATTTTCTCGTCAAGGGTATCTGATGGTGCTAGTACGTCGCGTTTGATTCTGCCCAGAGACTGCGGCGTCTGGGCAGTCAGCAAGGACCTTACAGACTTCGACAGACTTCAAACAACATTGGAGAAGACGGCATATGATGTCACAAACGCTGCAGGAACCGCCCGAAGCTGCTATTCGTCCAACGGAACCTCCCTTAGCTGTAACACGGCTCCAGTGGCGATGCTCGAGACGGACACAAGCCCAGTGAAATGTCCTTTTGGCAATAACATTTGCTTCGACGGAAAAGCTTTCGAAGTCAAAACTAAGGGCATTGATTCGAGGGCACACTTGGGCATCAATGCTCGCTCAGACGAGCGAATCACCTACGACCGCCAGACAGTTTGCGCACCACTTGTTACCAAAGGCTATGGCAAGGTAGTGAATGGCTCAGATGGAATTGCCGAGCGTGTCGAATATCATTACGGTTATCAGCCTTTCAACGAGAGCAAGAACATTTCGTCTTATACCTACGATTACCTTCTACTGAGATGGAACGCCAATATCACATACCACGTGAACATCTGGGAGGATAGAGTAGCTGGCAAAACTTTGTGGAAACCGATCGAAGCTCTGTCAGTTGAGGGAGGCGATACTTTCATCATCTTTGTGGAGCAGAATAGCATCATCCATTGGAAACAGAACAAGGACCCGGTCTTTGGAGCCAACCAGCAAAACGGCGATGACAACACTACGTTTAGAGCGGATCGATACGTTGCACCGATCGCATGTGTCCAGAAATACAGGTTTTGCAATCCAAATAACAACCAATGCTCACCGTGGGACGGACGCCTCCCGATTCTGGAGACCATGAAGCAGGGCGGAACAAACTTCAACCCAGCACAGATAGCGACGGCAAATAGAATCGTCCTCGCGCATCTCGGGACAAGCTTATTCGAAGCCGTCAACGCAAGAGCTTCGAAGTGCCTTCGCGCGCAGGACAAGATGAGTTGGGTGTGGCAATTACCCCTCCCTGACAACCAGTGGGAAATCGAGGTGCTGTCTTGGGTGCAGCTGGGTCTTGCTGCTTTGCAGACCGCAGTGCAGGAGTATGCCGCCGGCCCGACTCTTGAGCTCCCCAATACGGTCATGCAAGAAATGAAGAGCGACACGGATTATAGCAATTACACGGCGGCAGATCGCGCTATCGACGAAGGGTACAGCGCCATGTGCCACAACCAGATCGTGCACGACTCGCAAGGAACCATGAACTTCTCACTTCTTGGGATAGCAATCATCTTCGGCCTTGGATTACTTATTGGGGTATTGTAAGTGCTCTTCCCTGACGAACTTCATGAGACACAGGCTAACTTCGTAGATCTTTCACCATCGAGCCGTTCACGGCATGGGTGCAGACAAAATTGGGCGTGGGTGTTGCACGAGCGAATGCGTGGCAAAGGGACGATAATTTACAAACACTGCGGCTGCTCTTTGAGACCCATCAGCGCGGTGCATGGAAGGGCTCATCGGATCTTGTTCCTACTACTGTGTCTCCGGATGAGGTCTTCTTCTACCCAGAAGCGAACACGCATGGTCTTGCGCGCGAGGTGTATCAGTCGGTGCCTTCGAAGATAGACGAGAGACCCGCGTGAGCCTGTCGATGGGGTCAATCAAGTAAAGCCACTTTTGATGTAGTGGCTTTATAGATGCACAACATATAAGTAGCATCGCAGATGTCGCATGGTGATGGCATCTAACGGAAGCTACGATATCAATGCTCACGATAATGGTTGATCCTCAGTCGAAGCGCCGGCGGAGAAGCCGATGCACTTTGTGTTCGGCTCTTTTGGGAATTAGCGTTCTGGCGGGACGGGTCGCGCGATGCGGGGCGAGCCACTGCCTCCAACCACACTTTACGCACTCTTGCTGCACACTTTAGCCATTACAACTTCTCAATGGTGATTGTCATGAGGTAAACTTGCAAATTGCTTTTCTCGATTCAGCTTTCGCTGCTTTCGGGTGGGCGGATCCTGGATGAGGTTGACTTTGACGGCCTGCACCCCAACGAGAACCTAACGTCGCGGCCGGAAGCGACAGCACGTGTTCAATGATATGAGATATGTGCGCACGGTGTACGAGCCTATCAATTCCAACGGATTGATGCCCTCGTATCTCAGGGCGCGTGTGGCGGGCTTGGCTGAGCCCGAGGCTGAGGCTGTGTTCACGTCCGGTTTCGGCACTCTATGACTCTAATTCCAATGCTGCGAAGCATCACTACGAGAACAAATCTGCGCTACGAACATGAAAGCTCTCATCCTCAATGTTAATGTACAATCAACATGGACCACTACTTTCGATACGCGGGCCTGGCCGCCCAGGCTATCCTCGTTGGGGTATTCTTCGGCGTAGGCTTGTCCGGTTACATTTATGTTCAGTTCGCAATCACGCGCACACTTTGGAAATATGACCAGGAGCGGAAATGGGGCTATTTGGAGGCTTTCGTCAAGGGCTCGCCCTTCACGATTCTGAGCATTTACATGGACACGGCGGCAATGGCATTGTTTCCATATCACTTCCGGCTCGCTGGCCTCAAATCCAGAAGAATGAGACTGGTATACCCTGTGATCAGCTTAGTAGCTTCGACCGTCTGCTGGTGGGTAGGCTATCTGCCCAATTTCGAATGTCGGGCCATCGCCAACATACTCCTGTTGCGCATGGAATTTCTGAACGAGCGTATTCGAGCGGCTGATCGCGACGCCTCGTCTGTTCCTTTTACGGATGGAGCAGGCCTCAGTAACTTGCGCTTTGATCCAAGGGTCGTCGAAAACAACCAAAAATCGGAAGAACCATCCTTAGATTACGTTGCTCGACTTCTAGGAAGTTTACATTTCGCCCACGATTATGTCTACACTCCCCTGACACAGGCAAAATCCATACGAATAATTGAGCTCGAGCCATCACCACTCTTTGATAGTCCACTTGTGTGCACTCTATCAGAATATACGCTGGATGACGCCCCAGAGTTTACAGCTCTCTCGTACGCTTGGGACGCAGATGGTGGATCCACGCACGTGCTGTGCGAAATGTCCAGACTCAAGGTCACGCGCAATTGCGCGCGCGCTCTGCACCGTATCCGAGACCGCGAGGGAAAGGAACAGAGCCTGCGACTTTGGGTGGATGCCATATGCATTGACCAGGGCCAAAGCGAGCAGGCCTCGAGAGAAAAGACCCAGCAGATCCAGATCATGGGCGATGTCTACCAAAAAGCCTCTAAAGTCATCGCATGGGTGGGAGGGCATGAGAACAAGTCTCCCTACATCTGCGACATTGTCACTACTATAGGGGAGGCATTCGACAGAAGCCCTGACGATGCCGACACCTGGGAAATGGTTAAGGACGTAGCCTTTCGAAGAGCCAGGCAATGGATCATGTTCACCGACAGTTGGCGGGAATTCTTCGAAAGATCTTGGTTCACACGTATGTGGCCGATACAAGAAGTTGTTTTACCACTTCCTGGTCGAGTGTCCCTCTTGTGCGGCGATACTCTGCTGCCCTGGGAGCACATGCGGACCACTTGGCAAGTTCTGGCCGAAATGGGGCTTTTGATACGTTCCTTCAAACTTGACCAAGCTGTTGCTCTGCAGTTCTACCTGAGTGATGCTGTGGCTTTGAAACGGAACGGGCCAAATGCGGCTTCACGTAGAGCTGGACGTCCTCTAGTACAGAGCTTATCTGAAGTGTCTCTGACAAGCATCATGCATGCCACCCGCTCGAAAGCCTGCAGTTGGCCGAAAGACAAATTTTTCGCGCTCTATGGTGTCCTCAAAGAACTTGGCATCAAGCACAAGGTGGATGTGCCGAGGTACTCAACCTTGACCGAGGAAGAGATATATCTCCAGGTGCTGCAGTCATGCTTCGCCAATGATAGAAGTTTAGACGCACTTAGATGTTCAAGATCTATTGAACATTATGCGGATCATAATGATTTCTGGAAGGCTCGTCCTGAACCCTGCGATAGCTTTGCCAACGTCATTTTCGCTTCAATTACCGACATTGTCTCAGCATGGCAACGAGGTTTGCGTGATCCAGCACCATCGTGGAGAGTCAAATTGCCGACTTGGATACCTGACTGGACGCAAATTTCTCACACCGATGCAGATGATCGAGACATCGCCCTTATCCGTACACACACAACAGGTATGAGCAGGTCGTCTCATGGCGCTGCACCTAGTAAACTTCGGCCGCGGACGCGTCCGAAGAACAAACACAAGCCGCCCATGATGCGTCGGTTCATAAAGCGTCCACAGGCTACCACAGAGAGGTCCCACGTAAATACCAGGCTGTGGGCTGTCTTGGAGATCGAAGCGAAGGTCCTCGGCGTAGTGAAATCAGTTGGCTCCGTTGACTCAATTGCACTACTTTGGCAGTCGTTTGGCACAACTATGGGTTTCTATACCTGGCGCCGATCATGGAGCGCAGCTCAGAACGGTCAGAAAGCCAGCAAAGAGCCGTTTTTCGCATCGACCTCCGATGCCTACGTTGCTGCCATAATTGAGACATGCCGCAACTTCCTCGTCCACTCCATATATGCTCAGACTAAATTGTCTCTCCACATGCTTTATAAGGTTTTGGACTGGAAAGCGGCTGCCAAGTACGCCAACGGCGCAGTTTGGACTGTCCTTTGTTTTCCATACCTAAGGTCTAGCGTCTGTGCACTTCACCCGGCGCTCTCAATGTGCCCACCAAACGCTTCCGAGAATACGACTTCGCTCACGAAATACCTCATCCCAGTCCTCATTTGGCCTTTGTTCTACATTACTGACCATTTCCTCAGTGCTCCTAGCTTGTTGAAACATGCGTCAGCAGTGTTGGTTTTTACCGTTGCTACTGTTCTATGGCAGCTGCGTGAACCCATTTACACGACCATGTACGGAGCAGAGCGATGGGCGAAATCTGATGGACTTTCTAACGCAGTGCTTTTTGTAATGTTGATTGGACAGTTGCTCTGTCTCATTGCTGGCTCACTGGGAGATGATATATTGCTGCTTGTAGCACGAAGTGCGACTTTACTCGTTACGCCCCTACAGGTCGTCGAAGTGCTTTTCTACACACCCCTGGCCAGGGTGACGGTGATTGTGTGTATCACAACCGCTATTCACGCGCTTCGTTGTATTGCAGGAACCTGGAGAGAAATTCGAGGAAACGATGCGTTTCGACGCCAAGACACTTTCACATCTGGATTGACCTTCTTTTCGACTGAGACTGGCTTGACTGGAAGTACAAGTGCGCCTGTGCGCCTCTTCGATGCCGTTGTCATCCTTGATTGGGTGAGCGACCCGATGGTGTTGAGAAAGACTGAGATTGGCTACGAAGTTGTTGGTGCGGCGTACATTGGAGTCAAATCGCGCAAACAGTTGGAAGAGTCTGTTGATGGCTGGGAGAGAATCAGAATCCAGTAAGGATTGTCTGATGCGGGGTTTTCAATTTTAGCGGGGTTGCCTCAACCAAGGCTCACTTTTCTCTCGCTATCCTACCCGTGCCTCTATATGCTCATGACTTAGATATGCTCTGCAACACCTGCGAAGCGCCTACCACACTTCCGGCTTTTGGCGAAAGCGCGGAGATTCTCAAGAATATTCCAGACGTAAAAGATGAGCTCACGCCGCTTACAGCTTTATATGCCTCCGCGAACCAGGGCTGCATTAGGTGCCATGTTATCTTGGAAGCAGTGAACAAGTGGCACAATAGTCGCAATGATCTGCATCATGTACAGCATCCAGAACAATACGTCATTGGTATTGCGCCACTCCCTCCGCCAGGTGCTAAGGCTGGACGCACAGGAGGGCTGGGTCGAGCGGTGGCAGTCACTCGGAAGGAAAGCTGGGAGCACTACGGATATCTCGCTTGGAGTCGTAACGACTACTTCTGGGAATTTGACGTAAAGTTCGAGCTGTATACAGAAAATGGTAGTTTGCTCGAGCACATCCTGCTCGAAGTAGGACTAACGAGCACCCAGACGCAGCATCCGCAAGATATCAGATTCCCAGACTGATTTCTGTGCCAGCAACCATTCTATGTCTTGCAGACTACGCTAGACAGGCTCGGGAATGGCTTGCCTATTGTATCTCGAGTCATGGCGACTGCTGTTCGGAAGTCGTACAGGAGCTTCCTACTCGTGTCATTGATGTCGGAGACGATGTAAACCAAGCACGCCTTGTTGAAACTACTCCTGGACAGCGAGATGCTTATTGTGCTCTTAGCTATTGCTGGGGCAGAAATCGAGCCTTCACAACAACGATAGCTACTTTCCGAGATCGTGTAAATGGTTTCCGCATCGAAGAGCTTCCAAAGACTATCAGCGATGCTGTACTGCTAGCGCGTGCATTAGGTATGCGATATATCTGGGTCGATAGCATATGTATTATTCAAGATTCAGACGTTGATTGGACATATGAAGCATCACGCATGTGCGCTGTGTACACCAATGCTGCTATCACTTTTGCAGCCATAGACTCACCTGCGAGCGAGAGTGGTCTTTTTGTTGCTGGATCAAATCGGCGACGTGTCATGCTGGAAAGGATTTCAGGGCCAATATATGCTCGGGCACACTCCCACAGTGCCTTGGACGACCCGCGAACCTCACAATACGATGGAACACCCGCAAGAGTGCTACATACAAGAGGATGGTGCTTACAGGAGATAGCACTTTCGACGCGGGTCCTTTGGTATGTTCGCAGCATGACTTGAGAGTTGCACTTGATTGCCGTTAATTGTCATTTTAGGATGAAGTCGAGCGAGATTAATTGGTCATGCATACGCTCAACAGCTTGTGAGTGCGATCCTGTGCCAACCGACAATTTGCATCACTCGAACCTCTTTGTGCTCGAATTCATACTGTCGGGAGTCCGTCACCATGAGTTCCTGAGATCAGAGCCATCACAGTGGCTAGACCTATGGACCGGCCTCGTCCTTGAATTCACCGGTCGTCGCCTCACTCAGGCTCCTGATCGGCTGCCCGCCATCGCAGGTCTCGCGACATTAATCCAACGACATTCAAAGACAAGATACTTGTTTGGTCTATGGGAAACACGTGATATTCTGGAGCAATTGCTCTGGTCTAGCTTGACCCATGCGGGTGAAAGCACATGGGCGCAATACACACGTGACTCGCGACTTCGGCTCACGACCAACCTCGCACCGAGCTGGTCTTGGGCTAGTTCATCCGCTCATGTGAGCATTCCCCATGGAGACTTCTCAGACACCGTGGAGAAAGTTACCAGTCCCAGATGGTCAGAATTAGGAGGTATCAAGACACGCGTATGGGCCCTGCGCTCCATTGCGGTCAATATGAACACCTCGAATCCATTCGGTACTGGCACTGGTACTCTCGAGCTCCATTCGCTCCTTGTCCCAGTCATGATTCACACTCATAAGTCGAATGGCGAGTCCGTCTGGTCCCTCACATACGCACAAGATCGTCCGGAATCTCCCGATAAAGTTCCACTCGTACTACTGCGGCAGTTTGATTGGTTGCAAAGCTGCAATATCGAAGATGCAGATGGAGGATATCATTTCGATGCATGGCGCAAAGACTCTCGAATTGATTACGAAGACGAGTCCAATTGGTATGGGGAAAGAAATCTTTATTTCATCTTTGCGAATGTGAGCGCTCAACAACAAGGCAAAGCGAAATTCTTCAATGGCTTGGTCCTTGAACAGTTGAATTGTGATGATCCGACAGGCATCGTCTTTCGAAGACTTGGCTACGGTGAAGGTGCGTTTATGAAGCTAGAAGATGCACAGCCAGGTTCGCAAAGAGCTCCAGATGTCGTCCCGCTACAAAACATCAATGAGTCTTTTACTAGAGCTACATGGGAGTACTGGAAACAATTGGGAATGTGGAGCGCCATACGTCTTGTCTAATGCAAGGCAAGCGAAACTGTTCGACGCCTGGCCCCATGGTACGACAAACACAATGTATTCAAGAGATAATTCGAGCTTTTGAACCGACTCAATCGGGCGGTGCTACTAGTCGGCTACACGTCATTGGCTAACACTTTGTCGGCGCGTGCGAGAGAACATCGAAGACCTGCTACTCTGCCCCACGTCTGGCTTTAGCGTGGCATCTGGGCCATTTCTGTCATGGCTAGCCACGTGCACTATCCGGGCATCCGACGTTCGCAATTGGACAATTTCTAAGCTGGGTGAAAGGAACCCGATGATATGCCGATCTGGACTCCATAAGATTGCCAAGATGTTCCACGACCAAGCAAGTGGCTCGGCGTCAACACAAACACCAAAGATGCCAGGCATGCCAATGGCTACTTGTGGTCAATTCGGATTTTCCGCCGACGATGCGCACTTCAGTGCACGAGCCTCAACGCTTTCCTCGCTTCCGATTGGGCAGGGATACACTTATTGGAAGAAGCCAAGTTTCCAAGCCCACGGGCTGGGGATAGACTGCTGGGCATAGCGTAACCCCCGTAACGAGCCATCCTCATTGCGGGGAAGAGTCTGGGGTAGACCGCCCATCTGAATCTCGTGGCCTACCTTCGAAGCCGTTTTTCTGAGCCGGACCAAGCCACCCGTTTGCAACACGATGGGCGAAGCAAGGTGGAGGTTTGTTGACCAGCCTTGGACGGCAAAACCGCCGAGATGAGCCCTATAAAATGCTTAGTCCGTCAGCACACTCACTTCCACTGATTCTTTTGCCCCTCTCTTTCTGTACCTATCTGCACTTTCTCCCGAGCCGATAGCTGTGCATCTGAGGACTATGGCTTCCATTGATCGTGCTCCACCGCACGGCCAGGCCGGTCACGTCACCAACGTTGAATCCGAAAAGGCGAATATCACGAATATGGAACAAGTCGAGCGCACAAGAACGGTAGATACAGATGTCGCGCCGGAGAAGCTTGCCGTCGAGGCGAAGCTCGACGCATTCGGTGCTCGCAGCAAAATCGATCCCCAGGAAATTGCTTTGGTCAAGAAGCTCGACCGCACTATTCTTGTAAGATCCCTATGCAGTTTTTGTGAGGTTTAAGCGCTGACTCCCATCTTACAGCCTATGCTCTGGATCATGTACTTGTAAGTATCGAGATTGGTTTCCATAGAGCGCACACTGATCTTGCAATAGCTTTAACTTTTTGGATCGAAATGCACTCGTCAACGCCAAACTCAACTCGTTGGATAAGGACCTGGGCTTGAAGGGTACTCAGTACAACACGCTAATCTCGATCCTGTTCGTCGGATATATTGCCGGGCAAGTTCCGTCCAACATGATTTTGAACAGAGTGCGCCCTTCGTGGTACCTTGGTGGTACGTTCAGACCTCCAATTGGTTCCAGGCCAAACTGACTTGTATTAGGCTTCTGCATGGCGTGGTCTTTGACTTGTCTCCTGACGTATCTCGCCCACGACTTTGGCAGCATGCTGGCCTGTCGATTCATGCTGGGCGTGACTGAAGCACCTGTGAGTACTTTATGCTGATTTTGGAGGCACCAAGCTGATAATTCTTCGCAGTTCTACCCAGGTGCTTTGTTTCTCATTGGGCTTTTCTACACAAAGAAAGAAATCGCAACACGAATGGCCATCTTCTACACAGGCAATATGATGGCTTCTAGTTTTGCTGGTCTTATCGCAGCGGGTGTCTTCGCTGGTCTCGATGGTGTCCACGGGCTTGCTGGGTGGCGTTGGTATGTTACGATTTGCAGACGCTCTTCGTATTCATGATTGGGACACTGACGAGTGATACCCTAGGCTCTTTATCATCCAAGGCGCACTCTCCATCGGCGTAGCATTCTTTGCGTTCTTCATTCTGCCCGACCATCCTCTCAACACTCGCTGGCTCACACCCGAGCAGCGCCAGCTCGCCCACACTCGCATTGCCGCCGATACTACGCAGCGCGAAGAGGCCACGAGCGTGATGATTGGTCTGAAGCAAGCTTTAGTCGACTGGCGCACCTGGGTCTTCTGCCTCATGTACAACACGCATATTTCTTCCGTCAGCTTCCAGTCTTTCCTCCCAACGGTGGTGCGTACTCTCGGATACAACACCACCACGACTCTTGCATTGACATGCCCGCCCTACCTACTCGCCGCGATCATGGCTGTTGTCATGTCGTACACGTCCGGCAAGTACAACGAACGAACATGGCACATCACAATATGCAAGTGCATCATCATCGCCGGCTTCGTCATCCCAGCCGTTACTACCAACGTCGCCGCACGCATGGTCGCCATCTTCATGTTCGTTACCTTCTCCTTCGGAATCAACAACATCATGCTCGGCTGGATTTCTGCTACTCTTGGTCAGACACCCGAGAAGAAAGCCGTTGCGTTGGCGCTTTGCAACTCGATCGGCAATTTATCGAGCGTGTATACACCGTATCTATGGCCTTCCACCGACGGACCACGGTACATCAAGGCCTGGATGGCAGCGATTGGGTTTTCAGCCGTGGCGGTGTTGTCCACGTGGGCAATGAGGTTGACTTTGCAGAGGAAGAATAAGAAGTTGAGAGAGGAAGAGCCGGACACAACGGTGTTCTACGTTTACTGATGCGGCAAGGCTCTTGATTTGAGCCGGCATGATCATGGCCTGCAGACACATACGCGTGCATATAGCATCAACAGTTTGACAAGCTGAGCTTGAAGAAGTTCTTAGTTACCTGTTCAATGAGAACCTTACCTCATATTCATTGCTCGGAGATATCATGCGCCCATGAGAGAAACCATCCTTATTTCAGTATTCCTTCGACTTCTTGTACAAGCAGATACTCGCTTCTTAAAGCCTTTTCCTACTTAGGAAGCAAGTCGATGCAGATGTTCTTCGCACCAACCTCATCGTGTGTTTTCTTCGTGACGATTTCAAGCCGCATCTCTGCGAAAAGCGGCATTCTATGCCATGCCGAAGGCCTTTTTCCAGTCGTCCACAACAGCTTGCCATGTGACCATTGCCTCCAACAGGTGATATAAAGCCACCAACAGGTGATATAAAGCCATGTAGGCCGCTGAGACTTGATGCTTCGCCTTCAGACCCCACACTTCTGACTCAAGAAATTGGATATTTCCAACATCGAATATTGTACTCTTCTTTCGGAAATGGTCGATGGTCTTACTGTTGACGAGTTCTAGTACACACTCATAGAACAGTCTCCACTGACAAGGCTTATCGCAGTTCAAAGAAATGGATGCGTTATGTTGGCTGATCAATGGGTTCCTAGCATTTGGTGGCCTGGGTGCGTACCCATACTCGACAAGCCGTTCGAATAATCAATACTTACGCAATACCAGATGAAGCGGCTTTGCTCGGCTTGAAGAGACTTCATGTGTCTTTCTAACGCGTGCACACGCCACTGGATGACATACCGCGGCCGAAGGCCACTAAAAACAATGCTAGATTGAACGATGAACGACTGTATACCCTGGTCTAGTTTGCTTGTTACATAATACGTCAGTTCTTCTTTCAATTCAAAGTGAACGAGCCGTATTAGAAAGTGTGTCCATTGTTGACCCCTTCGACTTGGTCACCAGCTCTACAATTCTTGCCCATTCCCAAAGATTTCGAGATCTGCTTAGCCTCAGCTGGTCGCGCACATATGATACATAGGGGTCGTCTGCGGAGGAATCGCAAATTCGGAGCGGCGGGGGCCATGGGCAGGCAATTATTCCTTGCCTCGGGATAATCTGATCAGACTGTGACGTTCCTACAGGCGATCAACGCACCAGGATCGAACGTGAGACCAGCCCTTCTCTATACTTTCCACAAATGATCGTAGGCTGGGCCTTACACAAGGCTATCGCTGGATTCCAACAGCCAATGCTAATATTCGCATGAAGGTGGTCATCCGGTGTATGGCAGCACCCAACGAATCACATGCCTATCATATTCTGTTGCCTGATGGACTAATTCTGCAGATGTCATTTCGCCTCCGATGCCTGTGCAGGTTGAGGCTGTGCAAGCCATGTCGAGATTGGGGGAATTGGCTGCATAGATAGCTGCACAGCTAAGCGAGGCTGAGCGACTGTGCCCACCCTCCCTTTGCAGAATGCGAGTACGCTCACCGCACAGATACAGGACCTGGAACATACAGGTTCGAGTGAAGGCACTTACCAGACGTCGTTCAGCTTTTGCATCTCTTTACACCCTTCGCTCACGGGGTGCACATTTCAGCCTAGTCACCCCGCATCGCACCTCCCCTGACAGCTTCAGCCAATCGAGTCGAACTTGAACCTCAGCTTCGAGATGGCGATATCTGATCTGAAAAGCAGCTCTGAGCCCGCCATAGAAGTATTGCGAAAATTTCACTGTAAGCGGCTGGAGTCCATATAGACCCTTATTGGGGTCAACGTTCTCATTTTACGCGCAGCTGAAAACGAATGGGATCGGCGCAGCTTTTCGGCCGAATCGATAGGGAATCACCCCAAGCCCTCCTCTGTCCTTCTTGGCGATTCTGATTTGAGCCTCATGTATGTCCTTCATAACAGGCTTCTCGTCGACCCAATATCCTAATTTCAACTGCAGTGTCGCGGAAGCAGATCAAATTCGGGAAAGTGAGGAATGGCGCGATATCTTCACCAGAGAATTCAAGATACCAAATACGTGGTGGTCGCCTGCTTGCAGACGTTCGAATGGCTACTTTGGACATGAAAACACGCAAAATGCCGATGGGTCTTTAAACGGATGCAGTAAGTCCGCTGCGCAAAATATAGTCTCAGAGAGTCGGCGCAAGAACTGAGAGCGAACAGATAGCTGGCTAAAAGCCCAGGTCAAGCAGACGCATGAAGCTACTCCAAAAGGCCAAAAGGACTACATCTGGTACAAGTTCAACATCTTCGTCAGATGGATTGCCGCTACCAAACAGACCGTGCTTCTGATTTTCGACCCTACGCCAGCTGTAAGGAAGCGTCTATTGAGAGCCGACCTGTACAAAGTAGACGTGATAGCGCGCAATGACCCATACTGGATCTATAGTATTTTGCTGGAAGAGCTAGTCGACCTGCAAGACAAAGCCGTATGGGGTATCCGCAACATCGTCCGGCAGACTGAGCTCCTTCGCAGTGCTCCTGGTGCTCCACAGTCAGAGTTCACCCGTCTACACGACATGGCTAGACACGCTATACATGTTTCCGAGACCTTAGACGTCACTGTCACCACCATCGAGACCATTGCAACCTGCCATGACACGTATGTTCGTTCTTCGTTTGTAACAGATGAGCAAACCCGGAACGCGCACAGTACGCTTCGCTCAAGAATACAGTTTCACAACCACATGATCAGAAGCCTGCGTTATCGTGCCGCGTCGAACAAAGAGCGCCTCAGCAACGAGATTCAGTATGTGTTCAATGCTGTTACCCAGTACAATTCACGGATCTCGGTCGAGATTGGTCGAGCTGCTCAATCGGACAGCGCAGCAATGAAGACGATCGCGTTCCTGACACTTACGTTCTTGCCAGCGACGTATGTATGCGCGGTTTTCAGCATGTCCTTCTTCAACTACAATCCCGAGAGCGAAACTTGGAAGGTTTCCAAAGAGTTTTGGCTGTATTGGGTGGTTGCGATACCAATCACAGTTGCGACGGCGCTGACTTGGAGCTTTTGGAACAAGTACTCTCCTCAAAAGCTTATTGGAGACACTGCGCGCATGGTTGAGGCAGACTAGCATCAACGTGTACACTCTCCAAATTGCTCAGCACTCGCGATACCACCGGAAAATCAATCAATTGTGCAGGTTGATTGGAATTCTTTGTTAGATATGTTTATCGATGCGATATTGCCTGCCCAAATTGTTCGCGAATGTCGGTGGCAGGAATATGTGTATGGATCAAGTTTCATCCAAGCCAACAGACCTCTTCAGCCGTTGTAGTACCGCATCCGCGACAATGCGAGTCGTGTCCTAAGAAAGCTCAATGTTTGTGTATCTGATTCATGTCCATGTATGTCGAGAATACCTATTACGAAGTCTATGCAGTCTTGGGTACGCAACCTGCCATAGTTATTCTTTTCATAAGCACACCGAAGAACTTCCTTACAGCCTAGCCTCTTAGTTTCGAGGGACTCGTCAACCGCAGTCGATTCGGTTGGTATGGTCGCGAGCAGATTTTACAACGTGTCATTTGCTTGATAGTGAACGCATAGAACCATTAGGGCAGGTTTCTTGTCCACGACAAGTGTTGCTCCATGCTCGAAGAAGCAGCGAATCAGGAGGTACATCGGATGGAACGCTGTATCTTCCTTGAAGAAAAGTCGCCTTTCGATCAATTCCGATACTTCTCATATTGTCCCATCTCTGTCGACCGGAGAGGTGTATTGGTAAAGACCCTGCAGCCACGGCACAAGGTTCAGTATTATGATACGCTAAGAGAAGAGTGCGAAGGTCTCTAGGAGCCGGCCGAATGGCAAAGGGCGCGGCCGAATACATTTTGCTGTATACATTGTTTGAAGCAGCCGAATCTATCAATCCTTCTCTTCTTGGTTTCGTGAATCTCTGCAACTCGAATCGATCCAAAACAGGGCTGGAAAATTATGCAGCAGTTGCATGTTACAGAATGCATAAAAAAACTGTTCAGCTGTTCAAGGATTCAGTCGTAACAAGGTCACTTTGCCATCGATAGTAGAATGAGCCACATGATCGAACTGCCCCACTCACAGGAAAACGCGGCAAGATCTGAGATGGGCAGTGCATCTTGTTTGGCGGTGACGAAAATGGTCGGCATGAAGGACCAGTGCCGTTCGCCAGAGTTGTTCCTCGTGCAGCTCTGCAAACAAATTTGAGATATCGAATCACTAGAGTAATCGTCCTTGGAGAAATTGACACCCTATTGACGGTGCACCTCGATTCATGAAGCTTGTATGGGTTGGAGGGCGATATGATGGAAAGAACAAGAGGCCAGGCTGTATTTCAGAAGCAGTCGAGCTAAAAAAAGGTCAGCCGTGCCAAACTCGCACACCCATTTCATCTGGTATAGGAACAAAGTGGTCGCACACCCCAGTTTCTGCAGCAGTACGTTTCATGGTTTTGCGTTATTGCAAAATGTGATCAGTTTTCATAAAGAAGTCCAAACTTGATGTTGACAGCCTAAAACCCGCTTGACCTTCCAACCACGGAATCTTTCCGCTTTCCCACTTCAACCTTCCTCAACAAGCATCCCGAACAAACCCACACTTCACTGCCAAACTCCGCTTCACATTCAACAACTCCATTGAACCGCCGTCCAACCATTCCCTGTAGTCGCATCGCATCTCCCACCCGCTTGCCCCAGTCAAATTTCTCCGTCTCCCAGATCCACAATCCCCATACCACTAACCCACAAAACGCATCTCAGTCCCATCATCCAGTAGCATTTCGCAGAAGATTACCCACAATCTTGCATCATCTTCATCACCAGTCGAAGGACAATGAGCCACCGCAAAAACCTCTTACCATTGCGTCAAAGGCTTGTGCAACCTTACCCCTCATTGGCTCCTCGCTTGTGTGCCGCCGTTGACGCACGCCCAGCCCGAGGTTAGTTCAACGGGACAACGAGCAAAAGCTGGGCATGATAATGGATACGATGCGAGATAGCAGCATTGGTATTGCAGCGGGTTGCTAGGTGGTAGGATTCGTGCAATCACGTTGACGTGTGTGGAGAACAGAGTGGGTACGCGTCGGATACAGGAGGGTTGTGCTGGGTTTTGGGTCCCCATGGGGGTGCTTGGATGGGGAATTTTTAACGAAGTGATCAGCGCAGGCAAGCACGTTGTTGACTTGGATTCTGAACGGCGATCATCATCGAACGAACGGACGGGGCGGCATGACTGTGTGGCTAGCTTGAGTGTGTCTGCCGTGAAAGTATTTGATGTCTACCGTTCCCCATGCCGTTCCAGGTATTGTTGGACGGGTAATTGTACCGTGGTTTCTTTCATCCCAACGTATACTGCACTTCGCAACCCAGAACTACGCTCATCCCCTCCCTTCCTCTTTCCCTCTTAATATTTCAAATCTCAAATCCGTCACCATGGACGAAAAACCCGTCACAAAACGCGCATCAACTAGTGATCCCTCACTCCGTAGCGCATCTCCTCCTCTTCCACAGAACCATGTCCAACAGCGGCACAAGACGTCTCGCAAGAACAGCGTCACCAGCCATGCCGGCAAGAACAAATCTGAAGAAATCGCACGCATCGATGCGCTCGCGACCGCGCCCGGCGTCTCAATGGCCTCCTTTGCGCATCTCGACGAAAAGAAAATCCTGCGCAAAATGGACCTGCGTTTAATCCCCATGCTGGCTCTCTTGTACCTGCTTTCTTTCCTGGATCGTGGCAACATCGGCAACGCGAAGATTGAGGGATTGACAGAAGATCTGGGCATGAGTGGAGCGCAGTACAACTGGTGTTTGACCGTGTTTTTCTTCACGTATGCTGCGTTTGAAGTGCCTTCAAATCTGCTGTTGAAGAAACTGCGGCCGAGTATTTGGTTGCCGACGATTATGGTGGCGTGGGGCATTGTGATGACGTTGATGGGGATAGTGCAGAATTATCACGGGTTGTTGATTGCCAGAATCTTTTTGGGAGTTACAGAGGCGGGTTTATTTCCTGGAGGTAAGTCACTTGGTCTGTTTCGGATGTATGGCGTTCTGACCAATGTCCGAATAGTTGCGTATTACATTACGATGTGGTATGCTCGCCATGAAGCTCAGTTCCGTCAGGCGCTGTTCTTCAGCGCCGCATCCGTCGCGGGCGCTTTCTCCGGACTTCTCGCCTACGGCATTGCGCACATGGACGGTGTGGGGGGCCTGGAAGGCTGGAGATGGATCTTCATTCTTGAAGGTATCCTGACTGTTGTTGTGGCCATCATCGCTTACTTCACGCTTTACGACTTTCCCGAAACCGCCGGTTTCTTGACTGAAGAAGAGCGCGCTTTTGTCGTGTATCGGCTGAAGTATCAAGACTTCAAAGACGAAGCAGAAGCAGGTGCGGTCAGAGTCGCTCAGGACGACACGTTCCAGTGGAAGTTTGTCAAGTCCGCATTCCTCGATTGGCAAATCTGGACAAACATCTGGGTCTATTGGGGTATATGCTTCGATTTCTATTGACGGGTGGTTTGACTAACAATCGACAGGAATCGTCTGTCCTCTTTACGGAATCTCCCTGTTCTTGCCCACGATCATCCGCGGCCTTGGCTACACGAGTTCGACCGCGCAGCTCCTGACAGTGCCAATCTACATCACAGCTTCAGTGCTTGCCGTTGTAGTTGCGTACTACAGTGATCGTGTAGGCAAGCGGTATCCGTTCATCCTCGTGTGTCTCTGCATCATGGCCGTTGGGTTCATTATGTGTGTTTCAAGCGCAACACCGGGCGTCATCTACGCAGGAGTCTTCATCGCGGCATGCTCGATTTATCCTGCGTTCCCGGGTAACATTACATGGCTTTCAAACGTAAGTGTTTGTGTTGCTCTGCTATCATCTCAAGTATCATGAGCAGACACCCACTCATGAGGTATCTGAGTGGCTCCTGCACATATTGTATGAGCATCGACCTAGTTCAACACTTTGCGACGACGTCCAGATATGTCCACAGCTAACGTATTCAGAATCTTGCCGGGTCAACTAAGCGAGCCACTGGTCAGGCCATCCAGATCGCCGTCGGTAATCTTGCAGGAGGTAGGTCTTGCCAGACCTGACTCTGCGCCGTTTGTACTGATTTCGAATAGCAATGGCGTCCAATTTTTATCGTGCAGAAGATGCGCCCCGCTATGTCCTCGGACATGCTCTCGAACTTGGCTTTATTGGAGCCGGAATCCTCGCTTTGCTCGTCTTGGTGTTCAACTACAAGCGCATCAACGCCAAGAGGGAGAGGCAGATGGCTGAGGGGGCGCACAACGGGTACACACCGGAGGAGCTGGGCGAGCTGGGCGATCGTGCCATCACGTATAGATATTTCTTGTAGGCTCCGTCTGTTCGAGCCGTGTCCGGTAGCGACTTGGTGTAGTCGATGTGATCCAAATCGACAATTTGCAAGATCCAGAGTTGAGCCTTTGCGCATTTTTTTTACACAGATTCAGGTCTGTGGCCACTTCATGTTGCCATGCCAAAACATGAATGGTGCTCAGTAATCTTGTATTCCCGTCTCCCCAGTCAAGACTTTCTCTTTGCCCTCCCCATCCGAGTCGAAGTCGCTCTCCATGCTCTCAAACCATGCCTCTTGGAGGTCCCTCTCTTGCTCGGGAGGATCGTACTTGGCATTCTCGTCCACCTTATTATACTCGAAGTCGTCATCCGCGCCCCTAAGGAATCGCTGGGTCATCTCGTCTTCCCACCACGCCCGTCCCTCTTCTTTAGTCATTGGTATGTCGTCCTTGTCCTCCTCTATGATCTGACCCTGAGGTCCTCGGTTGTATGTAAAAAGCGAGTGGGGATTTGGCTGCGAAAGCGCGTCCTTCTTGGCCTCAGCGCGCCATAGATCCGTCGCCATCTGCCCAGAGAAGCCTTTCCGCTTCCCTTCGGCCTCGCGTTCGGTGGCAGTCTGGAAGCGTCGGATAAGGCGATCGTATAAGAGGGGGTCGGCAAGCTCGAGGGAGGAGTCGGAGAAGTATTCGGGGTGCACTTCCAGGTATCGCACTCGTCGGTTCTTCGCAGTCAATCTAAGCAAGCGCTGCTCTTCTTGCTCACGCAGCTGCATGGTAGATAGGATTGTGTCTTCTTCCTCCATAACTATGTCTTCGGGCACTGGCATGACCTTGCTGCCATTCGCATCGCCTGTGGAACTCGCGGGGTGGTGAGCATTCGGAGCTGCCGGCGCGTTCGCGGGGCGCAAGGTGAGCGGCGCCATGCTGGGTGTTGCAGTGATATATGGCATCCTCTGTAGACTCCACCCTACCACAGAATCAATCGATGTAGCGGAGGTGTGAAGTGTGTGGGGTTTGTAGACCTCCCAGATGATGATTGATAATGACGCCACATGCTCGCGCCACACGCTAATCCCGAATTGTCCGCAGCAGGGACCACTCCACCTTAATGATCGGCCGTTTCATCCATGCATCAAACATTGCGCCAGGAACAGCTGGCTTCCTTGGTCTACTTTATTTCTCCCCAGTCGCTCTTTTTGCACTTCACGTCGTCTTATTTCGTCACTTCGCAGGCCGAATTGATTGCTCCGGCTACACGGACCGCGGCAGAAGAGGAAGAACCTGGGAAGCTTGGGACATCTGTCACTTTGCATTTGTTGTCTTTCACAATATTCTGCTGCGCTTCAGCCTTTGTTAGCGTTTGCAATTGTACATTCTGGAAAGACCGTAGCAGAAAGAGATAGATCTGGGAATATGTCGTCAAGACAGAAGACGCCGAAGAAGCCGAAGGCTGCGAAAGAGGCGGATAAACAAGCACGTCAACTACCAGCCTCGACAGTGCTCAAGAATGTTGGCCGGGCAGCAGCGATGCTCCTTATTGCGGGAATTGCATCACCAGTCTCGCAGCTGAACCTATCACCAGTTTATGGCTCCATCCCATCCTCACTGCATCATCAACGGACCATGACCTTCACGGCCGTGGGTGCATTAATAGGCCGCAAGGGCCTCAAGAGATATGTCTCAGCCGACTTGGCAGAGTACATTGCAGTTGTTGCATACTGGATCCCAGTTATTCAATTTCTGCTCTTCCCCTTCAGCGAGAACCTGGGCATCGAATATGGGCCACTCGCCATCGAATCGCTCACATACTTCCCCATACTGTTCCTCTCCTTGTATGCAGCAGCCGACCTCCTAGACGCCATCGACTTATCTCAATTCAACCTCCCACAATCCCTAGGCGAGATTGCTGTCCCTACAGCATCCTACTTCACCGTCTCCAGCATCGCCAAGCTCAGCGCGGCATTCATTCCCAACATCATTGGCACATCCGTCCACTTTACGCGCGTCGGCCTACAAGTGATCCTTGCCTCTGCATCTGCGTTCATCACGCCCTCACGCATCGTCCTGCTTGCCGTGCCTGCCATCATGCACACCCTCTGGGCGAACCCACACTATCCCTCTGACCACGGCTTCCAACTCGCCAATACTACGCTTTGGGACAACCAAAACTACACCCTTCTCGCTCGTCAGGAATCAACCACAGGCTACATCTCCGTCCTCGAAAGCCACACCGACAACGCCTTCCGCCTTCTTCGATGCGACCACTCCCTCCTTGGCGGCGAATGGCTCGTGACACCCGAATCCTACAAGCGAGGCCAACGTCAACGCGAATCCATCTTCGCCGTCTTCGTGCTTCTCGAAGCCGTGCGCCTCGTTGAACCTGTCTTAAAGACCGACGTCGCGCCCATCCCCGACACCGAGAAATCCGCCCTGGTGATCGGGCTGGGAATCGGCACTGCACCAAACGCCATGATCGCACATGGAATCAATACCACCATCGTCGAACTCGACCCCGTAGTCCACCACTACGCAACCAAATACTTCGACCTCTCGCCTAAACACACGGCCGTCATTGACGACGCCGTATCCTACGTGTCCTCGAAATCCATTTCCGCGGCAGGATCATTCGATTACATCATCCACGACGTCTTCACCGGCGGCGCCGAGCCCGTATCACTCTTCACCACGGAGTTCATGACGGGTCTACACGCTTTACTCAAAGATGACGGCGTCGTGGCGATTAATTACGCTGGCGATTTGACGCTGGGATCCACGCGCTTGGTCCTGAATACCATCCACGCAATCTTCCCCGCCTGTCGCTTGTTCCGCGACTCGCCGGCCCCTGAAGCGAAGAAAGACGGCGAAGCGGATTTCATCAACATGGTGATCATCTGCGTCAAGAATGATCACGGGCTGGGCAACAAGGCTGTCAAGTTCCGTGAGCCCAGAAGAGAGGATTTCTTGGGCAGTCTTGCGAGGCATAATTTCCTAGTGCCGCAGGAGGAGTTGGAGGTCAAGTATGATTATGTGAGGGAGGGGGAGAAGGGGAACGTCATGGGTCAAGCGGATGTAGGCGAATTGGAAAAGTATCATAAAGAGGGCGCGGTGAGTCATTGGAGGATCATGAGGACTGTGTTGCCGAGTGGGGTGTGGGAGCTGTGGTAGAGTAGTCTCACCATCACGAACGAGATTGTTTCTGAGTGTATGTGAGATGAGATGAGATGGAAATGGTCCTGTGGGTAGTTCGGGACGGCGTTGGCGAGGCGATGACGTACATGTGCATGTGCATGTGTCGTAAATAGTGGAAGATTTAAAGTAATTAAAATTCGGTGGACATATGCATGCGTTGTTCTTCGAGTCCATATTTTCGTCCGGTTTGCATGTGAGGTCTAGCCTGGGCACATGGAGTCGGGACATTCACCTACCCGAGCCGCATACCTTCAATCTGACGAGCCGAGGAAGAGGAGCAGAGTGCATGTGAATTTCCAAATTCGACATCGGAACACAGTGACAAGATCCGTAATACCCAGTCAAATACAACATCTTATCGGTCCGTGGTAAGCATGTCACACTACAAGCCGCGAGATCATCTATCCACAAAAAGGAAATAAATAATTCTACCATGTAATGATCACGGCGGGCTTCCGTAGAAGAATGTGTCATAGATCCAGTCTTCCTAATCCGGCCGCTTGGGGTCTTTCTGTTGCAGTGATGTAAGTTGTTTGGCGTATCGCCGTCCATCAACGACATTTGGCTGCGCTGGAAACCATATACCGGGACGAAGTTTGGAATCCAGACTAGTGGAAGCTGTTGGAGGTGAGCAAACGACAGAGCTTTTTGATCAAGTCTGCTGGTATGCTTCCCGTTGCACATTATTCTTGTTCGAAGCGTACCCTTCGGTGCTCGTGGCGGGCGTGGAATAATTAGACTCGTGACTATCCTAATGTTATCAGTCTTATCTGTACACAGCCTAGCAAGATCGCCCCAGCGAGACGTCCCTGTGTCTGTCATGGAGCTGGGATGTTCGCCGCGGTGATCCGGACATCGTCGTAAGCCTCCCGCCGCTCCTTGCGGAAGGCTTGCTAGATTTGCATCAGCACATATGCAATGCGTTCTTGGGTGTCGATCATGCTCTTGTTTCGACATCATGATGAAAGTTTCATCAAAAGCCGTAAAGGCACCGGTCCAATACGCCGTGTCATTTCGCATGAGTGCTTCCAACCATTACTCCCGGAGCTCCGGGACGAAGGACAAAGAAGCTGCTTGTAATAGCGTCTCCAGCGGAGGGGATGATCTTTCACAAGTGATGCTCTGCGTCGCACACAGTTCACTGCCAAGCTGATCAGCTGCTTGGCGCGACCCTCCCGCGCGGCCATAGAGATCTGCTTTTGGGGTGAGGTCAGGGGAGGGTTTGATGCTTGACTGTGACACGTAACTAATGTCTGCGGCCGCTTCTTGATCTCGATAAGCAAGGTGCCACTGAAAGAAGCTCATCAAGGATGCTAGTGATGCAAGATCCATGTTGACTGCGAACACTGCGCCTCAAAGTGCGTGTGAGATTGAATCACCTAACAGATTGGAACGATGCGAGCCTTCCGGCATGGTCTCAAATTGATCTACTTCCATCCAAGGACAGCTGGTGAGGCTCTTCCCACCTTGATCGCTGCTGTTTCGTAAGCCTAGTACGCGTGCGCGATGTGCTGTCCACGCCAAGGAACAAGCGTTTCGTTTTTGCGAGCCAGATATGGGACTTTTCCCCGGCAGTCGACCTGAGTGATTGAACTGATCGTTGGTAAACACGTCCAATCTCTTTTGATTGCATCCCACGATGCACGACGCAAGTCATAGCATGCCAAGCGCGGAGGATTGCGTTCGATGGTGCCCAGAGTTCCTCTGCAGTGCCAAGGGTGTCGCAATGGGTTTGTCGATCTTGAAAGTATTGCCAAGTCTGGGGAGCCGACGGCTTGGTCACTGCTGCTGTGGAACGCATTCTGAAAGGTCGAGTTACGCCTATATTGAATTGTGTCGTCGCTGCTTGACAGTATACCTGTGTTCTGAGACTGCAATTGCAGCGGTGTGCATCGTCCCAAGGTGTCCACGGGCTTCGGGCCGGTCACTGACTCACCATAAAAGAAGTAAAGGACTTCGGGTTAGTGATGAAGCACTGAACGTGCTGGCATTTCCGCGAGCGTTTCAAGAAATGACTTGGTGCGGTGAAGGACGCGAGGGATGAGAGTCGAGGCGAACATGTGGAGCGCGACATTTGCTGAGGCTCTTGGCGGGGCTCACCGTTACGGAAGGAACGTTGCGTCGTGACTTCTTGCCAAAGTTGGCAACCCCACAAGAGCAAGCACGAGCCGCAAAAGAGCCAGACCCCCTGTAGCAATTTCCGCAGCGAAACGTGTGCGATGCTGAAGGGCCAAACAAGAAGCAACGGACTACTGCAGGTGCACGGTATGGGATTGTGGAGACGGGACGGAAGAGGGAACCAGTCGCTTGACCATGCATATGATTCGGCCGCCTGCCTCACCGCCGTACCTTTCTTGCGGCTGAGGGATTTTGGTAGGACGTTTTGTGTATGCGAAGAGTGAGGCAGCGAACTCTATCGCAGACAGAGCTGAAGGGCGTCGGAGGCTCTGCCAGGTCTAGAGACAAGTCATCCATCTGGCCCATATCGGGCTGGTGGGCTTGCGTAGCACATCCCCTACTTGCTGAGCACTGCTTGAGGAGTGTGCTGTCCGAAGTGTGATGTCTGAGCGAGGGCAGACAGGCGCAGGGTGCAGAGTGACACGAACCCCGCAGTCCCAATCGGGGCGGCCGGGATGAGGTTGTCTTCGATGAGATGCAAGCACACAATTAAGCTGGCATGTAGTTGGACGAGAAGCGAGAATGGCCGCGTGCCAGTGACGACAGCAGACCAAAGATAGGTGGTCATTCGGAAGCACCTGGTAATGTCGGTGGTAAGGCGGGGAACGTAGGCTTCATCTGGAGAACGGTGACCCCCACGATGGGTGTCGCAAGCAGCGGCAACCGTCAAGCCAAGCTTTGGTGAAGAGCGCCATACGCCAGGGTCGGCGTGCAGTTTCACGCGCAGCTGTCGTCCATCAGCGCGCTCTGGATCAGCTCCGCGAGGCGGAAGGTTTGCAGGGGCGAATGGTGATTGCAGCACTCAAAGCGGTGCATGGCAGCGAGAATGCTTGATGCAAGCCGCAGCCTACACGGCGACAAAGGTAGTTGCGGTATTTATCGCGACGGGGCGCCGTCAGCATGCTTCACGCCATGGCCCCGCCGTCATCCAGGGAGGAATCGAGGACTAGCGACGGACCGCGTTTCGAAATAGAGGCCGCTGTCGTTCGCAGTATATTACGTTTCTGCGTCTGTTGCAGGCCGAAGTTGCAGCTGGCGGAAGCGCGGGTGCATTCCAGCGATGGCATCAAGATCTGGGCAGGCCGCTTCTAGACATTCTGCGCCGTGCAGTGGTGAAATGAGTGCGATCGACGGTGCCCACCCTCGCTGGCGACGGCTTGTGTCTTTGCAGGTTCCGGCCTGGGCATCCTCACATCACTCGCATCCGATCTGCAGGTGCGCCGTCTGTGGGGGTGTGCATCACAGCGTGCGCAGGGGCACTTGGTCGGGGCGCTCGCGTGAAATAAGTAGAGTTTTAGACGCTCCAGTCGGCGCTGCAGCATTAGCTATTGCACGGGAAGCCTACTGTGTACTTAGACGTCGTCCTGCCCTCCCCTGGACGGGCCCGCCTTTCCACGGCTTACTCTATGCGCTTGTTGATAGTCCAGCGGCGGGCCCCGATATAACGTGTCGTGTTGGTCCTTTGTCTGCGTCGCTATTCCGCCCTCACGACTCGAGCCGCAAGCGAGCGACCCTCGAGACGTCACTTCCCTGTCCGCCGTCCTGCACTTATACCCTGCTGCACCCCTCCATCCACACACTTTCGCGCGTTTCGGAGCCTACCTCCCGCCACACATCTTGGAGCATCTTGCATATCTTCATAGCAGACTGCACCTCACACTGTGTGAATGGCGCTTCCGCAGTTGCAGCACTTTTCCCACGCCCCACTCTTTCTTCCCTCCTCGAACCTGCACTCGTGCGGTTCTCTCGAGTGTTCATATCACCAGCCGAGTTCTCTACAACGCGCTTGACACTCCACTTGGTTTATCTTTGGGTGAACATAGAATTTCGGTAACGACCAAGTCCAATTAGAATACATCTGGCGCCCACTATTCACACTCAGTATGCCGGAAATTGCTGCACACCCGCCACATTTGGCTATAAGTTTCCACGAACCCACACTGTCGGATCGCTTACATCACCGGGATTCACGCATGGTGGAGCAATACAACCCAATCGAAGAGGAGGACGAAAGCACCGGCACCGCAAGCGAGCCCGCAGAGCCTCTCACACCAACCAGCCATACAAGCGAAGGCATGCCGTTCTCGAACCCCTTCCGCAACGATGAGCACGCAGACGATGTTTTCGCCCCTTCGGATGCTGCCCCGACTGCCATGGCGACCAAGTCTCTATCGCAAGACGCCTCTCAACCTACGCCTCTCAGCGGTCGGAGTCGACAGAATACACCTCCGCAAACTGAGCAGCAGTCACCAGAGAAAGCAGGGTTTGGAAAGCGTGTTGGGTCATTCGTACGCAGCAGGCTGCATAGGACGAAAGAGAACAACGGCGAAGCAGTACCGGCTCAGAACCACGACAGGACGCCAAGAGTCACAGGACCCACGACCATCAACATTGTCAAGACTGGTGTGGACGGTCCAGCCGATGTAGCCACTCCTGCAGTCGACATCCCGAAGCAAAGCAGGCGACTCAGCTCCTTCTCATTGACCCGACGTTCTGACCGGTCATCACGCGCAAATTCACCGCCCCTGACTGGCTCGCCCACTAGTACTTTGGATGTCACAGACCGCAGATCTGGATTGGGAAGGAAGCCAGCGTCATCTACAGCTCTTTCAAGTATGAATAGACCACGGCCGGGTATTACATGGGCGGGAAGCGGCAACGACAAAAGCACAAAACGCGCTGGTTGGACCCGAAGACGGTCAGCAAGCCAAGAGCAAGTCCCTCGAATGGCGAAGCAGGAAGAGGAAAAGCCGACTGCCGGGATGCTCAACACTTTCTCCAAGCCCGCCAACGAGGGTGTGGGCATGAAAGCCCGCCGACTGAGTCTGAATTTGCCCGACGAGTTCATCATCGACTGGTGCGATATCGAAAAGGAGTTCAAGAGCTCCAGCCTGATGCCTGGTAAAAGAGGCAAGATTTTGGGCAAGGGTGCTACTTCTGAAGTCCGGATCATGGCTCGCAGAGCTCCACATTCCAAGGACGAAGAACTGGTTGCAGTAAAAGAGTTTAGGGAGCGTCACCCAGAAGAAACCGAAGAAGACTACGTGATGAAGATCAAGTCGGAATATAGCATTGCAAAAAGCTTACACCATCCCAACATTGTTGAAACCCTACGGCTATGCACGAACCGTAACCGCTGGAACCATGTCATGGAGTTTTGCTCTTACGGCGAGATCTACACACTGGTAGAACGCAAGCTCTTTGCTGGTGGCGTAGAAGGATTCTACAGTCGAGATGATCGACTGTGCTTCTTCAAGCAGCTGCTCCGCGGCGTTGACTACCTTCACTCTCATGGCATTGCGCATCGCGATATCAAGTTGGAGAATTTGCTCCTCAGCAAGGATGGGCACCTCAAGATATCTGACTTTGGTGTTGCTGAAGTCTTTAGTGGTGAGCACCCAGGTCTTCGCGCATCAGGAGGCGAATGCGGCAAGAACATGGGCAAGATCCGATTTTCCGCTCCAGGCATATGTGGCAGTCTGCCATATATTGCACCTGAGGTTCTCGAAAAGAGTGAGGCATACGACCCTCGTCCGCTCGACATCTGGTCATGCGCTATCGTGTATCTGACAATGACATTCGGAGGTTGTCCATGGCAGGCTGCGAAGACCGAGTTCGAGTACTACGCAAGATTTAAGAAAGGCTGGGACCAATGGCTTGAGGATCATCCTGACGGCGACTTTTTTGACGGTCCTGATGGTCACCCAAAGTGCGGCAAGCTCTTCAGTCTGATCGAACCACCCTCAATCAAACGGCTCATTCTCAGAATGCTTCACCCCATCCCGGCGAAACGCATCACGATCCGAGATGTTATGCGAACCGCCTGCATCAGGAATATCAATTGTTGCTGCCCTGAGACCTACGATGAGCCAAAGGTTGTGTTTGATGCTGCCAAGCCTACTCAAGGTGTCAAATTTGCGCCAACGAAGAAGTTTCTGCACCACCATATTCCGCCGAAGCAGGAGAACAAGGTCGGTAAGGCCATGAAGCCTTTCTGATACGATGAGCAACGATTATACGATTTCCTTGGTCATTCACGCATTCCAATATGGATAACGCATTGCTCGGCGTTCCAAATCAGTTCGGTCAAAAGGTGGCATTCTCACATGTTCCGAAGGGTTCCAGAACTACTTCGGGTTCTATACATGACATTTTTTCACATGATTGTAGAGCATATCCTCTACAGCCGTCGTCGCCTACATGATGGGCACATCAATACACTGCATCACATCGCTGATCATCCTCAATCTCTCTTCAATTTCATGTCTAGTCTGTACTAACGCCTAATTTGCGAACGTGTGCACGCAGATGCCGTTCCAATTGGTGGTTCCGAACATGTCACTGTGCCACTAACACTCCAGATCACGACATACCGCACTGGGCACACCGCGCCTGAATCTTTCGTGCCCGCCGGGTACCAGGAAAACCGTTGCAACCATACGCCAATCTTCCGCCAGCTCCCGCATTTCGCCGCCGGCTCGCTGAACCTTACTACATCGAAACGCCTTCGTCGCTCGTCTCGCAATGCTGTTCTAATACGGGCTATCGAGTCCCGAAGCCAAGCGCGCTCCTTCCGCCCGGGATGGCGCCGAGCACTGGACGCGAACTCTCAGACCACTTCTTTGCTTGTCAGGCCAGTGTCATAATTATCGTCTTTGTTGAACCCAAGAGGCTTGACACGCCCGCTTGAGGAAGGAGACGATGTCCAACGATTATGCCGAGGAGTCCCAACGCGCTTGGGACATGCATGTCAACAGCTGCGTGACTAAGCTTGGCACATGTGTACCCCAGAATCAGAATCGTGTCCAAGATTTGTTGAGATCAGATTGCGCAACCGCAACTGGGAAATTGGGGGCCACGGTACGCGCAAGTAGATGCGCACGATGCTAATGCATGCCATCTAGCGAGTCTCGAGACGGCGAAGCATATGCCCAAGCGCAGCAATGGGAACAATCGATGCACCATCAGCAAGTTCGCCTATCGCAACGTGCGAGCAGAAATGGTGTTGAGTGGACCACTTGCGTCACCGACGGCTCACTCGTGGGGCAGGATTTAGCGGGTCTATTTCGACGGAGCCTTGAAGAGTCCGCGCTGCTTCGATAGCGGGGCAATTGACCCCTCCTCGCGCGGACTACGTAGTCCGAATGCGAAGCAGGCGATGATCGACCACCCATGTGCTCAATACTGAACTTCAGGGTCCAAATCTTGTTTCCATGCTCACCGTTTTTGACAGTGCTGTGGTGTCACCGTGCATTTCTCATTTGCCTTCACGAACTACAATCACCCCCACGCAGACGCACATTAGGCAAGCAGCAGGAGCGGGGCACTTGCACGGCTGATGTGCCTCCGAGCGCATGAGCATCACAAGATCAGATAGACGGTGAGACGAGGAGCGCTTCGATTCGACGATAGGTAGCTGGAATGGCATTCAGCCTCATGTCGTTATCGGGAAGGAGTCGGTTCCGCTCCTGTTCATCGGTAGTTGAGAGGCGTGAATGGCGTTTCGAGGACGCTGTGGACGGCTGACATGCACTTCTTAGCTTAAAGCATATTCGCATGCAGGTGGAATAGGATCAGCTGGACGTACGCTGGAATCGCATTGGAGGTATGCACGGTACTGTGTGTGGATGGCCCCGGGAAAGCTTGTTACAATCCGGAATACCACCATCCCCCGCATCGGGTACATCAGCCACCCGTCTGAATGGACAGATCCCGAAAAGATGGTCAACACACCTAAGATCTCTCCCCACAGTCATGCGCTGCCTGCCAGAGTAAATGCTCCAAACTAACAGGTCGTATCTGTATGACTTCAAGTAACCAAATGAAAGCCCATCCCATGAGAGCTCTTATGTGTCCATCACAAACCCGTAGTTGGCAGCATGAAAGTCTTGCCCAAACAAATCTGCAAACGCGTCTGGTACTTGTTCCCACCATGCAACATCATTCAATGCGGACTGCTGCGTCTGAGGAAATATATGGTCATGGAGAATTTCACTAGTGGGAGTGCTCTGCTGTATCGGCCAGCTTTGAGTCGCGTGAGGTGCTTCAGCTGGGCTTTTGCTTTGTAATGGCAGTGGCACAGTTTCTTCAATGTTAGCGGACGGTTCGCGCTCGGTAGCCTCAGGCATGTCGCCCGAGCGCAATTGTCGAGATTCGTTCTGCTGCTCGTGTACCAATGGCTGATTGTGTTCCTCATCAGCGATGTAGGTTGAGATGGAAGTCCGCCAGTGGGTCGACATTGATGTTGCTGGAGAAACGATAGCATGAGCGAGATCGTCAGGGCTTATTTGAGCTTCATTAGCGAGGTCTTCATCTGCGTTCAGAAACTCCCGGGCTTTGGCGAATTGCTCGTCCGCCTGCGTATGCTGATTATTGTAAGAACAAACAAAGCCATACTAAGAAGTCGAGATCTCTGGACTTACAAGACTGCTGACGTTGCCCCAATAGTTCTTGAGCTCGCCAATTAGCCGCAATAGGCTCTCGCAGCGCTTCAGGCGCGCCATGGTTAGCGAGCCAAGGGCAAGGAGACAGCGGAGTTGAATGGCTGCGCAAACGTACGCCCCGTAGCCAACTATTGGCCATAGCTTGGAAATGACGCCCTTTCGGCTCAAGAAGTGTTCTGTCATATCCACCATGATGGAAGAATGCTTCCAAGCCTGTTCGGCAGCGAGTCGCAGAAGCCTCTTTGGCAGCGTTGGAACTTGTATGCCACAAGAAAGTATGGGTACTAGCGCCGAGTACATGTAACAGAGACAAAGATGGTAAGTGAAATTTAGTGAGAATATTCGGCTCAAAGTTGTTGAATTCGTCGAGGTCTTGACTGTGCTTGAAAAGTATCGAACCAAGTCATCCATGGAAGCATGAAGGTCGTGTAGCCTTTCGTCTAGAGCATAAATTTTTGGGGTCGGATCGTAGAGGGGCTGTCGGTTTTCCTGCATGGTGAACACAAGATGCTGAACTTCCCACCTAATTCCTATCAGTTTGTCTCACATGAACAGCGTGGAGTGTACGGCACCATAGTCCATGTATGATCACCAAGCATGCGTGGAAGTCTAGTCTTGAAGTCCTACCGACAATGCCTCGTTCATAGACTGAGCCAGCGTTGTCCACATAACGCTCGCCAAGTTTTCGAGGATAAGGCTGTGTACTCTCAGGTAACGGACAGTCAAGGACCTCAGCCCAACAATCTGATCGAAATCGGGCGTTGATGTGACTCGCGCACTGAGTGAGCCAACAAGCCCAGAGGCATCTTGCTCGAATGATAGCTTCAAGAGGGTGTTGCCTGGCCCATTCGGAGCCTTGCCTATGGAATTGCAAAATGCGACAAGACCGGTAAGCAATCACTACGACCAGATGTCAGCGCTGCACAATCTTCCGGATGGGTGTAAGTCCTGCGCATCGAGACATACTTGCATGCATATTTGTTCGCTCCGTTTTCGATCTTGCCAGCCAGAACATCGCGAGTATCTGACATGTCTGAACAACCTCCAGACATGGCTTGTCTGCTTTCATTAATGCAATTTGACCAGCTCGCTCCGCCCATCTCTCTCCGACCACGTACCAGTCTACACTGGATATGTCCGAGATCTCCAGATTGCCGGATGTATTACCTCCGGGTACATGAGTCAAAAAGCTCGGAGCCTGTTAGCATAGCATCTGTTGCGCGACTTCGACCTACAGAAGTGTACTTACACTGATGCGAATGCGAAAACAGCCAGCGAAATGCAGCCTGGGAGCCTCTGGGATAGGTAGTCATCAATAAGGCTCTGCTTATGGAAGAGAAGATCGGCCTGATAGTGTCTCTCAAAGTAGATCTCAATGAGAAACAAAGCCACCTCCTCGGCAACATGCGCATCTTCGATGCAATCTGGCACAGACGGCCTTGTGCTATTGACATGAGTCGCGTAGAGCGACGAGAACGCCGTCTCCTGTGGCGTACCAGCGGACGAATCGTAGAGATTCCGACTGATGTGTTCATCACCATTCGTGTTAGTACAAGGATCGGCTACCTGCGAAGGTTGATTGATGTTCAAGCGATTATCCGAGGAAGTTGTTCTGTGGCGGTCTGCCGAGTCGAAACGCCCTCGATTGCGACGGGCGGCAAGTCCTTTTCGATCTGGAGGCGGTGGATATGAGCATGCATGATTGGTGCGCACGCAGCGACGGCATTCAGGCTGCTCGCGAGTGCACCTCAGCTGACTTGATGTTAGATTTTGCTCATTGGTGCAGAACTAACAAGCTTCGGGTATCAACCTTCTGCTTTCGACACCTCAAGCATGCGACGGAGACCGGAGGTGGGTTCATCGTGCTCATGGAACGTTAGGTGGGTAGGTTCGGTGTCGGAGGAGCAGAGCGAGTGGAAGTGAACACATCGATTCGGCCCGCATGGTACAATCGGGGTCAGCTCCATCGGCCCGACCCTTCTTTGTCGCATTCTGACCTTGACACCGTATCCATGCGTTAACACAAGGCTTTCTGGGGAACCCCTTTCCCCGCATTTTAACGGATATATGGAGCCGTCGTGATGCTTTATTAGGTCTGGAAAATTCTTCACCTATTGTATGTGCCGCATTCTTATTGTTCAAACACTCTGTTCGACTCTCTTGGCAGGAGCAACACACAACAAGCCAGACTTCGAAGGCCGCTAAAACATCCCACAATCTCATAGCACGATGGAGAAGACCGATATTGAGAGGCATGAAGTGGCCTCGGACGACTCTCCACATGGCATTGTGCTTTATGGTGAGGATGGCAACCCTCGCCTGTTCCCCGTCCCGTCAGCACACCCAGATGATCCCTTGAACTTCAGCGTCTGGAAGCAGCGTCTTGTGCTTTTCACTGTCTGCCTTTTCGCCATCAGCGGCTTTGGCGTAGTCCAAACCACGCCATTGTTCTTTGGGAAGCTCATTCCAGAATACAAACGACAAACGCGAGGGGTAAGTTGACCATGCGACTACCTCAGCTTTGCCAACAAAGTCCAAGCCAGATTTGCTAAAATGATGTAGTCATTCGATGCTTCGAGAATCGTTGACCTTGCGAGCTACCCTTCTTTATGTATGGGAATCGGCAATTTCTTGTTCGTTCCATTGTCTATGGCCCTTGGCAGACGTTGCGCTTTCCTGCTTAACAACGCCCTGCTGCTTGCAGCTGTAGTCTGGGCTGCGACATCTACCTCCTTCGAATCGCACCTTGGGGCCAGATGCTTACAAGGTCTTACTGCTGGTGTCTCTGACTGCTTGGTAAGTTCTGGTTTACTATTGGGCATGGTGATCTCGTATTGCTATGCACACGGCTAATGCCCCGATCAGCTCCCCATCATCGTCTTAGACATCTCTTTTCTACACCTCAGGGGATTTCGCATGACTCTTTACTGGACATTGACTGCTGTTGGCTCGTCTTTGCTCCTGGTACCAATTCCCTTTATGATCGAAAGTGCCCACGGCAATTGGCGCGTAGCGTACTGGTTCTGGGCTTCCATCATTATCACGACTCTCCTATTGGTCATATTCTGCTTTCCAGAAACCCTTTTCCAACGTCAGGTCGCAGCCTTCAGTGATGGCATCCATGCGACGGACTCTTACGGAACGCACCGAGTGTTTGTATCGGCGGATGAAGCTAAATCTGCGGGATTTATTGTTCCCAACGGTGACGAGGATGGTCCACTTCAAGCCACAAGCTCTTCGTACGGGCGTCAATTGTTGCCATATAAAGTCCAACCTAAGCCACTTACAAGGTTCCTTTGCGCGTACAAAGATATGGCTCTGTGTCTGCTCGTTCCGGGAACGCTCTGGGCTTTTGCCTTCAACAGCATCGTCTTTGGCGGCATTGTGGTGCTCAGCGTTACTTATGCTGAGCGCCTCGAGATGGCTCCATGGCATTTCAGTTCTTCCACGGTTGGCACTGTCCAGCTTGGATCTGCATTCGGTGCTCTATGTGCTCTCGCTGCTGGCGCTTCCACTGAACGCATCAGCCGCATTTTGACGAAGCGGAATGGAGGCGTTCGAGAACCAGAGCACATCCTTCCGAACTTTGTGTTACCTACGATTTTTGCTTCCCTTGGCTTGGTCTTGTACGGAGTGGTTGCAGGCAATCCCGAAGCCTACAGCTGGTTCGGTGTTCATGCTGCTTTCACACTGTTCTACTGCGGCTTCTGCGGCATTTCAGCCATGACTATAGTCTGGCTTGGCGAGCTACTGCCGCACATGTCAGGCCCAGCCATTGTTCTTGTTTGTGGCGGGCGAAATGCGGTCTCTTTTGGCTACAGCAGCTCTTTCAATCGATGGCTTGCTGGGATGGGATTCCGCGACACTTACATCCTATTTGGTGGCATTCTTTGCGCGTTGGGCCTTATTGCTCTTCCTCTATTTTTCATGAACGGTAATATTCGGAGAGCGATGCGTCCTTTGACCTGGCTGAAATGATCAGCACTAGCTGTCATCTTTGTACCTGGATGCAAAACATGTATTCTTGTTCGCATGCCTTACCATACAGCCACTATCGCTCAATGTCAAACTCGCGCAAAGAAATCCTCTTTCGAGTCATGTCACATGCAAAATGTATGTTGCCAGTAATTCCTCGCGTACAATCGGAATAAATCGTATTTGTCATGTGATATTTGTTCGTATTACTAACAGCTTTGTGTGATCTACATTATTAAAATAATCGCACAAGAAGCGTCTGACATATTTGGAGGATGACTTTGCTTAGAAGAGCGTCACAATCACCTGTTCGATGGCTAACATATATGACGTCTTTCATGTGATGGTGATACAGCGCTACAGCGCCATCATCCACGTTACTTGCACTTACACTAGCCGTTGACTTTGACTGAAGAGGTTCGCAGGGTTTGCTATCGAGCACGCTGTCTGCGTGCAAAGCAGCTATATGGCGCATTTATGCCGACACGAAATTAAGAAGAAATAGTGGTGTTTATTGCAACTACAAACGAATGACGAAGATCAATTTGGATAACATCCTTGTAGCTGGCTCTTGAGTTCTGCGAAGACTATATCACATCCGCCTTTCTTTACTGTCATGACCACTTCATCTCCGTCTTCGAGCCAAATGAGCTTCTCTCCATCAGCTTCAAACGCTGGATTCGTTCCTCCTTCGGTCAATTCGAAAAGGCAACCAAACGTCCGATGGGAGGAATCGTTCGTCTACACCATGGTTAGAAGTAACTATTTAGCTAGAGTCTTGCAAGCTCGATACTTACCGGAGACGATATGGTTCCTGTGCCAATGAGGTCGCCGGTGCCTAGGCCACAACCTGAAGACGCTAGATGTGCTACCATCTGACCCGGTGACCAACGAAGATCGCGCAGATTGGACTTTGTCGTTAGTAAACATCGCTTCTTCTTTTGAGTTGTCCCTGTTCCCGTTAGCCTTGATGTATCGTGTAGGCCTCTGAAGCCTTACTGTATACCGAAACCTCGATTTCTAAGTTCCACGTAACCTCAGTTTCGTTATGACGGAGATGAGCTGTTCTGGTCAAGCCGGCCTCACGCAGATCATTGGCCCTTGAATCAGATCTGGCTTCTGCCAGTGCCTCCAGTGGGATGACCCATGGAGATATGCTTGTCGCAAAGGCCTTGCCATTTAGCGGCCCGAGGGGCGTCATCTCTGCGAATTGGATATCTCTTGCGGACCAGTCATTTAGAATCACAAAGCCAAAGATATGATCTTCAGCCTGATCTGCGGTTATGTTGACTCCCCTAGGTACCGGCTTGGAAATAAAGAATCCTATTTCGGCTTCGTAGTCCATGCGTTGGCTGGGTAAGAAAGAGTACTCATCGGGACCTGATGTTTTGATGATCCCACGTGGACGATGGACAGGTTCGCGGTCGATAGCGACCGAGGAAGCTCGGCCATTATAGCACAGAGGCATTGCGTAGTGGCTCGGAGGTACCGACGCACCTGCAAGGCGGGAGCACTGAGCCAAGATCAGTATCTGTAATCCCGGCCATACATCAGCAAATGACATACATTCTCAACGTGAACATCTGAGCACATGAAGTCCGTAAAACCTCCAACCGAAAATGGCATGTGCATCTTAACCGTCTTCATGGGAAAGAACGCGCTCTTCTCGAAGATGCCTTCCTCGCAAAGGGGATAGGTAGGATCGCTCAGCCAGTCGATCAAGGTGTGGCGAATCCTTTTCCGTACTGCTGCTTCAAGTCGGGCAAACGTACCGAGATCTGATGCTCTGAACACTGAACTCGAGGTTTCAGCATAGCCATCACCAAAAAAACGCTGTTTAAATGGGGCGCATTGTTCTAGGATCGATAGATCAAGTACAAAGTCACCTACGGCGACACCAATGCGGGTTTCGGTCTGCGATTCTGCTCAGTCATCCAATAAGATTTGACACATTGTTCCCCTACAAATAGCCAAGACAAAGAACTTGCGTACCTGCGGAGGAGTACTGAATACTCCGAAAGGTAAATTGTCGAGTGCAAAGGGACCAGTAGTTGGTACTCTGAAAGGACATTTCTTGTCCATCCTTGGTGCTCTCGAGCTCAGGGAGTGCAACTGCAGTAGCTGTGTTGTCAAATTAGATGAGATTGAAGCTGCTCTGACTCGAGATGCGATAGTAGGAAAAGTGCTATCATTCACCGTCTTCACAAAAGTCCTTATAACAAGCACCAAGTCCATCAGGCCACACAGTCTCCAGCATACGCGCCATCATTCCGACCACAGGGTGAGCGCAATCGCAAACGGCCCGATTATCAGAAGCTAATACGAGTCGTTCTTGGCGTGTGTAGAGGTTTTATGACTAGTGTTGGCATTCGGTGGTCATTTTCGGTGCATCAAATGTTCGGTCCGAACGTACGCAGCGTCGCGCAAAGCGCAGAGCAGAAGCGACCACCACCTCTCTTTTAATATAAATAATTACTCCACAGCAGCGGCCACACTATCTCACTAGTATTCTAGAGTACTAAGATCCTCGTTGTCACATCGACCCGCACCTTACTTCTACTCTTCATGATATCCAGCTCCTTCATTGCAAATCATAGAATTCGCTGTTTCAAAGTCCCCTCGTATCGCCCATGGCGATTCCAGAGAAATCACAGCTCAATGACCCATTGCCGCGGCCCCAGCGATTTGTTACTTCGCACAATAGCCTAGGCAAAGCCATTTTTTCAGCCCACTTACCCGACACTGTGGACTTCTGGGCAGTTGGCCCTAAGCACGAACCAGCAGGATTCGGCCTCGCTTACGCCACTTCGACCTTCCCAATCCCACTTTGCAACGACGAAGATCTCCAAGATATGAAGACCATATATGCGGACCGGAAAAACAGTGGCTTGGTCAGGCGTGGTGGAAGCGTGTTAAGATATGTGGACTATCCGCCCTACGCAAGCTCGCCGATGCACCGTACAGTCAGTTGTGATTATGGTATCGTTATATCAGGATATATGGATTGCGTGCTAGATTCTGGGGAGTCAAGAAGTCTCAAAATTGGGGACGTGGTGGTGCAACGAGGCACGATGCATCAATGGATCAACCGAGGTGAGACGTGGGCAAGGATGTTATATGTTCTACTTGATGCTACTACTATGAAGTTCAATGGGAAAGAACTTACAGAGGATTTAGGTGGAATGGAGAATGTTGCAGAGTCTAGCTAGATAGCTTAAAGCAGAGATGTACTTATATTTAAGCCTAGCTTTGTACGTAATATCGCGGACAGGTACTTAAAATAAGCTCGTAAGAAGTACTTGGGCCTTGCGAAATTCTTATTTACTACTTCTACGAGCTTTCTTTAAGCGGGAAGCTGCTGTAGATACCTAAGCAGCTACCTCCGCTACGGTAGTGAGGTACTCTTTAGTACTACCTTGCTAGATCTAGTTTATTGTGCGCAATTCCTGCTAAGCAATAACTATTTATTGCTCTTTAAGCTCGCGGATGGGTACTATAGGTAGAGCTAGCCCTGTTGCCCTTTGGCCTTTTGATAATTATCCTCTGTAAACACGTCGAAAAAGGCGTGTCTGATGGCTGGCATAAAGACTTCCTAGTCAATTTGAATGACGCGTCAGCAAGCCAAGTCTTGAACGCGTTGGGAGTACTTGCGCTTCACCGGCGAGAAGCAGTCTACTTGTGAGCTGGAGGATGTGCGATGAACGGGGTCGTATTCTACAGACGCAGCCAAGTCTAGTTTGTCGCATTTGACGATTTCAGCTTCAAAGAATGCGTATACTTTGATGATTCTTCTGATTGCAGCTTCACACATTGCATAGGGCATGGCATAGGCTATTACTTGACAAAGTGGCAGATGGGCGCCGCCTGCCGAGCGGACCGGGCCCACAAGTCCGGGGCGAGGCTCATACCTACGAACCACCGTGCCACCATTCAAATGACAACACCACCTTCAGCTTCTCTATCGAGCTTAGCCTTCTCGATCTTCGCTTTCTGGATATCCAGCGACATCTTCACAGGCGCCACGCCCGGCGTCTCGAACACGGCATCAATTTCTTCCAAAGAGAGCTTGCTGGTTTCAGGAAAGACAAAATACGATGCTAAGTCGCGTCAGTGGTCACATCTTCCTTTAGCAGAATTGGGGCACTTACCGACTAGCTGAAGCACGTTGTATACGATGTACACACACCAGATCTTGTAGCCTACCTTGGAAATGCCAATGGAGATTCCGTACGCTTCGATTGCTCCGCAAGCACCTTGGATGATGCCATACAAGCCCATGCCTTTGGCACGAAGTGGCAGCGACAGAATCTCGACTGGATAAAGGTTGTGCCTCACCCGAAGATTAGCTGGGGCCCAATGGCATTGTGTCGGGTACGAGCTTACATTGTCGCGATAAAGGTTGCGCTGATGACCTGGAACATAAACATCCACATGATTGTAAGTGCGCTTGGGAAAGTCAGCTGAGCATGCGCTAGGGTGATGTCCTGATACTGACCTCGTAGCGTTTGAAGGCTTTAGACTGTACTGCCAGGAAGTTATCGTGGCAGCAGTCTGCATGCATATGATGCCAATCAAACCGGCGAAAATGAGCGTTCTGCGCTTGAATAGGTCCACAAACCAACCACCGATTGCGGTGAAAACGAAATATGTCGCAGTCAAGCCCAGATTAACACCAAGTTGTGTTATTGGTTTTGTAACCTAGTGTCGTCAGTTTGCATTTCACGACTTCCGCGAAGCAAAACTTACACCAACTGTCTTGAGCGCAGGTGTGAGGTAGTATGAGACAATGCCACCTCCGTTCCAAGACTGGAACATCGAGTAAAGCACGAGGACAAACAGTCGATACCGTACCGTCTTGGTCACGAAGACTGCGAAGTTCCACGACTGCTTGAAACCTGTGCGAGAGGTTTCCAGAGACTCTTCGATCTGGGAGACGACCATATTCACAATGGGCTCCTCAACCGAGCCAGAGGTTGTTTGATATTTCGCAATCATCTGTCTCGCTTCTTCGCGCTTGCCCCTGAGCATCATATATCGAGGCGACTCCGGTGTGATGAAGTAAATCAGCGAACAAACAATGAATGGGAAGAACGTCTGTAAGAGCAACGGAAGACGCCACGACCAGTTGTTGTGCTCCGCCATCGCTGTCGTTCCAATCATGCCCGCGTTCATGGCCACGCTGCCAATCTGGAAACAGGCTCCGAAAAGGCCCACGATACGGCCACGAAGATGGACTGGAGCGACTTCGGCGATATACTGCGGCGACGACATCAATGCTGAACCGAATCCAAGGAAGAAGCGACCCGCCATGAAGCAAGACAGGTTCGGGGCTAGAGCTTGCATAAGTGCAGCGACTATCACCAGAGCGTTTCCAAGGAAGTTGACACCACGACGACCGATCTTATCGTTCAATGCAAGGAATGGAGCACCAATAACAGTACCGATTCTCATCAGGGCTGTGACGTGAGCGAATTGGACTTGAAGAATTAGCATACAGCCACTCCAGATTCACACGCTCGCTTACCGCCATCGATATCGATGTTGAAGTAATTGTGCCAGGCCGGATAGGCATTGATACCGCCTGAGTTCGCGCAAGAGTCAGATCAAAACTCCAATAACATCAGCAATACTTCACAATGATTCAACTTACTGATGACAGCCCAATCAACGCCATAACCCGCTTGGTTGCAGCCCTGCAAAAATATGATTAAGCATATGCGGAAGCCAGTCTTCGTCCAGAACCTCGGCATCGCCTCACGCGAAATGCGTAGGAGATCCTCATCCGTGATACGCTGCACGACTATCTCCTCGGTGTGGAGCGCGGCGGCCTTTTCGTCTGTCACATCGTTGTGGAACGATCGGACATTCTCCTGAGGAGCCATGGCCGCTATGATGCTGTCTTCGCCAACGTATTTGCTGAGGTCTTGCAGCTATGAAAAAGTACGCGAGACGAAACAAAATTGTCAGGGCGACAGGCGACCTTGAATACTGTCAAATCAACACGGGAAGAACGTGGTCACATTGATGATCCGATCTACGACCAAATACCCGGGATCTGCTACTCAAGGGATTTACGGCGGATGTAGAAGCAAAGTTTCGGATTGGCTAGAGCACCCGTAGGATTGATAGATCTCAACCACTCTTGCAGAGAACATCCTTCATCCTGCAATCCTCGTAGCATGCTTGAGGGCGGACAGTATTATTCCGTCCAAAGCAACTCGGTTGTAGCTTGTTATTTCAAGCTCATACCACCGGCGGGGCCACAACCCCATGGGGAAGCATGCACATCGACCGTCTAGTGCCTAAAGGATCTCAAGGGTAGGCCTGGTACGGATTAGTATGAGGAGGCTGGTGTTGACATCGCGTTCACCAGAAGTCGCGTTGTCGTTGCTGATCACTCATCCAGCAGAGTTATTCCGTCCAGACACGGCGTATTGCGGGCGCCTCACGCAAAAGCACTACATATATGCTGGAATTTCGAAGTCCAGAGCCAAACGAAGGATTCGACATTCTGCCAATTTACCCGGTGGTTGATCGCCCACGGTCCGCACCTACACCTGCACCCCATGCTACGATACGCCTCTCCCGCAGATGATTGGAACGAAGCACTTCCGCTTGGCAACGGCCGCCTCGGCGCCATGGTCCATGGAGGGGTACACCAGGAAATACTGCGCTTGAATGAGGAGAGCGTGTGGTACGGAGGCCCGATGAACCGTACCCCTCATGGAGCAAAAGAGCACCTAGAGGATTTGAGGAAATTCATCCGCGCTGGAAACCATTCCGATGCGGAAGCCCTAGTCAAGAAGCACTTCCTGGCTACACCAAAGAGCGCAAGGCATTACGAGCCGCTAGGCACTTGCACGATTGATTTCGAGTACCGCAGCGAACGCCCGCGTTCAACAGTCGCAGAAGACGTTGTGGCCCACTACGAACGGAGTCTGGACTTGGGGCGGGCTGAGTCGATTGTACAGTACATTAGCAACGGGATAAAAGTGCGCCGCGAGACCATTGCGACGCATGCAGACAATGCTATATGCATTCGCATCATAGCTGATAGTCAGGTCAAGTTTACGATTAGCTTGACTCGCATGAGCGATGTTGCTTTCGAGGTCAATGAATTTCTAGATTCCATCGACGTGGTGGATCATCGCATTGTGCTTCATGCAACACCAGGAGGCAAGGGTAGCAATAGTCTTTGTCTTGTTGCAGGAGCGCAGGCTGATTGCGAAGGTCATGTCAGGATCGTTGGGCGTGAGCTTGAAGTGACGGCGACGGAAGCCTTGGTGATTATCACTGCACAAACACAGTATAATCATGCAGATGTCCAGCAAGCTGCGATGTCTGATATGAATGCTTCGTTTGCTCATGGCTCAGCAAAGCTCTGGGAGAGGCATATTACTGACTGGCAGGCTCTGTACAATCGCATGAGCATTCAGCTGTATCCCGATAGCACACAGCTTTTGACATCTGAGCGTCTCAAAAGCAAACCGGATCCTGGACTCATTGCCTTCTACCATGCGTATGCACGATACCTCCTGCTATCTTGCAGTCGATCATATCCCAATGCTCTTCCAGCCAACCTTCAAGGCATATGGAATCCCACCTTTCAACCTCCTTGGGGATCGAAATTCACAATCAATATCAACCTTCAGATGAACTACTGGGGCGCACATACGTCCAACCTCTCAGAATGCGAACTTTCGCTCTTCGAATTATTGGAGCGCATGGCTGTCCGAGGTCAGCGAACAGCAGCAGAAGTTTATGGTTGCCGCGGATGGTGCGCACATCACTGTACGGATATATTTGCGGATACAGAGACGCAGGATCGCTGGATGCCTTCGACTCTTTGGCCGCTGGGTGGTGCGTGGTTGTGTATTCATGTTTGGGAACACTACCTGTTCACTGGCGACGAGGGACTTCTCTCACGTTTATCAAAGACCTTGAAAGGCTGCGTAGATTTCCTGCTCGATTTTCTCATACTGGATGCAAGCGGCCAGTATCTTGTGGTCAACCCTTCTCTTTCGCCCGAGAACACATTCATCCACAATGAAAGCGGAGAGAAAGGTGTGTTTTGCGAAGGCTCGACAATGGACCAAGAGATTGTTCGACAGGTTTTCACACAATTTCTACTTATCGCGTTTACACTCCAAGACACCTCCCAGAGTGATCGCATTGAAGCTGTACGATTAGCATTGCTGAAGATACCTCCCATTGCGATCAGCGCGAAGACTGGTACCATTCAAGAATGGGGTCTCGAAGATCACGACGAGACCGAACTCGGCCATCGTCATATTTCACACCTGTACGCCCTTCATCCAGGCAACGCCATAACCACATCATCTGACCCCTCGCTGGTGGAAGCAGCTACTAAAACTTTGCTTCGGCGTCTCGAGCACGGAGGCGGGCATACTGGATGGTCAAGAGCCTGGCTTATCAACCTTTGGGCCCGACTTCGACAACCTGAACAATGTGGAAAGAATATTGAGGCGTTGTTGAAGGATAGTACGTTACCGAATATGCTCGATAATCATCCGCCTTTCCAGATCGATGGGAATTTTGGAGGGGCAGCTGGGATTGCTGAATGTTTGGTACAATCGCATGAAGAAGAACAACTGGAAGGTAATGATTATTCGACTAGAGTTATAAGATTGCTTCCGTCGTGTCCTGTAGAGTGGGAGAAGGGTAAAGTTCGGGGTGTGAGATGTCGCGGCGGATTTGAAATTGAGTTCGAGTGGGACGAAGGGAGAATTCAAGACCCGGTCTTGGTCAAATCGTTACGGGGAAAGGAAGCGGTTCTGGTGTTTCACTCTGTCGGCTCTGATGCGTCTGATGGGGGTGTTCGAGTCCGTCTTCCTGCGGTGGAAGGTAGTCACCGCATCAGTCCGAATGGCCCCCAAGCTTGATGTTACTCAAAGAAGAAGGTGCATAGAAGCGCTGCAAATTGACACATGAGAGAGTACCTTTGAGTCCGCGGTCTTCGTTGATCATGAACGTTCTTTGATTGGAAGGTTTGCAGGCATAATCAGACGCAAGCATGGTACCGAGATCACAATCTGGTAGCGGGATCTCTGCAGGATGAGCCCTGGTCTCCTCCTGGAGAAAGACTCATGACGGTTAGGATGATCGACCGCCTGCGTGCTTACTTCGGTGACTTTCAATCCGGACTTCAATCTTTTCATTTCCACCAATGGCAACGTACCAGCGCACTAGGACAACGACAGCTCGTAACATTGGTCCGTTGCGTCCACACGTCTTACTTTCACGTTAATCGAAAAACTCCGGGAAGAATGCAGGTAGGCGGCTGCAATGCCGTATTGATCAATTCGGGTCACCTGGCGCTGTTGAAGTAGCTGCTTTTATCCGATGAAAGCTCCGCGACACGAGAACCTTACCGAACAATCTACAAGACGAGAAAAGTAAATCAACCACTTTGTAGTGAGAAATAATAGATTACACATCAGTCAAAGATGGCTTGGACTCATACTTTCGACACTTCGCCGGACGCTGATCTCAAAGGCATCCTCAGAAAGGATTTCCACTGGGGCTATGCGACAGCAGCCGCACAAGTCGAAGGAGCTTGGAATTCAGACGGTAAAGGCCCATCGATATGGGACAAATTATGCCATACTCCAGGTAAAGTTAAAGATGGAAGCACCAACGAAGACGCAACAAGGGCGTACGACCTATACAAAGAAGACGTTGCCCTCATGAAATCCTATGGCGTCACAGCATACCGCTTTTCCTTAGCATGGTCACGCATCATACCTCTAGGCGGTTCTGAGGACCCCGTCAACGAGCAAGGAATCGACTACTACAACCGCCTGATCGATGAGCTATTGGCCGCCAATATCACCCCCTTCGTGACGCTCTTTCACTGGGACACACCTCAAACTCTTGAAGACCGCTATGACGGCATGCTCAACCAAGAACGCTACACGCCCGATTTCCTCCGCTATGCACGCATCTGCTTCGAGCGCTTCGGCGACCGCGTGAAACATTGGATCACGTATAATGAACCTGGCGTATACACGCTCGCTGGGTACGCAGGTGGCATGCATGCGCCTGGTCGTTCATCTTATCGCGATCGTAACGAAGAAGGTGATTCATCGACGGAGCCTTTCATTGTCGCGCACACGGAACTCGTATCACATGCTCGCGCCGTCAAGATCTACCGTGAAGAGTTCAAGCCTTCGCAGAAAGGTGTCATCGGCATCACGCTACATGGGAACAATTCCGAACCATGGGATGTGAATGACCCGTTGGATGTCGAGGCCGCTGAACGCGCCCGGCAATTTGAAATTGCATGGTTTGCGGACCCGATTTACGGCTCGGGCGAGTATCCGGCATGTATGCGCGCGCAACTTGGCGATAGGTTACCGCACTTTACGCCCGAAGAAAAGGAGTTAGTGCAAGGCAGTAGCGACTTCTACGGTATGAATACGTACACGACGTTCTTCGTGAAGCACAGAAGCGAAGAGCCGGATGTGAACGACCACAAAGGCAATATCGAGAAGTGCGATGCGAATAGCGAGGGGAAGTCAAGAGGGCCAGAGTCAGACACATACTGGTTGCGCACGGCGCCTGAGGGATTTGGCAAGTTGCTCAGGTGGGTGTGGGATAGATATCATGTGCCTATTTACATGACAGAAAACGGCACGACAGCGAAGGGTGAGGTAGCGCCAACCCCGGATGTGTTGGATGATACATTCCGCGTGGAGTTTTTCAATGGGTATTTGCGTGAGCTTGCAAGAGCAGCGCGTGATGGAGTCGACATCAGGAGTTATTTTGGGTGGACGTTCACGGATAATTGGGAGTGGGCGGCGGGGTATACGGATCGGTTTGGGGTGACATTTGTGGATTTTGAGAGCGTGGAGAAGACGAGGTATCCGAAGCGGTCGGCGTACTTCCTGAAGGACTATTTCAAGCACTTGATTAGGGAGAATTAGGGGTTGGTGATCGAGGGTATAAGGCGAGAGTGCGGAGTGAGGCTCAGTGATGGGAGAGTCGCATCATTGAAATGAACAACAGCCAAAACAGCAGAGTGCAAGCGATGTGTCTCTCTGACTTCTCCCGCTAACCTGTGCAGCTGATTCGAATGATAGCAGGAGTCATTACAGCAACGCCAACTCACAAGGAGGCGAGCAAGGCCGTACAAGCTTACCACCATGCTTCTGTACTCAATCCCAAGCGCCTGCTTGTGCAGAGCCATGCGCTTACAATCCATGAAGTTGCAACACGTGATCAGACCGGGGTGTTCTATGGCATCCAGGAATATGGTTTCGGAATATTCTTTGCTAGTTTTGAGTGGTAGAACATTGTTGCAAAGTTTCCTAAGTCACTGGAAGTCGGGAAATACTCTGGATTTCTCTATTCGAGCCTCCAGACTCTCCTCAGCTCTGCGGCTCTGCCAGAGGTTGTCCAGCCGGTCTCCCGCTCTATTCTAGATAAGTGTCTCAGCAGTGCGAGTTTCTCTGATGCATACTCCTCTTTCCTTGCAATGTCATCTTCATCGAGTCGTACCGAGACACTCTGCTGCCTGGCCGAGCCACAGCCGAATACTTGCCCAGCAATGTAAAGAGCCTGTAAGTGATTGACCCAGTTAGCATGCGATGCATTCGCTATACTAATCCCACAAAGCTCCCTAGCATGCCAGACAGGATTATACTTGTGTGCCTCAGCTTCCATTTCGTTCCAATGTACACATCCCATCTGTAACAATAGGATTGACCCAGCATGGTAGAAAGTGTTGCCGCATATTGACGAGCTGCTGGCATATAGAACGGTCGGAAACGGGATCTCGTGATCTACCTCTGTTCTGAGGAGAGAAAGAACTTGGCTCGGACAGTGAATTCGCCAATCTTGTAGTTCACGCCACAATGCGTTGATCTTGGCCGGCCTGTTATAAGAGTCTTGTGGTTGTTTCTCGCTTGTTGCAACGAGATTTGTTACCTTCGCGAAGATAAGAATGGCAAGATTACAGTAAGCGTCAACGGTTCCCGTGGCCGCGATCGACCGTGCATCGCTTTCGTCAACCCAATCACCAGTTGGTATCAAGGTCTCTTCTCCGAGAACGAAGGCTGCCCACACATCTGAGAAGGATTCAGCAAGAGTCCAGGATTCGATGTGACATAATGTACCTATACGTGCAAAAGCCCAGAAACAGGCATTTACGAGTCCTGGACTAGAGCCGTTCCAACCTTTAGACCTCAGGTTCCAAACACAGCCCTTGGAAGAAGTCAATACCAGCACATCACCAATGTTTTCGGAAACGAACCTTAAGATGGCGTCTCCACTCGTCAACATCAGAAGCCATCATTTCATAAACACTTAGCAGGATACAAGTCGCTAATGTAGCGTCATCACACTGAGACGGCGCGTAGTGAAGCAGTGATTGCACGGCATGCTGATAAAGGCTTAACGTACTCTGACGCTGACTGTGACGCACAGCGTCAAGTTGCCGGGATGCAAGAGCCATAGCTGCGGCTGCAAACGGTTTGTTCTCCATCAACTTGTGAATACGTGATACCGTAAAGTGCCTGCCTGAATCTGTGGTCTCACACCATGTCCCCGTTTCTTGCAGATATGCACGAATGAGCCGAGCTTGTTCCGTCTTCGACACCGGCAGCTCGGCCTCAATCTGTGATGGAGCATTGTGGCTGACGGATCGATCGAGTAGAGATGAGGAGGCTAATGTGTTCGCTGACGATGCGTCATTTTGTTCCGATTGGTCATTCCAGGATAAAGAGGGAGCGGCACATTGGATGAAACGGTCATTGTCTGCAAGACCTTGACTTTGAGCTGTCGGGGCAGAATTGGCCGTAACATTGCGGTCCAACACAACCAGTCTTGACGATGTGAGCTCCAATTCCGCGTACTGTGCAATAGGATCTTCTGGATGATGATCTAAAGTGCTTGCCCTCGAGCTCTGTGGGTCGAGGGGCGAGGTTATGTAGCAATTTTGGTATCCTCGCGCGATCTGTTGTGTATTATCCACGATCTGGACACTGTGAGCGGACGCACCCTTGAGGAAGACCTATGGAAACTGTCGACACCAGTAGTAGCTTACAGTCGTTACGGATGGCCCGCCAGATTGGTCTCGTTCCCTTTCAATGGCAAGTAAAGCAACGCTGTCCTCTCTGGACAATCGTAGCGCCCTGGAAGGATGAAAAGACACTTTCAGACCCCAGCGACACTCGTCACCGCGAGCTTGACAACTCCGGCATCGTGGCTGAGTTCCATCACCTAGGAAAAATGAACTCAGAAAACACACGAGAACTGGAGAGAACGCACACTTCCGCCTTCTGCGCCGGCAGCAAAGGCTTCTTGCAACCTTAGCATTATGAGGTAAGGATGACGTGGTTCCGAACTTACCATCCCAATCGGGACCGTGTTCGATTGGTTTGCATAACAACCTCTGGATCGTCTGCCATTAAGATAATGTATCAAAAGCTGCGTATTATGCTAGTATGCAGCAGGGAAAGTGGAAGCGCCGATATGTTGAGGGCTGTAGCGAGGATTAGTAAGCTCATAGCGCTTCCCTTGCACTTGGTCCCGAGCCCTTCTGAGTAGTTGCCGAAGTTGAGCCGTGCCAGAAGCAGGCCGAAGCACTTGAGATCTGAAATAGGAAAGCAAGCAAGCACCAAAACAATCGCGTGCCCCTTGCCTAAATGATCTCATTTCTCGTGCGCTATCTGAAGAGGAGCAGATCAAGACTAGCAGATGGTCCGAAGACAACGTCAGTCCAATTGCCGCCTGACGGGTGATGCAAGGCCTGGCGCTTCCGATTACGCCATGATGAAAAGATGGCCCTCTGCTTATCAACGAGGCACAGCACTGGGTTTTATGTCTTCGCGCCGGTATAAAAGCTCTAAAAGCGCCCGGGTACGATCTTAAAGTTGTATACAGAACTTGCCAAGTTACTTCTACTCCTCATTGCATACATAGCCAATTTGCTATGGCTAAACAGCGTGTATTCCGGCTGTCCCAGCGCACTTCCATTCAAAACCTTCAGATTAACGAAGAGAATGTGCCCGAACCGTCCACTCAAGAAGTCTTGATTCGAATCAAGAACGTAGCTCTCAACTACCGCGACTTTGCTGTTTCCACCGGAAAATACCCTTTCCCGGTGAAAGACAACGTGGTGCCTTGCTCTGATCTTTCTGGAGAGGTTGTGAGTGTGGGCAGCCACGTGGAGGATTTCGCCAACGGAGACAAGGTCATTGCATCCTTTGACTTGAAGACCTTGTATGGCGCCATGCCAGATTGGCACCATAGCTTGGGCGGCTGCTACGATGGAGTTCTCCGAGAATTTATCACATTGCCTAGCTCGGCACTCGTTAAAGTACCGTCAACGAGTGCGCTCAGCTTCGCTCAGCTCTCGGCTTTGGTTTGCACAGGGACAACCGCGTGGAATGCGCTTTACGGCAACGTCCCGTTGAAGCCTGGACAGACAGTGCTCTTCCTAGGTACGGATATCATTCTGATCGTCAGAACTATGGCTGAATATATATATATATAGGCACCGGCGGCGTCTCCATCACTGGGCTCATCTTGGCTAAGGCCGCAGGCGCAGTCACGATCATCACTTCTTCGTCAGATGACAAACTCGCACAAGTTCAAAAGACCTACGGCGCCGACTATACCATCAATTACAATCGGACTCCCAATTGGTCGAAAGAGGTGCTCAAAATCACCAATGGCCACGGTGCGGACTTCATTCTTGAGAATGGCGGAGCTGGAACGATCGGTCAAAGCATTGATGCAGTCGCTTATGGTGGAAATGTCGCTGTAATTGGCTTCCTTGCCTCTTGTCCGCAGGAGAAAATGCCTGACGTGGCAGCGCTTGCCCTTTCGAAGGGGGCGATCGTTCGCGGCATCATGGTTGGATCTAAACAACAGCTGGAAGACGTCACACGTTTCGTCACTTCAAAGAACCTCAACGTGCCTGTAGAGAAAGTATTTGGCTTCGAAAGGGACGAGGTAATCTCTGCATTTGAGTTTCTGGTGTCAGGCCAACACATAGGCAAGGTATGCATTGCTGTAAGCTAGGACAGTCAAAGAATTACTTTATTCCCTGAACGCCCTACTTCGGAAAAGAAAAGAATTGATCGATTTGAAATACAACGACTTATAGCATTCAGCGACAGAAGCGACAGTCACCCTCCTTAAATTCGTGTGATTTGCACAGCGTCTTCAAGTGACCAATTTCTGTCCATTGAGTGACGAGTCGCGGTTTGATAACATACTATGTACAAACAAGATGGTGCTCTTTAGACAAAATCTGCATTACTTCGGTTATAATCCGAGGTACTTCATTTCAAGCACCTGATCCAGGAGAATTAGGGGTTAACGATTGAGGTTTTGAGGTGAGGGTGCGGAGTGGGCCTCGGTGATGGGTACCCCTCGTCGGTCAAAGTACCCCTCGTTCGTCCCAGCATGGAGGGTGTCCCAGCGTTTGGGAAGGGATGTGAGTATAACCATAGACTACTTTCTTCAATCAGAAACAACGCCACCCATGTCCCTAACTGAACAGGTCGATCAGAAAGTCGGAGCGGTCTCAAGCTCAGTTGCTGTAGGCACCCCCATTCGGATGGTATTAACCACGTCCATTACCGGTGGTATTGACTTTATGCGGCTCCGTGCTTCATCCATCAACTCATCCGCAGTCGGGCCTCGAGATCCAGCACGGATATATTCCTTCGCTTTCCGCACCATCAAGGTCCAAAGGCCTTGACACGTCTGGAACTGCTCTTCTAGCAAGACAACAAGTGCTATCGTCACGCTCGTGTTCAAAGCATTGAGCTTGGCGTTGAGCTCCATTACGACGCCTAACAATGAAGATCCTAGAGTTGTCTCGACTGACACTTCGCTGTTGAAATCGAAGCATCCATCTGATCTCTGGAATGCGAGGAGACCCCTGACGAAATCCTCTGCTGCTCTTTCTTCTGCTGTTTTTGCTGCAGCTCCTACGTTTTGCAAGAGAGAGGTCGATGCTGGTGGGTTGTAGACGGGAGCGAAGGCTACGTAAGATGGTTGTGTAGAACTATAGCTTGAGGAATGAGGTGGAGGAGGTGGAGGAGGTGTCACAAAAGATTCGGTATAATAAGAAGTAGCGTCTGACCTTGCCAAATTGGAAAAGGAGAGAGAAGTGTCAATGTTGTGGCGGGGGGCCGACTGGGCTGATGGGGGTATTCTCGAAGAGTTGGATGAAGGAGAGTGAGAACTGCTAATGTTGTGGTCGTAGGGCGGCTGGTATGGTGGAAAGCTGAACGAGGGGTTGGAAATGGAAGGGAGGAGTGAACTGTCAATGTTGTGATCTGAGGCCGACTGGTATTGTGAAAATCCTCCTGAAGGGTTGGAGTTGTAAAGGGAGTGAGAAGTGTTAATGTTGTGGTCCGAGGTCGACTGGGTTGTTGGGGCTCTTCTCGAAGATCTGAAACGTGAACTGAGACGAGAGTGAGAAGTGTTAATTTTGTGGTCGGAGGACGGCTGGTATGCGGACGGCCGGGATGGTGGAGATCTGGACACGGGGCTGGAATTGGAAGAGATGAGAGAAGTGTCAATCTTGTTTTTGAAGGCCGGCGAGTATGGTGAGAAGCTTCCCGAGTCGTTGGACCCGGAGGACGAGGAGTCGCGAACGTGACCAGAAGTACGGCCACGGGGCTCAATGCTTTTCCAACTCCAACCATCTGAAAGTGGAGGCTTCGCCTGTGGTCTTGTCCTGCTTTGCGGTGGTTGCGCTGCAGATTGCGGTCGACCCAACTCTATCAAGCTCGATAGCGTGGATCCAGTCGACCCAAATTCTGGGTGTGAAATTCTGTCAAGGTTGTTTGCTCCCCCAGGATGCTGTGGCCCATCGTTTCGTGGGATATCATCTCGTGGTGAGTGGCGCTCCTGTTGTTCCCCTTGCCCCGCATCTCTGGCCCCCATGTCCATGTCTGCATCTACATCGCCACCTCCCGCACCGTGCCCAGGATTATTGTGATCACTATCTGAATCGTCATCAGAGTCATTGCCGCGGTGAGATGGCCCGCGAGATCTCGGGCGAGGTTCAGAGTCAGTACTACCGCTTTCACTGCCGCTCTCTTCGTCGCTCTGTTCATTCTCGGCACCAACTCCTGCGCCTGCTAGAACCCGTTCTACATTCGGGTTGAGAGCTCCGCGGGGAAGTAGAAGGATGTCTCCAATTTCCTCATCCATTCTAACATCCTCGATTTGAAGATCCTTTGCTTCGTCACTGCCTCCAGCAATCTGCTCCTCGACTGCGTAGAGACTCGTCCATTTGGAAATCAATGACCACTTGCAGCTCAAGTTGACTGCTTCATCCCAAATAAGCTTATTAAAAGCGGTCTGGGTCACATCGACTGATCTGCACCGGTGGAGCCTGCTGTTCTCGCGCTCCAGGTCGCCAAGTAACGCCCTAGCAGCCAGCTTGTGGATTGTTGAACCTGGCAGGTGTAGCCGTCTTGGGGACACCCTTTTAGTAATTGTAATACCATTGGAACCTCTAGCGTTGAGAACGATTGCCTCCAGCTCGGGGACTATGACTCCAGAATCAAACAAGAAAAATATCCTGTTGCGGATGAAAGGACTGATTTCGCAGAGATCGGCGGGCGACTGCTGGTATTTAGGAACCTCAAGACCTTCCAAGTTCTGATCTCTCTTCCATTCCAGGTCCACTTGGAAACAGCCAACGTGGCTAGTTGTGGCAGCCTTCAGCACCGCGACAACTCGATCTTCCCAACCCCCACCGCTGGCGGAAGTTATAACCTCCGCATAGCCACCACCAGCTTTGGCGATACCTTCGACCAAGTCATGAGAGACGGCTGCGCCGATGCCGAGGGAGAAGAAACGAGTCATTCCTTCAGTCATCGTCCACTTATCTTTTACAAAACTGATCGTTTCGGCTGGCCTCCAAACCTGACCATCGGTTAAAACAATAACGTCCATAGAGCCGTAACCGCCTCTAGCGTTCTCTACTGCCTTGAGAGCGAAAAGAATCTCGGTTCCTCCCATGTCTGATCCGAATTGTTGGCGAACGTAATTGGTCGCTTCTCGTTTTGTTTCCTCGTTAAAGGCCTTCGATCGCGGCCACATAGATGTGAAATGACTACCAAAACGCCATATATTGAATGGCCGGTTCTCGGGAATACCGTTGAGGAAGAACATCATTGCCGACTTTAGGCTGTCAACTTTGTCACTCATTGAACCCGAGCAATCTGCGACGAAAACAATCTCGCCATCATGGCCAAAGGTTTCGGCCTGCAACATAAAACTTGAAGGCAGAGTCAACATGATTGCCTTATGATTCTCAAACTCTGGGTGGATCTCAAGAGATGCCTGTGGAGTCTCTGCATCGTTGGCCAGGGCCGTGTGGATAGTGAGAACTAGATCACTGGCAAGTGTTGTGCGTCCTTCCTCGAGCGTGATCAACGCCGTTTTAAGGTTGGCTGACGGGTCATCGCGCTGCGTGACAAAGTCCTCCCACGTCTGGCAGCGTCTTTGACCAATACCTCTTTGGACATTTATGATATCCGTGTCGCTCTTGATGGATAAAATCTCTTCCGCAGTCAGAAGCTCTACCTCGAGGGCAAAAGATTGTAGGCCTTGGTTCGTCACCTGAAGCCCGGGAGGAGGATCGCCGTATCTAGGAGCGATGTACGTTGGTACAGTCAGAGTGAAGATCTCACGATCCACCGAGGTTTTGTGCTTGAGTAGGCAGACGAAAGACAATTCCGCTCTCATCTTGGTGTTGGCAGGGATATTTCCCAGAATTGCCTTGAACACTTCGGCGGTCTGCTGTTCCACCAGACCCCCGGTATGACCTTGACGAACAGCATTGTCAAAATCGCGTCGGGCTTCCTCCTTGGGCTTCACCTTTCCACGCACGACCCGGGTTGGGCCAATGCGGCAGTTGAATTCGGTGACGGTGACCTCAAGCGGTAATGGGAACTGGTAGACTCCCTGCCTGATGTCTCTCGAATCGTTTTTATATAGATGGGTCACCGTAAACCTTGCAGTATCGTGAACAATGTGGACGTTCACGGTAGCTGAATTAGGGCGCAGGGATCCTTGTTGTCGCACAGGCTGTCGCAGAGGTTGTCGCAGCTGTTCGTCGTGTCGAATAAACTCGTTTCGCCATACTCTCTGTGGGCCCATGCCGAAGCCTAAGCCAGCAGCATGATCGTCTCCCGCCTGGATCTCCACATTGGCATGGGCAGCGGGATAGATGCCAACATGCTCAAAGTCAGGGGGAATCGGCTCGCGGTGATCGAATAAGATCATCGGGAAGTCCATCTTCCAGGGCTGATTTCGGCGTCGTGAATACTTCTCAGTGAGACAATAATCTGAACCTGCGAGAAAGGCTGCGAAGGCTCGCGAGCACGTCTTTAACAACTTGCTGGAATGCGGTAACACGGCTGCTGCCTGAGCATTTGCAGACTAATGCACTGCGCCACGTAAATGCGGGGAGTTCATCCAATCACACGTCGTATGGCATCTAATTACGGGGGTTGCCTCTCAAAAGTTTGGGCGTTGACCGGTGCGAGCCAAGGCTGGGAATATTAAACTTTGCAGCATCTATCTTCTATCAGCGAAACCTTAGCTTATCGTTTGGATCTCTCTCCCTAGGAGAATATTTGCTCAGGTGCAATATTTGCTCAGGTGCAATGTTCTAAGAAAAAGTGTGTTGTTGTGGAGCCACGAAGAGGTATACCTACCCTGCACACGTTTGCATGCACAGGGCGACGGCCCAACTTTTGAAAGGTGCCTCCAAACACAGCCACCTGCAAGGCAGACTGCTGGCATTTCGGCCACTAAATTGTGCCATCCCGTCATCTCTAGTTCTGACTCGAGAAATCTAGCTCCTCCATCGTTGCGAACATGCCATTTGCGGTTTCCATCGGAGACGCCTTTTTATTGGCCAAACTGGCCCTGAAAATAGCTCAAGCATTTACGAAGGGCAGGAAGTCGGCACCAGCCGAGTTTCGAGAAGTGGAAAGTCAGCTATATTCTCTCAGCGCAGCTTTGGATGCCCTAAGAGCATCAAGAGAGTCAGACACCAACTCGCCCCTACTCGTCGACGTCTCCCAACTTCCGGGAAATATCCCAACGCATCACAGAGATAACCAAGATATTGTACTCGGTATGTTAGGTAGTTGCAAAGCTACACTTAATCACCTCGAATCCATTGTCGCGAAATACAGCATCCTAGGGACCGCGACTGATGCAGAATGCCCGCGGTTGAAGCGATGGAGTCGGGATCTGAAAGCAAACTGGAAGAAGATTGCATGGACAACCGAGGGTGGTGATCTAATCACGCTCAAAAGCAACTTAACTATTCAGACAAACAGCCTGAATCTTGTTCTCGGCGTGGTAATCAAGTAAGGATCATCCAAGCGCTACCATCCGTACCGCTGACACCGTTTAGTTCCAAAGCCAACCGACTACAGGATGGCATGGACCATATCTCAACAATGTTGACTGACATACACACATGGTTTGCGGATAACTTGAAGGACACAGCTGCAGTGACCCTTGTTACGACCACATCAACTCCGGTGGACACACCAGCAGCTCCATTGACAGACCTCCACTTCACGCTATATGAGCACTCTGGACATGAATCCAAGCAGATATGCCCCCGAGCGTCCCTTCACGGAAAGTCTATAGGAAGTTTCTCCAGCACGTCCTTAAAGATTAGCCAGCTCTTCAACTGTGGTTGCACTTTCTCTACTAGCGACCCCAACAATCACAAGGCTGCTGTGGAGGCGTACGGATGTAAATAGCTCGCTTGATGCCCACTCTGACGACGGAAAAACTGACGACCCTTGGAAGTGTCTCCACTCAGCTTTCCGACGAGGATTGCTGGCAACGAGAGGTCGTGGCTACTCTACAAGGTCACTGACAAAGCGACAAATCAGCTTGTATCTTTGCTGATCAAGGGCGTCTCACGAGATGGTCAGTTTAGCTATCACCGAGCACTTCCAGCTCAAGAACGCACTCTAATCCTGCTAGTCATGTACGACTTCGAAGAATTGTTATTGCACAGTCTTAGCGTCGTCCAAGCAAGAGATATGTTGCGCCGCAGCATGAGCACGGGACTTGTGCATGTTTCATCAGTAGAAACACAGTTTCCGAAAGCCCATCTACTAGATGTCATCAGGTATTGCATTCGAGATCCATGTCGACTTTTCAACACTAATCACAGTTGACACATCTCAGCGACGTACCCTCCACGAAACAAAACATTTCCAGCGCCAAGTTCACCTCAGGGAACATGAAATATATCCGCGATTCGATCAGCTCCGTCCAAATAATGCACTACAAGTCTATTGACCTGAGAAGTATACTGGACACCCCAGCCCTGCCACAGAGCATGTTCGAACAGGACAGCAGCGCAGAAGTACTGATAGTCTATCGAAATAGACACAGCGGTGAAGGAGGAGACGTCGTCCGAACAATATTGCACCGTAAGTATGCCCCTTGTTCGGCATCCCCATAAAACGCTAATATCTCCAAGTCAAGTGGAACTCTGAGACGAAGCATCGTAACGGGGACAGCATCGTGGAGGTTAAGGATATCGACTGCACTAGCTTCGATGCGATGGATAAACCGCATCCTACCACATCCGTAGCTGTTACCTTTGAGTTCGCGTCGCGGGAAGGTATACGAATCCGCTCCTCACACTATTAAGCTATGCTAAAAGTCTGATCCACAGCTGCTACCGATTTTCACAAAAAGCTAGAAGCCACACGGATGGAGCTTTTCATTATCCGTCTCAAGTTTCCACAAGACAATGAGAAAGTCATGCTTAGAGTGTTAGTTTTCCTCCAAGTACTAAATTAGCTTATACTGACTACCTGACTCTTCTTGTCAGACAAGCCCAGGACGTACACACGGAACGAATGCACATCTCCGATGCGGAGATAACCATTCTTCAAAACACCACTACGCAACGTTTCCGACTTGTCGTGCAAAGCAGGAATGGATATTCCATTCTCAGCCAAGACTGTAAATCATACTCAATACCTCTAGTAATGTTCAAGCACTGATCTATTCATAGTGAAAGAAGACTTTTTCCAGACCCTCGCTACCCACGGACAACCCAACTATAGCTCCACGACGTACGAGGTATATATCGACGGTACCGGGAGAAGACGTGTGCACAAGTATCCGAATGGATTCACGCGTCTCGGATTTTCCGAAGTCAAGAGTCAGTAGCTACCATTCATCCACAACACTATCGGGTAAACAACTAACGCACTGCGATACCTAGTCAATCAACTCTTTGCGATTGGCCTTGCGTCTTTGGGAGGGGCGCCTAGGCTTTTGGCTTCGGGGGAGCCGGAACGTATGCAAGATGTTGTCTGTACTTAGAGGTTGATGAGGGTATGTAAAACATACCTCCGCAACTCCATGATATATTCGCAGCATTCTACACAATTCCTCCCTCAACCAATACCATTTCACATGTCCCATCTTCTCCAGCAGCATCATCATACCGTACCACACCATTTAAATCTCATTCCAACCACGCTCAAATGCATAAATATATATATCCCCATTCCCTCGCACTCTTCTCTTCCCTCTCCCTTTTTCAGAACTACCCCATTGTTGCAAGTCAATACTCCAATTTGCGCTATGGAGCACGTCACGCTTCTCGCCTTCGTCTTCGTTTGTGTGACTACGACAGTACCCCGTCACTTTTCCTGGGTGGCTTGTGCGGTACTACATTCGAATAGTGCACTGAGCCAGCTTGTGTCTGTTTATGTTTCACAAGACAGAAAGACAACCAGACCCATCCCATGTTTGTCATCGTTCGTGTGGCAGAGCAGTATCAAGGAGAGGCGAGTACACTGATACAAAACCCCGCTTGGTGCAAGGGAAATGCAAAAGCAAAGCATCAATAGTTCATTGAAATAAGACAAAGATAAACAATCGCGGAAACACGTGATCAAATATACCACAGACTCTTAATGAATGTGCAGGATATCATTGGATGAGGCTTGCGAAACGACATGCTGAATTGCTTTTGTAGGGTATCAAGAAAAGGACACGTACATGTGTAGCAGCATGTACAATGAGAAATATGTAGCCATGCTCCAAAGTATGTAGGCGGTCGAACTTAGGTCATGTGTGTAGTTGCGAGTTCACTCAGAGTCGTCGCCCGCGCTATCATCTTTGTCGTCTCCGGAAGACTCGCCTTTGACGTCGTCGCTCACGTCGTCGTCATCGTCGTCCTCGCTCGACTCCTTGTCGTCTCCATCACCGCCATCTTGGTCCTCGCTGTCATCGGACAAGACCACTTTCTGCTGAGGCTTGGCTGCTGCAACAGCCGCAGCGCGACGCTTTGGTCGCCCGCCACCTGTTTCTCCAGATGTGCCCCAATGAGCCTCTGCTTCTTGGATAGCCGCGAGGTCTTTCTCAAACTCGCGCTTCTCCTTGATCTTGGCGGCCTTCTCGACTGAGTATTTCCCGTCCATGCCGACGTCTCTTAGCATGCTTTTCAGCACACTGATCTTCTCCTTGTTGGTGTCGCATTTGGACAGCTCTGGGTCCCTAGACCAGACCTTCCTGATGCCGCACTTGACCAACCAGCCTTGTAGTTGCTTCACTTCCGCTGCGTCGGGATCGTCATCGGTTTTCGCAGCCTTTGGTTTTGGTGGTGGCTTCGCAGCCTTCTTTGCCTTGGTGGCGGGCTCCTTCTTTTGGCGCGACTTCTTCTTGGGCTCCTCATCGATAAGGCTGGACAGTTCGCTCTCCGACAGGTCATCCTTGGTCTCTGGAGCTTTCGCGGCGGCCTTCTTCACCGGCGCCGGTGCTGGTTCATCGTCGTCCGAGTCCTCCGCGACCACCTTCTTGCCCCGCTGAACGAGCTTCTTCTTTGGTGGCTCGCTCTCAACGTCTGATATGTCATCGGCGGCGTCTGACAGCTCACTGATGATGTCGTCGTCGTCCGAGTCGGTCTTTCTGCGCTTCTTGGGCTTCTTTGCTGGCACGGCTGCCTTGCGCTTCACTCCCTTGGCCTCGCTGGGTACCTTCGTCTTCTTCACGGCGGGTTTGGGTTTGGGTTTGGCTACCTTTTTCGGTGTCGGCTGCGGAGTGGCCTCAGCTTCGGGCTCTGGTGAGGCTTCAAGTTGCGCCTAATGCCGTCAAACTTGGCTAGTGGAATAGTCCAGATATGTGTCTTACCACCGCAGCATCAATGCCATCCCTACTCTTCTGCTTCCACCCAGCATCCGTCTTCAGGAATTCATCTGGAAGGCCAAGCTCCTTCTCGGCGCGTGCTCGGACACGCTTCAAGGTGAGCTCCTCGGTCTTGCCCGACTTGTGGATGGCAATTACAACGTCGCGTAGCTTCTTCGATATCACCGCGTCAGAGGGGCGGTCTGCATCGGAGTCGGACATGGCGCGTCGTGGTCGTGGTGAATTGATCGACGCGACAGGCGCGCTGCTATGGCGTAGCGATCAGGCTAGGGCAGGCACGACCCGGCAGCTTCACTCTAGCGCAACACGTGATTGGCGGGGCACCAATGGCGTGCACCGGCTGCACGTCTACCCAAGAATCTGGTCGTAGAATCAAGGTCGAAATGCCACACTTAGCTCTGAATATCTTCTTAGACCCTGACATGTGCCAGCTGTCAGTGCCCATCAAAAGCACTTACTGTGTCGGCCCTCGTGCGGCCCCGCAGGCTGACGGCGTGGTCTGTGTTGCATGGGGTGCTTGGATCCCAGCAACCGACGTCACACTTATTTCCATGCAAGTTTGCGAGCTGCCTTCACTTCGCAAGTAAATAAAGCCTACCGCCCCCGTCCGCGCCACACGTGCATGCCGCCAGTCCCGCTACTTTCTAGTGCTACCTATCCCTAAGCTATTTCGACCCTTGCTGCAGCCCCAGCTTCAAGATTCTGCACCTGTCCCAAGCCGGTCGCATCCCAGAAGCTGCGAGAACCCACTTCTGTACCGAGCGGGCCCTGACCCTCAATATCATTCTTTCGTCACACAAAAACAGTGCCGCGAATTTAAACTCGCCGCTTGCCTGCCTCACGCGCAGGAGCCACGTTACCCATCTGCTTCCCCGCCGCAAGCTTTGCGACACGGTGCGCTGACCTCTCGCTACGCCCTCGCTCCTCCGCGGACGAGCTACAGAACCTACAAATCCCGCCGCGACCTCTCACCTGCAATACCCCGCCTCATACCTAGAAACCAACATATATACTACAAACATGGTCGACGCGCCTACGAAATTGATACGGAAGAAGAACGAGGAGGGGCGCCTCTTGCTTGTCTCAAATCGCTTGCCCATCACAATCAAGCGCTCCGATGAGGGCAAGTACGAGATGTCCATGTCCTCGGGTGGACTGGTCAGTGGTCTGAGTGGTCTATCGAAGACCACTACCTTCCAATGGTATGGCTGGCCAGGCCTGGAAGTCCCCGAAGACGAGGTCAAGCAGTTGGAGGGCCAGCTGCGAGAAGAATACAATGCAGTCCCCATCATGCTGGACGACGAGCTCGCGGACCGGCATTACAATGGCTTCTCAAGTGAGACCACCCCAAGTGAGCGAGCCCTTGTTATGTTCAGGAGCTAATTTGCAGACGCGATCATGTGGCCGCTCTTCCACTACCATCCCGGCGAGATTACCTTCGACGAATCGGCCTGGGAGGGATATACAGAGGCGAATCGGCTTTTCGCAAAGGCCGTCGCAAAGGACGTGAAGGATAATGATATGGTATGGGTGCATGACTACCACCTCATGCTGATGCCAGCAATGCTGCGCGAGGAGCTTGGTGACACCAGGAAAAATGTCAAGATCGGCTTCTTCCTTCACACGCCTTTCCCGTCCTCCGAGATTTACCGCATTCTCCCAGTACGAAATGAGATCCTGCTCGGTGTTCTACACTGCGACCTTATCGGCTTCCACACGTACGATTACGCGCGACATTTCCTCAGCAGTTGCTCGCGCATCCTGTGAGTATTCACTAAAGTCATTTTACATACCCAGACTGACAAAGCCAAGTGGTCTTGCAACCACCCCAAATGGGGTGGAGTTCCAGGGCAAAGTCGTAACTGTCGGCGCATTCCCCATTGGTATCGACCCCGAGAAGTTCGACGAGGGTCTGCAGAAACCCAAGGTCCAAGAACGCATCGCCGCGCTAGAGAAGAAGTTCCAGGGCGTGAAGCTGATCGTCGGCGTCGATCGCCTGGACTACATCAAGGGTGTACCGCAGAAGTTGCATGCCCTCGAGGTCTTCCTGACCGAGCATCCGGAGTGGATTGGCAAGGTCGTCCTAGTACAGGTCGCGGTCCCTTCAAGACAAGATGTCGAAGAATACCAAAATCTCCGCGCCGTCGTCAACGAGCTTGTCGGCCGCATCAACGGCAAATTCGGCACCATCGAGTTCATGCCCATTCACTTCATGCACAAATCGGTCTCTTTTGACGAGCTCATCGCGCTGTACTCTGTCTCGGACGTCTGCCTCGTCTCTTCAACGCGCGACGGCATGAACTTGGTGTCCTACGAATACATCGCAACACAGGAGAAACGCCACGGCGTCATGATCTTGTCCGAGTTCACAGGTGCCGCACAGAGCTTGAACGGCAGTTTGATCGTCAACCCATGGAATACCGAGGAGCTCGCCGATGCTATCCACGACGCAGTTACCATGGGCGATGAGCAGCGAAACATGAACTATCAGAAGCTGTCAAAGTACATACGGAAATATACCAGGTATGTGGATCTTGCCCATTAATTATTACTTCTTCTAATTGCATGCAGTGCCTGGTGGGGCGAGTCGTTCGTCACCGAGCTTAGGAGGATCTCGGAGACCGCAGACCGCAAAATCCGCTACACAAGCGCGAACAACTCAAGACCCGTGACCGGCGCCGGCGGAATTGAGAAGAAGCCCGAAGAGAAGAAGGTCGATACTCCCGCCAACGGCGCGCCCGTTCCATCACAAGACACCATCCCAACAAAGGACAAGGAATCAGACCCCGCCGCCGCCGTCGAAGCCAACGCCGAAGCCAATCTCGAAAAGTCCGAACCCGTAAACCTTCCCATCCACCCCCAAAAGGCCGCGACTCAGTAGTCCTCCCCTTCCATTCCTCTCCAGATGGACTACCGTGATAGTCTCCTCCTCTTCCCGTTTTTAGATGACATAGCATGCGACGGCAGTCTGGCGTGAAGGCACTTTTGCTTGGTTAGAACTCAGTACGGCTGTAGCTTCCAGCCCGAATGGCTTGGGATGGGAATAAGATTAGATTCCTTGTAAATGAATGACATGGCTTGATATGAGTACGATGAATACGTTATGCGTGGTGTGTTGTTGTGTTGTCATGTGCCGTTTTCACTCGAGGGAGATGAAATTGGTGATTGTTTCATGGAATGGGTATGCTGGGATGTGGTTGGGGATGGTTTATAGTTTGAAAGGCAGTGGGGAGGCGAGGAGGATGTCGTGTGGAGATTACGCAGCAAGGTGGAGCTGACTATAATTTGAAATACTTCTTAGTACACTATTAATCTGCTAATCATGCATCCCGTAATCGGCAGGATGTTCTAGATCGAAGGTACTTTGTCTTTGATGATGGATTGGAGTACGGCGCGGTAGGGTGAGATGGGATAATTGCGGATGGCAATGGGGTTGGGATTGGTCGAGGGACTAGGTGGGATGAGGAAATGGCGGGTTAGGGATTGAGGAGATGTGTAAGGGTGAAATTAAGGAGTGAAATAGGATGGGATGGTATAGGATGGGAGTGCATGGGTTACAGGAGACAAGTGACAGGGGACTACTCTTGAAAGAGGGAATTGTAATGTGATTGGCCTGCAATTTACCTGCGTGGCGATGAGATGAACAGAAATGAACGCTTGCAATTCAAACTTCTAAATGATCTTTCCAATTCTCGAATGATTCTGCAGTTCGCAGCCTCAATCCAAACTCCATGTCATCTTCTCACGACATTTCCAATCTGTCACGCATTCAATCTGTCTAGTCTTACCACTCACAAAACACAACCGCATACTCTTTCGTCTCCCAGTTCCACCCGCCACAACTCCCCGGCGTCTCATCCATCCGCTTACTATCCGCATGACACGCGATCCCCTTTCCACCACACCACAACATGCCGGCATTGCCCTTGCCAGTCTTCTCATTCTCACCCTGGCCATCATTCTTGTATTCGCAGTCCTCGCCGTGGACCTTGATCGCAAAAGTGCCTACCGGCCACGGTGCCGTCTTGTCGTCTCTAAGCCCGTCGTTGGTCTTGAATATTCGGAGTGGTTTGGATTCTGAGCATTGGACGGATTTGCTGACGGAGGTTTCGTAGAAACGCCAGGAGTAGTCTGCGCCGTTGTCGATGACGTAGCGGTAGATGATTGAGAGGGCTTTTGTTGGTGCGGAAGGCGGTGTTGATGCAGGAGGAGGAGCGGGAGGGCTATTGGAGCTTGCGCCCGCGCTTTCGTGGTCTTCCTTCTTTGCGCCGTTCCAGATCATGCGGATTTGCTTCCCGCTGGCTTCGTCGTTGGCTTCATGGCGCGCCCAGGCAGAGTCACCGGATACGAGGTATCTTCGGATCTCTTCGACGCGCTGGGCACCTTGGAGGCCAGCCCATCGTCCGTTGACGGAGTCTTGGGTGAGGTAGGTGGCAATGAGGCCAGCGACTTGAGGAGCGGCTGTTTGGAGTAAGTCGAGCACCCACATGGTAGTTGTACACGAGCAGGGAATCGAAATTGTACTTACCATAGGAGGTGCCGGTGCACAGTCTCTCTCCCGAATCGAAGCCTCCTTTAGACAAACTCAAGATACTATGTCCAGGTGCATATATTGTAAGCTGATCGCCATACCGAGATTGTGTCACGCGCTTGCCTTCAAAGTCTGCCGCACCGACGAGGATGAGAGGAAGGGACTGGCTTGCATATATTTGAGGCACTGTGTCAATGTGAGGCCGATTAGAACCTTCCTCAGGAAGATTGTTGCCAGCTGCAAGGACTACGGGTACGCCCATTTCCGTGAGCTGAGTCAAAGGCGTTTCGTAAATAGCCTTGTAAGATAAATCTGCCTTGGCTTGCTCATAGTTGATGGCCTGCGGCGACCCGACGGACATCAGAACAACGCTCCGCTCTGCCCGACCCGGATTCTGCCTCATGTGATCTACGACAAGTCGAAGACCTGCGCTGTCATCGGACACGAATTTGGACGCTTTTACCACGATAAGAGTCGCCTACACATACGAGTTAGAATTCGCTGACATGAAATTCCAATGACTGAGAGGTTCTTCAGTCAGATAGTTCTCAGGACAAGCTCTCCGAGAAAGGAGGCACGTGTCAAGCAGCACTACAAGCTAACTAGCTCGCAACTGTAGTGATAGAGATAGCGACTCACGCTCTTTGCTACGCCAAAGCGCGTACCAAGTGCTTTTGCTGCGATAATGGTGCCGTGAGAGTCTATCTCGTGATTATCGTCTGCCTGGGGGTCCTCGCCCCCATCAATGGATGGCTGCGTTTGTAGTACAACAATATTGTCGTAATTGTTACCGTCGGGGTGGAATTCCTCCACAAAATCCCGCTGACGAAGTAAGTATGTTGTTAGAAGAGAAACTAGGACATGAAGAAGCTCACATTTAAAACCGATACTTGGACACCTCTGTCGTAAACGTAGATAAATGTGCCCTTTCCGGGTTCCGCCACATGAACGAAATCTCGTAATTGGTCGAGATTTGCACCTCTTGATCCCAACGAGAATTAATACGATTCGGAACACAAAAGCCGGTAGAGTGCATACCTGTATTAACTATTCATCCGTAAAGCTTTGTCATCCGTCCCTTGCTTCACCCATCGATTCGCCCGTGGTAGAAGAGTGTTGGGAATTTTTGGCTGTTCATCCGTGAGTTGCAGAGGCCAAGTCGGATAGCCATGATCCAATGCTCGGAAATATGTCTTGATTTCATCAAGTTTTATTTGCGCAACATCTTTCCGACTTTCGACCTCTTTTTTTGCTGCCTCATTTAGCCAAATGCCATACCAGCCTACAACTTTGTCGTCAGAGTCCTTGAACGGATAGAACTTCGTGCCGCTCTGTTTCTTAGACTCAAGGAATTTTTGCAGAGGTTCTGTATCGGTGCCGTTCAACATGACCAAGTAGCTTTGAAAGTCGCGGGGTACCAAATTTGGATTATTCGGGGTTGCTTCTGCTTTTCCCTCTGCGTCTTCTCGTCTTGCAGATACTGGCAGATGATCGGCTTCGTCGTGTGAGTCGGCAGAAGCCTGGAAATCATAGGCCTTTGCTTTAGTGCGGACAAACTCAATTTCTTCGTGTTTCTCAACTTCAGCCTTCGCTATATCATCCAGCATTACACCAGACCACACTGCGAGATGTTTGTTGTTCGTGGCGAAGGGCCAGAACTTCGTTCCGGCTTGTACTTTGGAGCTTAGGAAAGCTTCTATTGCCTTCAGATCTGTTATTTTCCTAGCGATTACGACATAATCCTGTACGTCCCGGCGAGATAGGTCAGCATAGTCCCTTGGCTCGTTTCGAGGATGACTCGTGGTGAGTCCTGCATCTTCTTCCGAGTCTCCTCGTTTCATGGGTTTCGCCAGCTGTTCGTCGTTGCCTCTTGAGGATGACGAAGCTCCGAGGACGTCCCCCTGTTCGCTGATAAAAACTCTCTGGATACTTTCATGGCTTTCTACCTCCGCTTTGGCCGCATCGTCCAGAATCAGCCCATGCCAGATAGCCACGTTTTCGTCGTTGTCATTGTTTGGAGAAGGCCAAAAGTCGGTGCCAGGCCGAACTTTTGATTTCAGGAAGTCTTCCAGAGCCTTGATATCGGTCACATGTTCTGCTACGACTACGTAGGTTTTATCATCACGAAGTGACAGATCAGGATGGATATTTGAAGCGCCTGTGGAGGGCGATGGAGCTGGGTGATCCGCGCCGCTCGTTTGAGATCTGTGATCGTACGGGTTCTCTCGCCGGGCATGATCGCTGCTAGACATTTCGTCGAAGGAATGATACATCCGGGAAGGCTGTACTTTCGCAACACCTTCATGTTCCTCGACATCTTTCTTCGCTGCTTCATCTAGCCATACGCCAAGCCAGCCCTTTATTTTCTCGTCCGTTCCGCGTAGAGGGGCAAATTTCGTGCCCGGCTGGGTCTTGGACTCGAGAAAGTCTTGCACAGACTGTGCGTCGCCAGTGCCTAGGATTACTGAGTACTGCATGAAGTCGGGACGATCCAAAGTTGGTGGGACGTCTGGAGACGTTGAACGCTTTCGAGGACGCCATGGCTCGACGCGATCAACGCCTGCAATCTTGCTGGCTCGGTCTACCACATCGCTGTCGGGCTGCACCGTGATATGCCAGTAAATAGGCGTCTTTTGTGTCTTGAGAAATCGAATATCATCAGCAGACGAGTGAGGTAGCCGATAGGTAGGGAGCACTTCATCTTTACCACACAGGTCGACCAGTGCATCTTGAATTATTGTGAGCTGCACTTCTGGAGCGTCCGCTATCGGATAGACACGGTACGACGCCGTGTCAGTGTTTCTGGAAGACATGTCAGTTGAACCGCCCACGGCCAAGACTGAGATGAAGAGCTGCGCCCAAAAAGTAAAGACTAGAGTGAGCTGCATGTCGTGTCTTTAAAAGGGCATGTAAAGATGGTATGCTAGATGTTTGGTGTGCAAGCAGCTCCAGAGGTGACTGACTCTCTTATGTCTCCTTAGGATGGTCGGTTTATCATCCAGATGCTCTCTTCGGTAGGCGTCATCTCATGCAAGTCGAAGGCATAGCAGCACTGTGCCATTGAGACACAAGGCATACTCGTCATGTCTCTGAGCCTATTTCGAGGCGGCTATCGAAATCTGCCGCTGACTCTGATCTCGATACTAGCTGATACGTCGTCCCGCCGCACTCGAAACATCTCGCAACGCCGGGCAAGTGCATCTTCGGAGACCGAAAATGCCTTCGAGCGGCGTAGAACATCTAGATGCCATGGCTGCCAGTCATACATGATGATGATGATGATGAAAGACACGCGTGATGAAGTGAGTTGCGAAGCGCGGCGCAGGCGGCGAAGAACGACTTGAAACGTCGTCAAACCAAAGAGGAGAGACATATACGTACTCATTGGCAGTGCTTGCCATATTCCCAGCAACGCCGTAAGGCGAAGCTGCTCCGTCTTTTCTCGTGCGATGTGAAAAGCCTCGTTTATGTGTGCCAGACCTGTTTGCGGCACAGATATCGTGTTTGAAGTTGAGAGAGGTCGATATGAATGGCAAAGTGGGGCTGAGTCGACTTGAGGGCGAGACTCCCAGCTGTCCTCCAAAGCAACAAGTAAGATTTTTCTACCCAGCGGCGAGTCTTTTCGCGGCACAAATAAGCTGTCTGAATCAAGACCCCTCGATGAAGATGGTGAAGTGGGGTCAAGTCCACCTACGCGGGTGACGTACGAGCTTGCTGTGCCGCAATACCCCAGCAAGCTTTTGATTCATACCCAGTGGCCATGAACATGTTGCAATTACAGTCTTAATGGAGGAAATTACGAATGCCAATTCAAGCTCGCCAGCCTCGACATTCACGACTTTTTGGTGGTAACGCTAAGCGTTCGTGAGCTCTTCCTGTCGGAACTGGTTCAGGCGATCCTGGATGGTGATGCTGCTGCTACAGAATGGAGATCGTGGCGTAGCTCTGTAGACGCTCTCGACTAGATCCTCGAGGTCTTGGCTGAGCTCTGGGAGTGTGTAGGGGATGTGCACAAAGGAAGGTATGAACGAACACCATACTCCAATCTCGCACTAGCGCCGAGATTTAATCCGCCATCTAAACAAAGCAGCAGCCATCCCAAACACGTCAGGCACGGACACATCCACCTCATGTTTTTCAAATTGAAACATCCACGTGCATTCGTGATAGCACTCACAGCATCGTCCAAAATGCGATATGCTATCAAAACTACCTACAGCTTCACATAGCGTATCTTCCAACCACTGTGGCTATCTTCCAACCACTGTGGCTACCCTAAGACCCTCCGGCCCCACACATTTACTTCTTCTTACTCCCCCGTCCACCCCTCGGTTTCGCTTTCCCCTTCGCAGCTGCAGCACCCGCTCGTCCACCCGCAATCATAACCCTAACCTTCGCAACGGGGACTGTGCCAACGACTTCCGTTTCCTTCCATCCTCGTATCAGCTCGATTTCCTTGGGCCAAATACGCTCGACATCTTGGCTGTGCTTGTCCATAATTTTCGCATCTTTACCAGCGTGGTCCCAGATGGAGAGGATTTCTTTGACGGCTTTGCCGCGTTTGGTGGAGCCGGGTTGGATTTTGGCTTTGTATTTGTAGGTGCTGAGGGCGGACCATGGCGCGCAGACGGGGATTGCTGTGAGGAGATCGTCGCCGGGAAGTGGGCGGCCGGTGAACGCGTCTAGATTGAGTAGGTTGCTCTTGAGTACTTCATCGCCTTCATCATCGTCGTCTTGCTCGTGCGCTGCTTGACGGGCTTCTTCAGCTGCCTTGCCAACGGCTTGGGCGCGGAGATGTTGCTCACGGCGACGTTGCTTGTTGGCGGCTGCTTCTTCTTCCTTGCGTCGCTTCTCTTCCGCTGCGCCTTCTGCGGCCTTTTGGCCGGACTGAGAGCCTAAGAGACGCATTGCCAACGCCCGCTCGTCTTCATCCTGATTCGCATACTTGGCTGCGAGCTTTTTGGCCTTGCTGCGCTTGCCACGAGGAAGTGGCGCGCTGGTAGCCTTCGAAGCTTGCGAAGTCACTGTGCCTGGAGCTCTGATAGGCGCCTTGGCGTCCTCATCCACAGATGCGCTTTCATCGCCATCAGCACTATCGGCCGTGGGCGTCGACCCAGCTGGAGACTGCCCAGATGAAGGCAGTTGGCCTTTCTTGAGCAGGCGTCGTTCTTTGGCGGACAGGTGACGACGGCCAGTACTCTTCGGCTTCTCGGAGTCAGCCATTGAGCCTGCATCTTCATCCGCGTCGTGCTGCGGTGCCAAACCGTTACCACCAGACATAACAAACTCATCATTGGCTCCTACTGATTCTGCCTGGTCTTCGTCCTCGCTCTGCTCGGCAGCATCATGTTTTCCAGACTGGAGTGGATTGGCATGACCGGCAGCATCTGACTCTGCATCACTGTCCTCCGTGTGATCTAGCTTGGCATCCGGGAAGTCGTCCTCTGACTCGGACCCTAGTTTTGCATCAGGAAACTCATCTTCGTCGCTTCCCTCTTCTTTCTCATCTTGCAAAGGTTTCACTTCTTCGGCAGCCTCCGGAGCCATTTCTGCAGCAGAAATGTTTACGCCATCAAGCACGCGATGCTTGTTGTGACGCACTTTGCTTGCTTCGCTAATCTCGAACATCACTGCGAGACCAACGATGAGCTGAGCTGGTGGCAGATATTCCTTCTTGCCCTTGATGTTGAACATGCCTGGAGGCAGGAACTCTCCCGCTTGACCTGTTTTCGTGACTTGATCAGCAGGGACCCACCATGCAGACATGCCAGCCTTTGAATCCCATGCCTCAGACGTGCAGACCGAGAGATGTCCCGCCTGCGATAGAGTTGAAGGCGGTATTGGGGCGTCGGGTGTTGTAGGGTTGTTCTTGATGATCATGGGGACTGCGCCTTTGAGGTCGGCGTGCACATACACGTCGCCTTTTCGGAAGTACCGCCGGTAGATGATCTCATTCTGCTGCGCGTCCTTGCCTCCGAGGACCAGATAGCCGTCCGAGGAAATGAAGTATATGTACTTCTCAAACCACTGTTGCTTACGAACGGGGCGAAGTATATCCTTCTCTTGTTTCAAGCCTTTCTTGAGGTCCTCCGCAACTTTCTTCTCGTGGCTCTTGAGGGCTCTTGTAGAGGCTTGTACCGTGCGATCCTCTTTGCTGGCCGCTGTCTTCTTCTGGTCGTAGTATTCGGTCGAATTTGCCCACGGCGACAGAGCGAGATCAATGTCAATCGCGAGTTTTGACTGTGACGGCTTCTTCACTGGCGCGGCCTGCTTCTTTGGTGCCGCTTCATCATCAGAATCTTCGCTTACGGAACTGGTCTCGTTGCCCTCGTCATCGTCCTCCTCTCCTTGGTCGAAGCTTGTCTCATCTAGTAGCAGCGTGATTGTGTTCTCATGTAGCTTGAGTGGCAGTTTGATCATTTCGGCGACTGCGTTGCCCTGGCCTTGTTCGCGCTCAATGAGTCGTGCAATATCACCCCAGTCCATGCCTTGCCTGATCAGCCCGTTGACTGCCTCAGTTGCCTCGGCCACTCGATGCACATTTCCAAGTATCGCCTCTGCTTTCCGGAAGTTGAGTTCCTGAACCTGCTGCAAGCCACCAATGCGATCCTCATGTTCTCTGCGCGCCTTTTCCAGCTTCTTCTTGGCCTGCTGCTCCCGCTCCGTCAGTCGGGATTCCAGTTTCTGGCCTTCGATGGACGAGAAGAACTCGTCCACTGCCTTGTTGAAACCGTCAAATTCGAGAAACGCGGTGTCGGAACCCTCGAACTGTTGCGGTCGGAATGGATGGAAATCGTCGTACAAGTATTTCGACTTCTCGGATGTGTCATCTTCTTTCGAAGCGGCTGGATTGGGCTTTGCCAAAATGTATCCCTTGGTGTTGTCGTCTTGGACGATCTCGTCTGTGATCTTTCTGGCGTCTGTCAAGACGACGAGTAGCTTCTCGAGAAGTCCGTCATCAGCCAGGACTTTCTCCGGTTTCAGCGTAGAGTCGAAGTTGGCAACATGGAGAGCGTGGTCCACAAGCAATGGAGGACATTCGGTTATGGACACGGCTAGCGCTTTCCTCAGTGCATCCTTGCCTGCCTTCTTTGCCTTCTTTCCCGGTGCAGCGGGTTGCTGTTGTTGTCGATCCACTGCTTTCTGCAAACCTTCCCGTATCCGCTCCTTTGTCAGCTCCGGTGCACCGCCGTAGTTCTGCCGCAACGATAAGTTGTACTCCAGGCCCACTCTAAGCTTCTCATGCTCCTCGCCTTCATCGACGTTGCGCAGTAGCGCAAGTACTTTTAGGTCGCCATCTGTGAGAACAATATTGCCGCCGGCGTAGAATTCGAGATACAGTCGGTACAAGCCGTCTGAGAACTGGAACTCAAGGATGCGGTCCGTGCCGATTTGGGCGATGGACGTCACTCTCCGTGTCTTGAGGTACTTGCGCAGTTTTGCGACAAAGGCGGAAGGCGCGGCTGCCGTGGTGCGCGCATATTCGGTGAGGTGGCAGCGGAAGCCAGAGTCGATCAGGAGCTGTTCGCGGTGGTCCGGCTTGTGGAACTTTATGAGGAAGATGCGCTGTGTCGCGGTCAGCTATATTGGGGAAGGTGCAGGAGCTCGAGGCGTACTGATGAAAGATCATAGACATTTGTTACTCGTAGCGATGTCAGGCTCTTTGACAGCTCATGTGCGATGACCTGTATTGATCAGCAATGTGCCAAGTCGAATGCACGTGAAAGTCCACCGACCTTGACATCCAAGCTGGAGAATCTCTGCTTCATGTTGTTGTGGTCGTGTGCAGAGTCTGTGGTGGGGTCTTGGTGGGATGCGATGACGATGTGAGAACATTAAGAACGCGGAAGTGGCGCGCGGAGCAGGGGTCATGGAAATGGTTCCTGGACGCTTAGCCTTGACAATCACCTTCACGGCAGCGCACTAATGTGATCAAACACCTGATAGTCACGCCAGTGGAACCCTTTGACTATGTCGAAATGCTTTCGACTGTGATCTACCATCCTCCACAGATCTACCATGCCTGAAAATGCAAGCTTTTGCCAGTGGGGACACGATATTTCCAAAACTCCGCCAACGCCGGTCGCTGAATGACTCCATCATAGGCCCTGTCGTATCCGTTCCGCGAGCTGCCTCTTGCCAAATTCCCATGCGTTCAGGAACCCTTGTTCTGAGAGCTCGATGTTCTTCATGGAGGACATGTCCTGCGCAGGCGGTTTGCTGACACGCGAAGCCACGATGACCGGGTCGGTTTCTAGGATGATGCCGTCGTCGACGAGCTCGTCTACCGCGAGCGACTGAAAGGGTCAGCATGGTAGGCTCATCCATGCAGACTGCGTGCACACATACCACAAGGTCGTAGTTTTCAATAACGGTTCGCTTGTCGACGGAGTTTCTGGAAGCTGTCAGACGTGGCTGCGCAAGGGACTGAGGCGTCGCTTACTTTAGTAGGATGTTCAGTGAGTCTCTCAGTGCGAGGACAACGCTGCAGGTCTGGTTAGCGATGCTCCTCGAAGTCAATGTTCAAGATGCAGTACCTGTAGAGAAGCACCTCATTCTCCTCTGCGCTTCCAACGACGTATAGCATGACATCTGACTCCATCTTGAAGACGACGACCTTCTGGTCATACAGGATAATGTCCGTGGTCTGCTTGGCCGTCTTCTCTGTCCAAGCTGTAAGCTACTGGCCGGCCATGCTCTGCTCCATGTACACACCCAAGAGGCCCTTCTCAAATGCCTTCTGGTCCTTCACTGTCTTATACGCGATCTGGCCGGGATAGTCGTTGTGGACGCCCTGCGGCGGGTGCGGGTTCTGGTAGTACTTGGTGAGGATGCGCGAGCCATCGTCAATTGCAAGGACGAGGATCGCCTGCACGCTGAAGAGAGACAGAGGGCGGGACATGTTGCTGGACTCGTGTATGTATAGGCGGGCGACGGGCTGCTGCGTGCTGGCTTCGGCGTGGGTGGGGTTTTGATAGGTGTCTCCTCGAGCGCAGGCTGGGCAGCGGAGAAGCAGCCAATCACGGAGGTCATTTCGCGAGCTGTTAGCGCGTCACTGGAAAAGAAGTTGCGACCCACGCATTGCGAGACGAATACACGACCAAGATTAGAAATGCACAAACTATCACGTACGTCGCTTGCCTCGATAGTCTGCCCCTCGGCTCCGTTTCTCGCTCCTCGCCTACTCCGCACCGCCATACCTGCGATTGCACACACGTCACAATGTCCGCCATCCAGACTTCAGACTGCCTACTATGCCACCAAGCCCAAGGCGAAAGGGCCTCCACGGAAGCTCACCTTCAGCCCTCCTAAGAGGAGACACGGCGCAAAGCCCGCAGCTGTCGACGATGAAGTATGTAGAGAGTTTCGAAAGTAATGCTCATTGCTGACGTCAACCAGATCGCATCTCTGCGCAAAAAGCTGCAACAGGCCTGCGAATTCCGCAATGCAGATCAGATGATGGACATTTACCCAACCCTCATCGAAGCCAATGCTCTCAACCGCCACGACACCCGCCGCATCGCTCAGGCCCTGCACACACGCGCTCGCTTGATGAGCAAGTCGACCGACATCTTTCCTTTCATACAGCAGCTCGTCTCGGACCTCCGCAGAGGCGCCCTCGAGCCCCACCCATATGCCTTTGTGCACCTGCTGGGCATCTACAAGGACTGCAAGCGCTTCAATGAGGGCTACGAGCTGTGGCAGTGGCTCGTCCAGCAGGATGAGACGTTTGTGTCCCAAGCAGCATACGGCGCGGCGATCGAGCTCTTGGCCTACGGCGGTATCTCGAGCCTACCAGAGCTTGAGGATCTCTACAATGAGGGCTTGAAGAGGTTTCCAGGCACATTCGCCGAATACCACCTCTCGCCTGATGCCATCGTTCCCGATCGATCTCAGCCCACCCTCATGCTCGGCATACCTACTGTCCTTCTGCAAGGTATTCTCACAGCACGCATGCTTGCGCGGGACTGGAAACGGTCGTACCTCGCCCTCGACACTATCCTTCGACTCTACCCCACGCAGACCCCGCCCCGCTTCTTTGAGCTATTCATGACCGAACGGCCTGTTTCGGAAGCGTACACTGCCTTTACGCTGGCTTGCCGAGCTGGAATAGCTTTGAGTCACTTCCAAGTGACCGGTCTCTTAACAAAGCTCAGAGCAGCCATGTGTACTACATCCTCCATGGCCGATCGCGTCTTGCTCCTGCGAGCTGTCGCAAATGCACTATATGCTTATCAAGAAGCCGGTGGGCAGGTGGAGAGCATACATATCGGCATTTTCATTCACTGCTTCGAGGATGTCCTACCAGGGCAAAATCCGGGTGAAGACTATCAAGGCGAGGCTGCTCAAATTCGCAACCTCGTCGTCGTGGCCGCGCACGAGATACTGTCGGGATTGCTGCAAGCAGGACTAGCCCCACAGATACACCCATTCGAGGCTCTGATATCCATTGCAGGTAAAATGCGCGTTCCGAACCTGCTATCCACCACGCTGCAGGATCTTCAGACTGCCCAGGTCGACCCTGGACCTATTGGAACCAGGAGCGCTCTTACTTCTGCTGGTTTGGTGAAAAATTGCGACCTAGTGGAGCAATTGTGGTCTGGCATTGTCAGTAATGCCGAGGAGGAAGGCTCGCAGATAGCCTCTGAAGATTGGATCACATTTGTCAAAGCGTGCAGACGATCTGATATGGCCGAATACTTTCACGAACAGCTGTTAAAGCTGTCTCACACTACCACCTCTAGCATCGAGCAGCACTTGGCATATCAAATCAACCTAGTTGAGAAGAGAAGAGGCCAGCCTGTCTTCGAGTACATGACACCCGAGGCGCTGACTACAGAACTGGACGGCTTGAAACAGCAGACCAAAACCATCGAGGCCGTCATCATGTCTGGGTCGCCCCTCGATCTTCGAACTTCGCCTTTTTACATGCATCTGGACCCTTCGACAACGTCTTTGAGTTCTCTGGAGAATCTGCGGTTCATTTACGACCAGCTCACCACGGATCCTCATCAACCTGCGGCTCCGCCACCTACAGAAGATTCCCCAATAAAGCCGATGTTGAGCTCAACCGGAATCCCGCTGGACGAATTGCGCTTCATGAACTGGATCACCATTCTGGAGATGATGAGCAACGCTGAAGCGTACGAAATGCATTTTCAAGCTGCTATCAACGAGGCCATTGCGCAAGGCACGCCATTGAAGGACCGTTCGCTTAAGCTCTTACAGACGGTCAAGGTTGAGTCTATACGGGGTAAAGTTGACCTACGAGAAAGGATACGGATCCTCCGTAGCCCCGTGGCTACACCTACATCCGCGTTTCGCAAGATTGGGTCAAAAGTAGAAGATAAAAAGTTCAAGCCCATGGCGTACGACCGGGAAGCTGGGAAATGGAGCAATCCCACGATTCGTACACACAAGAGCTCCAAGGTCGAAGTACGCAAGCACAAGACCGATGCTCGGTCTGCGCCCCAACAAGAAAAATTCCAGCAAACCCCGCCCAAACTCAGCTATTATGTCGGACTTGAGTCGTATCACGATGCGCCAGCAACGCAGCAGCAAAAGGAGCCATCTGACGTCAAGCCTACAGCTGAAGGGGCAGCTGCGGAACCTTCGCCCAAACCAGTGGATCGCCCTGCGCAAAGTTCAGGCTGGCCGTCGGTCGACCAGCTTACACGACAAACATGATTAAGTCAAGCAGAGTTGTCTGCGAGGCTTGAACGCTGTTGCTACGGACGATAATGTCTGATGTAGTATGGCACACAACTGGAGCACGCGTGGCACAACAGACGCATTGCATCAATGTCGCAGATTCTGACATTCTATCATATTGCGGGGGACGCAAAAGCATCCTGCGAGTACAATGACTCTTCTGAGAGTTTTTGCAAACCTTGAGTCTTGAAACGCGTCTTCAGAGGCCGTACCCGAAACGCAGACTTCCGGATGTCAGCCCCCGTTCCGATCATATTTCATCAGTCGGGCCGAGCTCTTTTCAATTAATGTGACCCTGGCTATATCCAACACGTTGGCCCTCTATCGCGTGTCAAATTGAGCGTGGACGTCCAAAGGCGAAGTAACAGAATTGGTATACACGCCCGATGTACTGTCACAACACGTGTCGCACCCCAAATACTCCACTCCGTTCTACGGCATTGATGCGTCAACGGCCTGGTCAAGTACCATTTCCGTACCTCCGTATACAAATGCACTCTCCAGGCCATATGCCTGCACTCTCGCGTGCTCGCAGTCCCCGTGTATTTCACCGTTACGATATTGACACGGCCCGACAAGAATGCACGGATCTGCAACGGCCTTGCATGATCGGTCGATCGATGCTCGCACCCTGGCAAGGTAGCTCAGGAACAGGAATGATGTGCCGGCTATCGCGATCCTTGATGATTGGCTTTGGAGTAATTAGTTACGAGAGCATCGAGGCGAGGCGGTCTACATCCTTCCACAGTGACGGCCCGATTGACGTTGAGTCGTCGGCTACGGCTTCAACACACCGACAGAACACTTGTCTCCCGACGGCTGGTACATGACTTTTATTGAAACACGACGAGGTCTTAATCTCTGCATTTGGGACTCCGGATCTCGCTCCGTGGCCATCCACGTGGCTTAATATGTATTCCAGACTTCTACGACACTGCCAATCCGGATAAAGACTACAATTAGCTCTTGACCCTCAGGCTTCCCCGTATTCCATAGCTCCGGATGTTTCGAGAAAGCGCTCGGACGCGCTCGGATCACGGTTGTGTCATATTCCAGAATGTCGCACCCTTGCTGCCTCGGCACAGACGTGGCAAGCACGACACAGACGATGCAAAGTGACTCCTGTCATACATCGGCTATGCGAAATGTCTCGCTGTGTCAGACTCGGGTGGTGCAACATAAACTCGAATCTTCTAATACGAGGCCGAAAACATGCCAGTCTCACCACGGCGTACCTCACTGCCGTTTCTACAGCGGGAGCGGAGCGGCGCGATGCGCCTTCTGGGAGGCAACTTGACCGAGACCATTCGTGCGACAGTAGCGGTGTGGTGAGACAATACTGTCTTAAGACCCGTGTTGAGTGATGACGGCATTGTGCACCCGATAAGCGCAATCAGTTCGGCAATTCACATTGCGGGAGATGGACCTGGTGATGAAGTCAAAAGCATCGTTATTGTGCTAGATTGCAATACCAAATATCGATTCGGGCAAAGAGCAACACCATGCCGTCGTAGAGCAGCTCGCACCGCAAATTAAAGTGTAGGTGCAAAGGAAGCCAAAGTCTATCCCAAATCCAAAACAACCATGAGTCGAGAGTGAGAATGTCGACGGGGAATCAAACCAACGAGAAAGAAAAGAACAACCAAGTCCTGCATGCTAGTGCCGGCGTCATGAAGAAGACGAAGAGCGAAGACAAATAGCAGCGAAATCAACGCGCATACAACAAGTCTCCTTCCTCCTTCCTTCTCTTGCACCCACGCACACACCCAGGACCACAATGCCTCATCAAAATGAACCCAAGAAATGTTAAACCCAGAAAAACGCTTGCTAAATGCCCACATTCAGAAATCACAAACCGCCTTCTCCAATCCCCCTTCAAATCACACATCTTTAATTCCTCTCCACACTTCTCTCATCAAAACTCCAATCCACAGGACTCGGCGGCGGCGCCCTTATCTCGTTGTCGTCGACATTGACGCTGCGCACTTCGCCTTCGCGCTCCGATGAGCGACTCGATGCGAGTGATGACGAGGATGCTTTGAATGCGGCGCTGACGTCGTGCCCCAGTGTTGAGTTTGTGAGGATCGAGAGACGTTGGCGCGGGTCGGAGGTGTGGTATTGCGTTTGGTGCGGCATTGTGGCTGGGTTGTGTGAGGGTTGTTTGGGTGGTTGAGTTGGGGTTGAAGGAAGTGTGATCCTTTGACGAGAATAACTCTTAGACGAGAAGTCGACCGGGTATTTCTTGTAATATACTTCTTGCAAGTCGTCGACGCAGTAATAGCAGTACTAGTCACCGGAATCCGAATCGAACACTTCACGGGCCGAGGTCCTGATGAGAAAATCCAAGTCCGAACCAACGTTATGTGCAGCGATACGCAAGTCTTTATCTCTTCCCGAGCAAAGGTCCTGCGGCAATGAGTCAGATTTTAAACCCCCCTAAAACGACGCTGATGAACAATGATGATGATGCAACAGGGCTGAAATGTCGCCGCCAGTTGGCGCGTTGCGTTGGCATATGCATGCGTCTTGCAGCGCATTGCATAAGCCAGCCAGACGCACGCATGCAGTACCGCCCTGGAATGTCCTGGGCAGGGCTACCGGAAACCCCGGATTCGTACGAGGGGCTGACTTACTTGATATTGGAACCAGGATACACGTGTGTGTGGTGTGTGATTGGACGAATTTCGGAGCGAAGTATACGAACGCGAGGATTGGGACCGGTGAATGGATTTGTGGGGATGTTGCGAGATTGTCGCGGAGGGTCGATGGGTTTATGTATGGTTGGTCTGAAGAGATGAGACAGGGAGTAATGGGACGGATTATGTAGGTAGCCTAAGGGACAAGGGAGGAAGGGGGACTTATATTCCTGTTACGATTTTCTCACAAGGGGGGCAGGAAGGTGGATAAGTCAATGCTCTTTATATAGTTAGGTATAACAAGCGGGTACGATTCACCGCCGCCAAAGCGCACATCCTGGCCTTGACTCGCCATCGCAAGGGCCCGGCAAGCTTTGAGCAAGCAAAAGTAAAAACTAAAGCAGCTTGAATCGGGCATGATGCGCCACGGGGAAGCGGGCGGTTGCACTGTTCGCCCTTGCTTCGAAGTACCCGGTTGTTGCACTGGCGCGCACCCCACGCCGAAACCTTGCTGGGGCGTCTGGGGTACGTATCGGACTGCCTTGATCGGATTGCCGCGTTTGAGACAACGGGGACTGGTAATGGAAGATGCGGAGTCTGCATGCATGCGTACGGGCGGGACAAACACGGGATTGTAATGCAGTCTGGGCAGATACGTTACACGATGCTGCTGCTTGCATGCGTTCAACGCGCATTCCTGTGAAGATGTCGCGGTTCTGGAAATAGTTGCCTAGCGAAAACGGGATGAAGAAGCAAACCAACCAACCAACCGACTATAGCGTGGCCCGCGGGAAACTGCCGTGGGAGAAAGAACACGGTGTCTCTTGGGCCCCAACTCGCGAAGCAAAGTAAGGCACCGCGCGCCACGGGCAGTCGTGGTGCAATCAAGGACAGACTTGATTCTCTGACCGCTTGTTGGAGCGAGTGTGTCTGTGTGGCATGCATCCCACGCGCAAGGCTTGCGGTAACAGGATGGGGAAAGTGGAGACTTTTCCCCGGGCCCGGTGCGGCGGGTATGCGTCCGCGTCTGGAACTTCTGGCGCCGTCTTGATGCCGTACTGATCCGCAGTGATTTGCGCTTGCGTTTTATCGCACGGCATACCTAAATCTCGCTGGGCTGCACACCGCACAGCAGACATCGCATGTACTGTACCTCGAGGCGAAAAGCGTCGCGCGCACAGAGTCAATGCGCGCAAGTCTCCTTCTCCTCGGCCATAAAGTTCCAGGTTAGGGAGGTGAGCGTTTCGGGGGATTTGTCTGAGCGCTCAGCACCGCATCTTATCCGGCCCTAATGTTCCTGCAATGAGCTTCTCGAAGCTGGATTCGAAGGACGCTCGAGCCGGACCAGCGTCCGGGAAAGCAGTCCACGACTCGTAATTAAGAACGCTCTTCCTTTGACTTTCTCCTTTCTTGCTAGCGATTTCGCAATTCGCGACGACCGGGAGATGTCCGGTAGAAATGTGACATTCGCCCGCCTGCATTGCGATACGCTGGCGCTGTTTGTGCTCGCCCGCAAACAAAGCTGTTTCGGCGCCGAAAAGCCTCACTGCGTCACGGCATCATGCTGGACATGTCGCTGCAGCCTCACCATTCTACACGTCAGCCCAACAGCGCATCATCCTGAATCCTGGCTTCTGGTCGTCTCTCGGGCCACAATTGTCGTCGTCGTCGTGTCGTCGGATCGACGCCCAAGCACACCGCTGCCCCCCTCCCGAGGTCGTGCGATGGCGTGAATGTCGCCAAGACGACGACCAGACCAATCTGTCATCTCGCCATATGTCACCGTGTCGAATAGGAAGTCATGGAAAGTAACCTGGGTTTGTGTTTGTCACACATCGTCAGTAAACGTTGCATGCTGCGTGTGCCCTAGCACGACGGCTAAGTAGGTTTCGGCGCCTGGCGGCTACTCGCTTTGGGCGCGCCGCATTCCCCGGATCACATCTTGTAGCCTGATCTGGGGTGATGGTTTCTGTTCCTTGCGTTAGGGCTGCGGGAGAAACTCCCCGCGACGGCGGTGCGACTTTGGGCTTCCGATGAGTGGGGCAGGCGAGGCGGTGGGGTGGCACAATGGGAGATGCGATTGTGGTGCGGTCACTTCTCTTCTGGACACTATCTGCTCTTCTGCATCCAAATTCCTTTGATATGGGAAGCTGTATGTCTGTTTGCCTTACTTCCCTACAAATTCTTGAGCGCAAGGTCAAAGATGATTCTCTTGAAGTGAAAGTGCTGCCAATTTTATAGTGAAAAGGGCAGCAATAGGCTCTTGATTGGTCTGGCTTGCAGAGTCCAGGCTTGTCGTCCCTTCGCGTTCACAACCTGGACAGATAAAAATGATAACGCGGTCTTGGACCTGCTGCGTTGCAGTGCGGTCCATCTCGATTATGATTACAGAACGAGTTGGAGTCAATTCGTCTTGATGAGGAGTAGTTATTTCTTCGTACTTCGCTGAGCTCTTCCACATTCACCTCGACTGCGTTTGCGTTGCTATGGCGAAGTTTCGGTGTAGGAGCGATCACGATCTCACCTTCACCTCATATACTGTCGTCGGGGAAAACTTTTAAATTTTACCTTGTACCGAGCTCCTCCACCGCCATACCCCCTCTCTCGGATTTTGGGCAACAAATGGTATCTTCATAGTATACCCACTCGAAGCTTGAATCCAACTGACAAACCAGCAGGTCCGAAATGCCGCCACCGAAGACATCAGCTCACCAAGTGCTCGACAAGCTGAAGAGCGCCTCAGGTACTGAGTACTTCCGCAAGATCGGAGCACTTTCCTACGAGGAGCGCAAAGTACTTTATGAGTACGCCATGGGAGATCGCCGTACCAGCGGCATAATTAATGCGCGTGGTCTGTCAATCGCTGGCACTGCACTGGGCTTGTCCCAACAACAAAGTGAGATGATGGCGGTGGGATACGACGAGCATATCAAGCACATATATCCATCGGAAACCGAGACCGATGGTCTGATGCAGCGGTCCGCGAAACAGGTGCCAAACGAAGCTATCTCGTCAATCGCGCAATACCGCGCCAAAGCGAAGATACTTTCAGAATGCATTTTTGACGATCATGATATACTACACTACGCATTAGCGTTCCACGAGGCGCTGATACGCAAGCGCTGGGCCAAAATGAGCAAGAAATCTAAGGAGGAACTGTTACTCGCAGCTTGGCCGAACATGAGCCGCCGTCATCGCCCGGACTTGGAACGCATGTTGAGCGGACGAGATGCGAACAGAACACAGGGATGTACTGTGGAAGAGTCTAAGGAATACCTATGGCCATACATCAATCTCGAGGACCTGCTTCGTCCTACGGCTCTCCTCATGCTATTAAACTCGCGGGGACGACATGATCCTGATGAGTTTGCCTACTCTGATCTGGAACTTGCTCCGATGTTCAAATCACGAAAAGAATTTCTAGCCTTGCACAAAGAGAGTGTCACTATGGAATTCCTTGGCTGCAAAACCGCGGAGACCTATTGGCAGTTTGTCGCGTGGGATGACTCGGTCGCCGCTTCCAAGAGCATGAAGGAAGGACGCACACTGCATGTTCAGCACGGCGTGCAGATTCTAGAGATTCAGCGCGGAATCTGGGAGTTTCTTGTTCAGTGTGTGGTGAGGATCCTGGAAGACATCATCAGCCCAGGCCTGCCACCAGATTCGATTCCGATGCCAGAACCACCGCCTATCAAGTCGACTATTAAGCCGTTGAATTCCCTTAATATTGTAGCGCGAGACGCTCCCTACAAACTGCCTTCGAGACTCGACCTTCCTCGGCTTAAGTCTCTCGTCAGCGCACAGAAGAGCCAAGCCATCGATCATGCCATTGCGCTCAGAGAAGATCCTAGCTACTTCGTGGAAATGACGGAAAGGTATAGAAGCCATAGGGTGGAGTTCATTCCCGACGTGTACGGCTGTTCACACCCTTATTCGAAGGACTTTCCGAGTTACTGCAAAGCGCAGAGGCAGATGGCATCGGATGCCCATTTCTCTGTATTCTTCTGGCACGAGATTCAAGATCGGATCACGAAGTTGCAATATTTAGCCTCGAAATATGCGCCCAATCTCGACCCAAAGAAGTCTTTGCCGTTCGACTATCTAGAGGCCATGGCTGAGACACGCCATTTCCTCGAGTGCGTCAGTGTGGACCTGATCAGTCTAATCCAGGCAGAAGCCCCAGCTTCTCCGCCACTTCGCAAAGCCCATGTCCGTGATGATACTGGAAACGACAATCTGAGCATGTGTCGCATCCTGCCGTCTCTGACAGTCGATCCTGCGGATAAGATTCTTGGACATATCCTAGAGCTTCTCCGTATCTTCGAAGACAAAGGACTTCTAGAACTCTTCAGTCTTCACGTGATTCTTGACGAGTTCGAGCGACTGATGCAAGATGAACCACGAGCCAAGACACTCATTAGTCCCCACATCGCTTCCTCACTATCCCAGCTTTCTGTGCTGTCTGAGTGTCTCTATCATCTGCATCAATTCCAACCTTGGGCTCGAAAGGTTGAGAGTATGGTCGAGGAGAATGCCGCTCCATATCTCGCTCAGTACGACACACTCATCCGTCATTGGGGTACCATAAATCACCTTTACGACAAGTTCTTCAATCGAAAGATGTTCAAAGTGGGTAAGCCAACAGACGGCAAGTTTCACTATCCCGCCGAAGTACGCCGCACGCGGGAGACGGTCGACGCCATGAGATCCGCTGAGGCTGCGCTGGATGCTTTCTGGAAAGCTGCCAATGCCCACTGGCTTGTTCATGCTGGAGCTTCACCCACGTTGCTAGTCCAACACATCATTGGAGATCGTGTCCTGCATAGAACACCCCCCTGGGTTAATCCAAAGGCAACTCCCCGTTGCGGTACTCCGAATGGCAATATTGCGGATACTTCGATTCTCTTCTTTGGCTTCGACCATGACGTTAGCAAGCAGATCACAGGAAACTTCAGCAAGCTCTCAGTCTCGACTAAGGAAAAGAAAAAGACTCGTGGCCTTCTTGCTAACGAAGGAGCCGTCGTGAAAGACTCAGTCGTCGCCACCAATATTCCCTCATCCGGTCGATCCGTTGCAATTGATAAGCGCGCACTGAAAGTCTTCAAGAGCCTCTTTCACTCGCCCCACTCTCCCGACCAGCCTGGAGAAATATCTTGGCCCGACTTTCTGCATGCCATGGTCAAGGCTGGTTTCGGTGCTGAGAAGCTGCAAGGTTCCGCATGGCACTTCACGCCCCAGAACCTCGAACTTGACTGCTCGATCCAATTCCATGAACCACATCCTGGAAACAAGTTGCCGTTCACATGGGCTCGTCGCTACGGTCGCCGTCTTACGCGAGCTTTTGGCTGGTCGCTTGAAAGCTTCAAGCTTGCTTGAGCTGACACATCGTATGTGGCCTTCGAAACGCTTACAATTGCCGTCGTTGGAAATGAACGCCGTCAGAGACGACTGCAGACTTCTTGTCTAGCTTGGTTTGATGAGCTCTTGCTTGGTTAGAGCGTGGTGATAATATTGCGACCTTCCGGCGACGCAACTGGTCAACAAGCGCTTCTCAACCATCATAGCATCCCTTGTGATAGCGAAAGGTGTTCGTCCGTACCGTATGCGCGATATCGCGATGTCCTTTCAGGATCGCACGTAGCTAGCAAGGTACTGTAGATGGTAAATTCATTTCTTAAAACTCCAAGTATTCGCGCTGATTTACGATATCCTGTGTACTCCTCTCTTGCGCCCACACCTTACTCTTTGAACTCCTCGTCTTTACACCGCTCGTTTTTTTATCTTCGCCTCGATCCGAACCGCACTATTCCTAGTCTTACCATGCTAAAATGTGTGTTGTTCAAGGCGCGAAACTACCATTTCGTCTGTTCTGTTGAGACTGACGGTCACATTCGGCACCGATCATGTATGAAAACAAAGAACTGGAAATGCTCTCAATCGGTTTTTGGTTGGGGCCGGCGATGCGGAAGCTAACTCTCTAGGTATTGACCGTGGTTTGAGAACACGAGGGCATCATTTTAGGGTTCTTGAGTATTTTTTCTAGCAATACTTAGCGTTTGTATTGCTCAGCTCTTAAGTTGTGATTTTTCCCTATGTGTTAAGGCTCGCTATGCGACTAAAAGTACACAGATCGCTCTGCTGGAAATCGCCTTGCTCGGCAGGGTTGTCAATGAGACCGCCTGTATTGATAGGCTGGCTTGACTAGTTTGACAGGCTTTAAAGAAGACACATGAGTAGGTTGTCTAAGGGCTGTTGCAGGTTTTAAGGTTGCTCAACCATACGACTGCGCCCTTGACCGTCACGTGACTCCATATGATGCTATTCTTGGGTTATTGTTCCTTGGCATCTGCCCCTCAGGCTCGATTTCTCCACTCCCTTAAGTTCATCTAGCCTATCAAGCCAGCCGCCAAAAACACCAAGCCAAGCCAGCCGACCTGTATAACTACGAGCTAGCGAAGCCGAAGGCGCCAGCTAGCTTAACTGGCCTGTTTGACAACTATCGAAATCCGGAGAAAGTTTCAGGAGTGCCTTTCCACTAGTTGGCATAACTTAATAAAGCTGATATGCACAGCTTTACAACAAGGCTGCAGTCTACGAAATTCGGTGGCAGATGGCAATGATACGCTCTGTCGCATTTTCTCTCTTCTTACAGCTGGTAGCTGCAGTCTCCGTTACTGTCAGCGACTTCCAGCCGGGTAATCCTGGGACCAGTGCAATTGATCAAAACAACAACACGCTATGGCATAGCCAATACCAACCAGCGATCCCTCTGCCTCACCGCGCAACGCTTGATCTAGGTATCGCGACCTGGATCAATGCCTTCACATACCTCCCGAGACAGGACGTAAAGCCTGGAAATTACATCTTCGGCAATATTGGTCGCCATGATATTCAAATAAGTGTGGACAACAACAGATGGTCAACTGTCGTCTCTCAGACTGTCTACGCAGATACTGCCGCTCTGAAGACGGAAAGATTCGCTGCTGTCCAGGCTCGTTATGTTCGCATCACAGCATTTACTGAGGCTGGAAATCGTGGTCCATGGACGAGCGCTGCAGAGCTTGGTGTCTTATTGAGTGGGAATCCGGTCAGCAGTTCCAGTACCAGGCCTAGCGTCCGGGCCAGTGTTGGGAGCAGCATCAACAGTTTCGTCACACACATCACCACAGGCACCAGTGTCCCGGTCGGGCAAAGTACATCCACAAGCACAGCTGCTGTAAGCGCTGTCACAGCGATTGTGAATTCCATTACTGTCAATTGTGCTCAAGCTGGGAATGAGGGCAGTAAAGCAATAGATGGAAACAAAGGGACCATCTGGCATAGTCAGTATGAACCCCAGATTGCGTTGCCGCACAATGCCATTCTGGATCTCGGGGTTATTCAAAACGTTACCGGAGTTACCTATCTTCCACGCCAGGACGTTCCAGCAGGCGGTCAGATCTACGGCAACATCGGTCTACATACTGTCGAAACGAGCACTAATAGCGTCAACTGGGTACTTGCTTCACGGAGTACTTATGTCGATGATGCCACCATGAAGAGAGAAACATTCGCTGCCGTCGCTGCTCGCTACGTGAGAGTTACTGCGTTGACTGAGGCTGGGAATCGCGGACAGTGGACTAGCGCCGCAGAATTTGGTGTTCTCATCCTGTCGACCGATACCGTGATCAAGCCGCCGAATGTTGGGAGCTGGAGTCCTGTAATCAGCCTACCTCTTGTTGCTGCAGGCGCTTTCCTCATCCCCGAAAGTGGGAAGCTCTTGTTGTTTTCTGCCAGCGGGCGTACGGACTTCGAATCCGCAAAGGGCAATACTCAAACCGCTACGTACGACCCAACAACTGGCGCGGTCTCTCAACGCAACGTCCAAGAAACTGGACATGATATGTTTTGCCCCGGCTTGTCGTTAGATTTCGACGGTCGCGCAATAGTCACTGGCGGCAACGACAATTTTCCGACAAGCATCTATACTCCGTCAACAAACGTTTGGTCTAGGGCAGCCGATATGAAGATCAAACGTGGTTATCAGTCCTCTACAACACTCTCAAATGGCCAAATCTTCCAAATCGGTGGCTCTTGGGTCCCGATAGAGCAACGCGGGGGCAAAAATGCAGAAATTTATAATCCGGGCACAAACACGTGGACGTTGTTACCTGGTTGCCCCGTCGCTCCCATGCTGACGAACGATGCCCAGGGTGTCTTCAGATCGGATAACCACGGATGGCTCTTTGGATGGAAAAATGCATCCGTCTTCCAGGCCGGTCCAAGTAAAGCCATGAACTGGTATGGCACAGCCAGTGGGGGTAGGTACATTGCCGCAGGTCGCCGCGCTGCTGATGGCGACTCAATGTGTGGCACCGCGGTGATGTACGATGCTCTGCAGGGCAAGATCTTCAGCGCCGGAGGATCACCCAGCTATGAAGAATCAGAGGCAAGCAACAACGTCCATGTCATAATCATAGGTGAACCTGAAGGCACACCTTCAGTCACAAAGGTCGCTTCCATGGCTTATAAAAGAGCGTTCCACAACAGCGTCGTCCTTCCTGATGGCAAAATCTTCACGACTGGTGGTCAGACATGGGCCCGGCCCTTCTCGGACGCAACCGCTATCATGCAGCCTGAGATGTGGGATCCAGAAACGCAACAGTTCACCGTCCTCCCAAGCCATAGAATACCTCGCACGTATCACAGCATAGCGATCCTCCTTCTCGACGGGACAGTATTCACCGCAGGCGGAGGTTTATGCGGAGGTTGCGCAACCAACCATCTCGATGCTGAGATTTTCAGCCCTGGATATCTATTCAACTCCAACGGCACATCAGCAAGACGGCCAGTCATTAGTTCTATTTCCAGGTCTTCGGTGGCGGTGGGAGCAAGTCTGATCGTTGAGATCGACATGCCGGTCACGAAGTTTTCGCTTATTCGATATGGCTCCGTGACACATACGGTCAACACAGATCAGCGTCGTCTCCCGCTGGATGCTGTTTCATCGTCTGGAAACACTTATACAGTTACCATTCCCCGTGATCCAGGGATTGCTCTGCCAGGATACTGGATGCTGTTTGCATTGAACTCTGCGGGTGTGCCTAGCGTTGCGAGGACTGTGAAAGTAACACTTTAATGCTCGCGTTATGCGAGGGTGTAAATACTTATTGTCTCGGCATTTTGATTTGCGTATTTAGAGCATACCTTCAGGCTCTTGATTGGCGAGGCATTTCTCTAGATTCTCTTGGACCGTATGGTACTATTATACGTTGGGCCATTAGTATATGATACTACATTCTGCACGTCGTTTCCTTCATACATGCCCTCAGCCCTCTTGAGCTTCTGTCGTCCTGTTAATACTCCAAACTGGTTCACAATTTTCCACGATCCAACTCAATAAGTTACTGGTAATTTCTCCAAGCAAACATTGGGTCCTTCGACCTCGTCCAAGTGAAAGCGAGTACCAGCAGTTCCCCTTCAATTCGCCTTCACTTTGGCCCCACTCGACCTTGCTTCTCAGCCTTAGTAAGTCGCACACACAAACACTAACCTCTGATCCTGTTGTACTATATATAATAACTACTGTCTTTAAATACTCTAATAGCAGACATTACAAGGGCCCATGGTGTAATGGTAACACATTCCGCCTAACGACAAGCAATGATCGCCCACCTCGACCAGGCAGTAGTAGATGGGGAATTTGAGCCTGGCTTGGTGGGAAGTGAGCTTTGAGGGCGGAAAGACGTCGGTTCGAATCCGACTGGGTCCACTCTTTTTCCTGGTGAGAAGGCAAAAGACAAGACTCGCGGTATTGCAGCTGTCCTTGAGCAAGAAGGTGAGCGAGAAGAAGATGTCGAACAAGAAGAGCCCGCGATCTTCAAGGTGGACAAGGACTCTTATCGCGTCTTCCAACCACCATTCCCTATTCCAGACGAGACCAAATTGTCCCCTGGCAAGATCAGCTGAACTGAGTTCATCGCCGCGTTCACCTAACTCGACTTTGCTTCGAGGTGCTTACATGGATCGGGCTGGAACTTCACGCCGATGGGCAAATTGGAGTACCTGGGAAGGAGCATTCAATTTTATGAGCCACATCCCGAGATTACTGTCTCGCTTGAGCCGGTCTCCAACTTCGTTGAATTTTCCCTCATGACAGTAAGTACGTTAGTTCGGCAACTACATGATGCAGTAGGGACCGAATGCGAAGGACGCCATTCAACTAGCAGGCTACCAGATTACCCACGATCCTACATCTGGCATTCTTGACTCCGAGCACACAAGAAATATTATTATGAGAGGACGCATTCATGCTGTCAAATATCATGTAGCTGAGACTTAACGTAAAGAAGCCATTTCTGAGTGAATGCCAGGGGTCTCCTGCTGCCACTCGTCATGGCATGCAACGGTGAGTGCTTTTCTGCCCAACGCGCAGTTGAGACCAGGAAGCCAGTTTGGAAGCCATGTGGGCTGTTTGTGTATATCAAAGAGACGCTTCCTTCTTCACAACCCAGCAATTCTCATGCCGATTGTGGCAGGGGTTGGCCATGTTCCTTACGTGTCTTACCTACCTGTCATGTACCGAGGCTCTTTCCCAACACAATAATGTCATCGCCCATACTTTGCGCAAACCATTCCAACGTTACTGCCGAATGGAACCATTGCGCGTATGCACAGTCACTTCCATTGTCGGAGTTGGCCCGGTTGGTCCAGAACTTGACGTGACACACACAACAACGACTCCGCAATCACATCTCAATGTCCGCAGTCGTACTACGCCTCTGATTTATTGATATTATTCATTTGGTCTTCTTATCAGCACTTGCTCACAGCTTCTATCAACGCAGCCACAAATTCAGATACATGATGACAACACCAAGTACAACCCAAACACCGGATCGAACTCTAGCAGACCCCAGATTTCCTGTCGAGCTCGTAAACATCATTATCGACAACATCAGAAGGCCCGATGGGAGTCGGGACACCAGAACCCTTCATTCGCTATGCGCGGTCGACCGCCGGTTCCGAATCCTGTCCACAGCACCCTTATACGAAACATTCGATTCTCGCTACGGCAACGTCTCCAAACTCTTACACACTCTCTACGGACGGAATGATCTAGCCAAGCACTTCAAGCGGATTATATGGGGTGAAGGTTTTGTCAGGAAGGATGATAAAGGGCACGTTTTCTTGAACCCAGGCAATGGCGAGAATAGCAACTTGACATCTGGACTGAGCAAACTGGCCCTTGGCAGCGATGACGTCAAAGAGCCTAATGAACGCGGAGGCTCTGAAGTTGACAGATTAGGGGCAGACGTGATTTTGGAAGGCCTCCTCATACACACATTCAACTTGAAGCACTTCGATTACAAACACGCCGGCGGCGCTTCGTCACCGATGGGCGTACCCTGGAGGCTCTTCGTCACCCGTCCTATGCGGAGAAGCTTTGAACACTTACACACCGTCAAGATCACCATCAAATTCTTGGTACGCGATTACGTCCGCTTGCTGTTCTCGTGTCAGTCAATCCGGTACCTTGAGATCACTCAATACATCGATAGCCCAGGGCTGCTGTACAAAGTGCCAGTAGGATCTTCTAACGTCGAGACGCTCAAGTTGAAGCAATCCTGCTGTTGTGGACCAAATCTCGCTTCATTTGTTGCTGGGTGCCGCAAACTCCGCACTTTCATGTACGAGCATTGGCTGCCCACGCCACATGTAATGTTTGATAGCGAGCCCTCGCTTGATCTTCGCGTATTGGAGCCTGCACTTCGTAGACATCGCGAGTCACTGCGACACCTCATACTCACGATGTTGGCACGCGATATAGACAGTTATGGACACTTCTCCACACTCCAAGATTTTCGGGTCTTGAACAGTGTCGTTTGCCCAGCGGACTCGCTCCAGAGGCCACAAGAAGAGACGAGTGTGATGATACAACGCTTCGGTTCGCTGTTTCCGGGTTCGATGAAGCATCTCATGGTGACCATTGACACGACAGCCCCAGATTTTGACTGGGAATGGTCGCCATACACATTGAAGCCTCATAGTTGCCTGAGCACAGTCCCGGCAGCTCTGCCAGGCCTGTCAACTCTGTATCTCTTACTCAAGTCGACTTGCAAACTCGCACGCCATCCATGGCATCGCATCCAGAAAACATTTATGAGTGCAAACATGGAGCTCGACGTCCTGCACGAGGATGTCAGCGACGATGGTACATACCCGTCTATGGAAGTTCGAGACCCAGACTTTTTCCCCCTCGCCTTCGAAGAGGATGTTGGACGTAGTTGGGAAGAGTTTATTGAGTGAACGATGCAATTGGGAAGAGACGGACAGAGTAGTGGAAGGCGACGTGTCGACAGAACGCTATAACTACCAATGTGGGCGTGCATTACTTCGTCAGTTCACACCTCACATCCCGAATGCGGGCTTATGTGCTATAAGAATGAACCATTATCATCGCTCGCTACGTTTTCATCATCGGTGTTGAACAAAGAATACAAGTGCATCGGAGGCCCTCCGCCGTCCCTGCATAAGATCGACATGTGACGCAATGTATCTACACAACACGTCGGAACGCGAACACTCGCGACGTCAACCGGATGCGGGGTCAAATGAATAGGTAACATCCATATAGCCGACTTATAAACACGTCCAAGTAGCCAGGTAGAATGTGACAAACTTGAACTTGCGTTTTGCGATATAATCGAGACCATCGAAGTGAAGATCACAAAAAAACACCAAATCTTGCAGAAAATATGTCTGAAATCAAACCCTTTGATCCAAAAATCCCAAAGCAAGAAGTCGATCGACTCTTCCGCAAACTCGGAGATACACGTCTTCCAGAAATCCCCGTCGTGCCAGACGCAGGCGATGACTATGGTAAACACTCACCGTCTCCCAATCGACCACCCCTTCCATACTCTTCTTGTCCTTCACACCATAACTAACAACTTGCAAGGCCCCTCCCTAGACTGGATCCGCACCCTCTATAACCACTGGCTCAACGACTTCTCGTGGCCGCGCGCCCAAGCCCAAATCTCCGAATGGCACCACTACACCACGCAGCTCGAAAACCTGCAAATCCACTTCATCCACGAAAAAGCGCGTGTGCGGCCCGAATCATCCATCCCGCTCCTCCTCGTCCACGGGTGGCCGGGCACATTTTTCGAATTCCAAAACGTCATGCACGGCCTGCTCGCTCCAGAAGATGCAAACCAGCCCTCGTTCGACCTCGTCGTGCCCAGTCTGCCTGGGTTCTGCTGGTCCCAGGGCCCGCCTCGGGGATGGACGTTGCAAGACACTGCGCGGATATTCGACAAGTTGATGAAGGACCTCGGATACACGTCCTATGCAGCACAAGCGGGTGATTGGGGACATTGGGTTGTTCGAGAACTTGGGACAGGGAGGTACGAGAGTTGTAAAGCGGTGCATACGAATATGTGTCCTGGCGCGCCGCCGAAGGAGTATAAGATGAATGAGAAGGAGCAGCGGGCGATGGATCGGGCGCAGTGGTGGATGGGGGATCGGGAGGGACTGTTTGAGGGACATATGGGGTATGCGATTGAGATGAGGACGAGGCCGCAGACGATTGGGGTTGCGTTTAATGGTATGTTCTCCCCTTCTCTTTGACCGCCTCGTTCCCACTGCTCGTCACTGTCGGTTGCGGGAACTTACCGACCTGCGAGACAGGCCTCTTGAAGACTGACGATGAAATAGATAACCCCGTCGGTATAATGATGTTTATAGGCGAAAAATACAACGAACTCGCAGACCCGAATATTGGCACCGCAACCCTGCAGAACGAGCAGTTTAACCACGACATCTGCACCACCCTCTCATTATACTTCTTCACTCCGCCAAGTATCATGACGAGCATGTTGTGCTACTACAACAACGTGCGGCACGAGGTATATACCGAGTTCAATGCGAAGGAGGAGAATTTGATCCGTGTGCCGCTGGGTGTGTCGACGTTTCCGTACGATGCGTTCCCGGTGCCCAAGGCGGGAGCGGAGACAACGACGACGAATTTGAAGTTCTTTAGAGGTACGTGTAGCGTGTACTTCCTGTTGGAGGTGGATTCAGTAAGAGAATGAGGCTAATTGTGTTGTAGAGTACGATCATGGCGGCCATTTCGCGTGCATGGAATGTCCGAAGGAGATGTTGGGTGATATGCGCGAGTTCTTTGGGCAGTTTTACAAGGCATGAGGATTGTCTCGTCTGTGGCATGGTTGCACCCTCGTTGGATTTCAATGATATTAGTGTAGTGACCTTTCACAACGACTGTGTTATGGGACTTAGCTGCTCGGTCATCTGCACGAGACCACTCATTCCAGATCCGAAGGGCAAAGGTCGCGACTCGCTTGACTGGCATGGCGTGGACCTGCATCAATGCTGATATCGTGTAATCCTGTGCGTTGCCGGATACACAGAGCATGACTGAAAGCCGGGTACAGATTAGCCATAATCCACACCATCTCAAGCCCTCCCAAGGAGATGGACTATCACAACCGCGAGCATATAGCCACTTGTCGTGCCAATAAAGTCGATTCATGAGTACCTCGTGCCCATCCTCTATTCTCTCGTGCATCCGCGTCGTCCTTATCCTCTTCCGCATCGCACCCAATATGCTTCATCAAGTACCACCGGTCGATCAGTTTCTCCTTGGATTTCATAGCCCATGAGAATGTTAGCACACCTCCCCCTCCAAGCTTGTGTATGTGCGATTCGTAGGGCCGGAGGGGACATAGGGTATAGGAGGGAGCTTAGCAGCCGCCACGAAGGGCCAGCACCAGATGCAGCGTGGCACCGCCTTCGAGCGCGTAGTCGGCTGCAGTCTTATCGTCTGCCCTGTAGTATGCAGTCAGCATTATGCTCTAAAGGATGCCTGGTCGTGGGGTGGGTTGGTGGACCGAACGTACATCTGCTTGCCGCCGTAGATGAGACGCTGTTGTGCCGGAGGAATGCCTTCCTTCTCCTCAACGCGCTCCTTTATCCTGGAGACCTAGGGAGATCAGCATTTTCTTCTTGTTATTATGACTCGGGTGGTTGTAGAACTGCGGTGTTCTGAAGTATGGTGTGGGTGAGGGTTTGGCTAGGTCGGTGGACGGGCCGCACCCTGGGCGGGTAGGTACGAGTGGGTGGGTATACGTGATGGTGCGGAAGTCCTCGTAGAAGCCGACGCCATACACCTCCAAGCCCAGTCTTTACAAATACGGTGCTACGAGAGTAGTATGATAAAGGCATACCTTGTAATCGGCCTCGATATCCAGCTCAATCTCCTTGCCCGTGAGTGTTCGTACTCTATCACACGTCAGCTTGTACTTTGTGCCGACGTCGTCTCCCGCTCCTCTTCTCTTAGATAACAACTTACTTGATCTGCATCGTGCCTCTCTATTCGACCCGCGCTATGCTTCAATAACTTTCAGTACTGTCGGCGCGTCCTAACTACCAAATGGGAGCAAACAGCAGTCTCCGGGTCCACGAGTTGTTGAAGCGGAGCGGAGATATGCAGCTCTGGAGCGAGTGTCGCGTATGTGGAGTGAATATAGTGTGGTTGTCACAACTAGGCAGGCGACCAGGCAGTTGTTTGTCGAGAGCGGCGGCTGTCAGGCTGCAAAGCTAAGCTGTGACGCTCTTACCAATCGATGAACATGTTGGTGGGGTTGCCGGCTGCGCCACAGTGGCGGGGTAGCTGTGGCGCCACGTGCCTGAATCACGTGGCATCACCTTGACACTGAGCTCGAGGATGAGAGACCCTGAGACAGCAAGGGACAGGCTCGAATATGTCGAACCAAGCGAAAACCCTCCATCTGTTACTTTCCAGCGCCGAACTATTTTCTGACCGTCTAGACTTTCTTCCAGCTTCCAATTTTCAGCCCATCAACCAAACTAATCCTCCATCTTCAACACACATCTTTTCGCCCCATTACCTAACCCAAACCGCTCTCATACATCCCTCCTTCGTCTCTTTGCACCTTCAAACCAAAATCCCGCTAACAATCCACCACCGCCCGGACCAACCGCCACCACGTCTCACACCAACCCCAATCCCAAACACTCGGCGACCCTGAACCCCAATTCGGCGACCCGGGGACCATGCATGCCAGCCCAGCGTCCCACATACCGCATTGGGCGCCCTGTCTCGTCCTTTCCAGCTAGATCCGTTGGTCCCCTTAAGCCGTCACCCAGAAAATTCACGCATCGTATGATGGCGAGGAAAGTTCTTGACGCCACACCCGTGGCGCTACGGGCGAGGCCAATGGCCACGCGGCGTGAAGCGAGACAGGAAGTTTCTGCGTTGGGGGAACGGAGCTGAAATGGATTTTGGGGGGCTTGGGGGCTTTTGTTCGGAGGGACGTACAGATTCGGAATGTACGGGACGTAGGAGGTTTTGTGAAGGTGTTTGCGTGGAAGTGTGTGTAGCGATAGTTGGACGCTAGGAGTTCATCAAGGGGACCTAGTTACAAATAGTATAGTTAGTATACTGAGTATGAAGTTTCTTTCGTAGACACAGAGGAATGTTGTTGGAGAAGTAAGCAAAGATGGACGGGCCAGGACACTAACGAAGTAGATGTCCTGTCTCCCTGGTTCTTTCATTGCTACCATATTCGATGACGCGTATCAGACAACCCTTCCTGTAGGTCTAATCCGTCGCATGCTAGATACCTATGCACATCCCCCTCCGTCCCCTACAATAAGAAGAGCACCAATCCACCAAGAACTATATACAAAAGCCAAGCCAAGAAGGGGTATTCAATGCGAGATGCCAGCAAGACAAATTCTCGCTGTGAGACGAAAGCACAAAGACAAATATTCGAACCCGTTCCAGCCCCAGGGCGCAGAACGGATGGGGGTATATGCAAGAACCGAAAAGGTACAGTTTGTAGCCAAATAATGTGATGGGAATGAGGAGGTTGGGGTATTGGATCGATCGAGAGAGACGGAGCTGCTGACAAAGGAGATGTTGTGACGTGTGCAAGTGATGCAATGTGATCGTGAGTGGTTCTGGCGCCAGGCGAGGTTGGATACAGTGGTAGTGGTGGTGTTAGGTGGTATGCCAGATACCGAGCAGAGTGAGTTCCAGGCCCTTGGTCACAGACCCTTGAGGATGCCACGAGGAATGGTGCCGGGAAGTATCGCGTCTAGATGAGAGCCGTCTAAGCCGGTCGAGGATGTTGTGTCGCTACTATACATCTTGGAAAGGAAGTCCCAGCCGAAGCCAACGAAAAAGCTGTGTGCGCCAAAACTGGTTGTGTTCAAGATCGATAGACAGGAAAAGTCGCCTTGTGCATTATTGTCCAATACCGAGTTGTTGTCAGCTCAAATCCAGAATAAAATCCAGATGCAATTGGGGGATGTTGTGCAGTGTAGAAAATAGCACGGTGCTGCGACATATGCGCGTGTCCATGCGTATGCAAGCATTGCGTGTGCCCTGCAACAGCGAATGATTACATACGCCCCACGCCATGATTAGCTATTCCATTTTAGATGCATCTGCGGGAACATGCATGTGGCGGCTGTCGCTGACGAGAGCATGCCGTCGATTCGCATGCATCGCTTTCCAGCCGGAATGCGGTGGGGAGGCGAGCAGGCGGCGACAACAGCCTAGGAGGAACACCAGCCAATCGAGCTACCGTGATCCTGCAATGGTGAATCATGCGCCAAAGGCGACAAGATCAAAAGCCGTTGAACCCAGGCGCCAGGCATTAGTCGGTGAATATAAACTTCCAAGATTGAAGAAATTCAGCCGTGGACCCGGATCCGCCGCTGCAACAGGTGCCTCATCCGGTATACTAATCTCGGGCCAGCATCTGCAAAATCTTGCATCGGAAGCTGCACATGATTGGTCGGCACAAACAGCATTGTAAACGACATTGCGACGCAATCTCCATAAGATGAGAGAGTCGTTCCTTGATTGTTGATGGGGAAATACGGCTCGTGCGCAAGATTTCGAGATGAACGGATTTCGGTGTTGTGGAGCTCATTTCGCTTGCAACGGCTGGCAGCGCAACGAGGAAATTGAAGTGTGGCGTTCGCTGAAATGACGTGCGATTGATACCCGTCGCTTTCGTGTTCGTGTATCTTTAATTTGCTTATCGGTATTGTCCAGACCCGGGTACGGCACGCAATGCTGAAACTCCATGGCCAATCTAATGATCACCAACTTCCCGTTTTGGCGATGACATGTATCCACGGTCCCAATGTTGATGCGATCCATATCTGGAAGTTTCAGGTTTGGTCGTAGGCGCATATGTTTGTTGACTTTGCCCTCGGCTGTCGCCTGGATGTGGTGAGCCTGCGTACGAATGCTCGTGGTAGTGGCTCTGCTTCGATTCAGCATGGCGGACGTCCTCTGGAATATCGCTTTGTCGCATCATAGTCTCTTGCGCCAGCCCAGAGACTGTACCTCGGCGGCTCACAGGAGCGCTGGAGGCTTCAGGTCCTCGTGTAGATGCATCAGAACGGCCTCGGGCGTGCCCTCGTCGTCCCGGTGTTGATGTCGATGATGACGATACATGCGAGAAAGAGGGTGACGTGTGAGACTGCGGCGCCGAGGTCGGGGGCGGTGGCGGCTGGTGTGGGCCTTGGGCCTTCCGCTTTTTGGGGGAGCTGGTGAACTCTATGTCAGACGCGTGGGACATGGCACGTTGACGGGGCTGGTATATTGGCGAGGCTTTGTATTTACCTGACGGCGTCGCTGGCGGGTTGCCACTTGAGCTCTTCTCCTGTGTTGAAGAGGATGGAGGCACCCAGTGGTGGAAGTAGATGGAAGGCGAAGACTGCTCCTGTTGTGTTGCTTGCGATTGTAGTTGTTGCGAGCCCGTGGATGCCGTCGGTGGTTGCTGAATGGTCATCTCGTTGGTAGTCAACCTGGGAAGCTGGGACTGCTGCATCGGTCGAGGCGCAGATGTAGGAGCACTGAGCTGCGTCGCAGCTCTTGCTCGAGGTGACATGATCCCACCATATGCCGTCGTTCCTTGCGGAACCTGTCCTGGCAAAGGCTGTCCAGGTAGTACCGAAGTAGGCGGCAAAACCGTCTGTGGGGTTTGAGGCTGTCCAGCGTATGCTGTTGACGATTGCTGGCCGATCATTCTTGTGTCTCTTCGAGAGTCTGGCGAGGTCTGTGCCTGCACTTGTGCTTGCTGATGGGCCGCCTGGACTGTAGCTGTGTATTGCTGAATCCACTCAGCGCTGATGTTCGCAAGGTTCCCGCCACCGATGCCGGCAAATATTATGGGCACAAGGTGAGGTGGTACGCCACCCTGCATAGACTCTCGGAGCATGGACTGCTCGATCTTGCGCTGTTCGAGCTTTAGGCTCTCCTGTCGCGTTCTTTCCTCTTCTTGCCGTCTCCTCTCTTCTTCTGCCTTCGCCGCCAACCAGTTCTTCATGCCGTCTTCTGCGCCTTGCCATTGGGATGGAGCCGGAGGTAATGAGCCCAGTGGCGTTGGCATTGATGGTGGTCCTCGGCCAGGATCAGGCAGCGTCATCGCCGAGGGAGGAGGGAGGCCCCGGTGAGGTGTACCCATATTGAGTAAGGAATTGGCTGCCTGGGAGGATGGTGGCCCACCGTTGAGTTGTGGTGAGTATCGAGCAGCCTTGGATGAATAGAATGGTGGTGGAGAGTAGTCATGAGGTTTGTAATCGAAGTCGGACTTGACTGGTTTAGAGAGTGTGAGCAACATCGAGGGTGGTGGAGCCAGCGCGGAAGAGGCTGGTAGGGACACTCGACATTGAAATGAGATGTTGGGAGGCGTCAAAACGTGGAACTTCCAGAACGAGATGGAATAGCATACATACTTAATCAGAAGTACGTTTCCGGGAGCAATGTCCACTTAAGGCCCAGAGCTCGGCGGCCGTTACCCTACAGGCTGGGCTCTATGCGTACCAGGCACAAGCGCCCCGATATGATTCGCAGTTAAAGTAGGGCCAGAAAGCAGATGGAGTGGTGACAGGCGAAGCTGCGGGACCGATGATCGAACCCAAGTTAAGACTCGCATGGGCCGGCGCTGGCGATCAGGTCCAGGTCGAAAGAATGATCAAGAAGGCAAGAGAAAGTGGGCAACAGTGGGGTAGGTTAGCAGCGAGTGTACAGGAATGGAAGAGGGCCGGCTGGCATTAGACCAGCCAACGGGGATGATGGCTGTAGATGCTGGAGGGCAGGACGAAACGGCAGGCTGCTCGACAAGGACAGCCGATGCGTGGCGTTCGACCCGAGCGATGGTGGGAAGAAAATTGGCAAGGATGTGCAAGGGTAACCATTCGGCCTGTCAGCAAGTGGGAGTTGACAGCATCGGTAGTGCGCGTTCTTGTTGTCCCGCCATCTGACGTCCGAGCAGATGGCTTCCGGCTCCTGCAAACTCTGGTCACAATTCCCACTGCGTGGCGCTGCGTTTGCCGCAGGGCTACTGCCTCCCGCATGGACAGCCAAGACTTCAGTTCAGCTTTTGAGCCAGCTACAGTAGCTTGATACTTCAGGCTCGAGCTAAGCACATCAAGTTGGTATTGCGATTACGCTCACACTGGCTCTCGGGCTTTTGAAGCCCTAATCCATGGCTTATGCAAGCTTGCGGTCCGCTGTTGAGATATGAAGTCGCCCCGCTGCCCCTCTAACTGCGGGACGATGGACTTGTTTACGCAACTCAAGTTAGCAGAACCTGCATGGCCGTTGCGTGAGATTGTGCATTCTAGGCGCGCGGGATGTCATGTGCTATGTTTGCCTCATTTCCGCACAAAGAGGAACAGGGAACTGTCCACAATTCTGCATCTGGACTCTGGCCAGTCGGACCTTGTGGCTGATGGCGAGGCTCAAGGAGCAAACTTGGACTGGATGGCGTGGCCTGGATATCCAGGCCGTGCGCTAGCCCAGCTAGCAGGCTCAAACGTCCCGGGACGAAGCGAGAGCAACTTTGTGGGAGAGATTAACGCTCTGTTGCACGGATGCTTGTCTGGCTCTTTCAAGCAGGCCAGTCATGCCCATGGCGTATGAGGCTGCCCGGAAAGAAATGAAGGGTCACGTCCATCGTCAGACCTCAGCCGTGCAATACCCCAATATGGAAGGATGAAATGAGATGTGCGTGTTGAGAAAACCGCGGTGCGTCAACACGAAACTGTGAATTTTAGTGGAATGCAGTTTTTGGGCCGGCTGCAAGGCCTGTTCTGTCTGGAGTGTTATGCCTGAAAGGGAAGTGCAGATGCCGTCATAGCTTAACGGCTGGGCGCGTTTAGATGAAAAGCACGGTGGTAGTACGGAGCAGGGAACCCTGTCGGACCTGTCAGCCTTGGGCAGCTCCAGGAACCCCTCCAGATCGACGTAGCGTGACGGAGCGCATGGCCAATCGATAAGACCAGCGATCTTCGAGCCGACACGCGAGCCCAGCAACGTGTAACTGAGGCCGAAAGAACAGCCAGAAAGATGATCTTTGCCTTGCGCGCTTCTCCTTGCACAGCGCCGTGCAAGCCTAGCCATCGCTTGCTGATGACCTCCAGGCATCGTGATGACTAGTGCAGAAGGTAATGTGTGCAGTATGCACACATAGATTATGGGACTGTTCGACACGCGTTGCGCAATCACCGAGCACCTGGCTCTCGTGCAAATGATCAACTAAGCAGTTAAATTTCCGCGTCGGCGCTTAGACGTTGCCTGATCTGATCAGACGGGATCAACTTGAAACTCGAGGCGTCCCGGATCTGTTCAAAGGATCTTTGAGCGAGATTCTGGTGGGTCAGCCACATATGCCAGCCAATCACCACTGCCTTGGGGTCACACTTCTCGTGACAACGCAGGCTTACTTTCCACAATCAGACGACAACAGAAAGCAGCTTCGCCGTGTGTCGAAAAGCGGAGAGCTCGTGATTAAAATGAGATCCCGCTCCCTCTCAGTGCGACCGGGATGCAGCTGTCGGCCTAGGACAGGCTTCGTTATTCTCGGCACTTGGGCCCCATTCTCGTAACATGGCTGTCGAGTGACCATTTCGAGCTCGACAATGTCCAAAAAGTCTGGGACTGTGAGACGCAGCGACAACGTGGTCCTAGTGCGGGAAGGATCCGGTACCGATCCAGAGGTGGGGATCGCACTGGCACAGACTACCCAGCGTGGTACAAGTCTCGTAAAGTCGCCCGTCGAACAGGTAAGCGGTGGTGCGCGCATGTCTCTGCCATTGCCCTCGAGCGCTTATATCCACCAACAGCAAGACTTTTAGCCGGCACTTGACCAGCCTCTTGGGGCGTACTGTATTGCTTGCTTTTCCGGGGCCCTGCTTTGGTGGACGCTTGACGCGATGGCGTACCGTGTGCCTCATTCCTGGAACCGGTCAAGTGCGAGGTAGTCCGCATCATGGAAATAACGAGGCTTGCAGCAGGCGTGAGCAATTTGGAGACATTGACGCAAAGCGCAGTCGTCTCTCACCTCACCGGTGCTTGATGACTGCGTGGGATCGGTGCAACGGCACGAAATGTGGCCCTCAACTAAATCCCGGAGATGCATATGGACAGGAGGAGCCGAAGTGACTCTGTTCGTCGTAATGCCTCAGGCATGCTGCTGCCGACGACGGCAAAAGTGGCCGTGACAGATACACGAGCGGACCGAGTACGCGAGCCTGGCCATATCTAGTCGTCGATCTGGCGTCAATCACACAATGGTAGGCTATTGTATCCATTCCGCTGTAGCTGTCTTCGGTAGTCAGCACCGATGCAAGACAGGTGCACACGGTAAGGTGTAGTCCAGCCGGCTCAGTGTCCAGATGAGGGCAAATTTGGCAGCACCGCACAAGTGCAATCGGCTCCACTTACAGCTCGCGTGCGCTTCATCCCTTGATGTGGCGCGCTCGCAACGTCCACTCGATGGGCCACGCAGCGCTGCTGATCATGGTATGACTATTCAGGGTGAGGCGAGCGATCAACAACGCTTTCCCCAAGGTTAGAAGGCTTCGGTTCCTCTACCCGCCTCGAAAGACCACCTGGCAGGTTCGGCGTACCCGAGAATGACTCAATCGGTCCAGAGTCGTGTACAGTAGCAGCAAGCAAGATATTGGGAGGCAAATGTTGACGCGTTGAGCATGGAAGTTGGCAGCGAATCGGGGCCGTCGAGGAAAGAAATAGCGAATACTTTGCCACCATCGACAATCGCTATTGCCTCTTTGGGACAGCCACCGGTAGCTTCGCGTAGCTTACCCTTGCTCAGTGTATGATCATCACCACCACATCTGCCCAAGATCTTCGCGCCCGTGTAAAAGGTTTGTCCACGAACGAACTTCGCGAGCCGCTGTGGGGTCGATTTGGTTCCAGCAATCTGTATCCAACCGTTGCACCCGCCTCCGTCCGACGGGGCGGATGGCCGCTGATGGGCGATCTCTTGGAGATCATGTGTTCCTGCGAGCTGGCTCGACATCAAGGCTGCATGTCGCTTATGCAATTAAATATTATTTTATCATGTAGCTAGTTGATCTATATTGTGTGCTACCTGGATGGGAACTGGTATGGCCCCGTTGAGTATAACTCTGGAAGTTCATGCGCTAAAAAAGCAAAAAAGGTATCTTGTTAACCGGACCCCGAATTCCGCATATGCGCCCAGTACGTTGCGCGATGCCACACGTCGTAATGATGTCGGAAAAGGCCATCCAACTGCCGTAAGGTTGGAGGCGACCATGATGATGTATCCAGGGCATGCTGCCCTGGCAGTCGCGCAAGGCGTTTCGCGATGCCAGATCTATAGCGTTGGCGCGAAGGAAATGCGTGCCGTGAGCCTGCAAACTCCCAAAAAGTGAAATATTTCGCAAGTCAACAAGGTCAAAACGTGCCAGCCACGTTGCGTGCACGCGACGCCAGCAAGCCACTGATCTATCGAGATCGTCGCCAACCCGTTAAATCCTTCTCGAAGCGGTATGGAAGGGTCGGCTGCGAGCTCCTGTGTGACTGGCTGCCCGGTCGGCCGATGCCCGAACCGCACATCCCCGATCGCGCTTCCAAGATATCGGTCGATTCCAAGGCAGCGGAGCCAGTCCCAACGTCATCTACTTGCTCGCTTCTTTCGTTCCCTATATTCTGCTTTTGCCACACGCATCAAAATGTCTTCATCCTTGATTGGAACCCAGGATGTCAACACCTTCATGGCATTCTCAAAATCCGAATCCAGTAAGATCTCCCTTGTTGCATGCATTAGCGCTGCAGACGTTGCGTGCAAGACATCCAAGTCTCCACTAAACTTGGACGATGGTGAATTCGAGTACGACTTGTCGCCTAGCAGCATGAAGACGTCCCAGACACGCAGCTGAGCAGGAAACGGGAGCGAGTAGTTGAACAAGGTAAGGTACCAGCGCGTGCCGTAGGCAGTGTTGTCAATCATCAGCTCTTTCAGCTTCTTCGCTACGTCGCCGTTGCGGAGCCAATTAACTTCAAAGTCACTCAGTGCGTCCATGAGACCAGCAAATCCAGCTTCGTAGAGTCTTTCAAGCCCTCGGAGCATCCACAGTCGGACCAGCATGACGAAGGCTCGATCCTCCTCGTAATAGCAGAGAAGAGTTGCTGCCAAAGGAGCCATGCCTTGCACGTAACCAGTTTCCGGCAGGTACAGAGACATGGCATGAAGTACACGGAAGAGCAAACGTTGTCTGGGTAGAAATGTCAGCTGTGATCACATACAGGAGATCCGTGGACTTACCCTCCGCGATATCGACGGCGGAACATGATGTGCCTGTTGATAGTTCGGGGCACATCGACGTCGATTTGCATGTCCTCTGCGGAGCTCTCTGTTTGCAGCTCGTAGAAACTGGCAATCAGTTCTTCCTCAGATGGGCTGTCTTTGTCTGCCTTTGCACTTGCAGCTAGAAACGAGTACCAGGCCGTTCCTCTCCAGCGATCAGGTATGCCCTTCCAGGTGCGGGCGATGAGCTTTGGATCCCTTGTGTCAAACTCAAACAACATGCCGCCTTGGTCTGCGCCTGATTTGACTACTTTGGCCATCTTCCGCCATTTGTCGTCTCGTTCGATTTCCTTTGCCTTCATTGCCTGTGCTGCCCGTCCGCCCTCTTGCTGTTCCGCAACCTCTGCCAGCCCAGGAGGCAGTTTGAGCATGTCGCTCGCCTCAAGCACTGCGCGGCGCTCTCTGTGGTTGGGGAGCACATCAATGGCGTGGCGAAAGGACCGGTGCGTGTTACGCGTACCTGAGGTCTGGTTCGAGAAGATTGATCTGGTGGGCTTCGAGGACTTTTGTGATACTCTTCGTCTCGGGGAGCCTGCGCGCGGATCTGCAGACCGCGCTCTCGATGCGCTGCGCCCAATCCCTCTCCGCCGCGGTTCTGCTGAGATCAGTTGCAGCGCGGTTGTGACGCGCTGGATGCCAAGCTGCTCAGGTCCTTCAGAGCCGTCCTCGTTTCCAGCTTCGCGCGACCCACTCTTCTTTGGTATGATGAAGCCGTAACGATCGACCTCGCCGCCTTCGAGGTTGGACCAGTCCTCCAAGCCACCAGCAGTTTCATGTGGCTCTTTCGAGAGCATGCTTTCGCGCTTCGAGCTTACCAGTGAATTGGTGTCCTCTTGCTGCCCATCCACGGTCAACGAGGACGCATTCGCCGGAGTATCGGCCATGCTGCTGTTGTCCGCAAAGCTCGTGGAGCCGCTCACGCCTTCCTCTGGTGTGTCCCAGTCCACGGCGCTCTCGTTCCCGTGCTTGTACATGGTGCGCACCTTCCGCGACAGCATCATCTCATCGGCAGAGAGCACCCGCAGGCTAGTGGACCTGCCGCGGGCAGAGAAGCGCGAGGGCGTCCGCGGCGACAGATGCGTGGTGGCGGGCGGCGGGAGCTCCTGCTGTTCTTTGGGCCGCTCCTGCCCATCCTGTCGCGGTGGTGTGCTCGGTGCGGGGGCGGTGTCTACAAAGCCGTCCAGCTGCCTGCTTCGCCTGTTGGCCTTCTTACCGCCCAACATCATGCTGCCGCGCTTCGAGAAGGAGACCTGAGCGTCCGAAGTGAGGTCGTCGAGGCTGCCGGTGGGGATGATGGTGTCGAGGCCCATAAAAGAGCTCCTATTATGTCGCGCACTGTCCCGGTCTAGTGAACTGGACCCTGGAGAACGCTCATCCTGGACAATAATGGCAGGCAGACTTGGCGTCCTGCGCAGACTGGTGGGTGTCGCGGGCTCATGGCTCGTGGTGCAGTGGGACGCGGTGAGGGCAGAGTCGCGCCGATCGTCGTCTTCGCACAGCTGCTGCGTCCGCCGCAGCGCAGACGCTTTTGGCCCAGGTGAAGTCCGTGGTCGGCGCACGCTGCTGAGCCATCCCCGTGACGCAGGGCTGGCCGACGAGGTGCTGGTCGCATTGGACGGCGTGGGTGAGAGGTGCTGCTGCTGCGTCGCGGCCGAGGGTGTCTCCGCCACAGCATTGCCAGTCACGAGAGCGTCGGCGTCTCTCATGGCGAAGGTGAGGCGCAGCTTGCCGTCATGGAGTTAGTCTCTGTGAGATGATGGAGGCCCCGGCGCGTGCGCGAAATGAAAGGGTGCGGTGAGGCGGGGATATGAGACTGCGGCGCGGGTCGAGTGCGGCGGAACGGTGCTGGCCACGAACTACACAGCGTCTTCATTCACGGCGAAAACACAGCAATTGCAGAGATGTTTGTTATGCGACCACGGTCCAGGCGAAGCTGCACCCTTGGGGTCATGTTTGCTGGGGAAAAGGGGCGTCGCATCCGGCAGGGTCGCAACTGCACCCCGGAGATTGGCCTTGCTGGTGTTCGCGCCGCGCTTGAGTGACGCCTGCTCACTTGACCCGGCCCGCACCTGCCTAAACTTCGACATAAGCATTGCACCACCGCCTCAGATTCGACATCGCGTCCAACAGGCGCAGCGCGGTCTCATTCTGCCTCATTCTGCCCACCAGACTCGACACTCGGGATCGTCCAGCTTGCTGCAAAGGCAGCCAAACTGTTTCAGGGTCCGCATTCGTCTCATGAACCATGGTTCCACGCGTCAATATGCTTGCCTGCCGTTAGTGTATCCGGCCATCACTTCCCAAAGAACTCGGCCTCAGCCGTAAACGTCAGGTTCCCAATGTTTTCGTTACTCCTTGCGGCTTCTTTATCGTCGACACTTGGACCACTTGCCGACCGCGCATGAGCGTAATTTGAGGCACGATGAGCAAGAGCGTGATACAAGTCTTACTCATCACAGCATGATGGAACGGAGTCATGTCACCACGCGTGCTTGTCTCCATTTGCATGGTCATGTTCATGTGGTACTCGTGCTCGCCATGCTCGACCATATGGCGACGAAGGATGCGACTGTCCGCACACCTTCCCTTGCGTCGATTGCGACCTGGGTTCGGCGAAGCACAGCTGAGCGTCTGGATTGGAAGCAGTACGACATGAACATCACCCGTGAGACAGCAGCTCATACGACGCTCATTGAATCCTTCATCAGGTAATGTCCGTTGTAGGCAATGCCCGAATGGATGTCAAGCGAGCTAGACAACAATCCCTTGGCGGTCGTGATCATCGTTTACTCGCCGATAGCTATGACACTGACGCCTTGGAGCCGAGGATGATGATCTTGGGTGACTGGCGAAACAGAGAGATCAAAAAACAGCGCGTGCTACTAGACCGCATCATTATCAGTGAGCTCATGGACGGCTGTTGGTTCATGGCAGGACATTTCAGCGTGAAGACCATGTTGAAGCGAAAGAGCACATCATACAGCAATCTCTGATCTTAGTCTGCAAGACCTGCATCGTGCTTTTGGAAGTTGCAATCTATCATGGCATACATGACTGTGCCTCGCAGAAGTTCAGTATTCCATCGATGTTATTGTATATGTCGATTTGCAAATACCAGTGCATGTGTTATGATGCATTAAAAACAAGCTATAGCTACAAGGACATACTATATACAATAAGTGCAAAGAAACGAATGCCTTGTAGTCTTCACGCCTATTTACCACGATAGCCAGCCGGAAAATCCCCTTCCATACAACCAATCACCGTTCCCGCCCAAACGCGCACGTGCCGGCCGCGGCTTTTCCGGAACTTCACACCCCGGAAACTCTGACTCCAACCATCTCCACCAGATCCATGATCCGCAACCCCAGGAATCGTGATAATGGACCTGAATGACACGTCTAGAGTTGATTCTACGCCACCTGAGCCATGGACACCGGCGAATGGTGTGGGTGAGCACGTTGACAGCGAAGCTACCCCGGATGGCGAAATGAGGTCCCCGCCAGCGAAACGGAGGAGGGAAGAGAAAGAAAGAACAAGAGTCAGTAGGGCGTGTGATCGGTGTAAGAAGTGAGTCTTGTTCTTGTGCTGTTGTGATGGGAAAGCCTGTATGGTTCCGGCTTGCCGGAACCGTCAACACGGTGGGGAAAGTCACGGAAGCCGAGAAACCCATGCATCAAGGCAACTATGCCCCGTCGTTGGAATGGAGGGAAATGGATTTGACGACTCGGTGGAGTTCTCGGTTCCAAGCAATATCCAGATTCCGGCTCTAATACACACCGCGTAAGCAGCACTTTCAAAGATTGCGCTGACAATAGCCAGGAAGAAGACAAGATGCTCTGGCCGATGTCCTTGTACACTGTGCCTGAGATCAGGGCTGCCTTGCGAGTTCACGGCATCGTATACCCGCGGTAGACTTCCCTCCGTCATCGTGGACGAGTCGTTTGCCGCGAGTGCGGCTTCAAGAATGTCAATGCAAGACCAATCGTCCACTCCTGATGCCCTTTCAAAGGACTCGAATGTCGCAGCTTTCCAGTTTCCGCGGATTTATCCCTCGCAGAACAGCGATCAATCATTTCTTGGACGAGAGAACCACCTCGGTGCGCGCAGCGAAGAGCCCTCAGCATCGCGCGATCCTCCGTCTCACAATTCTCCTGAACCGGCGCGCGGCCAAACAGACCAGCAAGGGCATTACATTGGCTCGTCTTCCGCAGTGTCGTTCCTTCTCCGGATTCAAAAGCGACTACATCAGGACAGCTCGCTTTCGCACGACTCGTCAATCTTCACTTTTGGTGATGCCCCGTTGCCGGAATTCGATCCTTCATTTTTCGTACTACCACCAAAGCCGGATGCGCAGAGGCTAGTGGAGCGATACTTTGATTATGCTGCGCCAACGCACCGGTTTCTGCATCGACCGACAATTGAAGGACTTGTGGAAGAGTTCTATGAGACGCAAGGGGATATGCGCACACAAGAAGGGGCGGCAGCAAATACGGCGTTGCTACTGATTGTGTTTGCGCAAGCGCAGGCGTATATGCCGGCGGGCAGTACCACAAAAGATAATAGGTATGTGCGATCACGAGGTATGGTACATAGCTAAGTCCATTAGCCCACGATATTTCTTTGCCGCGGAACATCAACTAGCCAAAGAGCGTGGTGCTGTAAGACTGGCGAGCGTACAAGCTCGGCTACTGCAGTGCTTCTACCTTCTCACGCAATCTCGAATCAACCACTGCTGGAGTCTTTTCGGCACATTGGCGCATCTGGCTCTTGCGATAGGCCTGCATCGCGGACGGAAATGCGAGTCGTCCGCCACCGTCGACTATGTCGAGCAAGAGAGCAGAAGACGACTATTCTGGTGCGCATACTCGCTCGACAAGTATCTGGCTGCTGCTCTTGGACGACCTCGGACTTTCAAAGACGAAGACATTGATCAGGTATGTTGTCTCAAGGAAGAAATATTAGTCTGCTAATGGAAGTATAGGAACTACCCACTATTGTGAATGACTCTGATCTCCGTCCCAACTACATCTCCCCCACCCCACCAAAGGCATACTCTCTGATGATGGCTCCAGTCGAGCATATCAAGCTGACCCGCATCGTCTCCCTCGTACTTCGAGACCTCTACCCTATTCGCCCACCAAGCCTTACCCTTCGCATCGAACTCTCCTCAAAGTACACATCTGACCTCCAGGCCTGGCGCCTCGCTCTCTCGCGCTTCCTCAACGACGACGAGGGCCGCGGCATCGACTCGCATCTCCTCATCCCCATTTACCAAAGGCAACGATCCGTCCTCAATCTCGCCTACTACCATGCCATGCTCCTCATCCACCGACCATTTCTTCTTTCCAACTTCGCCTCACTAGCACACATGCCCACACACTCGACCTTCTCCAGCTCCACGCGCGACACGTCCGGCAACATCACGCTCTGTCTCGAAGCCGCCATGAGCATTGTGCGCGTCGTCGACGATGTCTTCACATCCAGCAATCTTTTCCGCAGCTTCTGGTTCACGCAATACTACGCCTTTTGCGCCGTGGTCGTGTTGTACATCTACCGCATCCAGCAACACATGACCACACCCGGACAATGCGAAGGCTACTTCGCCGCCGGCCAGCGCGCTCAACGCCAACTCGAAAGCGTGTCTGAAACAGACTGCCTCGCACGAAGATACTGTCTCGTCCTCGAAGAGCTCCGGCTCGAAGCTGTTCGACAGACGAAATCATCCTCTTCCTCATCCACCACACTCCCGTTCACACCAACGGAGTCGTCACTCGTCCAACAACCCCTGCAGCCGTTCCAGCCCGATACCACGCCGCAATCCGATGCGTCGCCCAGTGCGAATGCCTTTTACAATGCTGTCCCGCCGACCCCAGAGTCTGCGGTTTTCAACTCAAATTTCCTGCCAAATAGCAGTATTATGGCTGATTTGACAAGTTGGGGCCAGTTTGACAGTTTGGTAACGGCGGGAATTGGGTTGTTTGATAGTGCGGGAATGCAAGATGGAGGGTTTGGTGGGTTTGGGTTTGGAGTTTAGAGGATTTGAAATGCTCGAGGAGATTGTATATGGTGTTTGAGAGGGAGTGAAAACTGGCTGAAAGGCGCCACAATGCGCTGTGTGTTGGTACTGAAGCAATGAATAGTATTTGTATTAGACAACCATGTACGGGTTCTACATTAGATGCATACCTCGGAACTAGGCGCCTAGTCAATTGTGAGCATTCTGCATGACCCTAATCTGGTTGGGATTAATAAGATTACAAGGACAAAATTATCCATAGCGTTATATCCTCACATGCCTAAACCAAGCCCACAAAACATCATATCCAACCCTTAAGTCCTTCCCCACTCCCCCCAACTTATCAAAACCTATACACAACCTCCTCAAACCCATCCGCCGCAAACGCATACAACCAAACCAAATCACCCTCCTCCTCCTCTTCCCCTTCTTCTCCCTTGTCCCCTCCCTCGCCAACCCCCACACACCGAATCCCATGCTCCGCATCCCCCGGAATAAACACCAAACTCCCCTTCCCCACCACATCCTCCCTCCCATCAATCGTCACAACCCCCTTCCCCGCGATGACATAATATATCTCCGCATGCGCATGGCGATGGAGTGCCAAATGCCCCTGCCCCTGTCCCTGTCCCAACGACGACGGAGAGGTTTGCGCAGGGCACGATACGCTTCGTCCAGCTGCGCATGTACCGATCCCCACAGTGAATGTGTTTGTGCGTGTTTGTGGGGATGAGATGAGAGTTTTCCAGGATACGATGCCGCGGTCGGGGGACGGGAAGGATGAGGGTGGGATGCTGGCGATGGCGGAGGGGTGGAGGATGAGGGGTTCGATGGTGGGGGTTGGGGATGGGGTGTGTTTGGGGGTATATGGGGTGGGTTTTGGTTTTGAAGGGATGCAGCCCATGGTGAGCGGTGTTGTATAGATAGGTTATTTGAAGGATAGGGGTGGTGGTGGTACAGCGTTGATGGTTTGGGATGTTGACAGTCGCACATACATACATATAGAAAAGGAAAAGAGTAGTGAACTGTCTCTTGCAAAACGAATAGTAGAATGAACCAATAAGCTCCTATTCTTTTTCGTTTTCGAGCGTTCGTATACTAGTATGTTGCAGGGTAGGGGTATTTTTACCCAGAAAGGTTATGCTTCTACATCCTCACACAGCGCGTCTAGAGCGTTAGATTGCTAGGGTGTATGTCATCTGGAATCACGACTGTGGATACAACATTTAACCTTATGGCTGAATTACTACGCGGTCAAATCAGTAATTACAATTACAATAGATATACTGGAGACACGCTTTTTCAGACTGAAAGTGAGCAGATGCCGAAAAGCTGCTTCGTGAGTCAATGCGCAGGTGCTCTTCAAAACACAAAAATTACTACCGACACTATTTAAATTGATGTTGATTTGTTCAATTGGACATGGAGCAGCATTTCGTAATTCTCACACCTGATGACGTTGCCCCTGGGAGTGTTAGTCAAACCCCCACCATAGCTAGCATGACATAGAAATGCCTTACTCACAACATCAGCTACGAGCTGGAAGGAGATTCGAGTACAAAAGACAGCAGAAGATGTGGGTGTTACGAATTTCGTTAGCCATTACGATCTCATAATCCTTCATAACAGTGTCTTTACAGTCTTGGTGTTGAAGCAGAGGTTCTCATACTAATACTGCGATTGCTTCCTCACATGTCATGCACGTCTGATCGGATGTGCTGAGAAGTATTATTTTTTTGACTCGAATATTCGCCGGCTTCGAAGATGTCATCAATTTGGTTGGCTTTGGGAACTCAATGTAGATTGTAGATGTATAAATTGTGAATATCCATCGCCTTCTTGTGTTCCTAGCATCTTGAGACTCGACCAATTTGGCGGTAGCTTTCACGAATATACCGCTGCGTTTGGTTATTTGGAATGATAATCGGAACGGGTCCGGTGACGATGCCCAGCCGTTGGATCTCAAGCCCGTGCTCTCAGGTATGAGGAAAGTATGCACGGTGGCTCCTCTGCGGAAATGCGGTGAGCTGCAGCCTGCTCGCTTGTGACTTTGCGTTGGTTTCCTGCGCATTATTACTAGGGCGAAGTGATCTTTGAGAATCACCTCTCGCAGGCTTGCTCGCCCCTATAAAAGGCCACATCCCCCCAAGCAATGGCACACATAGCACGGCGCATCTCCCATTCAATCTCAACGACTGACAATTCAACCGCACCAAATCCACACGGATCAAGAGTTTGGCGTAGTCAGGCATTATGCCTGCAGCTCTTCAGCAGACCAGCCCTACTTTGGTAGAGATGCCGCCTGAGCTGGTCTCCCATATCGCGATGGTCAAGGACTTCAAGGGCAAACACATACTCGATGCGGCAGACGTCGGCAATTTGCGATCGACAAGCTGAAGAACGAACGCGAAGTCCTTCCATGACTTTGCTCGACGCTTCTTTACTGTCCGGAAGCATATTGTCACCGCGGAAAGCTTCAAGTGCCTACAGGCGATCTCTCAGGATCCGGATTTCAGCTCATATGTTCACGAAGTGTCGTTTGTTCCGATGCGAATCAATTATCCACTCCAGGACACGCACTATTGGCCATTCACGGAGTGGTATCCAGTCTTCGGACATGCATATCAGGCGCTGATCCAGGAGCAAGAAGCGTTTGATCGCTCCAAAGTCAATTCCCGCATGATCACGGAGGCGCTATCCGCGTTTCCCAATCTTGAGAAGTTCTGCATAGAGGCATATCCAAGCGAAATAAACGCTGGCGGCTGGCAGGCTTGGGGTTCAAAGACCATCTTTCGGAAAATCGGCATTCTACCATATCCTGAAGAAACCGAATGGTCATGCGTTCGTGACACTCTGATCGATCAACAAGGGCAGGATCCTGCAAATATTTGTGCTCACTATCAAATCATTATGGATGCTCTAGGCTCTTTGTCGACGCGGGAAAACTCCCAGAACTGGACCTCGGACATCGCCTTACTCGTTATTTGCGGAGACGACAGAATACAACTATTCGATCTGTCCTCGCAAAACTTCCTGGGGATCCGAGATCGCATCCAGTCCGTCTATTTAAACACCACGATGGGCATATATGATTCAACATGGCGCATCGATGGATCATGGCTGTGGAAATATCTGGAAGTGCGTCCGCGTATTGTCTCATTTACCCTCGGTCAGGAGTCTGCACCGGGCGAATTCCTCATGCAACTCAGACTTGACAACCTTCGCCGATTTGAGCTTTTGTCGTGTGACGTTGACCCCGAGTCTGTAACACCCAAGTACGCTGGTGAGTATCCGAATCCGTCACGTCCTCCTATGGAATGAATTAAATCCAACTGCTACCACTTCATGGTTTGACATCTTCAAAATCATGATGTGTATGCCGCATCTTAATGCCATTGATCTGTGCAGTTTAGAACCGCGCAGTGGCGTACCAAAGAACGATGGCCTGGAGCATATGAAGGTCTTGGAGTCCCAGGTCGGAAGCGAAGCCATTATTGCTCGTGGGCGCGACGTCGTTCGTGCACTGCACTCGACGACAGAAGCAAAGATAGACGTGCGCTTGAAGAAGTAATTCTCCCTTGTGCTCTTGTTTCCTAAAGGCAATTGAGCGCTACCTTCGGTATTGGTTCGAAGCCCTGAGCGACCAGGACGCCCTTTGTGTTTAGTTCTAGAAAGTAGGATCGGCGATATGATGCTGGGCCCCTACGGACTGTGGATATGACTTTGCCGTCTTTTTCCGAGGTGAGGCTGATACTGAAGACTGTGCTGAGAATAGATGGCGCGATAATGCGGGGTTCAACACGAGGCTTGGTTAGCGTCCTCATCAGGCTAGAAAGTACGCTTGCCGACCAGAAAACTACGTAGAGGGCGTTTCCGCTCCAGACTGTAGTCTGCATCTCCGAACCAATAACTCATGAACGGAAACATGAGCAATCTAGCTCGAACGTGCATACATGATGCGTTGATGTGATTTTGAGAAAAAGCGCTAGAAGATTCCACGGCTCGACAGAGTGCAGGGAGCTCGAGCACTTGTACGAGTTTGACCGGCGGCTGAGGAGTGATTGTTGAGCCTCGTGACCAGCCTTGTGTCTGGGCAAGAGACGACAAGGCTCGATTGCAGATAAGCAGATTCAAGAGGCTGACCTCAGCTATCAAAAGTAGCGAGCTGCCAGTCGCAGGAAAGATGCCTATGCATCAAGCTTTGCGCCGTTGGGGCTGCGGAGTGACGCGGTTGGCAGCGCGGTGGACGCCTCGTGCTGAACGTCAAGGAATCACATCTTGGCGGAGGATGAACTGACAACGACATGAGGCGATTGGTGAGGATTCGGCGTCAGCCGTTCGCAATGGCGGTTTTGATGACGTTTGAGTTCTGGAATCGAGGTGGCCAAGCGCAGTCTTGTCGGAAGTCCGGCAAATTCGACTGCTGCCAATGCAGCCTAGTCTACTTGGCGTCCTTAGGAGCGGAAACGCTTGGCCTGGCCTTGTCCCAGTCGCCACTTTTGCATACACCCCTCCAGCTCGGAAACCCCGCTGTCGTCATGGCTGGCACAAAAATTCTCTGTAACACGACAAATTGAGAGATAGAGAGATGCTTCGCAATGTCGTGAAGCTTCAGAAAGGCAGGTTGGGTGGAATTGACTCCGCTGCCAATCTATGGTCCGCCGCTTGCGGAAGACCCTTACTGCTTTGTCCCACTGCCGACTGTGACCGCGGTGACGTCTCTTGGTCGTCTAAACACCGGACCAAGATAGTTCCCACCATGCCAAGCGCTCCATATCTCGTGGTGCTTGGCTGTTCCCACGCTCTGTGCCGCCTGCAGACCCAAGCCCAAGGTTTAAAGGGCTTGATGTCCCCCGGATCTCGATTTGCTTGTTATCCCCAACTCCTTCTTAGCACTTGAAGGAACAATTATTCGCCATGGGAAAGAAGCAGCCAACACTCGAAGGCCACAAGTCCGGCCAGGCTAACGAGCCTCTGACCAAACCCGCGCACGCTCTGACCTACAAAGAGGTCGTCGAGCAAACAAAGTGCAATCCCGATGATGGTCTTACAACTTCGGAAGCGAAGTCAAGACTGGAGAAATGGGGCAACAACGATCTTGGTGATGACGGAGGTGTCTCACCGGGCAAGATCTTGCTGCGGCAAGTCGCCAATGCCATGACATTGGTAGGTTCTCACAATTGATCGCAATTGATAGTTTCTAACGTTTGCAGATCTTGATCATGGCTATGGCTGTCAGTTTCGCAATTGAGTCGTGGATCGAAGGTGGTGTAGTAACTGCCATCATCCTGCTCAATGTGGTCATTGGATTCGTTCAAGAGTTCAACGCCGAAAAGACCATGGATTCCCTCCGATCGCTATCTTCGCCAACTGCGTCTGCGGTTCGCGACGGTAGCACCGTCACTATCCCAACTGTAGAAGTTGTCATTGGTGATCTGATCGAGTTGAAGACCGGTGACGGTGTTCCGGCCGACATTCGGTAAGTCGGCACCCTGCCAAGAATCACATCTTTTGCTAACGAATCACAGCATTATCGAAGCCGTCAACTTTGAAACCGACGAGGCCCTGCTTACCGGTGAATCTCTTCCCGTAGGAAAGGATGGCGAAGCCGTTTTCGACGAGGACACTGGTCCCGGAGATCGTCTCAATGTGGCGTACAGCTCCTCGACTGTTACCAAGGGCCGCGCTCGAGGTGTAGTCTTTGCTACTGGCATGTACACCGAGATCGGCTCCATCGCTATGTCTCTCCGCCAACAGAAATCACGCGTTCGTCCCGTCAAGCGCAATGAGAGCGGCAAGGCTAAGCCCCATCGCTATGCTCAGGCGTGGTCTTTGACTGCTGCGGATGCTGTCGGACACTTCCTCGGTGTCAACGTTGGTACTCCACTCCAGAAGAAGCTGGCCCGTCTCGCTATCCTCCTTTTCGGTGTTGCTGTTGTCTGCGCCATCATCGTGCTCGGCTCGAACAACTTCTCCAACAACCGCGAAGTCATCATCTACGCTGTCGCTACTGGTCTCTCCATGATTCCCGCCTCACTCACCGTCGTCCTTACTATTACTATGGCAGCCGGAACCAAGCGCATGGTGCAAAGACACGTCATTGTTCGAAACCTGAAGTCTCTCGAGGCTCTCGGTGGTGTTACTGATATTTGCTCCGACAAGACTGGCACGCTCACACAAGGCAAGATGGTCGCGAAGAAGGCATGGATTCCCGCCAAGGGTACCTACTCGATCGGCACGAGTGACGAGCCGCACAATCCAACCGTTGGCGAGGTCTCTTTCACCGCTAAGCAGCCACGACACATTGATGCCGACATCGACGAGAAGAGTACCCCTACTGCGGAATTGTTGGAGGACAACCCGCATCTTCTAGACTACTTGAAGGTCGCCTCCCTCGCCAATTTGGCCAACGTGCATCAAACTGCCGAAGGACAGTGGAACGCTCGTGGCGACCCAACGGAGATTGCCATTCAAGTCTTTGCCTCTCGATTCGACTGGAACCGTCTCAAGTACACCACCGGAGACAACCCACAATGGAAGCAGATTGCCGAGTTCCCATTCGACTCTGACGTCAAGAAAATGTCCGTCATCTTTGAGGAGGTAGCAAGCTCCAAGAAGTACGTGTTTACCAAGGGTGCTGTCGAACGTGTCATCTACTCCTGCACTACTGTCTACAACGGCGAGACCGAGGGCGAAACTGAGATGGACGACGATTACCGCGAGGAGATTTTGGCCAACATGGAGGCTCTCGCTTCCGGAGGTCTTCGTGTTCTTGCTCTCGCCAGCAAAGACTTTGTTGGTGAAGCATCAACCAGGTCTGAGGACTACGACAGGAACGATCTCGAGAATGGTTTGGTATTCCGTGGACTCGTCGGTCTGTATGACCCGCCCCGACCCGAAACCGCTGGATCAGTCCGTCAGTGCCAGAAGGCTGGTATCGAAGTCCACATGTTGACTGGTGATCATCCTGGAACTGCTCGCGCGATTGCTGCCCAGGTCGGCATTCTGCCTTCCAACATGGGAACTCTCGCCAAAGAAGTTGCTGACGCCATGGTTATGACTGCTTCGCAGTTTGACAAGCTCTCTGACGACCAAATCGACGCTCTTCCGCTCCTGCCTCTCGTTATCGCTCGCTGCGCGCCCAATACTAAGGTCCGCATGATCGATGCTCTTCATCGCCGTAAAGCTTTCTGCGCCATGACTGGTGACGGTGTCAACGACTCTCCATCCCTCAAACGCTCAGATGTTGGTATCGGAATGGGCACTGGTTCTGATGTCGCCAAGGACGCATCCGATATTGTTCTTACTGACGACAACTTCGCATCCATCCTGAACGCCATCGAAGAGGGCCGCCGCATGTTCGACAACATTCAGAAGTTCATCCTCCATTTGCTCGCCCAAAACATCGCCCAGGCGTGTGTCTTGCTCATCGGTCTTGCCTTCAAGGATGAGAGCGGCTTCTCCGTCTTCCCTGTATCGCCCGTCGAAGTTATGTGGATTATCATGATTACCTCCAGTCTGCCCGATATGGGTCTTGGTTTCGAAATCGCCGCTCCCGATATTTTGACCCGTCCACCACAGAGTGTAAGTTTTGCTTCCATATCACCTCTTGAAATCCGAATACTAACTTTTCCCAGCTTAAGCGTGGTGTCTTCACCATCGAAGTCATGGTCGACATGCTCTTCTACGGCCTCTGGATCGCCGCCCTCTGCCTCGCATCCTTCTCGCTCGTCATGTTCGGTTTTGGCGACGGAAACCTCGGCACCAGCTGCAACGAGTCGTACAACCCCAGCTGCGATACCGTGTTCCGTGCGCGTGCAACCACCTTCGCCTGCCTCACATGGTTCTCGCTGTTCCTCGCATGGCAAATGTTGGATATGCGCCGCTCATTCTTCATGATGCAGCCCGGATCAACAAAGTATTTCACTCAATGGGCCCGCGACGTGTGGAGGAACAAGTTCTTGTTCTTCTCCATCATGTTCGGCTTCGTCACCATCTTTCCAGTGCTGTACATCCCCGTCATCAACGATACGGTCTTCAGGCACAAGGGCATCAGCTGGGAATGGGGTATTGTGTTCGTCGCTACATTCCTGTTCTTCATTGGTATTGAGGGCTGGAAATACAGCAAGCGCGTCTTCTTCAGGAGGCGCGATGCGAAGCTTGGCATCGCCAGGCGCGGCTCAGTCGATCTTGAGGAGCGTGTCTTTGAGCGATACCTCAGCACAGCCATCTCCACTGATGGCGAGAGCGACGAGAAGAAGTCGCGAGCGTGAGGGAAAGCTCACATCTGAGTTTAAGTACATGAGTGGTCGTTTCAGCGCATCCCGGTTGGGATTCATTTCACGATGGTCCAGGACTGATCACGGAAAAGGGAGTTTTGGCTGCATTGCTTGCGATACCTTAATGTCTTCATGAACGCATCCTGCACAGGAGCTGAAGGCTTTCATAATAGCGAAATCAAACTTACATCTTACTACTTCTTTTTCTCACTAATTCTACACAACCATCGTCTTATCTTCATACTCACCCCTTCAAGCAGCTCCGGCAGCTAACCTTAAAAACCTACCACTCCCAGAAAAGCAATACTACCCCGCCCTCAAACCTCAGTTTGCTTCTCGGCCTTAAGCAGCGCCCACGCCAATACCATCCCGCTCACGTGCCATTGATCCCAAGCCATAAACCCTGTCCAACTCACGGACTCTCCGCTCCTCTCCGCCGCCGCCAATGCTTAGCATTACCGCCTGCCAAGCCCGAGCTTCTGACCGGCACGCTAACTGGTCTAGCCCCGCGCAAGATTGCATCAGCCAAGCATGATAGTGGATCTTGTGCTCGGTGTCTGTGCTTCGTTGGGAGGGGAATGGCGTGATGGTGGGATGCGTGGTGCACGGAGCGTGGGAGGTTGGGAATTGGAGAGGGGCTAGGGTGCGAACGTTGTGTTGTAGATTGTGGTTGAAAGAAACAGAAAGAGGAAGAGTTGCGATAAAACATAGAGATGGAATGAAAAGGTGTTGATCAGGGTTGTTATTGGTACGTCGGATAAATTGGTCAGGTCTTGCGGAACAGCGAAACTCGGACAACAGGAAGCACTGCACCGTACTGCGCTTCAGACTCTACTGCTTCCAAAAACACTCCATGGTTGCTACACATTTCACGAAATTGTAGGCAAGCGAAAGTTCAGTATTGAAGTTCCAGCACATTTGCCAAATGAAGGCCATGCAAGTGTTTCTGTGGAGTGTTCTTGTCCATTTACCGAAAGATGGGGTAAACGACGATGGCGCTTGCCGCGAGACGAGGCCGAGACCGAACGGCGCTTTCTCTCCAGTTCCAAACTTCACCGCAAGCACCTACTCGCTACCAATTCTAACTATTCGGATTCGGCATTGCATCTTAGTTTGAAGCACCAAGTTCCCTTTGTCCCAACATTTGAGCTGTCCGGCCAGGCCGTTTGCGTCTGCCTGCTCTCTCGGCGGCGCAAACCGAGCGTCGGCACGGAGCGCCGAAGAGTGTCGAGCATCTGACAAACGCGTGCACAGTGACCTGTGCTACGTTCCAGGAGTCCTAGGAGTCATTTCCTGAGCATGCAAGCGTGAGAATCCATAAATGATGCCCCAGACGTTCGCCACGAGCTAGGGCGCTGATCCGACTCCAGATGCGATAGCTGCCATGAAAGAAAGGTCAAATGTGACAAGAACTTTCCTTGCCAGCGATGCAGCCTGGCTGGATCGGAGTGCCATTACACAGATCGGACCAAGGGTCGGGCCTACAGCCAGACGCACGTAGATGCACTCGAGCGTAAAATCAAGCGCTTAGAAACACAGAACAAGGTCCTTGTGCAACAGAAACGAGCAGACACAGCGCCCGTAGGCAGTCAATCAGCCTCAGTAGTATCACAGCATGATATCTCTACGTCTGAAATGATCCACACTCCCTCTAGTGGATCTGCTGATGTCGCAAGGGAGGTATCCTACCTGTCGATTAACGCATCTGGAGAGAGGAACTATCTTGGATCATCAAGCGGCGTGCTTCTCGCCAACTTCATCAAGGCAAACGTTGCCATCGAGACTTCAACTCGGCCGTCAACACCACCAATAGACGAACAGCGCACACAGTCAGCTGCATCCATATCAGACATAGGTCGAGACTTGCCTTCCGAAGCTGTGGCGAGGAGACTTGTTGTAGCTTATCTGAACCATGATCATCTCTGCTACCCAGTCCTTCACCCCGCGACACTACTGGCGCTGATCTCAGAGATATATGGAACAAGCTCCACGTTCTATGCGCAACATGCAAGTGAAGCATTTGTGTTCGATATAGTGCTGGCCATCGCGACAGCCAGCATCTCTAGGTCTGATTGGCAGGGGCTGCCCAGCGCCCATAGCCACTACGAACGTGCAATGAAGAGAGTATCGATCGTGCTGGAGAAAGGCGGGCTTGGTGGGCTACAGGCAATAATTCTGTTGATTCAGTATCGCATGAGCAGTTCTATGCAAGATACATCAGCTAGTAAGTCAACATATGAGGTCTTTGCGGCTAAAGCCTTTCGAATTTATATACTTACTTGATGGTACTACAGGCATGTGGCACCTGGTAGGAGTCGGAACTAGAATCGCACTAGAACTCGGCCTCCATTGCGATTCTGCTTACCCGCAAAAACCCTCCCGTGATGTTGAGAGGGATATCGAGATAAATCCGAACCTTGTGCAACAAGAGATCTCTCGTCTTTGCTTCTGGAGCATCGTTTGCATGGACAGGTATGTTCCAATTTCTTGGAATAATGCAGTCTACTCGCGCAAGAATTTCAATAACACCATCAACAGAATCGTTAGCAATATACTGGGTCGACCTCTGGCTATTCGTAGTCAAGATGTAGATTCGATGCTCCCTTCCGATTTCTGCGAAGAGATACTCCTTGCTGGTATCGAACCGGCCACGGCCGAGCATCTCACACAAAATCGGATTGCAATTTTTGTTCAAATAACCAAGTACCGGTTGATGTGTGGCGATATCATCGAAGCCTTGCACAGTGGTGTGCGACGCAACCAGTCCGATGACAATCTTCGACTTCGACGAGAACAATTTGTGGCCGATCTAAACGATTGGCGGCTCGAAGCCGCAAACGTCGCAACTTCAAATGGGACGAGAGACAATGCGGAGCCCTCGTCTTGTTTTACATCGCCCATCTGGTATGAGATGATATACCACAACGCTATGCTTATGCTTCACCGACCGTCGCCCACGCTGGATATATCACGGGACCCAGTGGCAGTACAGGCGATTTTCAATTCAGCTCAGGCTTCCATCTCATCTTACGCCGCCCTCCATCGCATAGGGGTTTTGAATCACAGCTGGTTAACATTGCAAGCATTGTTCATGGCCGGTCTGTCCTACGTGTACGCGGTGACCATGCACTGCCAGGTTAGCCATAGGCAACAAGGTCATCGGCGAAGCGGGCTTCTGCAGAAGAACCCGAGTACGATGGAAGTAGTCAACGACACTCGCAAATGCTCCAATATCTTGGTGGCAGTTTCGGAACGATGGAAGTCGTTGCAACGGTGCGTTGACGTCTTCAATAGACTAAGCGATGCGATCCTCGCCGATGTTCTCAAGATTAGCGCAACCTCTCGTGTTGCTGCTACCGGCGCAGAAAGCGAAGCAAGTACCAGCAATCTAAACCACAGCCAATTGCAGCGGGACGATCATCCAGTGCCGGATACAACATCTCAACCGAATCGAACCGCTCAATCAATACCATGGAGCGCCGCACCATTTCACCAACCCCTCGCCACGGATCACATGGCCTCCGATCTTTCTCCGTTGGCTATTGAGAATGAGTTCAGAGACTCGGCGTTCGATCTCCAGCAGATGTACGACCAACAGCAGGTCGACATGTCAGTCTACCAATTCTCACTAGCTTGGTTCGACAGCTTTGATTATTCTGCTGGAATGCCAAACCAATTGAACGACATGAATATGGACATGCACCTTCCATCTTAGCTTGCGCACCTATACGACTCAGGAGTTCGACATCTTAAGGCCATTCACTCATGTTCAAGAGCAAACCTAGCGGTATTGGGGTATATGTAACCTCCCCGTCCTACAATAAGAGGCAATTGAATCTGTACTCTATATACAGCCTCGTTGCAGGAAGCGCACTGGAATATCCACAACCTTGCTCCGCAAATACTCGGCTATCCCCTTGCCAAGTCCGTCGATCCGTGAGCTGCTCGCAATCCCCCCGTCCAGGAAATCGAGTACCCGGCTGCAATAGTAAGTGAAAAGCCTTGCTCGTCATAATTACATCCACTTACAAATGGACAGCGAGAATGTTCGGAAACTCGCATCGCTCAGCCCTAGCCTCGTCCTTCCAGTCGTCCTCGAACAATGCCCGTAATCGCTCGACTGTCAGGAAGCTTTGGAGCCAAGGGTACTCATCAGCATGTCTCACGAAAAAGCCGACATTGGAATTGTTTCCTTTGTCACCAGACCTCGCGTGTACGATTGCACCTAGTGGGGCTTTCGATGTTAGTCCGAATGATTTCAGATCTACTGGAGATGCTGTCTCGTAGGACGGTCGCAGTTGTGGATACTCAGCGGTCACGGGTGGAGGCGGAGCATATATGATAGTTTCGTCGTCGAGCACCACTCTATGGTCGATCCGCGCGACCGGCATAGTGGTTGGGAATATCTCCATGAAGGGTTTCGGATCCAATGTGCGGAAGTCCAGATTCATGTGATAACCTGCAAACCCCAGCATTAGTATCTACAAGCAAAGCGCTTTTCATCTAAAGGTGTGATGTACCGGGATAACTTTGCATTCGCAGTGAGTAAATGGGTATCCGAAATTTGCTCGCGGCAATATCTTCTTTTCTCCGAGCCTGAGCGAAGACGCGCAACATGGCCGTCCCTGCTGCCTGAGACTTTGGATCAAGTTGCTGCCCTCCATACAACTCCATGGAAAGCTTGCTGAATTGGTTGCCTTGGAAAATGTTCGTCAATTGCCGCTTCATCATCTCCGCCTTCTCTGAGATATCAAGGCCATTTAGATAGTACACAGTCTCCGCTTGGTATCCTCCTGGAGCTGCGATCATGACTTTGGTGGTGGCTGGTGGCGGATAGCCTCTTACTCCACTAACTAGGACTTCTCGGTGCGGCTGATCCGTAGCTGTGATTTCGACAGTGCGTATATCGGCGACTACATCTGTATTGAGATACATTTCGCCTTGGAGCTCGTACAATAATTGTGCTTTCACATTGTCTTCGGTGACTTTGCCGCCGAGATCTTCTTGCTTGGTTATGTAGCACGATCCGTCGGGCAATATTTCGGCGATTGGGAACCCGATGTCGACGAGATCTGGGAGAAGGTCCTTGAAGCCGGAGAAATTTGCGCCGCACACGTAGGGGCCGCATTCGATCAGATCTGGCTACAATGTCAGTACTAGATGATCTGAATATATCGAATGATTTCGACATACGGCCTGCGATTAGAGCTCCAGCCAATTCGTCGTACGAGTCCTGGCTCCAGCCATGCCACCACGCTGCTGCACCAATCTGTAATCAAGCCAAGTCAGCTAATCTTCAGCAAAGAAAACTTTCAGCACGATAACAAGCAACTTCACGCGTAACATACCACCGGCGACGCATCCGTCACTCTTCCACACAACACAATATCCGCCCCGCTCTTCAACGCCTCGACGATCCCCCAAGCACCAATATACGCCACCGCACTCGCAGGCTCCTCGACCCCCTTCGCCCACGCCGCCAATCCCTGATCCGCATTATCAAGATGCCCAAATTCTCCCTCACGCTTTTCTGCACTCCCTCGTACCCACTGCACAACCTGCTCTGTAACATCATCTCCCAAAACCGCCGCAACTTTAACCCCAGCATACCCCTTCCGAACACACATCTCCCGCACCCGCTCCCTCAGCGCCTCCGTATTCAGCGCCCCGGCATTGGTAATCACGCGAATCCCTTTTGCGACAATCACATCGATGCTTTCTTCTAATTGGTCCAAGAACCCGGATTCGTAGCCGAGCGAAGGGTCAGCGGCTTTGGCGATCGCGTTCCATGCGATGTTCATCTCGGATAACCAGTCGCCGGTGATGAAGTCGACGGAGGTGGATTGGGCCATTCGGAGCATGGCGTGTGGGGCGTCGCCGGTTGCGCCGGAGACATTGGCGATGCGTGGACCGCGGAGGAGAGAATGGGGGAGGGGCTGGTGTTTTGTCATTGTTATGGCGAATCGGTTGGTAGCAGTGGTGGTGGTTGATGGCGATGTTTGTTAATTGTGGTGGTGTTTGATGTGGGTTTTGTTCGAGTGCGTAATCTTTCGCTGCCGTTGGAGATGGGACAGATGGGTGACTTAGCCAAATCTATATATTCATGTATGGCGTGAAGGAAACTCAAAATACTGTACGTGGGAGGTTTTGAACATGTGAGCTCATTTGAAGTAACATAGCCTTGATATTACTCCGACGTAAGCCACTCTTATGTGCTAGAACCACTTACCCGCAGCCCTGGAGGCGGCCGGAAAAGTAGACTTTGAGCCGCATTTTGTTTGCTGCTGATCGACGCGCGTGTAATCTCCGTACTCCGATGGGGAATCTTGCGTAGATCCGGTTGTGTGTCGTCGGTGTGGCTGCGCCGAGCTGGCTTGTCGCTCGACAAGGTGGACGGTTCGGTGCCTCAACGCCGAGCAAGGCGCGCCACGGTGGATCGGCAATTGATTCGGCCTGTACCCAGCCTAATTTACATGGACATTACGTTCGTACGTATGGATACTGCATCAAATATATCGAAGTTCAATGCAAATATCGATACTGTTTCGAGGAGATTATTGTACGTATTTGTGCGCCGAGTTTGGGTATATGTGGAGATGGCCTTTGTGTAATTTTGTATGCGTGACATGTATTGTTGTGGATCTTTTCGTAGTAGTAGCGTATGTGCGCTTTCTGCACAGATGCATTGTATACGACAGTGTTGTAATAGCATAGAAGGAAGTCTCGAGTTTACATATCCAATACTAAATAAGAGCTTGTAACTACCGTGCACAATTACACAATAGTATCCTCAAGCCCAAGGTCCCGCAAAGACACTTCATCAGTAAGCAAAGAACATGGTCGTCTCCGAATCCCTGCTCCTGATCTTCCTATTCTCCCGAACCAACATCCATCGCATGAACCACGCTCCTGCAGCGCAGGCAAGCGCCATACCAGCACTCATCGACAAGGGGAACACGAAGCGTGGCTCTGACCATTCTGGCCAGATATACTACATTAAAGTTAGCGTTGTGTTATTAGATGAGTGTGAATGCATTGTAATTACCGGTGTCCAAATCAAACTGAGCGTAGCGGCAACATTCGCAATAGCCAGCGCCGCGGCCTTCTTCTCCCTCGTCTGTCCGCACGAAGACGATACCCACCCCAGGATAATCGAGTTGACGCCATATGTGCCAATAGTGAATACGCACATGGCAAAGTACCGCGCACCGACATTCATAGTCGCGCAACCGAGGACGAATCCAAAGATCGCAACGCCCTTGGCAATCGTAATATGCCACGTGCGCTCATTGAAGTGTCCGGAAGACATCGCCCACGCGACGGAGAAGATCCCTGCGATGAGGTACGGCGGACATGTCAGCACCAGAGTGATACTCTGCGAGAAACCTAAAGTATTGACGATTGTCGGCATGAAGTTCTTGAACCCATTGGTCGCAATGTGGAGGTGTTGCATGAAGACGAAGACCCAGACTTTCGGGTCACGAAGAGCTTCTTTGAGACCGGTGAACATAGATACATCGGCCGAGTGCCCGACGGTATCTTTGGCGACGCGAGAATGAGCTAGTTGGCGTTCTTCGGGACTTAGCCACCATGTTGTAAGAGGCTCGTCAGGGAGGATGAAGCAGGCCGCCACGGCGATGACGAATGTGGCGATGCCTTGGATGATGAAGAGCCAGCGCCAGCCTTTGATACCGTGGACGCCGTCGAGCTTGAAGACGCCGAGGGCGATGAGACCAGCGAAGGACGACGCTAGGATGTTGCCAGAGTATAGAATGCTGATTCTGGTGGCGATTTCTTTGCGCGTGTAAAAGATGCTCACTGAATATTGGTCAGTAAGTATTCACTACATGACAAAACGAGACCACATACAAAGGTAGAGTGCTCCGGGATAGTAAGGTGCTTCGACTACACCAAGGAAGAACCGGGTCAGAATAATGCCCGTGTAGTTATGCGTGATGGCAGTGAGCCCACTGACTACTGCCCAGCCCATCATACAGATGCCCATGTACCACGATGGCCGTACCCTGGTGATGATCATGTTTGATGGGATCTGTCCGAGGATGTATCCTACAAACAGGATGGATATAGAGGTACTGTATTGCGCGCTGGTAAGACCGAGATCCTTCTGAAAGCCGTTGAGTCGAGCGAGAGTGATGGCATTGCGGTCAAGATAGTTCAACCAGTACATGAGCCATAACATCGGCTGTGATGCTCCATTAGTTCGTGTCCAAGGCTGAACCTCTCACCCATGCAAGGTGAGATGTAGTGAGGAACTGACCATGATCCAAATGTCCAGCTTCTTGACAAGCCTCTTCTCCTCTGGCGTTGTCTTCGCCACTGCACCTGAGTAGTCCGCCTTGACCTGAACCTTCTCCTCATACTCCTTGTGCATGGCCGCAGACTTTTCGTCAAGGAGTTCTACATTGTTGACCGGCATTGATGCGTTGGTATCCTGCATAGCTTGAGTTTGCTGCGACGCCATGACAATCTCGGGTGAGTATCCACGACGAACGTGGGAAAGCAAGAGGGAAAGTTCGTGAAGCAGGCCCTGGCTTTCGGAAGCGACGATGCCTTATAATATAGTATTCAGTGCCCCGAGCGATTGGTTTTTCTCCGCACGAACTGTGCCCCAGAATCTGGGGTCGACATCCTGTATGCTAAGACGTGGAGACGCGAGACGAGAGTGGACTCGGTCGACGGCGCCGAACACCGAAGCAGGGTATTCATGACTCAGACCTCAGGCGCCAGCCGGTTTCTTGAGTATAGTCGGCAAACCTACCTGCTCTGGTACATCAGGAATGTAGATAAAGACTCGCGAGTATTCCATCGGCAGCACTTTCAAATGTAGAGATCTCACTTCGTTGCCAGTGAGATTCCGTGGTCGGCTCGATCGAGCTGGAGGCGTGGCCATTAGGCTACTCTTGTTTACGATGCTCATTACGCTTCTCTTCAAGAGCATCACCATGCGTTGCCATTGGCTTCTTTTCCACAGAGACAATTTTCGGAGTACCAATTTCCCGATCGCTTAGAGAAGCGAACAGCCACCCGGAATTTTGCCGACTGTACCCGAGGATTACACATCGGCTAGTCTTCTCCCGAACAACCTGCCGGGTCAGGCTCATATCTTCACAACCATGTGGGATTGTTGTCCAGATACGGACATGCGCAATCGTAAAGAAGAAGCAAAGCGATTGGACGGATTTCGGTATTTGTCTTTGTTCCGCCGCCTAGACACAGAAGAAACGCCGAGCATTCGTCAGAGCGTGGCTGGGTAAAGTGCTAGTGCGCCTCCCCAATAAGCAGCGCTTTCAACTTTCAAGAACGCAACACTATTGAAGGTGATGAGATATGAGTCGCTTGAGAGCAGTATCTCGACTACACTGAATTGAGAAGCTATAATTGAAGGATCGTCCTCTTAGCTGTCATGGTTAGACGTCGCGATGAAGTTTTCAATTTTCCAACTTCTGAAGTTCCTGAAGAGTAGTCCAAGCCAAGTTAGGACGAGAAGTGGAGCCAAGGTGTTATCGCTGGCTTATTGGGAGGCGCGATCTATTGGCAGGCCGCGTTAGCATGGCTGGAGAGGCGCAAGAAGGCAGGGGTTCCAGTGATGGGGTCATCGAATGCGCTTGCGGGGAAACGACACCGAGTTGCCAATGCTGCACAGCCCACGGAAATAACCTTAAGACACACTACCCACCCTGCGCCCACGCGCTTTTGACATTTTGGCACTTTGACATTGAACTTCTCGAAAACCTACATAAACGTCATACTTCAAAAATCGTGAAAAGAAGGAATTACGACGGTACACACGGCGCATCGATCTTGGAACCGGGTGCCGCCTCTTCCGGAGACTAAGTCGAAGTCATATCGATAACGTATCGCGAAGATCGTCATCCCACGACCACAACGCGATGCCCGCGATATCTAGCCAGGATGGCTGGACAATGGAGTTGGAGCGACGGGAGTGGAAAAATACAGTCGGACAAAGCGGCATGACGCCGACCGCATTTGCATTCTTGATTCCCGTATTCGTAGTCGTGGTGTTCTGCCCATTGTAAGTCTTACCGAGGCTCGGAATCACCAGGATTCAAGACTGATATGAACCGCGCGCAGTTTATGTGTATTCTGCATTCGAAGACGACAACGCACACTCCCTCCGGTGCGAGTCAGACCGCAGAAGAAACCGTCCCTGCGGCGCGAAGAAGCGAGACAGCGGCTGGCGCTTGTGACGGATGTCGTGGGTGCGACGGAGGAGCGGAAGAAAGAGGCGGATGCTGTTGAGAGGAAAGAAGATGTTGCAGACACAGCTTCGGTGTCGGAACGAGAATGGTACGAATATCCTGTCAAGCGTCAGCATCAAGCGAGAAACGACTAACATAAGAACACAGCGCGATATGTCTATGCTCTCTCCACGCCCCCTCACCACCCGAACCAGCACTCATAACCTCACAATCCACAATCGATGAGGCCGCCCTTCCACCTCCACAACCCACCACAGCCACAGCCACAACAACTCCTACCACCACCACCGCCGATCCAGCCGCCGCCGACGCATCCATCATCCCTCCCGACCCCAGCATTCTCAAACTCCACATCTGCGCCCACGAATTCCACGCCTCATGCCTCGTCTCCTGGTTCGTCCTGCGCAAAACAACCTGCCCCATCTGCCGCGCCGCATACATCAGCAAAGAAGACTTCGCCGCCTACGAAGACGAAGAAGCCGAAGCCGTCGGCGCGACTACCGGGGTCGAGCAAATGGGTGTCGTGGACCCGCCGGTGATTGTAGGCAGACATGTCATTGGCGTACCGGGCGGATTTACGGGCGAGGGAAGGAGGATCAGAGCGCCGGGGGCGGAGGGGAGAGTGAGCAATTGGCGGTATTTTTGGAGGGGCGAGGGAGTCTGGGGTGGGAGGAGAGAGGCGGGTCAGGCGCAGACGCAGGCGCAAGGGCAGAGCGGAGAGCAACCGCAGACGCCGACGCCGGGGGTAGTGGAAGAAGGTGGCGTGGCGAGACAACAGCCGCAGTCGACGTGGAGGAGGATGATTGTGCAGGGAATGTGAATATGAAGAAATGATGTAGATGTGCAAATGATACCCATTTTATAACGAGTATGAGAAGTTGGTTGATCTTCGACTGGCGAACTTACGAATTAGTGGAATGCTGCGTGAGGTTGATAGACTTGCGTAGAAATATAACTCGTCGATCCATCAAAGGCCTTCTGGTTGAAGACGATAGGGCGACTAACCTCTTACAGTGATCTATCAAAGGGAGATAAAACATGCTATTCTTCTTGCGCTTCATACAAAAAATCTACCCAACCTTCTCACCACAAAACTCCCTAAAATCCCTTCGACCTAGTCCGCCCAGCTCCATTCGGTTTCAACCCACCCATCAATCATCCCATCCCAATCCAATCCGGGTACCACTTCATCCCAACCACTTCCCCTCCACCCACGCCAATCCATCTCTCAACCACTTCTCCTCACTCTCCTTCGCCGCGATATCAAACCCATGCTCCATGCCCTCTCTAATATCCAACCTAACCTCATTCCCCATCCCCTTCTCCTTCCACTTCTGCACTAACGCTTTCGAATCCTCGATACTCACTGCCGTGTCTGCATCGCCGTGGATGATCCACGTCGGCGGCGCCCAAGTTTTGTCGTCGATGAGATGTAATGGCCACAACTTGTCATCGTCGCCGAAAAACTCTGTATACCGACCGAATGCGGAGAGGGCGTAGGAGAGCATCATCCGGTCTGGCGGCTTTGCGCTCGAAATCACTGTGTCGGCTGCAATGGAACGGATATGATGATCTATGATGTCCGGCCCAGGTGCCGGTTGGTTCAAATACTCATCCACCTTTCCGCGCCTCAAATACCACGTCATAGGATACTGCGCCAGCACCGCCTTGATTTTACCTTCTGGCTGTGTCAGGGCACTCATGAGCGCCATGTAGCCGCCTGCGGAATCGCCAGAAACCAGGACTTTGTCGTAATCCAGCTCCACATCACGGGATTGCGAAGCGAGATATTTAGAGACGTTGCCATCGTGGAACCAAGTCCAGAAATCCGCTAAATCGGTTACGATATCGGATCCGGTGTGTTCTGGCACAAGTCGGTAGTTTGGGAGAATGGTGATCGCGGATGTGCGGTGGATATAGGGGATCCAGAAGGCGGCGATCCAGTCTGGGTGGAGACAGTCGCCGGTTACCTGTGAAATCACATTAATACATCTTTCAGATACAATTATATAGCACGTTTGTGGTTGCTGACTTACTAAACCGCCGCCATGGAATTTGACGATCAGCGGATGTTTTCCTGGCTTCAAGTCTTTGGGAACAAGGATTCCGACTTCGATTTTGTGGGTCCCGATTGTCTTGTAGGATGTGCGATATACGTCGAAAGTGTCGAAGCGTGTGGCTGCGGTTGTTTCGTCAAGTGGAGCCATCGCTACATGCAGGTTACTCAAGATGTGTTTGGAGCAGGGTACCTGAGAGGCTTGGATGGCTTCGAAGTTGCTGGGGGTGAGTGCGGGGTAACTTTGAGATATTGTAGGAACTGCAGAAGCGAGTTGTCACTGGGGCGTTTGTCAGCACGTTTGGTCTAGTTTTGATGTTTGTGGCAGTCACGATGCACTGAAGTGGTGACGGATCGACCGGGTGCACAATCGCAATAATCATGCATTTCGCTGCGAATTTCGAATACTTCAGTAATTGATTATTGCTCTGTCAATCATGATGAGCAATGTAATCACCTAAAATCCTTCTCGCTCAGCGAGTCCTCAGTCTTCTGTATCCTTTCCCAGACCTCGCTCCACTTCTCCCATTCACCCTCGGGCAGCTTGCCCTTGATGGGCAGTCGGCCGCCCTCCAACGTACCATATCCGGTAACACGCTTCACGGCCTCCTTGATTCCCACAATGCCATACTTGCCAATGAATTCCTCCGTTGTGCTTACAGTGTACTGCAGCTCCTTGATCTTCTTCAGATTCTCGTCGCTGATTGGCCGTGTCTCCGCTAGCTTCATGAGCGTGGTCACCGTCTTGGGGTATATCGCTGCAAGTCCATCGATGACACCCGCGGCGTCGAAGAAGACGATTGGACCGAGTTGCTGTCCTAGACCGGAGTACACCTTGAACTTGTTGTGGTCAATCTTGGGATCAAGCGAGACTTGGTTGTGCCATGAGACGACCGCATGTGACATTTTGCAGCCTACAATGTTCGGGTGCTGAGCGAGGATGCGGTACGATTCGGGTGTGACCAGGACGCCGTTTGTGACGCCGGGGTAATTGTAGCTGATCCAATCAGTAAGAGCACCACTACTTCACACTCACAAACACTTACATGAGCACTGGGAGAGGGCTCTTGTCCGCAACCACCGTGTACCACTCCCGGATACCCTCCTGGCTCGCTGCTGCGCCAAAGTACCCTGGCGCAAGCACCAGTCCCCATTGTGCACCAGCCTTCTTGAAGTCCTCAAGCCACTCAAGTGTCTCGTCCACGCTGTTGATCAGCGTTCCTGCCATGATCGGATAATCAGGGAAGCCCGCATCGGTCAGGCCCTTGCGCACTCCTGATACCAAGTCGATGCGCTCCTGTCGCGACATGTGGATGGCTTCGCCGGTAGAGCCCAACAACACGAGGCCGCGCACGCCATTTTTGGCGAGGAAGACGGAGTGTTGGATCTGCGTTTCGACATCGACGGCGGCCTGGAGAGTCGAGGGCGATGCGGGTTTGAAGAAAGTTGGGACGGGGACGAAGACGCCCGTTGGTGGGGATGAAGTCATGTTTGTGGCTGGTGCGGGGAACTTCTTGTGATGTTGTTGCTTCGTTTTGACTCTTTCTTGACTTCACAATGACTATTGCAAAGATTTCATTCACGCTTCTGCCCGCGAAGGCGATTCGCAATTCTTAACGCAACTGCCGTTCGTCACAATTCGGCGTCAATTACCCCAGTCCCCGAGTCTAGACAGCCCGTGACAACCCACTGTGGAGCGTCGCTGACCCCGCGCCGAGGTCGGGTTACCCGCACAGGAACACCGACCACTCCGATTCGTCTGTCGGCGTATGAGATCGTCTTTGGCGGGCATGGCAGTCGAACATAGTATGACTTGTTCTCACGATGTTGAGCATGCCACCCGACACAATTTTGTCATTGGCGAAGACTTTTGGAAGAGGTAGCTGAGGGCCATTACGCACACGGTGATAGAATTGGAACCGAGCGACATTCATCCAAGTTATACCATTCCGCGACACTGATAGCTATGGGCAAAATTGCAAAGATTGAATACTTTCGCGTACCGCCGCGATGGCTGTTCGTCAAGATCACGGACGAGCAAGGCAATTTCGGTTGGGGCGAGGCATCTCTCGAAGGCCACACGCAAGCCGTTGAAGGATGTCTCGATGCGTGGGCCGAGCGATATGTCGGGTTTGAGGCAGAGTGAGTTCCCTCCCAACATACGTGAATGTCATTCTCAAGGAGATGCAGTGAGATCGAGCACATCTGGCAAATGTGCTGGCGAACCTCCTTCTACCGCGGTGGACCAGTCTTCATGAGTGCACTGGCAGGCATTGACATTGCTCTCTGGGATCTCAAAGCTCGAAAGCTAAATGTGCCCATCTACCAACTTCTCGGCGGAAAAGTCCGTGATAACTTAAAGGTCTATGCATGGATCGGAGGCGACCGACCAAGCGACGTCAAAACACAAGCGTGAGTCCACAATGATCGATGTCCAACACACCATCCTAATCTTCCCCAAGCGAAGCCCGCAAATCCCAAGGCTTTACCGCCGTCAAAATGAACGCCACGGAAGATATCGGCTGGCTCGACAGTCCATCCTCCCTGCACTCTGCCGTCGAGCGCCTCAAGACTGTCAAAGATCTCGGCATGGACGCCGGCATGGATTTCCATGGCCGCGTGCACAAGCCCATGGCCAAACAGCTCGCTCGCGCACTGGAACCCCATCACCCAATGTTCATCGAAGAGCCGCTTCTATCCGAACACATTGGCGGTATCAAAGATCTCGCACAACAAACGAGCTGCCCCATCGCACTTGGCGAACGACTACACAGTCGCTGGGACGTCCGTCCCTTCCTCGAAGCCGGCTGCGTAGACATCCTGCAACCCGACATCTCGCACGTCGGCGGCATAAGCGAAATGCGCCGCATCGCCAGTATGGCAGAAACATATGACGTCGCCATCGCACCGCATTGTCCGCTTGGTCCAATCGCACTCGCGGCGTGTTGTCAGGTTGATTTCACGTTGGCGAATTTCGCGATCCAGGAGATGAGTTTAGGTATACATTATAATGCTGGGAGTCAGGATTTGACGAGCTATACCAAGAATCCGGAGGTATGGAATGTGAAAGATGGATACATTGAGCTTCTGAAGGGTCCGGGGTTGGGGATTGAGGTTGATGAGGAGTGGGTGAGGAGGGAGAGTAGGGATGCGAAGGCGTGGGTCAGTCCGGGGTTTATTGGGCCGGGAGGAGAGGTTAGGGAGTGGTAGATGTCGGGTGAGGGAAGGATGATCATGAAATTTGACATGTGTGAAGCAAATGGAAGGATTGAATCGTTGCAAAAAGTAGGGATGTAAGTATCTACCATACAGTCACCGTAAACACTACAACTGTCGTCGCAAGCATAATGCTAGTCCAAATCGACGCAGCCATGACTTCGTCAGCTCCACCAAGTGCAGATTGTGATCCACTACCCGCGATTTCACCTTGCCCATTTCCATTTCCATTTCCATTCCCACCACCATCTCCATTCGTATTCCCAGCATTCCCACCATTCCCTCCACCACCACTCCCCGGCCCCCCAACCTGCCCGCCATCCCCCCTCGCACTCGTCTGAATCGCAATATCCTGCCCCGGCTGTCCCGACGGATTATTCACACTCTGCACCAACTGCTCAAACGCCACCATCTGATTCTCAATATTCGCGCACCCCACACGTCCACCATTCGCACTCAGCGGCCCTGGAATCGGTTTCGTCTGCAATTGCCCCGCGCCCGGGAATCTCGAGATACTGTTCGTCACGCTGATCGGGAGGTTGAAAATCGTGTAATGCGAGTCGCCGTTTAGACGGTAGTTTTGGTGGATGCTGATGTTGTATTCTCCGCGTGCGGTGCCGGATGTATCTTGTCCGTCGCCGACGAGACAATCGGGCCATTCGAAATTGATGTGTTTGACTGTTTGGCCGAGTTCTTGTGTCATGATGTCTGCGAAGGGCGGTGTGGTGGTGGTCAAGTTACTTATTGTGAAGTTCTTGTTCAGCACGGTGGATGTGAGGAAGAGTGTCGTATTGAAGACTTGAGTGAGTGCGTCGGTGGTGGAGCGTGGTGGTACGGGCAGTTTGCCGTCGCCGGAGACGTCGAGGGCGATGTGTAGGAAATCGCCGCCCATTGGGGTGAATGGTTGGGGCTGGTTTTGGTTTTAGTTTGGGTGGTATGGACAAGTGCATGGTGGGGGTGTTTACAGCGAGTATTATGGCCAGGCCGGGAGTAAAGATGCGCCCGTTGACGATATTGAATGCGCTGGTGTCTGGTCGGCCATTTTGACGCGCGTGAAGGCGATGGTCATCGGCCCATGACCCAATGATTTGCGCATCGACTGCGCTGTGTAGTATTAGACATAACGAAAGAAGAAACGTTATTCGCGACAGAGGAAATAGTGAGGTCATTGCACAGCAACAAAGAGCATTCTGATCGCACGCGACTTGAGGATGAAGATAGAGGGAGAGAATGAGAGCGAAAGCGGGATCTCGCGCAACGGAGCATGTTGACGGATATCAAGGAAGCGGTTCATTATCACATCCGTTATAGCCGCGTCAAATCCTGAAGTGAAGTCGCATTAGATCACACGCGAAGCGACGGAGGCAAATCATGCCTTATACGTAGCGTAGAGTCCTAGAAAGGCGAACCGGTCCTACTCCGACTGCCATGGAGGTTTTCGGGACCGGAAAAGGTGGGCGTGAGACGTGTGGTGTTTGAGGCATGGACGGTTGAAGGCGAGCCGTGCCTGAGGAAGAAAGTGGGTTGTCGCGAATGCGGTTAGCGGCTCGTCTGTTCACCAGATCGCGATGGACGGGTTGCGGCTGAATGATGCATTTCAGCTTTCTGCATCGCTCACTCACCCAAAATTGCAAATGCATGCGTTATTGGCCCGAAGCTAAATTGCAGTATCTCGGACTTGTGTCTTCGGCTTGTGCTTCTCGTTGATTAGCACAGTACTGCAAGAACCAGACAGCAATACCGACCATCCATCCATCTACACCTAGACATTGAAAAACGCAACCGAACACTGCTTGGTGGTAGACACACGCCCATATCATAAGTATCTCGTGCACTAACGGATTTTCATCGGTCGTTTGCCCGTCCAGGCCAGCATGCGGATCTGCCTGCAAGAACGAGATTCCGTTTCGCACAACACGTGCGGTTCGCGGCCACAAATCCATGCAGCAGGCAAGCATGCGACTCACGATAGGGCCGATAATCATCTTGGGCGCATCTAGAGCTCGCTAAGTTTCGCAGGCTATCCTGTGCATTTCGCTACAGTATGGGACCGCCCAGCATCGTAGCTCATCGAACTGGTCATCCTGCCAGATGAATGCATTCAGACACTGCATCTGAATGGCCTTGCGATACACCAAGCTTTAGGGCTGAACTTCATCGGTCCAGCATTGCGAGGCTAGACTCCGATCGCCGAGACGGGTTGAATGCGCATTCGCCGCCACCAAGTTCAGCTGAACCAGCTCGTATATCTCGCTTTCCACACTTGAAAGGGCGCAACATCCCGCAATTCACATGTTCCGCCGCAATGCAGTACTAACAAGCAAGATACGACGACCTGAGACGGCGAGGCGTAGCATGCGGAATATCAGGTTGACCATATCTTGGTGAGGCTCTGGCTTGAGGCGAAACCCTAGTTTTACTTGCAGCAAAACTCAGCACTCTTGAGCCTGGATCCTGGTCACATCCCACGGGTAGGCCCAATCAGAGTGTCGCAGGTGCTTCGCCAGCCATTAATCGAGTTTGAGCCTTCAAGCAATCAATTGAATTGAACATTAATCGAACCCGATTTCTTGACGCATCGAGATCGCCGACCTACACCTGGAAGCAGATATTTAGCCTCATCATAATCGGTCCCGGTTCCTTTGGCGTCAGTACTTGCATCTATCGAAGCTCCACTGCTCAATAATGCCGTTGCGAAGACCAAAAGACGACCAAGCCACTTCCAAGCCACCCTCAGGCCTTCGGAAGTGGTTCAAAAGTCGTGGGACACGACAGGAGGAACAACATGCTCCACAACTCTTTGGCTCTCCGGCTCAGGTCCCATTGAAATCACCCAGCGTCACACAATATGCTGTCCCACAGCCAGGTTACTATGGACATGCCCCGTATTCGACCTTGCCGCAACAACCAGACTACAGACTTCAACCGGCCCAGCCTGTGGATCAGTTCGACCGAGCACGCTGGCAGAGTACGTCGCCGCCGGCACAACAGGAGCTCTTCCTTCCCATACGACCCGTTCCCACATTTCAAGTTCAAGCCCCTCCAGATGAGGACTACTACAATCCTTCTAACGCAACGTCGCCTTCACCACGAGCAGAGGGTATTCAACTAGACCTGGAAGGCTTGAGCCCAGCTCAATTGCTATTCGTCTTGTCAGCTCTGAATCGATCTGCACTTTCCGTGGCTCGCGGCAGTGCAGAGCAAGCATCGCCCACCGCTTACGAGATCCAGAATCAAAATATTCCCTTCGATGTCCAGACGATCTCGGACGTGTCGTCCCTTGAGGAAGGAGACTTTGCAGAGGACCCGTACAACCTCTCGGACGTGGACGATAGCCACGATTTGGCGGACGAAAGCATGCTAGATGTGCCAGTTTTGGAACGCGACTTCAACAGACGTTTCATGTTCATGTCACCAGCGGAACGTCCAGAATGGTATATCGTTAATCCTGCGCATCTGCCACCAACCCATCCCGACTTCCTCTGCGGCACTTGCCGGCACATTGATTTCATCAAACTCTTCGAGCAAGAAGAGACCAATGTGCTCCCGCATCGCAAGTACTACATATCTCTTGGAAGTTTCATGGAAATGTCAGCGAGGAAGGAGTGCCCGTTTTGCAGCTTTGCAATTCGAGTCATGACCCACCACATGCTACTCGAGAAGAAGCTCCATCGTGCTGAGCTCGAGGAGAAGAGAGCGGCTCTTCTTCAATCCGACTTGTTCGCTGAGAAGTTCTACATATGCCCTATTCGATATGCCAACACCCATCGTATCCCGCTACTGTATTTCTGCACGGAGGCGGACTTGCCGTCGGTATCGAGACGCAAAAGCATCGCTACAAAAGCTGTCAGGTACGGTCTACCCCGGACAATGTCGTTCAGGCCCATGCACAAGACGCAAAGCAAACTTGGGCGATTCACGAAGCGCGATACGATCGACTTCGAATGGATCAAGGAGCGAATGATACTTTGCGACGAGCGATCCGCATCGCGACGTTACAAGAACAGCCCTCATCTCCGAGCCATCAACGTCAAATCATTAAGTATCGACAATGTATCGACGGACGCGCGATACTGTACCTTATCCTATGTGTGGGGCGATGCGCAACATTTCAAACTATCAAAGTCAAACGTGCAGGGCTTTCGGAAGCCTGGGTCTCTGAATAAGGTCTTCCATCTCTTCCCCAAGACCATACAGGATGCCATTACCCTCACTCGTCAAATCGGGGAAACATACCTCTGGGTGGACGCGCTCTGTATAATTCAGGACGACGATGTAGACAAGGCAGTACAGATCGATTCGATGGGAGTCATCTATCGGCAGAGTGTGCTTTGTATTCAAGCATTATGTGGCGTTGATTCAACATATGGCTTACCCGGCGTCGCGCCAGGCACGAGGGCAGTCCAGCAGTTTGCGACACGGCTGGCCTGTTCACGCGGCAATCTCCTGTTGAGCAATCAGCTTCCGACCGCCGACAAGGATGCCACCTGGGCAACTAGAGCTTGGTAAGTGTGGTTGTGATTCATGGCAATGACAGGGCTAATGTGTTCTCTCCCCAGGACTCTGCAAGAAAAGATTCTATCGCAGCGCATGTTGCTAATCACGGATGATTCCGTCACTTGGTGGTGTTGGCATACCGAAACTCTCGAGGATGAGAACTGCCGCCATCAATTGTGGCCGAAAGGAACGGCGCATACTGAGATGACTTTCTTCACCACGGAGCACGACCTGGTCATTTCGAAAATACCCAAAGGGTGCAATTTCGACATTTATGCTTTCACGATATTCGATTACACCCAAAGAAACGTCAAGTTCCAAGAGGATGCGGAGCGCGCTTGTCAAGGTGTGCTAGACGTCTTCTCGAGATCACATCGAGCAAACTGTGTCTTCGGCCTCCCTGACACGGCCATGGATGCAGCACTGCTATGGTGTCCCATCGGTAGTGCCGTACGGAGATTAGATCAGTACGGCCGACCTCTATTTCCCAGCTGGAGCTGGCTTGGCTGGAAAGGCGCAGCGGCGTATCCTTGGCTGATCGAACGAGAGTTCCCCATGTCCACCAAGGGCTCGCCACTTCTTTGGGAAGACGCATCCCTCCAAGGTGAAGCGAAGTGGTTCACATCTCTTGAACTCCGCCATAGCGCATCTCCATCGCGCAGAACGACTCAAGATCCCTTTGAGAACTGGACGCTCGACCCAGAAGATCCATGGGTCTACAGTACAGATTTCCAGGAACAACTCCGTTGGATCCATCCCGTGAGCCAAGAACATTATCTCGGCGGTCGTCGCGCTTTCCACTACACAGTGGGCAAGTCCCATCGCCTCAAGTTCGTGACGCTATCCGCGAGCTTCGAACTCGCACAAGGTATCATCCGCCGCCCCGAGAATTACGACTACACGCAACCGTTGTATCAGCAACGCGTCCTCGATCGCTGGGGTTTCAGCGTCGGGTACATTTACACGCCCAACCCAGACACGATGCCGGAACCTCAACGCAAGAAATTCCGCGGTCGCCAAGAGTTCCTCGTCATGAGTCGCTCGAGCATCGTTTCCGATCCAAGAATGGGCGCGGAGAGATTAGACCAGTCGATCTACCAAATGCCAGCGCTGCGACCGCGCAATATCCCACCGCCACAAGATGGAAATGAACGGCTACATAACTCAGCATACTTCAACACAGATCGATACGATGCGTCGTACCCGTGGTGCATGTTCAATGTGCTGATGATTGAGTGGCGTGGCGATCATGTACAGCGTGTGAGTGTCGGGAGGATCCATATTGGCGCTTTTTTGACGGCGAATCCTGTGCGGAAGAATATTTGTATGGAGTAGATGGATGAGAAAGTTCCTTTTCCTTTTCAAGAGCGGTATAGAAACGGCCACCGAATATCTAGCACTGCGCTTGCAACCGCTTCGAAACTGACCTTTGGTCGATCTATGCATCTCTCCATTTCCATCGAAAAATCGTCCGGTCTTGGATAATTTCAGGACATTGAGAAATTAATACTCTTGTCATAATAAACTTCACCGTGATTATATACTCAAAGCAAACATATGCAAATCCGATCATTCACATTCACGCATGCTCGAAAACAAGCTAACTCTCGCAATGTATTCGCAGCATAACATTCTCAAGTCGATTATGGACCTTGCGGATAGCTAGTAAACATGTCGAAAGTCATTTCCCCATACGCACAAATAATATCCTTGTGTCTTACCAGAACAGCAGAACCTATAGAGTAAATATTTCATGACATTATACCATTAAGATGCCATTTTCAACATCGTCTCCGCTCGTCTTTGGAACCCAAATTTATATTCTGGAAAGTCCTGTTCTTTGCTCGATATTCTTTCCAACACTTTGCTGCATACCTAATATTCTCTCGCGGAATGATAGAAAAACAGTCTGAGTTGACTGTCCTTTCCTAGAAAGAGTGTGTGTGTGTGTCAAATGCATACTCGTCCTACTTTTCCCCCACCTTTCACTGTTGTCGAATTGGCATGCAGCTCAATTCGACGTGTCGCGCGGTATTGAAAATCCACTAGACTCATCATTTTCGTGGTGATGAATTGGGAGGACAGAATTGAAAGACGTGCATGTTTTGTTTGAAAAGAATGAAGACAAATGGGTGGATGGGTGATTCGACAAGTCCTGGAGGTCATTGAGGTAGGTTATGCCATTCCTCCATTCCAACAATACGCATAATCCCAGAATTCCCAATCGAGACTTGTATATACACCCTCCCTCCCCCTTCACTCGCACCGCACAATGCCAACAAAACCGCTTCATTGCCATCACCCTCAACATATTCATACAAACCCCGCTAGCAAGAAACATCACACACTCATCCGACCGCGCACAAACTCTTCCACTCCTCATAAACCAATGGCAAAGTCTTTATTTCCCCTTCAAATCCCCCTTCAATCCCCCACCGATCCCACCCTTGCCAAATCTATACCCAAAGCTGACGCTCACGGCCAAAAACAAGCCGAGACAAAGAAGTGTCGGGCCCCATTTGTCATGATACGTGACAGCCCTGCGTTCCCTGATTTTCCGCACGCGCCATAGATACAAGCTTGCGCTGTATACGAGTGCGACGCATGCAACGGCCGTGAAAGCCCATGCCGCAGCGAGGGACAGCGAGTCACCAAAATTGAGCAGGGTGGCGGCGATGCTGCCGATTAGGATGCTGAATTCGAGCCACGAAAGGAAGGTGCGTTCGGTGGCGAGTTGGACTTTCGGTTCGACGCGGACAGGAACGTGGATTCCTGTGTGGATTGTTAGTACGCAATGTTTTAGGCCCTCAAGTGATAGGGGAGTAACTTACGCTTTCCTTTGGGTGCCTTGAAACGCTTGACTTCTCCGCTTTGCTTCCACGATGGAACGCCGAGGGTGAAGCCGCCGTTGCCGACGTCTGTAGGCGTGGGTTTGGGGACAATCGCAACGAAGCCGTTCATGATTGTGGCACCAATGTTGGTGGCGGTGCGCTCTGCCCATTTTACCGCAAATCGGAATCCGCCTTGCCTTCTTGCAGCCTCGTACTCTTCATTCTCGTCTTCGCTGTCTGAATCGTAGATCGGGTGGTCGTTGTCACCGTTCAGTCCGGCCGCGACACGCTCCTCAATGTCGAGAGTGTTAGGATCATTTGCATTGGTGATTGTGCCGTAGTCGCGACGTCGTTCCATCTCATTTTGCTCCATGACATCTCGCGCCTCTCGCAGTCTCCTAAGCCTCTCGTCGTCGTCTGTGCCATTCGCAGCTGGGAGACCCATGACAGCATCCTCGTCATCGCTGTCGTCGTCCAGCGTACCACTAGTGCTGATCTCGTTGCTGGCGCCGGGGCGCTCGATGCCGAACTTGTGGCTGACGGGCTTGCGAATGTCGACGTCCATCTGCGGGTACCAATATGGGATCAAATTGATGCGCTTCGGGTTCAGTGTCGCGGTGCCGTGGATATACTTGGAGAACTTGGGGACAGCCTCGACCAGGTGCGACGAAGTGAGGTCACGAATCCACTGCGGCGGCTCCTGTCCAGCCTGAGTCTGCAGCTTGACTTCAAGAACGGCATATGGGAACAGCTCCTTGTCCTCGGCCGGCAGCTGCTTGAACGGCCAGTCCACGCCAATGTCCATCCTTCGCCAATTATCACCAGCTCGCTTCTTGCCATCCAGGTTGTCCTCGCGGGTCATGGTAAGCTCCGTGTCGAGCGATATGCGCACGCGGGCGTCACCGGGCAGCTGGAAGGCGGTGCGGTGGTAGAACGAGCGTGTGACGGGCTCGAGCTTGCGGGTCAGGACGCGGTACTGGATCTCGCGCGCGAGCTGTTCGTCGGATGCAATGTCCTTCTCAGGCCTCTTCTGCTCCCTGCGCTCCTTCTCGAAGACCTGTTCAGGCTTCAGCTCGCCGCGGAGGTACGCATTGACATTCTTCTCCTTCAGCTTAAAGCGAGCCTTCACGGATTCCTCACCCGTCCAGTCCTCGCGATGAGTCTTTCGCTCTATGAAGATGGTGTCGCTCGACATTCCACCATACCAGCGCAGGCGAATAGCTTCGGCTCCCTCCGTCTTCTTGAGTCGACCCTCGTACAGCTCCCATGTATCGGTGTTGTCAAAGTAGATGGACGTGATGGCGGCATCTTCGTCGTTGAACTCCTTGTTAGGGTTGAATACGAGCACCGGCAGATGCTTCAATATGATGAGCTTCAATTCGACGATGTTGTCCGGATGCACCCAGTACTTCGTCGTCTGCCGCACAAAGTTCTGCTGCTTGCCGCCGGCCGACGAGTCGCCCTTGATGGGGTTGCCGCGCGTGCGGACGATGTCGTATAACCTGGACAGCTTGATGACGTACGAGTCGTAGTTGTCCTGGAAGAAGGGCTTGACCTTGAGGCGGGCGGCGAAGACGGGCTTCAGCATCCAGCGCGTGTTTTTCTGTGACCATTAGCACCAATTGAGGCAGTGTGTCGCTCGCAGTGTACGCACGTCATGCTTCTTGATGATCTTCTGAAAGCCCGTATAGTTGAGCTGGGTGAACTTGGCCAGATCGTGCACGTCGGCGATGATGTCGCTCAGGTCCTCCTCCAGCAGGTCAAAATCCTCCTCGACCGAGTCGCTCTCCTGGCCCGGCATCTGCTGCTGTGCGCGCGTGACAGCATCCTTGACCTCCTTCTCCGACGATGCTATGCGGCGGATGATCTCGCCGCTCTTGACGCGCTGGAAGGTGTAGACCTTGTCGAGCTCCGTCTCGAGCTGCTCGACGAAGCTCTGCTCCGACGTCTCGTCCCAGATGTGGTGGACGCGCAGGGCATTCTTGAGCTTCTCGTAGTCGATGTAGTTGAAGACCCACTCCTTGTTCATCGACTGCTTCAATTGCTGGCCGAACCTGTGCGCGCGCGTTAGTTCCCGTTGACATCATGGTGCAGCGCGGCCATTGGAGGACACGGCGCCGCTGTGCAGCGCCGGGGTTTACGCACCTCATGCTGGGCGAGTTTACGCGCAATTGCACGTCCTCGGGCTGGTGAAGGGGATGGAAAACAAGGATAAGAATCAGACACAAAGAATTGAAGCTTCCGCAGCGCCCAGCAACGGCGTAACCAGCACGTGCATGGAGCTCCCCGCTGCTGCACGCAAAGTCTGGCAGCGCTTGGGCTGGCTGGCGATCGTTCAGATGGTAGCCGCTGCCAAGGGAACCATTAAGCAAGGCCGATGGACCCACGTGCAGCCGACACGACCTGCGGTAATGTTCAGCACCCACGCTGCCTTGATAACAGGAAGAATAGCGTCTCCGTTGTCGCGATGCATTCTGATGTCGTTTGCGGACATGTGACGATCGTGAGATGCGCGGTCTGGCGAATCGGGGCCTTGATGACGTCCGCTGGCGAGGCTGTTGTGCAACCCAGCCCTGGCATTCGTCCCAACCTGATCGAGACAGTTGCTCCAACATTATTGCTGCGACACATCCTGAAGCATAACAGCATGGGAGACTTTAGTGTTGTTTCGGGATAATCATTGCTTTGTATACCATCTCTAAGGAGTTTCACATCACACATTCAACATTTACACAATGTCCCTCATGCACACAACACACACCATACAGTGTACCCTCCAAATCTAATCTCAAGGCTGCCCGTTCCCCAACCCACTCTCCACCACTCCCTCTAGCCCAAAGCACGCCCTCATCCTCTCCACTGTCCCCTCCCGAATTTTCATCAGCATCGGCACAACCCTCTTCCCTTCCTTGGTCACACTTTCTTTACACACAACCTCTGCCCCAGCACCCAGTCCCTTAATCACTCCTGCGAAACTCGGATCACATTGCAGACTCAGCACCTTGATGTCCTTCTTAACTGCCCACTCCACGATGCCGAGATACAACATGCGTCCCGCGGGGTTGATCGCAAAGGGCAGATCCGAGACAGCGTGATGTTGAGTCTTGTGAGTGACAGGAAGCGGTATGGCGGTTGTGCGCGTCCATTCCCACACGTCCTCGCCCACCTGCTCCGTCTGTCCACGGAGGAGTTCAGGATACACGTCTGACAGTAAATGTGGCTGTGTAGTAGGCAACAGGCGCGAGTAGGCTGCTATCTCGCCGTTGGATGTGAGGACAACAAAGTGTATAGCGGCATCAGTGTCGAAGGCATCTGTTTCGAGTCCAGATGGGGAACGTATCGCCTCCCAGCCAAGTTTGTCCACGAAAACTTTGTGCCGGAGGGAGAAGATGGCGTGCGATAGGGTTGGCTGGGCATGGAGTTGCGCGCCGGTGAGGATGAGGAGGTGCATTGTTCTATTGTTTGCCGTGTAGTTGTACTAATCTTGACAAGAGTTGAGTGATGAGAACTCAGCGTGTACACGCAGGCTCTACATATGCTCACCGCTACTGTTGAGCTGAAGTACCATATGCTAAGCCTTGAGACATGGCTGTGATAACAAGCGAGACTTTGTTGACAAGCTGAGTGTGCTGAACCGGAGAGTGTAATTCCGGTGTGTAGCTCGTTGGGATTCCAGCCAGCCGCAATCGAAGCGCTATTGCGCGATTAAAGTGTATTTGGGCGAAAGACACCGCTATAATCACCGCCAAAACCAGCTGACAGCAGAGCCACTATGTAATTGGCAGCCCTGATAACACTGGGATCTTTGACTCATCTGCCAACTTTTGGAAGTCTCACGCACGCTCCACTCGCTGGTTTTCGACACACTGTAGCTGATTACGGCCAACAAGTGCAGTGAGGCTGAACGGGCGCATGGACCCAACGCGCTAAACTTTAGATGTTCGGTGTAACACAATCAAGAGTAAAGGGACCGAAGAAAATGACAGAACTTATGGGGCATGAAAACATGAGGTGGCTGTAATAGTGCTATGTTGATTGACGTATTATAGGCTAAGAACTGGATGACTGAAAAGTCCGACAGTGACTGCTACCGAGCACAGGAATGATCAATGAATGAAAGAAGAAAACTCCGTTAGGCGCCACGCTAGCGAGCGAGGCTCGTTGGGTATCGTATAATAAAGGATGAGACGTATGATGCAAGGAAAGACAGCGTGTTGGCTGCAGTGGCTAGGTGTGGCGACGACGTGATGTTTGCAGCCGACCAGGTGACACTCTTCCAGTGGACGCGAGGGATGTGAGACACCTCATCCTGCTTCATCGCTTGTCCACGAATAGCACCTGCCGCTACAGCCCAGCTACGCATCCGGGTCTCGCAAGGGATGGGCAGTATCCGATGGAAACGTCGTTGCTGGGCTGACATGCTGTGACGACTCCGGGCTGGAGTTCTTGCTAGACTCGGGCGTCTGCGTGGGCGATCGCGAGACGATGTAGAGATCCTCATAGCTGCCCAAGATCATATGTTTCCACTTTGCCAGCTTGGGCAGGCCAACGTTGGCAACGGAGACTTTGAGTGTGGGCTTCTCGGCATATTTCTCTCGCTCCTCAGGCATCATAAGATCCTCACCCAAGATGTCTAAGCGACTGTTGCCGCGCGGTATAGGTTTCCGTGTAACGCGCATGAAGGGCAGGTTGGGATCTGTAGAGTCAGTATGCCAATTGTAAAGGGATCCCGAAGGTGGAGACGACTCACCTTGGTCCAGTTCTGCGCAGAGATCGTGCTCGGTCCTGGTTTCCAGGCCTTTTGCGCCTGAGCGGTACTTGTAGACGAGAATAGACTTGCTGCCATGCTCGTCCAGGTCGAACAGGCTGCTAGCCTTACTGGATGCGGTGCCAGACGTGGAAGTCGATTTGAAGGTCATGCTGTCGTCGTGCATTCGAGCGCCGACAGAAGAAAGATGAGGCTGAGACGCGCGGTAGCGGAAATGGGGCTGCGGTGGAGGAGGGTAGAGTCGGCTGTGGTCTAGCTTTCAAAGGGCGCTGTTTGTGTTCTACAAACTGCTGGTCAGGGCTCGCGGCGAGTTTGTATAGGAGCGTTGCGGCGGTCTGGTGATTTGGTCGAGGCAGAGGGAGAGTGCAGGTGGAGTGACGGCTAAGGTTCTGGGTCATCAAAGGAATGGACGCAGCGTCACACAAGCACTGCGCCTTCTAGAATCCGGGCTCAGGCGAGCGCAACGTGGCGGAGGGTGGCTGGTGATTTGCGCGATGGCGGTGATTGGTTGAGCATGGGGGGCACTGCTGTGAAGTTAAGGTTATTGGCTGTGACGTAAGAGCGAGCAGGGGCTGTTTCGTGCATCGTACGACGGTGACTTGTGACAGGCCCAAAGTGAATCAATCAGAGTCGGGATTGTGTGAAACTTTGTGTGATTTGTGAACAGCATAGCAGGACGGCAATGTGCCTCAGGAAGCTTCTTTGTTGTGCACTGCAGCATGCACGCACTCCAAGCTTCAGTAATGATGAAAGGAACGACCACGCACATGAACAAAGAATTTCTCGAGAAGCTTGTCGTCAGCAAACCCATGCTTCTGTGTCATCTGCAACGCCATCCAGGTGACTTCCTTCGTCTCCCTTGCCCTGCACTCCACGCCCATCCGCGCTCGCTTGCTGTCACACATCACAAGGAGGCGTCATCTGGACTGTTTCTCAAGCGCACTTCCGGTTCGCTCCAGCGGTCGCACTCCTGGCCACTGGAGCTCCCCGCAGGACATGAATTTGCCCGCTACTGCTGCCTATCGTCTCCTCTTGAGGCAGCTAGGAATGCGCAGATTGACCCTGAGGCTAGCGACAAGTATGCGCATTGCAAGTGATGCGGACATCAACACAAGCTTTGCGGAGGCTGATCTCATCAGTCCCTCCCACCGTTACACAGATCTGCCGCTCCCCTGACTAGCCCATCAAACCTCCGAGATAGTGACCAACTCGAAGGGGGCGCCGGAACCAATTTTCAGGCGCATCTTGTCATCGAGGGTCCTCAGGAGGGCGCAGCACCAGCACCGCCAGCCCGGCTCGACTAATCAGGACACAGCATCCCGACTCCCCTTCGGCAGTGTCAGCCACAACCGCACTGCTAGCCTGTCCCCTTCCCCAGCACCCACACGGCGCCCTTGTGCGCGCAACCTGTCATGAGGCTCTTTGCGGCCTTATTTACTACCACGCTACCCGCCTAGTCCTGCGCATACCCTCACGCTGCAATCAATCTCGCGCGCTCAACCCATTCCGCGCCTGAGCCTTGTCGCATGCAAAGCACCATACCAAGTACATAGAGCGACCGCATCCCCGACCGCCACGATGCTGCAACCTCCGACAGAAGCGCTAGGGCAGTCACGGCCGCTGAGTGTCATGACTAGCGGCACCTCGGCCACTGCGCAGGATAAGACGGGCGAGACGTGGAAGACGCATGTCGATCGCGACAATTGCTGGGAGGATCTGATCTTGACGCTAGGTATGTGCAGCCTGGTACAGCCAGCCTGATAGGAGAAGGTCCAGCAATGCGCCCGGGATGTGCGAGCTGGACTGCAGCTGCAGTTGGCGAAGATACCCAGGATACGCTTGGGGCATCGTTGGAAGAACAGGAGCTCACGAAAGGCGCGTCTAGTGCTGGGCTGGCTGGTTGTGCACATACTATACGATCATGGAAAACTGCTAACATTTCCCTGCAGATGGCGGCGGAATTCGAGGCTACTCGAGCCTACTCATCCTCAAGCAACTCATGCACGAGATCTCCATATGCGAAAAGCGACTACAGCAAGAAGAGGGACCAGTTGGTGACAGTTCACGGCAAGATTTCAACGAAGACGAACTGCTACCATGTCACTATTTCGACTACATGTACGGCACAAGCACAGGCGGGCTGATCTCGGTCATGCTGGCCAGGCTACGTATGACGGTACCGCAGTGCTTGGAGATCTACCGACGCGTTGGGCACGACCTGTTCGGTCATCGGAGAAACGTCCTGCCACTCGCCACCAAGTACCACCACAAGCCGCTGGAGAAGGCTGTGCAGGAAATTGTAGCGCAATACTGCAAACACCACGAGCAATGCGACGGCAACGACTGGCATCCTTGGCACCCGGAAGACGAAGGACAGCCTGTACCCACCGCATTGAAAACGCCTGACGGGTCATTGGGAAACTCATCTACATGGTCGTCAAATGCTGGCAAGTCCTCAGCCTCGTTGGAGCCAGTCGAAAGAATATGCCAATCAATCTGCCTTACCGCGACACACAGCGGCCAGATTGGCGAGGCCTATCTCCTCCGGTCGTACAACCACAAGTACAACGAGAAGACGCACCCGCCGTGGGCCATCACATACAACGAAGGAGCGGACAAGCTGAAGATTTGGCAAGTGACAAGGGCAACCTCAGCTGCGCCTTTCTACTTCGACATGTTGGTGGCGAACGTCAACAATGAGCGTATAGGCTTCAAAGATGGAGGAATTCGTGAAAACAACCCCTCGTTTGCAGCGTACAGTGAGCATGGTTCCATGCATGGAGACGAGCACGAGCCTGGACTTCTCCTTTCGATTGGCACCGGACGACCAAACACCGAAAACGATGGCTTTGCCGCAGTATGGCCAGGCCCCCTTGGAAAGCTGAAGCTCCTTCAGAAGTGGAGCGAAAAGTTTGCCGTCTTCAAGAATGTCTTGATCAAGTACACCGAAGGCGAAAAGCAGCACACCAACATGCGAATCATAGCCAGAGGCGAGCACCGGTGGTACAAGCGGTTAAATGTCGACAAAGGGCTTCACGATCTCAAGCTCGACAACTGGGAACGAGGACCTTGGACCAACCCAGACACCAAGGAAACCAAAATCGTCAATGGAGGCACAACCCTTTCACGCATGGAAGAAGCCACTAATGCCTACCTCACAAGATCTAACTTGGAAAGCCCTGGTGGCTTCAAGGAGTACCAACCTCCGAAGATTGTGCTCCAACAAGTCGCGGAGCGCCTCGTCCGTCACCGCCGGCTACGCGAGGCATCCAAGGCTGACGATCTCCGAAGATGGCAAACGCACATGGGCCAGTGGCTCACCGGTGAGCTGAAGCCAGAAGATGCGCGCGTCGTGTTGCCTGATCCGCCACGGAAGGGATCACGTGGCAACAATTCGCGCTCATGAGGCAACGTGTAGCCCAAATATCTCCGAGTGCCTGAAGACACCCACTCACACTGCTCACGTGGTAGCGAAAAGGTCTTCGGTGCATTATGAAGAGTGCGCTAAGGCTTTACTTGCACGCGACAGCCTCCAGGATGCTCCCCACCGGACATATTCACGTGCGCAGCAGCACCAATCTCTTCTCCTACATTCTGCATCCCGTCACATTCGACACATCTTGTTTTCTCTCCTGTCCAGCATAGCGTCTCACCTCTCTGTCACCTCTCCCCATCTGTCACAGCATAGCGTTCGGCGCACAGCATCCAACAACCCATCATACCCCCTCCCGCGGCATCGGTTCGAGGCTTTCAAGCGATTATTGCATCTGGCGTTGATGTTGGCGTTTCTTTTATTTGGCATCCAGTTCATTTGTTCACGACAAGGCGGCGTCGTAGTCTGTAAAAAGATGTATTAGGTAGATGGAAGGGGTGGATGGATGGAGGATATGATACCAATTTGAATAAGTTAATCGAATATCTGATTTAATGCTCATGTATGTTTCATTTGGGATTGCGTTGGCTCGTTGAGTTGATTGATGCTAAAAGGAGCTACAATAATATCTAGGAGGTGTTTGCGATGAACGAGGGTCAAGGTCTGTCGCTTTTCCGCCAGAAACTGCAGCAGATGGTCCACGCGCTTGGCTACATGCCTCTTGACATTCAGCACGCTGCTGCCTACATTAACCAGCACGCACCCATAGCGACCGCTGGCTAAGATTTGGCCGATCGCGGAGGCTGTGCCGGCACTCAGGGATATACGTCAATTCTATCACGATGCGCTTGTTTCATACCAATCAATATACGCTCGCGACGAGCTTTCTTTACTCTCAATGGTGTCACCCAAGCGGAGACCTCCAACGGACGTTGGTATGCGGCGACCTCAACAAGCAGGAGCTGTGCAATCACCTATGCGCCTATACCTTGCAAATCACACAAGATGGAATGCGTCGCGAAGTAAATAATTAGGAACGACAAAAACCAGAACCAGATTAAGATTGATTGTATGTGGACGTCTATCCATCTCACTTTGTACAAGAGAAATCCTTGACATGTAAGATAAGGTATAAGCTATTGGACACGGGTTATCTAACGTGCAATTTGGGTCAATAACTCGAGTCCAAAGAGCCACAATATTCCGCTACTCCTAACGACCTTCGCAATTACTCGCTTGACAAGGCAGACTTTTCGAAAAATCATTTATGCATCTAGAGCCAAGCAAATTGAAGGAACGCGGAACGGAAACAGAAACAGAAAGATGGAGGAGAAGTACAACGTGCTTTTTAGTCAGGTAGCAACTACGGCGAGTACTGGCCGTAGGCCGTTTGAAGACACAGCTCATGTCGGCCCGATTAAGGCTGGGAACTCGGCCTTGATTTGCTCTTAAATCCGCAATGTTCGGCCATGGATTGTTCCGATGTATCCTTCTATAGTGAGTCTACCTAAGTTTCATGAATCCAGCGCCAATACTCCTACCCTCATCGTCGCTGATAGGAACCTCTTGATTTTGGGATTGCTAAGCATTCGCTCCTCGCGCTTGATGGAAAACCGAGTCATGACCGCCTTCAAGACAGCCAATATCAAATTGCTGATTCAAAGCCAGATAGGGCAGCGCGCCTTTGTCAGGGCTTGCGGTCGACGCTTGTTGCCAAAGCTGTCTACGCGCCCAGAGTATTCAGGACGTTGTGCCGGTTAGATCTTCTGATGCCAAATCCAGAAACAGACCAAATACTTTCAGAATCGTAGACTTGGACAGCTGCGGCTCTCGGATGATCCTGAATCCGAATGCAGTCCACCTGCTGTGATGTCAAACCACCCAAGTACACAAAGGATATAAACCATCTCCATACAACTTCTCTCAAGTAGCAGTATCAGTAAATATGGCTTCCAACAACACCCAATCCACTCTGGCACCTCTGCTGGCACAAATTTCGCCAGATGAAGTCGTCTTCCGGGACTCCCCATCATACTCCTCCCTTGCGGCACCCTTCACTGCATCTGACGACGACCACCCTGCAGTTGTACTCACGCCACGCTCCACAGAGAGTCTCGTCCGTATCGTGCGTTTCCTGTACGCCACGGATCTCGATTTCAATATTCGCGGCCAGGGACTCCGCAAAGCGTCGGCGCGTGACGTACTGATCAGCACGACGCATTTCCGCGACTTTGCATACAATGCAGAGACGAAAGAGGTCACAATAGGCGCGGGATACAACTGGATCGAGGTGGTGGAGAAGTTGGAGAAAGTGGATGCGACGCACACGATTGTGGCGGCAAGGACGCCGCATATTGGTGTTGCTGGGTGCGTGCAGCTTGGCGGATTTAGCTGGATGTCGTGCGAATTTGGGTGCATTTCTGATCCGCTGAACTTCTTGGACGCAGAGGTAGTGCTATATGATGGCCGGGTGGTGATGGCGTCGGAAGAGGAGGGTTTACTGTTTGCGATGAGGGGTGGTGGATGTGGATTTGGTTGTAAGTCTTGGAGTCTCTTTTTTGTCACGACTTGTGGGATCTCGTGTACTTACGTGGAAATGTTGACATGGGTGATAGATGTTACGAAATTGATCCTGCGAGTGCATCCTTATCCCCAGAAGATCTACAGCGGGAACATCATCATACCACGTACCGGCCTTCCCATCATTGCACGCGGAATGGCAGATTTTGCGGCCAAGAATACGGATCCAAGAGTGACCATGTTCCTCATGCTACTCAGGGACGAGGTGCTAGACTCAATGCATGCCGACGACGATGTCAAGGGCCCGCCATCAGACGCACCCCTTGTCTTGCAAGTCTACGATGCGCACGGTCTCGCCCACGCACGTAAACAGTTCGAATTTGCCCTCCAGATCCCCGGTGCAATCGAGAACACGCGTGAGACGGGTGCTTTGGGTGTAATGTCCATGCAGCGTATGTGACCATCCACCAAACACACCCACCTGCTGACTTATTAACGCAGGCAACGTTCTCGGTTTACGAGGCAAAATGAGCAACAGCTGGGCCACAATGAGCATCCCTCATCTCTCGTACGACACGATCATGCGCGCCGCCACATGGTCGGATAGTCTACAGCAGTATGGCGGCTCCATACCCAGTTGCTCAGTGCTGTTACTCGAGTGCTTCACCGTAGTATGTCTGCGTCCCTTCCCCTCATATTTAGCACTAAATCTCACTCGATTCTTTCAGTGTCCATACGTGCAAGGTAGCGCGCAAGACTGCGCATGGCCTCGACCCGCCGAGATCAAGCACACGCTGCTCATATCGAGCGGAGCGCGTGCTGATGCGCCTATAGAGGAATTGGAACTCGCGAGGCGGTTGGCAATCGCTGCGCCTCAGAAGATATTGGAGGAGGGTCTAAAGGCAACTGTTTCGCCTCAGGGTATGGAGGACTTTCATGATCCGCTAGAGGTATGGCTTGTGTGCTGTTTGTTACTTGGTAGAATTTAGCTGATCTGGTGAGCAGACGTATGGTGATCATCACAATAAGCTTGTTGACTTGAGGAGGAAGTATGATCCGAAGCGTAAGTTCAAGGGCTTGATTGGGCATGAGTACCGTTGAGGGGTATGTGTGAATAGGAGTTTGGAGAGGCCTGTTGGCACAGGCGCCATGGCTGGTTGTGATTGTGGGTTTTGGATTGGATTGGCTTGAAAATCTCATCCCATTGTGTACAGCTTTCTCATCGCTTCTTAAATTGCGTTCATCTTGGAATCTTGACAGGATGATCAATGGGCCCCGCGATCTGGTAAAACTCAGCAAGAATGATCACCAGGAGATCCGAAGCGTTGAAATAGTAACGGAATCACACGCATTCCGTAAAGGTATCTTACAAAGACCCGAGAATGGTCCGTCCGGGCTCGATACTGGAGTGCACCATGCAATCAGACAAGACTTCCCTGTGGTTCCCGATACTTTGGGGGTGTTTAAAGCTAGCGACTCCAATACAGGACAAATGCAGCGACGTTGTGGGTTTGACGGGCTCACGATCGTGCGAAGGTCATGCTATACTTCTCCAATAGCTTTCTGGTTACGAGGCAGTAGGCGAACACGTCCAAGACACATTCAGTGTGCTTCCGACGTCTTCGATGATATCGGTATAGCGTAGGTGTGTTGTATTTGTATTCGCGGTCTGGAAGTGCCTTTGAACGCGACGAGATGTGCGTTCCTGTGTCAAAGAAGGTGGAAGGAAGCTCCGCCCCTGGCTTCTTGCGATGGAGAAGGCGCTCTGCCAACTTTGGCTGCACTAGCGACCCAGACACTCACCCAGCAACGCTGCCAGCACCACACGGTTCCTCACAGCCCTTGCACACTTATCCATAATATCATCCAGCCACTGTTCAGCCACTTTTCTGTATAGAACAGTGTTCTCAGACAATAATAACAACTCCTACTTTCCTGGCGACAGCGCTACATCGTGAACTGGGCAAGTCGTTGCCGCCTGCCCATCTCCAGTGAGCATATCAGAGCTTTGAAAGGGAATAACCCGTTGAGTATGCCAGTAGCTCAAGGCTTGAGATCTGTTCATTTAACCTAAACGGATTCGATCGACTCAAGGATTATGCTAGTCGGCTGATCGGCTGTGCGGTATTCTTTCTCGACCGTGGTGGTCCGCCATTTATAAGACAATGCCGCCATAACTGCGAAACGGCCGCATTGCTAGCATTATATGCACGCACTCACAAAAGACCGTAGACTCGATCAAATTAAAAAAAAACGGCTCTTAGCGCGTTTCTCCGACAATCCTTCCATGACTTGTGAGTGCTTATATTTAGACGAGGCGCTGTGTGCCGGTGCGGTGGCTCAGCCGTCAGATCCGCAGCAAGCTCGCCAAATCCATCAACAACCAGGCTCGTATATAGTCGTCGGAGCATTCGCATCGTGATTGCATGCATATATCGTGCAGAATAGATTAATCGACTCTACAACTAGACCCACTGTGCTGTCATGGACCAAATCGACGCTAATTTCGAAGTCACCAATCGTAAGTGCTGAAACATCGACGTCATGTCCAGATTGACATCGCTGATAAATGAGCAGTCATTTGCGCAACGTTGTTATTCATCCACGAAGTGACCAAGGACTCTTTGCGTTCAACATTTTTATCAAGCAGCTTCACCAGCACGCACACCTTTCTTGAGACGTTCTCCGAGTTATGCTTTAGCGACGTCACTGGAATATTGCGCGACTCACCCGTCCCGCATATTCTTCTCGTCGACATCCAAAGAAGCTTACATGCGCTCAACAAGAGCCTCGCGGCGCATCGCGAAGCTTGGCGCTATGTTGGCGTCGCATCGGAGGTTAAGCGACAAGAAACAATTAAAAAGAGCAGCACAATAAGCGCAGATGTCAACGGACAGAAGAAGAAATGGAGAGACGAGATGAAGCAACGATCACAGATCTGGAAAGAAAGAGCTTCTCGAAGTGCCAATTCTGCGCTTTTCGAACAAGAAGAGATGGAATTCCTCATCAATGCGTGCAACAAATGGGTCAACAGGCTTCGACATACCCTGCAAATAGTGCTCCTGGTTGCGGGCGAAGTTTCGCCGCACTTTCCCACTTACGAGCAATCATCACATCTTGGCATAGCACACATGCTGGAAAGGCAAAGACGTCTCGGATTGAGACCCTCGGATAGCTATCTGCCACTAGAGGGACAATTACGAAAATCGATTGGAAGTGCACAGCCGGCATCCGGGTTGATGAAGACAGTATACAGCCGGCACGGTGATGAGATCGATGTCATGGTCGAACTAAGACCCTATAGCGACACCCCAGCAGGTGCTATTCGGCAGCTTACGTGGTACCTGAGCTCATCAATACCGCTTGCCGAGCAGATTGCAACACCAGAACCGCAAGACGGGTACGAGCAACTCACTCTACGATGTTTAGGGTACATCGACGATCCCAGCAACGCCCGCTCATTAGTGCTGTACCGATCACCGAAGAGTCATCCTTGGGCTTCGAGTCCGCCTTTCTTACACGACACGATAAAGAAGGGTTGGAAGACCAAACCCAGTCTCGGCCACCGTTACCAATCAGCAAGAACACTCGCAGCGACAGTACTCGACATCCACACATCAGGCTCATTGCACAGCAACATCACCTCACACAGCATTACAATGCTTCCACGTCGTTTCAACGACGCTGAGCCATCGCCCTATCTCATTGGATGGGGTGTCGAGCCGGCTCACTCCGACGGCCCATTGCCCCTGGAACCCAATTTGTACCGCCACAGTAGCCAATTCGGAAGAGGCTCGCAACTACTAATCACGGAGCAAGATATCTACTCCCTTGGTGTCGTGCTGCTCGAGATTGGACTTTGGACAACTATGTCGACAGTCTTTGCAAAGCTACTCGAGTCGACGCCGCGATTTGGGATCAAGGAAGAGAAAGCCATGTTCAAGAAGGTCAATCGCGTCATTTTGGATTTGGCGTACAGCGTGGACTTGAGGAGAGAGATGGGTGAAAAGTACGCGGCTGTGGTGAAGAAGTGTCTGGAATGGGAACAGGATGATGCTGTGGAGAGCATGTTGGAGTTCCGGAAACAGGTGGTAGATGTGCTGGATGCGGGGTGTAAGATATAGTGTAAACTAATTGTGCGCGCTACTCGTCACTTACTTCACGTTATCGCAACCCGTCTACCCGTATCCTGTGATTCCACTTTTTTCTTACACACTTCGCTTAACATTGTGCAAACGTAACCAATGCATCGCGCAAACTTCATGCTGCCGATATCCGGGTATACCACTGGTCGCAAATTAAGCTGATACTGATCTTTTTCATTTTTGACAATGCTCCTTGTTCTAAACATACGCCGCCTTGTTGGTAAAGCGCTTTGATGATCAAGTTGCATGATTGAAACATACGCAAAATCGCTCGCAAAACACTTTTGAGGTGCAAAGAGATGCGAACAGGCTAACATGATATGAACCTGCCACGGTAGTTGAGACGACTATGGAAGATACCTTCTCTAGAATTTGTCTCTGCAGTTGCGACCACGTCCCGATGAGACTCCAGTGAAAGGCTTGACGTGTGGTAAGGTCATCTCGTATATACTCAGACTTATAACAATTCACCATGTATAACAAAGCTTTCGGCCAACCAAGCTTTCACAGCTCGAACTCGATGATGTCAGTGCGCAGGCGTGGAGATTCGAGGTCACAAGTCGTCGCCAGCACTCCACAGTATCGTTTCGGCAGTGATTGCCCCTCTGCCTCGACGCGTTCTCGACGCGTGAACAGAAATGGCAGAAGAAGCACGGACCCTGCTGTTCTGCCTGTCGCCCCTGGGTCTATTGCACGAATAGAATCGGTCTGTAGAGCATCGACGCACAGCAACCAGAGCATCAACTCCGGCACAACCACCTCGCAAGCACACGACTTCAAGCGCAACGCCCTCGCAACTCAACTTCATCTTCATCCACCTGCTCACTTCAAGGCTTTCGCTGCCAAACACCACGCCAACCATTCACAGGCAGCCTATCAGGGCATCTCACCACAACTCTCTTCCAATGGCTGGTTCCAAGTCTCACCAACACCGACAAGACTCAAAGCACAAGCGGATCGCTGGTCGTTCACAGGCACCGAAATTGCCTGCACGGGAGGGAAAGCCGGATAAAAAACGCACAACGTTGAAGCCAGCCAACATCTATGGCAAACACTTCGATCCTGCACGAAAAGGCAAGCGGGATCAGACTCACACATCGTCGAAGCCAGCCAACATCTATGGCAAAAGATTCGATCGGAGGCCAGAGCATGCTGCCAATCAAGCGCCTCGGCGTCGCGAGGTGGCCGACCAAGCACGCACAAGGCACAGCCAATCGGATGCTAGGACTGGAACTCGTACGAACACTGAGCTGCAACGTGCAATACAGCTCAGTCATGAAGAGTCTCTCCGTCACTGGCAAGAGCTGGCAGTCGAACTGAAGCTGATACAAGATGCAATGCTCGCCCAGCAAATGAGCGAAGACGAGGCACTGGGTCGGTGGGACGTCATCTCAGCAGAGATGAAACAATTGCAGCACAACGTTCCTCGGGCTATGTTGACCAAGACCCGGGACATTGGAGGTCCTGGTCTTCGAGCACGGCTCACAGCTCAATATGGCGGGGAAAGCTTGAGTGAGGACGAGCAATTCCAGATCGCATTGCTAATTAGTAGAGATGATCCAATTCCTGCGGAACCGTCTCCCATGCCCGCACAGCGTGAGGATGAAGACTTCCATCTTGCGGTTCCTTTGAGCGAAGGTCTTGAAGCTCGCAGGCAAGCTTTGGAAACCTCACTCGCCCAAGGTCAGCAAAGGGACGAGCGGATGCTTGTTCAGGAGCGAGTTGTCATCGACGTCCAGGACACTCCTTTCTCGGAAGGAATTCCACTTCCGCCGGTACCGTCAGCCGGGCTTGGAGGAAATGAGGTGTTCGCGAATGAGGCTCCGACGGACCTCCTGCAAAGATCGCAGCAACCGACACCTCTAACGCAGTTGCCTCTTGATCGCCGTCCAACTCCATTGCCTGCGCCTCAACCTCGTCTTGGCAGAGTTCCAGAATGGCTGCATTTCGGACGCAGTGCCAGTACAACATCGGTAGACGGTGCTCGCAGAGCCTTGAGATATCCGCCATTAGCTGCAGGCAGTCGCCTCTCATTGACAACTGGGACGACACCGGGAACGAAGAGTCCCGGAAAGTCCTCGGGCCACTCAAGGAGGCCATCCGGGCTCTCCTTAACCCCCATAGCGCCTGTTTCAACGACTCCGTCATTGCCGTCATTGATAACGCCACATTTATCGCGGTCAACAGGAACCGAGTATCAAGGAACACATAATGGTAAGGTCAGCACACCGACTCCGCAGCCCAGCCCAGCGGTGGCAGTTGGCTCCCCGATTGGTAACGATGCTCATGTCCATTTCGCGCAATCTGTTGTGGGTGTGGCGGAACATGTCCTGGACGCGTCTGGATTCCTGGCTGAAGCCAGCATGCAGAATAATCTTCCCAACGGTATTCAGCCGGTGATTTTCAACGGACCAGTGACCATCAATAACAACAAGATTGTGGTCAATGAGGCTCCTGAGAGGACTGGCAGCCTACTGAAACGAGCCGTCCACCAGCGCGTTGCTCTAGGAAAGACCAAGGCCCGTGGTGCTGGTATCGCGACGACCCGTGTAGCAAGCTCCAGCAACAACTTTCTGCTATCCGGCCTGAGCGCGATAGGGCTTGGACGTGGTCGAAGAGTTGACGAATCAGATCGCTTTTCCCTCGGTGCCGACGACAATGAGGAACCTCGCCCAGTGAGCCCCAGCCCAACGTTCGCGGTGGCACTCGAAGAGACAGCACAGCGGATACAGGCCCAAATAGAAGCCCCATTGCAACTTAGCCGATCTGGCCGTGTTCCTGGGATTGGCTATGATAGAGGCGAAGCCGTGGCAAACCGCGATGGCACTCCGGTGCCGATGAGGTCAGGCCAGCTGCACTTGCTGACCCAACGAACACCGTCACCACCGAGCCCGCAATTGGGTCGATCGATACTCCTCCGGACACCTTCTGTGGCAACCGGAGTTCATGGCTCGGGTGCTTCCCAGGTTGAGCTACAGGCCCAAGGCGAAGGCGACTTTAATGACAGTGCCGTTGGCATGTCTGACGTGAGTCTGAATCCACCGCCAAATGCTCAAGAACACACCCAGCGAGCGCCTGAAGTACGCCATCGGAGCCAGGCAAATCCGCAACCCAGTTCTCAGCCTCCCCTACCTGTCTCGATGCATCGTCGGCCAGTATCTATGGCCAGTCATGGTCCAGGGGCGAACGTCGAGGAACAGCGGCAGCAGTGGCCAGTTGCGACTTCTCAGGCAGACATGCCACGAATAGACACGCCTGACTCCTTGTATGCCTGTCCAGATTCTCCAGCGTACATGAAATCGACGCTGGCACGCAAGCACGTCCATCCGCCCGTGAATACAGAGTGGGCGAACGTACCGCCAGCAGGACAAAAGCTGGAGTATGTTAATTCTCGTGCGATGATGGATGTCGATCGATTTGGCCACGATACGCGAACTGCAATGCCAAACCTGCCGGAAGGTGTTGGTGTACGGGTTCGAACAGATGCTGGCGGAAGATTGACGCCAAACACGAAGGCGAAAAAGCAGGAGAAGGACCTGCAGAATAAGCTTCGGGCAGCTGTCTAAAATTCTATTCGATGTCGAAAGGCGTGTTGCAGAGGGTGTCAGGACGGCGAGTGCCGTGAGCTGTTGTTCGTAGTGATACAAGGTTTCGCTCACCAGTTCACTGGCCTTCTAGTTGACGTAAAGTTCGTGCTAACTTAATCGTCCCGACCGCAATCCGGACCAGTTATCCTTCTTCGCGACCTCTCTACTGCGGCATTGATGACTTCTTGAAGGGACACATGTTATCGAAATCTATATCGGAGCAGCAGTACAACCTGCATCACATTACACCCACCGCTCTCGACTCCAGATTTCGGTGTTGTTGTTCACAGAAGGACCGAACGCGACGCGACGCGTCAGGTCGCCGGCACTTCCGCTCTTCCCGCGGGCACGTGACGTGGCACCCGACAACCTCAGGATGGCATATCCGCATGATAAGTTTATGTAAATAGTTTCAAAAGTAGATTCTCGCAGAATCTTTCGTGTCCATGTCAAAAGTCAGCAGAGTGTTGCAGAAAATATGGACAAGATCACTGAAAGATGGTGAATGTGCTCAGCAGATGATTCGTGGCAGTGCATCGAGCTGAAGATGCCAGTAAATTTGACTGGTCCTATGCTCGCCGCAACGGCCCTAAAAAGCCTCCGACCTTATCAATCGCTAGAACCGCGATTATTGCCCCTTCGTATCACGTCAGACCGTGGCTGCTGACTCGACGTAGGAAATGTATAAGAACATCAGCGCTTAATCGTGCCAACGTAGAGGAAAAACTCATCAACAATCATAATGGCGCAAGTACGAATCGAGACAGAAATAGCAGCGACGCCAGAGGAGGTGCGCGAGATTGTATGTTCGGATCGCATTTTGACGGCATCATTCCATGCTGACATTCAAGATCCTCGACTTTGCGCGCTATTCCGAATGGCACTCAACATTCATCCAGAACATGAACACCATACCACCAGGAAAGAATTCGCGTAAGCTGTTGCAAGGCGAGACTCTCAATGCGAAGATTCGCGGCGTCAAACTCGTACCGATAGTGAAGTCGAACACATCCACGGAATTAAGCTGGTATGGTAGCGCGATGGGCGGCGCATTCTCTGGCAAACATTACTTTCAGTTCATCGAGAGCCATGTGACACCCGGTGGGACAACGTTTGTACATGGCGAAGACTATGATGGATGGATGACCTGGATGTTCGGCAAGGGCATCTTTGGCATAGGGCGGAGCGGAGTCGTGCGGATGTTTGATGGCTTCTCGAAGGATGTAAAAGCACGGGCGGAAGAGATGAAGAAGCTGAAAGATGGAATTGCAAAGACGCAGTCGGACCCTTGGGTGAAATTGTAGGACCCTGAACAAATTGCTGGACAACTACTGCATTGATGGCTTGATACTTTTGAATGTCTTTGTGATGTTCGTGATCGCCTCCTCCACCGGAAGTCGCTCCATAGAGCTCGCACCGTAAAAGCCATGAACACCCTTCGTGCGACTTATCACGTATTCCGCGTCCTCCGGTGCCGCAATCGGACCGCCATGGCACAGCACAATGATGTCGCTCTGGATCTTGACCGCGGCATCTCGGATATCCTGGATGAGCTTCACGCTATCGTCTAAGCTCTTCCCACTCGTTGCACCGATGCTGCCAGATGTGGTGAGCCCCATATGTGCGACCAAGATGTCGGCACCAGCTTCGGCCATCTTCCTTGCTTCGTCGACGTTGAAGACGTACGGCGTGGTGAGAAGATCAAGCTCGCGTGCTTTTCGTATAACTTCAACTTCAGCATCGTAGCTCATGCCGGTTTCTTCCAGATTTTGACGGAAAGTGCCGTCGATCAGTCCCACGGTAGGAAAGTTCTGAACGCCTGCAAAGCCAAGGTCTTTGAGTTGCCTCAGGAATCTATCCATGTCCCGAAAAGGATCAGTTGCACATACTCCAGCAAGCACTGGCGTATGTTTGACGACTGGAAGAACCTCATTGGCCTGGTGCGTGTTAGTTCCAGGTGGCCAAGCAACACATCTGCTTATCTCATACCATTTCCAAGACGACATCATTCGCATTTCCATACGGCATCAGTCCGGCCAAAGACCCTCTCCCAGCCATGCGGAACCGACCACTATTGTAAATGATGATCATGTCGCCGCCACCTTGCTCGATGAATTTTGCCGAGAGGCCGATGCCAGCACCAGCTCCAACGATTATCTTTCCATCTTTGATTGACTTTCGTAAGCCTTCAAGAATAGCCGTCCGGTTCGTTGGCGGTGACATTGTGCAGATGCAGCGTCTTCAGAGAACTTCGGAGCTTGCGAGCCAGCTGTTCGAAAAGAGACATGGTCTGAGATGACGTAACGCTAAACGCGGGGACAACAGGACACCACTGTTAGCACAAACACGAGCTGCTCACTCCACCACTTCCACGAGGAACAACTACCGTCCATGTTCCAGCAATCACTACTGCGAAAGTAAAGATGGATCTCGGTCCTCACGTGGTGCTAATTGGCACTTGCGACACAAAGCTGGACGAATTGCTCTTTCTTCGTGACGAGATCAAGCGCAGCCACGTGGAAGTAACATTTGTTGACGTTGGACGAATACCGACAAGTCATTCAGCCATCACAATATCTCAGAAGCAACTTCTAAACGAGTTTGGTAGCGACCAGGATGTGAGTGGACTGCCACGAGGCGAGGTGATCAAGACGATGGCTGCTTGTGCGACCAAGGCTGTCAGGGGGCTTCACGAGGGAGGGAAGATACATGCAATCATCGCCGCTGGAGGATCGGGCGGAACGTCTCTGGCGGCACAGGTGATGAGAGATGGACTTCCAATCGGATTTCCAAAGCTAATTGTCTCCACAATTGCGAGCGGGGACACGGGGCCCATTGTTGGAGAAACAGACATTACGCTGATGAACTCAGTTGTCGATGTCGCCGGCCTCAATCAAATTCTACGGAGTGTCTTGAGCAATGCTGGCCATGCAATCGCAGCAATGGCGCAGGCGAACTTTTCGAGAATTGCGGATCCGCACCCACGCGAGGTGACGAAAAGACGTGTCGGTATTACAATGTTTGGTGTCACTACTCCAGCTGTTGATGTCATCCGAAGGCATCTCGAGTCAAGTTACAATATCGAGACATTCATCTTCCACGCCACTGGCCATGGCGGCCAAGCAATGGAGCGCCTGATTCGTGAAGGAGGACTTGACGCGGTGTTGGATCTTACCACAACCGAGCTTTGTGATCATATTACTGGAGGAGTAATGAGCGCGGGCCCGAGTCGCCTCGAAGCTGGTGCAGAAGCCGGCATTCCTAACATAGTTTCCGTAGGAGCGACTGACATGACCAACTTTGGGCCCATCACCACTGTGCCGGGGCGCTACAAAAAGCGAAAGCTATACGAGCATAATCCAGTCGTGACGCTGATGAGGACTTCAGTGGACGAAGCACGTGAAGTGGGTAGGACCATCGTCAGGATGCTGAGCGAACACGCCAAAGATCCCCAAAACATCGAAGTCTGGTTGCCAAAGGGTGGAATAAGCATGATCGCAGTCCCTGATGGACCGTTCGCGGATCTGGAAGCGGACGCCATCCTCTTTGAAGTTGTCAAGAATGGCCTCGCAAGCAGCGGAATTCGAGTGGTCGAAGACGAGCGCGCCATCAATGATGAAGGATTTGCGCGCGACATAGCCGAGGCCCTCGCCGTAAAAATGGGATTGCAAAGTAGCACGGCGTGACGTTGCGAGTCACGATTTTGAAACCAAGGGAGCCAGCCCTTTGTTGCCGTCCGAAATTAGAAATGCGCTACCTCCGGGTCAGGCGTCCTACAGTCAATGCAACGTCTCGATTGCGATTGGTTCAAACGGATCGCTATGCCGCAAACCGTTCTGGGCGGATCCTTCCGAAAGAACATCAAAACGCGATGGGCCCCTGGGATTAACCGCTACGCTCGTTACATTCAGTCACTCATTCTGATTTTCAACATGTTCGCACGCGTAGGTGTGCTGTCGCTCGTTCTCCCCTTCTTTCTTGGCAAAGCTGTCGGCCAGCTTGGGATCCAACTGGATGTCACCAAAGAAGGTATGTGCCTCGTGCATTCGTGCAGCTAAAAGCTCACATGACTCCAGATTCCATCAAGTCCGCAGCCAAAACCCTTGCCGAGGGTATTGTCTCAATCTATAACGCAGGTTTAAAGACGGACCAAATTCCCGGCTTGTTTCCGGATCCTCATTATTGGTGGGAAGCTGGAAGCGTGTTCCATGGACTTATCGAGTACTCTTACCTTACCGGTGATTCGCGATATGATAGCCTCATCTCCGAAGCTCTTCAGCACCAGACCGGCGATTATGACGCCTTCATGCCCCCGAATCAGACGAAAACTCTGGGCAACGAAGATCAGAGCACTTGGGGTCTTGCAGCCATGACTGCTGCTGAGGTTGGGCTGCCGAACCCGCCCAAAGATCTCCAATGGCTAGACCTTGCTGTGAACGTTTGGAACATTCAAGCACTGCGTTATGATGATCAAGAGAAGAATGGCACGTGCGGCGGCGGGCTCAAATGGCAGATCTTCACTTTCAACGCCGGGTACACATACAAGGACACTGCTTCGAACGGAAATTTCTTTCTACTGTCTGCACGCCTCGCGAAGTTTACCGGCAACACTACCTACTCCCAGTATGCCGACAAGGTCTTCAAGTGGTCGCGAGCCGTCAGACTTGTCGATGAGGATTACCATGTCTTCAGTGGAACGGACGACAAGTCGAACTGCACGTCCGTAAACCGAATTCGATTTACCAATACTCACGGCACATATACCGAGGCTGCTGCCCTAATGTTCAATCTGGTACGTAGCTGGGACTATTCCTGGTCGCTAGATCAAACTGACGAGTGTAGACTGGAGCACAAATCTGGAGAGAAGCCGTGAGTGGTTTCGTGAAAGTCGCCTCGGTTTTTCAAGATTCAGCGAGTGAGCCAATCATTGTCGAGTCCGCTTGTGAAGCGAATGGAAAATGCAGTGTAGACATGCGCTCTTACAAGGGAATCTTTGCGCGGACTTTTGCTCGCGCTGCACTGGCCGCACCCTTCGCTGCCGATATCATTCGCAAAATTCTCTCTACATCTGCCACCGCAGCGGTCTCAGGATGCACGACCGGGAACGCAAATGGCACTGAGTGCACATTCAGCTGGGTGAACACCACAGATGACCAGGACACAGGTTTAGGCGAAGTCTTTAACGCACTGGAGGTCGTTCAAGTCCTGCTATACCCATCAGCAAAGGGGTTCAAGACAACCAACTCAACTGCTGGTGGTAACGCGACCCAGAGCGGTGGGGCGTCGAGGTCTTCGGGTGCATCGGCTCCTCAAAACACAGGTGCAGCGGGAACGATTGCTGCAAGCGTCACGGTAGTACTTGCCGTTGCATTCGCGACGCTGCTGAGCATGTAAACCATTATAGAATCCGAGAACTAGGAGACAATCACATGATTGACTTTCCATTTAGGGCTTGGCGTGGTGGAGTGCGTAGTTGCTCCTTCCTGCCATTCCAGGCGACAATAAACCCCTCACTCGAGTTCCAACCTCCTCACCGCTTTCATTTACCTCATCTGACAGGTAATCGCAATGACTGCCGAGATTTCCGCTCGTACAAACATACGCAGTCTTTTCCTTCGCCGCTTTGGTCATAACATGGCTGGGACCTCCGACACGCTCACCGACGATGGATGTCATTTCTTTCGGCTTCCAGCTGAGCCCAGAAACAAGATCTACAAATAAGCTCTCACCGAACAACGACCCATCAACTTCGAACAGAAAGTTACTTACTCCAGGACGATGGTGCAGGGATCCTGACGAACGGAAGGGGATGTATCCGTCAGTTGCAAGAGGTACAGATGGAGCTCGTCTTGAGGTCAACCAGCTCTGTTTCGCAAGTTTTGTCATATTTTATGGTCAGATTCGAGCTGATACTGTTCATGAAGGTGAACGAGCAGATGGACGTAGAGACCCGCGGTTTTGAGCTGTGGGTCAACGAACTGGCATTTAAAGACATCCGAGCCGCTTCCTACTTCATCCAAAAGTGCAGCCAGTCCAGTTTCCTACATCTTGGCGTCGTACATTCCCGGCAAGGGCCATATTACACTCGGCATGTGCACGCGAGGCCAGAATTGCATGCCCCGGTACGCTTTTGTCACGACCACCCTCGCGCAACCATCCGCTCGTATCTCTCCGAATGGTCTTCCAACGGGTACGGAACGCTCCGGTATTTCGGACAAGAGGAGGCAGTAATTCGTGGAATCCAGACCCTCGTCACCAACCTCTACATTTACGGTTCGAGATCACACCTCCGCGCTTTGAAATACATTCGAAAGTTACAAGCCGAACAAGCCGCACGGGCGTGGAACGATGAACATGGTCCCTTTAAATGGCCGACAAATTTCAAACTTCACCCCAGTACTGAGCGTCTCGATGCGTATTTCTTGCGCGACAACATCGGTCCTTATCACTTCCGAAGGGCAGGCTTCATGAATGAGGTTGAAGGGGCATTTGAGGGATATGTCCGGATGACAAGGCATTTGATCAAGCACGGCATCTGAAAAGAGTTGAATTCTGGATCATGATCAATCGAACACATCGATCCAGGTAGCGCCTTCAACGGGACGAGTGGATGATGCGGAGACTGACACAGAATCTTCACAGGCGCTCGGAAATGGAGAACGCGTTGCTGTGACGAAATTTCGATACGCGTTAGGAAGAACAGTGTCTGCGTTGCATCGCGAAAGAGTCATGCCGGATGGGCAGGATTATGAGCGCATGACATGTCGAGCGGACATTGACGCCTCGGCGATCGGGAGCAACAGAAACCAAGCTCGGAGAACTTGCAGCCTAATCACTTCCTGGAAATAACGATGGTGTAGCGTAAGAATTGGAAACTAGCCGCGCAGTCATTCACGTGAGCTTTGGCTTCGCTGAATCACACACGACGGATCGCAACATCTGCAGGATCTTTCCCATTACCACGCCAATCAAACGTCTCTCTGCTTTGAAGCGCTTCATCAAGAAGCGCGAGAAAGATTCGATATTGTTCATGTGGAGTGGCGTTCTAGACCGCTTCGAGAGCCGAATATCGCCAAGATTACCAAGGATCTTCCCGAAGCTAACTCAGGGGGAAACTTGGCATTCCCGCCAACTCCACGATGCGAAGCTTTGTTGCTCACCCTCAACACGAGTCTATTTTCGTCGCTTGTGCAACACCACGAGGATGGTATGTTTCGGGGCAGTCGACGAGCCCAGGTGTCTGCCGAAGGCCGCCTTTGAGATACAATAGCATGCCCCGAATGTATCCTCATGTTGGATAGAAACGCCCACATCCTTGCGCGGTCCCCAAAGTTTTGGTGGAAATATGACCACGTAGGCGCGCTCGTCTTTTGCTGTGATCGTGCGTAGCCTCGTCACCAGTCCTCGTCATTTGTTTCCTACTTTTCCACCTTCCAAGGCTCTAAACATCGCTTGACACGCGCTGCGGCTGAACTACGCTCGGCCAAGCCCGCCACGACCAGCAATGGTCGAGACTTGGTGCCTTTCCGCGATGTCTTGGGCAAGCCACGTCTGGCCCCTCGTCGCAATTTGAATGCCATAAGTATTGATTCCGCTCGTCGGCGTCTTCGACTCCTCGTTCGCTCATTGCACCTCTAGAGGTAGCATCCACTCGCTTTCTTTGACATCACGCTCGCTGAAGGTACTACGACAATCGTTCTACCAAACCACACTCGCTCAAAAAACCCCTGGCCCAGTATCAAAACTTAATAATAATACTCGAATTCGAATCAGCATTCCGAAGGATGCGTCTCTCAACAATACTCGCTGCCTCCCTGGCGGCACCTCTCGCGGCTGCTCACGGAAGCATTCCGGGGGCTCCCAAGATCTTCGGCCTCGGCGACGCCAATGCGATCGCGGCATTAAAGAGCAGGAATTTTTATGGTGCACATGCTGCTAGAGCTGCTGGGTCTTCTCATGGGTCCCAACTGCAGGCCCGTCAAGGTGGTGATTCGAACGGGCGTTGTGGACCGAATTATGGGTGCGCAACCTGTGCTGAAGGATATTGCTGCTCAAGTGGTGGATGGTGTGAGTGACGGTCACTGTTTCGTGGGCCGACATGGCTGACGTACATATCACAGGCGGCCAAGGCTCAGATTACTGCCAAGCGCCAGACAGTCTTTTTGAATATGGTCCTGGAGCTGATGCGAACGTTCTTCCCTCAGGTGGTACAACCCGCAACATTGCTCGCACCAAGGTCGGCAGTGTCCTGTATGGTGGTGACGGCATCTGGGTCTGCACAAAGCCGGGACAGATTGCAATCACATACGACGATGGTCCATATACTTACACCACAGACTTGCTGAATCTGTTTTCGTCCTATAACTTCAAGGCGACATTCTGTGAGTACCGTCTTAACTATGCTACGGCTTTGGCTAACGCTGGTATGCAGTCGTCACTGGTATCAACCTCAGCAAAGGGTCTATTGATAGCTCCTCAAAGGCGTGGGCTGCTATGATCTCTCGAATGATCACGGACGGGCACCAAATTGCTAGTCACACTTGGTCTCATCAGGATCTGTCTGTAATTACCAAGGAGCAGCGTTATGAACAGATGGTCAGGCTTGAAATGGCCCTCAGCAACATCATTGGCAAATTCCCCACATATATGCGACCGCCTTACTCTTCATGCACGGCGGCTTCCGGTTGCGTTCAGGACATGTCAGATCTGGGATACCACATCTCGTACTTCGATCTTGATACCGATGGTAAGATTTGCGCCTCCCAGTTCCCCCGAGTCTACTGACATGAACCAGACTACAACAACATTACCCCTGAGAAGGCTCAAATTCCAAAGGACAGAATCTTTGCCGCGCTGAACCCCAGTAACTCGGCAACGGATGAATTTCTTGCCATTGCTCACGACATTCATTTCCAGACTGTTTACAACATGACGGGGTACATGCTCGATCTCATGGTCAAGAAGGGTTACAAAGGTGTCACCATGGGAGAGTGCTTGGGGGATGCGGAGGCTAACTGGTACCGAAGCGGTGCCAATCGTGTGGCAACTTCCTCGTCCTTCAAGCCCCCAGCGTGTGCTTCTACAAGGGCTTCGTCTTCTTCCGCAACGGGCAGCCGCACTTCGACTAGTGCCGTTTCGACGCCGACTACAGTGTCTCCAGATAGCTCTTGCGGCGCGGCATCAGGCTATACTTGTTCAGGCTTCTCTGGAGGAGAATGCTGCTCTCAGGTATGTGAAGATGCGCACAACCCTTGATAATAGTCACTAACACTGAGTAGTACAACTTCTGCGGCAATACTGAGGGCCATTGCGGAACTGGCTGTCAGAGTGGATTTGGCAAGTGTGGATTATCTTCTAGCTCTTCCTCCGCCGTAGCGTCGACATCCGCATCCTCCAGCAGGCCCGCGACCTCATCTTCGGTCTCGTCTACCAGAGCTAGCAGTGTCTCATCGGGATCATCTACTCGAGCATCGTCTTCGTCCGCGCCCAGTTCCACGGCGAGTGGTGTCACTTCCCTCGATGCTAGTTGTGGTGGTACCAATGGCTATACTTGCGTTGGTTTCGCTGAGGGAGAATGCTGCAGCCAGTAAGTGTCTGATGCCATACGTTCGATGCAACGTTTACTAATCAATCATAGATATGGATGGTGCGGAAATACTGACGGGCACTGTGGCACGGGATGCAATCCTCTCTTTGGAAAGTGCACAAGCTCCGGCTCGTCCTCAGCTGCTGCCTCCTCTACGGCCAGATCAAGCTCAGTATCTTCGAGCAGAGCGGCATCAAGCTCATCAAGCAGACCTGCCTCAGCCTCGAGTAGCAGGCCTGCGTCGTCTTCGTCTACCAGACCTGCTTCGTCGTCAAGCACAAGGTCCGCTTCTTCAAGCACAAGGCCTGCTTCTTCAAGTACAAGGCCTGCGTCTTCAAGCACGAGACCTGCCTCTTCCAGCACTAGAGCGGCATCATCGAGCACAAGACCCGCTTCCTCCAGCACCCGGGTATCATCAACAGCCAAGTCCTCGCCAACCGGCATTGTCTCTCCAGACGCATCTTGCGGAGGAACCAAGGGATATCACTGCATTGGCTTTGCCGAAGGCGAGTGCTGCAGCCAGTATGGATGGTGTGGTAGCAGCACCGCTCATTGCGGGACGAAGTGTCAGCCTTTGTACGGCAAATGTACTTAAAGCGGTGCCAGTTGGCGGGGAGGTGGTGCAATGTGACTTTTGTTAGGCTTGTTGGCCAACTTAACTCAGAGTTTGCGCGGCATGAGTAACGATATGGCGTAAAACAACTAGCATTTAATATTGGTTATTCATAGACATTGTCTCGTTGCTATGACTTTGTCTGCCGGCGAACCTTCAAGCGCATGTGTGGATAGTCACGTGGTCATGATCGGCATGTTGATTACGTGATGTATACAGCGCTCCTAAGTGTTGCCTCTCAAGTCCCTCCACGACCGCGACGCCGCGGCTTTCATCTAGACCCGACCGCGACTACCTGCTACTACGAAAACGCCGTATATCCCCATCTTCTGATGTGGCTCGTCCGGGTTCAGACTGGTGTTCACTCGTGACGTATGAAAACTCCACTACTGAAGCTGTCCGGCTGAGCTCCGCCCTGAGCCGGATCCGTGCCGCCTCCGGCATGACCACTTGCGCTATTCGCGCAACTAATGTAGTTCGTTTGCCCGTTTATGGCCGCACTCTCTAGACGCACGAGAGACTAGCAGTCGTCCTACTTGTACCGCGCCGAGCCGACCACCACATGCCGTCCGCCACCTGCTCCTTCTAGAGCATATATCATCTTTCAGACTCATAGCGGTAGCGGAGGCGGTGGAGGAGTATCTGCAGGTTTGCTAGCTAGGCGCTTGTCCTGCTCTTCCTTTGAGAGCGTATCCCATTCGGCGACATTCTTGTCCTATTGCTGGTTAGCAAGTACGCTCAGACTCGGGCATTTTAGTTCGACCTACCCATTCAGCAACGCATTCAGGCTTCCAGTTGCACTTTTCGACCTCTCCAAACATCGGATGGTTGCGTCTTGGATGCTTCGAAGGCCAGCCGGACGCGTGATAGTGGTGTTTCACAAGTGCGCCGCGCGAATCATGGTTGCCAGAATCGGAATGGCCTTGCCCAGCAGCGAAGGCCTCGACGTTGAGTACAAGCATGCCGTTGATCAATCTCGACTCAGCAAGGTTGTGGAAGGGCTCCCAAGTGACAGCTTTGCCGTGGTTCTGGGCAGTCATTTGCTCCAGCACTGCTTTTGTGAAGGCCGACGGCCCTGTTCCGCTAATGACTTCGTTGAAATCGAGCTGGAGCTCGGGAATTGCCACACCTTTCTCTTCTGAAAGCTCATGCAACCAGTCCTGGATGTTCTCGATGAGTCGTATCATCACTGGTAGTCGAGGCTTGGCCGCAAAGGTCCATTGGCAGAAGGACATACACTTTGACCCCAATATGGGATGATTAGCAAAGGCTGGTTCGTCGATTTCGACGCCGACGATCATGTCAATTTCTTCTGGGCTATAGCGTTCGGGTATGAATCGCTCGACTGGGCGCAACGCTTCGACGTCGATATCTGCGTACACTCCACCCTCGGCGTACATGACGAGGTAACGCAGAAGATCGGCCTTGATGATGGTAATGTTCAGCTCCCGATAAAGATCCACAAAGTCTGGTCGGTTCAGGCCGTGGACACCATAATGCCATTCCAAATACTCGAGCGCGTTGTCGTCTGTGAGCACCTCATACCGATATGTTGGATTCTTCGCAGGCCAAGTCTTTGCAGAGTCCGAGTCGCGTTGCTCGAAGCCAAGTGGGCCAACCTTCCAGGTTTGCCAGATCTTTTTGGGTATCAAGCTTGTGGAAGACTGCAGTGGCTGCTGGTACTTGAGTTCTCGCCTATAGCGATGCGCAGCCCGTATAGGGGTCGTAAAGAAGTGGGTATTGGCAAAGAACAAAAGGAGAAACACCACGGCCAGGTAGGCTGGCAAAACTCTCCGCACTTGGCTCGTCAACTTGCCTTGAAAGTGAGTGACAATTGGCGAGTGTGGAGGCATTTTGGTGACAAGATGGAGCTTTGGCGGAGGCGGTCTTGACCTACTGCGCATACTGAGGTTATCAGGAAATTGCGAGATTACCGCCTTTTGCCCATCATCATTCCAAGCTATGAGCAAATGCATCAAGGCCATCCCTGGGCTACAGAATCGAGGATCCCCGCATGGCCTGCCGCTGTTTGGACCAATCCGAGGGCCTCGTCCAGCGCCTTCCTCGGTACGTCGGTATGTACTCTTTGACCCGCCTCAGTTTTGCAGGTAAATTGTGCTGACCCCAGCATGTGCCACATTGGCCCTGCAGAACCCTTGCAGGTGTTGAGGAAGGATGTACAGAGTTACATGGTCAAGGCGAGCACCTCGATGCTTATTCCCAGATCCCTGTACTGGTGCTGCGGCCACTTGACCATTCCCAGGACCTCATCCCAGACTTTGTGCCAAATGCAGCAAGCACCTCCGCACCCCGCAGGATATAGCCTAACGATTCATCAACTCGACGGTGATAACCGAATTGGAATGATACGGCACGTGCATGATCGCTCGCTTTCTTCCCCATACGTTTGCCGTTGAGCGGCCACTGCCATCCCCGCTTCCGCATTCTGCCCATTTGATCCGAACGGTACATGCAATTGGCGTGCAACTGATCGTCATAGCTCTCCTCGGCAGTGACCCCCTTGCAAATTACATGTGCTTCTGATCATTCGATGCGATCAATGCACCGACCAAAGCAGATTGCTGCTGTTGCCCGTTGAGCATTCATAATTTCAGAGCACCTATCAAGCAACTTCGAATCCCACTCTCACTATTCACAAAACCACAGCCTTCTCATATTGTCGTTGGTCGAAAGATGCCAGCTAAGACTGAAGGTTTGCTGGACCACGGAAACCTGGAGGACGTTAGTCTACGGCCCGCAACGTGGAAGCCCTCGAAGATGCCACGCTGGAGTCTCGAATTTGTCCGTCCAGAGTTTTTAACTCTAAGAACTGGTAGTGCGAATGCTACGGTTCGGAGAACGGCGTGGCTTGATGGATTGCGAGGGTTTGCAGCCTTCCTCGTTTACCTGCATCACAATCAACTCTGGTCCCATGGCGGGAAAGGCAATCGGGTCTACGAGAACGCATTCGGCTACGAGGGCCAGCATTACTTTGCTGCTCTACCTTTTGTGCGCACGTTCTTCTCCGGCGGCCATTATGCCGTCTCCATCTTCTTTGTCATTTCTGGCTATGTCCTCTCGGTCAAATCGTTGGGTCTCATACAGAAGGGACATACCCTCAGCTCAGCCGAGACCATTGGTTCAGCGCTCTTCCGTCGATGGCTGCGACTTTATATTCCTATCATCGTGGTGACTTTCACCTGGATGTGCTTTCGACATGCCACTCGGATCTGGGTCGACATCAAGGACATGCAAGGCACATTCCGCGAAGACGCTCTCAACTGGTACTATACGTTCAAAAATTACAGTTTCGTCTTCTCCGACAATATTCACGCATTCACTGAAACCTATCATATGCACACCTGGTCGATACCCTACGAGTTCAAGGGATCCATCATTATCTACACGGCACTATCAGCCTTTGCCAAATGTACAACGACTGCTCGTCTTTGGTGCGAGGTGGGACTGATCTTCTATTTTCTCTACGTCGTGGACGGCTTCTTCGGCGCGCTCTTCATGTCGGGAATGCTACTGTGCGACCTCGATTTGCTGGCTCAGGAAGGTCGTCTGCCTCGCTTCCTCGCCGTGTTCTCAGGCTTCAAGGAATTCATCTTCTTCCACCTCTTTGTTGTCGCACTTTACCTGTCCGGAGTACCCTCGTACGACGCGCCAGGGATCGACTCTGCAACACTCCTCTCGAAGTCGCCTGGCTGGAAGTGGCTTGCGCATCTCAAGCCGCAGGCTGTGTTCGATGCAAAATGGTTCTACCTCTTCTGGGCAGCCTTCTTCACCGTTGCTTCAGTTCCGCGACTGCCATGGCTCAAGCGATTCTTCGAGACACGCGTCTGCCAGTACCTTGCCCGCATTTCCTTTGCACTTTACTTGGTACATGGCTTGGTAATTTGGACTGTTGCAGATCGGCTCAACGCAGCAGTGGGCCTGGTGCGACCTGAACACAAAGACGGCATACCTGGCTGGATTGACAAATTTACCATCTCGCAAAGTGGTCCGCTGGGCTTGGAACTTGCTTTCTGGCTTCCTCAACTGGTCCTCCTCCCGTTCACCCTGTACCTTGCTGAGATTGTTACAAAGCTAGTTGACGAGCCGAGTGTCAAGTTTACGAATTGGGCCTACCGAATGACGTTGGCGCCAACACAACCACAACGGCAAGCGCTCCATAAGCGTTCATTCAGCTCAGCATGTTGAAGCTATTTTCAAAAAGTAGTCCAAGTTATCTTTTACCAGCCACCGTTTTTTTGCAGTGACGCTGTTCCGCTCCATAGCTCGGTTCCATTCCGACTCGGTAGCATGTGAAATTCCGGCTGCTCCCTGCTCGGTCGTTCACATGCATCACGAGGTTATTCGCCACACTACTGCAGGTGTTCAACGTTTTCCAATTGCATGACGCGGGCCGTTGATTGGACTGTTCCTGAAATGACAAGAGTCCCGGCGCTACTTCCCCACGGGGACCATCACTAAGCGGGGTACCTGGACCCCTGTCCTGTAGCGTGTCGATCTCTCCAACATCACCCCATGTATGAAGGTTGGTGATAGGAAAATGCTCCGTACCTTGCATTTGGACGATCGTTTTGCTGGGAGTTGGTCACCTTGAGATAGCGGTAGATTGCAGGATCTATCGAACTCAATTGCGCCTACCTTTCGATAGTCCTCCCCCACTGTCGGCATCACATGTGACTTTTGTTCCATCTCGGGTCGACATGTGAGGAGTAGCTCAGTGATTTTACGTTTCCTAGTCTACTGCTCCTCTCGACTTCGGGCGAGCGACCCCCAATCCTGGTACGCAGCACTTGCAACCATGAAGCGCCGGCACAATGTCATCGCAACTACCCTATTGATTTTGGGAATAATCTATCTGTCCGCCCAACGAGAAGGTAATTTGTTGGGGTATTCGCGCTCCGACGACCTTGACCCAGGGCACGCAGCGGACCGCACGAAATTTCGTGCTGGTGAGAAATTGCCTGCAGGTGCTGGAAGCCATACTCGATTGGCAGCAACCCCCTCACCATCGCCGGGTCCCATCGTGGTCAGTCCCGAGCCGGAGCTTGCAAGCCCTCAGGTGCCTGCGCAAGTGGTGCCGCTGGCCGGGCCTGTGGTAGACCACACCAGTTCACCATCGGACAGTACACAGCAACAACACGAAGACCATGGCGTTGCCCTACCGTTCAACCCAGAATTTGCGTTTCAACAAGATCTCCAGCTGGAACTGCCGTTTGAGACGCTCAAAGAGCTCAGTAACCAAGCACCGCTTCACTATGATCCCACTGGCAGCAAGACATACGCCTTTGCCACCTTCATGGCTACACGTAATCCGTCGGTGAAAGACCCCTACTTCCTCGCCATACATTCACTTATTCACCGCGTTCTCTGGTCTCCTCGCTCGTGCACCCAGAAGAACTACCCGTTCATCGTCTTTGTCGCCGACTTTGTCACACCGGAGCAACGCGCACTTCTTACTGGCGCCGGCGCCGTAGTCCGCGAACTTAAACCTCTCCCATGGCACTGCGACTCCGGCGCACAGAAGCGCTGGAACGACCTCTTCGCCAAACTCAATATGTGGGCCGAAACAGAGTTCGAGCGCATTTTGTTCCTTGACGCTGATGCCTTCCCACTTACCAACATCGATGAGATGTTCGAGCTCGCACCAGTACAAAACTGCGTCGACACCAAGCTTCAGCTTGACGACTTCACACCTGATCAAAAGCCCATCTGCGAGCCATACATCTTCTCTGGCGTCCCGATGTCGGCTGACAAGCCCGAGTCGCCTGAGATCAATGTCGGCGCCATGGTGTTCACACCCTCGCTAGGCATGCACACTAGGCTAGTGCAGAACTATCTGAAGACCAACCATTATGACTGTAAGATGGCCGAGCAGGCGTTCTTGAATTGGCAGTTCAGTCCAGGTGGTGCATATCCGCCGACGACGCTGGAGAGGAAATGGGGTGGGTTCTTCCCGAAACAAGATCGTAAGGAAGACTTGAAGGTTGTACATGAGAAGATGTGGGCTATCAGCGAAGGGTGGTTGAAGGAGGAGTGGGAAAGGGCATGGGAGGAGATGAGAACGTGGTATAGCAGTGGGGAGTTTGTCGAGGCAAGGAAAGGTGGTCTCAGCGCGTGAGTTTAGTTGAGTTAATGTAGATGCCTTCATACGGCTTAACGAAGTACATGGTGCTACGATCGCAACCTGTCACCGAGAGCAGACGCCTGATGCTTGACGGGGGTGTTTTTTGATTGTGAAGGTGTGCAGGAATATGTGATCAGTGGTATGGTCACGGTACATGTCATTATTTCATTATCTCATGACCTATACTAATGCGTTCATCCGCATTGGTCATGCAAGCCCTCCACAAGCCTTCCACAAGCCTTCCACAAGCCTTCCACAACGCTCCAACAAGCTATGTCATGTCCCAAGCACAACGCCGTACAGCCATGTGGTGATACCAAGCGATATCTTCTGCGCATCTTAAAGCGATCTCCAAGTTTCCAGGCGGAATGAATCATGATTCAGCACTCCATCGCACATGATCCAGTCGTCGACACGCTAGTCACGAATGGTCAACGCTCCCTACATGTTTCGGCGAGGCAGCGGCTTCTCGAGCCTCTGGTTGAGATGGCAGCGGTGCAGCTTTCGGTTCTTGCAGTACAGGTTGTCGCAGAGGTGAGGTGCATCGGAACGGAGTTCTGCAGGACAGACCTCTATGCGCTTGCCCTCGTCTATGTCTTGGAGGTTGGCCATGCCGCGATCGACGGGCTGGCGGAGCTTGCTGTGTCTCGTAAGTGCGAAGCGACGAATGAGCAGAGGACACCTACGGCTTCGGCATTACGATGGTGATACCCGCGGCGGTGGCATTGTCCTTGATGTGCTTGAGTCTGGCCTCGAGATCTTGCTGCTGGGCGTATGAGAGGCTTCCCCGATTGACTGCCGACCCGAACAGCATACCATTGTAGTTTATTTTGCATGATCCTGAATACACGCAAGTCAGTGTGCCTTCAACAACCTATCCGGTCATACACTTGTGGACCATCACGCCAGCTATTGAGGTAGTTGACGTTTCCACATGTCACTACAAGACAAGCATTGATTCTATCTCCCGCACGACGCAGAATCTATCGTGAAACTTCCTCAGACCCCTTCCTTCATCCAAAGTATTGCATAATCCAACCAATTCTCCATCGCGTCTCCAGGCAGTAGATGTGGATCCTGCGCCGATTCAGTCCAACCATTGATTGCAGAAGTACGAAACTCGTCGGGGTCCCAATCAACCTCGCGTGGAAAGAAGCGAAGGTTTGTGGCTCGACTACGGAGTGTTAAATTGGTGTCTCGATGTCCCTTGAGCATTTTGCGACTCAAGCGATGGCAAGCCGCGGAAGTATCATCGCCGAAATGGGGCGCGATGAAATTGATATCCTCCCGGCGGAACATCAGCGTGAGAATGATACCAATGCCGACGAATAAATACGCCTTGTATTCATTGGAGACCTTATGATCGATAATTTCTAACCATGGTACTCGCAGATTGACCGTAGTTTGCGGGTTACAGGCGCAGAAAGTGAAGAGGTCTACGACTTGCTTGATGTTGTTGCGGAGCCAGAGAAACATCGTCTTTTCTTTTGCTGCTGGCTCCTCCTCTAAGGAAACTCTTCTCAGCCACTTGAGCTTCGCGTTTGAAGCATGTAGTGAATTCGAAGAACCTCTTAATGGCGGCTTGGGTGCGCGATTCGACGAATATGATGGGATTGACCATGATCTCAAGGCCCTTTGTTTCTTGGCGAAGTTGACGATTAACGTATTTGAGACAGTTGAGAGGAACTTCGGAATCGCCGAGTGTAATTTCGGGCTTTCGTATCTTTCGCGACCTTCCAGGCGTCCAGCTCATGTATACGTTTTCTGCAGGGTGCGCAAGGGCAAGCACGTATATGTAGTTCCGCAGCTCTGGGGGTAGCTCGAAGAATTCTGATTCGACTGGACGCTTTTTGTTTAAGGCGAAAGATGATTTCCGCCGCTTGCGATAAATGGAACTGAGTTTGCGGGGCATGATGGTGTTATTTGATGGAGGCTTTTCGGTGTTGTGTGCTGACCTGGACGTCGAGGCGAAACCAGCTGCACCAGTCACTGTCATTCCTTCGCTCTCCAGCGCACGATGACATGGACGGCCTCACATCACGAAGGGCGACACTTGTTCTCGCCACGCCCCATGAGCAGCGCGTTTGAGCCAGATGTATTCAGACACTGCCCTCCCACTGTGCATTCGGGCCACGCAGACTTGTGGACCGACCCTTCAGCTCCAGTCACACTCGACACCAGCATCGTCACGTATGATGCGAAACCAGATGCCTTTAGTCACTGCTGTTCCATCTGTCGCCGACGAGCTGGCGCGCAAGTTTTTGCGAGCTGCGATCCCGTGGACCCCGGAATTAATGCTTTGAGTGTGCTGGGAGACTTGCGAGCAAGACCGCAGGATATCGCTTGCATTGTCTGGCATGTCCGACGGCATCGGACATGTTGCTCTGGCCTTGCGGGTGCATGTCTGCCCAGGGCCTCTTTTTTCATTGAGTGCGCTTCCTATGGGAGCTCCTCGAGGAAGATTAATCCTTCCTAGATACTTATAATTGCCGAAGAGTGCCAACGCCATGTCAGAAGACACCATAAGCCGACGCACGATGCTCGAAACATCAAAGTCGATTTACATCCGACGATCTTGCGAAAAGCCTGAGTCTGGTGGTGTTGAAAATCTAATAACATGCTAATGTTCTAAAGACAGTGCAACGAAGACATGTAGTCTGAATAGGGCTGAATCACGCTAAGCAAGCCGCGGCATGACGCAACGCCGATGACAAAAGTTCGCGGGGCATCCGATGAGCACCCCACTCTTGCCTATCATTCGCGACTGGTATGCAGTAGACCATGAGACGCGATCTATTTTTCTTTGGTTCGAGAAATTGCTCTATTGCACTTTAGATCACCGTTTGATGATCGCGTGTTCAATTGAAGCCTGTCGACAACACAGCCAAAGTCACATTTGCCGCAGGCAGCCTGATACACCAGCAGCAACATGGCGACGCCTAAAATTAGCGAGCGCGGTATCCGCATCGCGATAGACGTAGGTAAATGCTGCAATATTTGGTGTGATGTATAGTAACAATTCCAGCGCGGTGGTACTTTCACAGACTGCGTAGGCAATCCCGGCAGCGGCAAGATGGAGGACGATGTAATCATCAAGCTCCTCTCCGTCGACCCGCAGAACTACGACGACGCGCCGCTCGAAGGTATCCGTCGCCTCCTCTCCAAATTCACAGGCACCGAAATCCCCCGCGGCCAGCCGCTCGACACATCCAAGATTGAGAGCATACGCATGGGCACCACTGTTGCCACTAATGCGCTCCTAGAAAGGAAAGGCGAAGACATTGCCATGGTGGTGACAAAAGGGTTCAAGGACTGTCTTGCGATTGGCAATCAGAGCCGACCCAACATATTTGCGCTCGATATACGGAAGCCGGAAGTGCTGTATAAGAAAGTAGTGGAGATTGACGAGCGAGTCACGCTGGAGGACTACGCCGAAGATCCAGAGCGCAAACAGACAAACGCGAAGAGCATAGAAGAGGCAGGTGAGAATGCGGAGCTGGTCAAGGGCCTGTCGGGCGAGACGGTGCGCATACTGCAGCGACCACGGGAAGACGCCATAAGAAAGCAGCTACAGGAGGTGTACGATTCTGGGTTGAAAAGTATTGCTGTATGCCTGATGCATGGCTATACATATCCACATCATGAAGCACTGGTTGGAAAGATTGCTAAGGAGATCGGATTCGAGCATGTGAGTCTGAGCCACGAGCTTATGCCGATGATCAAGCTGGTACCGAGAGCGACGTCGGCATGTGCCGATGCGTATTTGACTCCTGCGATCCGGAAGTACATTGATGGGTTCTCCAAAGGCTTCGAAGGCGGTCTGGGCACGAAGAGCGTGAAGCGCGAGGAAGGATCCAAGGGTGCGCGATGCGAATTTATGCAGTCGGACGGTGGACTGGTTGACGTGGATATATTTTCCGGCCTCAAGGCGATCTTATCTGGACCAGCTGGCGGTGTTGTAGGATATGCGCTCACCTCGTACGACCCCGAAACGAAGGTACCGGTCATTGGCTTTGACATGGGCGGCACAAGTACGGACGTGAGTAGGTACGGTGCCGGGCGCTACGACCACGTGTTTGAGACCACCACCGCAGGCGTGACCATACAGTCGCCGCAACTTGACATCAACACTGTTGCAGCAGGCGGAGGATCGCGACTCTTCTGGAAGAACGGGCTGTTCGTTGTCGGACCAGAATCAGCAAGCGCACATCCAGGGCCTGCGTGTTATCGGAAGGGCGGACCTTTGACCATCACAGACGCAAACTTATTCCTAGGACGATTGTTGCCAGACTTCTTCCCTAAGATTTTCGGCAAAAACGAGGACGAAGGTCTGGACGCAGATGCTAGCGAGAAGCTATTCAAAGAGCTGGCCGAGCAAATTAACAAAGAAGTCGCTGGCGGCAACAAGGACAAAGAGATGTCGCTCGATGACATTGCCAACGGCTTCATCAAGATCGCCAACGAGACTATGACGCGACCAATCCGTAGCCTGACGGAAGCGAGAGGGCACGATACGAGCAAGCATAGGCTTGCGACATTCGGAGGCGCTGGCGGTCAACACGCTGTTGCTATTGCCGAAGCGCTTGGAATAACACAAATTTTGGTTCATCGATATTCGTCGGTTCTCTCCGCGTATGGCATGGCCCTGGCAGATGTTGTAGATGAGCGGCAGGAACCAGAAAGTAAAGTGTGGTCAGACAGTAAGGATGTCCGGGAGTATCTCCAGAACAAGATGGCGGACCTGAAGGCCAAATCGACCGCGACTCTGAAAGATCAGGGTTTTGATGAAGAAAACGTACATTTCGAAGAGTATCTCAATCTACGTTATCGAGGAACAGAATCCGCTCTTATGATCATTAAGCCGCCGAAAGACGAGGCCGAGAAAGAGTTTGGTGGCGATGAATGGGCCTTTGGGAGAGCTTTCGTCAAGCAGCACGAGCAAGAATTTGGCTTTACATTACCAGACCGCGACATCATCGTGGATGACGTCCGCGCGCGAGGTATTGGAAAGACCTTCCAAGGCCTGGAGAAGACTGTGGACCAGCAGCTCAGGGAGGTGAAACCGAAAAACATCACTGGCGACACGAAGCGCTATGATACCCGAAAAGTCTTCTTTGAAGGAGGGCGGCAAGACACTTCAATCTACAAGCTGGAAGATCTCGACATAGGCGATCGCATCAAGGGCCCGGCAATCATCGCGGATGGCACGCAGACTATTGTTGTTACACCAAGCGCGTCTGCTTTGGTCATAAATACGCATGTGGTTATCAATATTGGAGAGAGCGATGGCCAAGAGAAGGAAATCAGCACCAAGGAGGTAGATCCAATCCTACTTAGTATCTTTGCGCATCGTTTCATGGCTATCGCCGAGCAGATGGGGCGGGCATTGCAGAAGACCAGTGTCTCGACTAATGTCAAGGAGCGACTTGACTACTCGTGCGCGCTGTTCGATGCAGAGGGCGGCTTGGTTGCGAACGGTAAGATATGCGCTCGCTGCAGACGCATGTCACTAACAATATCGCAGCTCCTCATCTTCCGGTTCATCTTGGCAGTATGTCGACCTGCGTTCGTAAGCAGGCTGCGATCTGGAAAGGCAAGCTTAAACGAGGCGATGTACTTGTCTCTAACCACCCCATGTTCGGCGGTACCCATTTGCCCGACATCACAGTCATCACGCCCGCGTTTTCCGGTGATAACATCATCTTCTATGTGGCTTCGCGTGCGCATCATGCCGATATTGGAGGTATACTACCAGGCAGCATGCCTCCAGCATCCAAGGAACTGTTCCAAGAAGGCGCGGCCATCAAGTCTGAGAAACTCGTCTCCGAAGGGCACTTCAACGAGAAACGCATTACCGAATTACTTCTTGATGAACCAGGTCAGTACCCAGGGTGCTCGGGAACCAGGTGTTTGAGTGACAACATCAACGATCTCAAAGCACAAGTCGCCGCGAATCAAAAGGGTATCAACCTCATTAACACGCTGATGTCCGATTATGGTGAATCAGTGGTCAAGTTCTACATGACCAACATCCAACTCAACGCCGAACAATCTGTACGATCGCTACTGAAGGATGTCTACAAGCGGTTTGAGGGTCAAGATCTCTCCGCTGAAGAGTTTATGGATGACGGAAGTCCGATCAGACTTAAGGTCACGATCGATCCCGAGAAGGGCGAAGCAGTATTTGACTTTACTGGTACTGGACCAGAGGTCTACGGCAACATCAATGCGCCAGAAGCCGTGACCTATTCAGCGATTATCTACTGTCTCCGCTGCCTCATCAGCGAAGATATCCCGCTCAACCAAGGTTGCCTCGCCCCGATCCACGTCCGCATCCCCAAGAAGTCCTTCCTCAGTCCGTCTGATAATGCTGCCGTTGTTGGCGGCAACGTACTCACCAGCCAGCGCGTTACCGACACTGTTCTAAAAGCCTTCAAAGCTTGTGCGGCCAGCCAAGGTGATACGAACAACCTGACTTTCGGCTTCGGTGGCAGTTCTGGTGGCGGAAAGAAAGACGGCAAAAGTGGGTTCGGCTACTACGAAACTATTGCTGGTGGTTCAGGCGCCGGGCCAACATGGCATGGCACGAGCGGTGTGCATACACACATGACAAATACACGCATCACAGATTCCGAAGTTTTCGAGCGGCGATATCCCGTGCTGTTGAAGGAGTTTAGTCTTCGGGAAGGCAGCGCAGGAAAAGGCATGCACCGCGGTGGTGAAGGTGTCGTCCGCGACATCGAATTCCGCATCCCCGTGCAAGTCAGTATTCTCTCCGAGCGCCGCGTCTACCACCCATACGGCATGGAAGGCGGAGAAGATGCAGCATGCGGACTCAACATCTGGGTACGCAAAGTTGACAGCAAGGAAGTCGACCCGAACAGCGATGCCGCAAAAGGAGAAACCAAGGAGGAAGAAGAACAGTTCAGGTATATCAATCTTGGCGCGAAGAACACGGCGAGTATGAGACCCGGTGAAAGGATCATCGTCCATACACCTGGTGGTGGCGGATGGGGAAAGGAGGGCGAGAGCGAGCGAGTGGCTGGGACTAAAGACCCGAAGGAAAGTTGGAAGGGAGGAAGTATAGCAGGGCGGCAAAGCACAGCTGAAGCGAGCGCATAGATTCACACGACTCATGCTTGCTGAGAAGGTACAATTGAGTTGAACAACGCGGTTGTGCGCTACTCAACGGCTTCACATGCGCATCACAGCTGTCCCGTGCTACCTCGGACATTTAATCTAGATGGTCGCGGAGTATGTGCCGAAACCAACGCCGCATCCGCAACGATCTGGGGAACCCTGCATGGCCTTGTTACAGAGCGTCGCTTCCCCGCATCCAAGTGCCAGGGGCAGCAACGTCAATACCAAGACTTTGTTTCGCGATGGATCAAGTGTGATGGTGATGCCTTCCGAATTCGATAATATCGTCCGATGTGCCTCCGCATTGGATAGTGCCGTGATGCGTGTGATGGGGACGATAGTGCGGAGTACCGGCGATGATCCGCTACTGAGGGCTTGTAGAGAGGGGAAGACGACGGGGACGGACAGGAAGCAAGAAAGTAGGTGAATGTGACGACGATGTCTTGACTTGGTCTTTCGAGAGGAGTAAGATATCCGCTATTAGAGGTCGTGATGGGGAAGTATAAAGCTCTCACCATTTCGCGCTGGAAGATACCACAGCAAGCGACATCAACGCACTAAATCACATCACTACCGAGCATATACAGAAGAGCTAATCGGCTTCAAAGACAAACAGACAATATGAAGACATCCACCATTATCGCTCCCCTCACGGCTCTCTTCGCCTCCGCAGTCACTGCGCAGTCTGCATGCGACCCCGTCGCAAGTGCAATTCCATCATGCGGCGTAAGCTCCCCTTCTCCTATTTCTCTAGACCGTTTCCCCCCCTTCGTCTCCCACTTTTACCTCTATTCCCTTCAAGACACTAACCCCGTGCAGGTTCCTTGCATCCAATCCGCTGCTGTCGCCATTGGCTGTGATGCCAACTCGTACGCCTGCCGCTGCAGCAGCGCCAGCGCTATCCAAGCCAGTGCTATCAACTGCGTGCTCGGAAACTGTGGCTTGGCCACGGCGCTCCAGGTCCAGGCCAGTGCGAGTGCGGTTTGTGGATGTGTGGCAACGGCGGCACCGGATGCGAGGAAGCCCAGGAGGAATGTGGCGGTTATGACCGCGGCTTAGATTTGTTAGCATGGGAGAAGATGGAAGTGGGCGAGGAGGCAGGCATGTTAGCAGAGATGGAAATTTGTCTAGGGGTGATATAGGTGGCCGTTGCCAATTCAGAGATAGTGAGGAGTGAAGAATTTTCTCATGACCAATCGTCCCACAACACTGCCCTTGTATGATGATCTAAGGCTCTGGAACGTAATGCGCATTCATTCTGCGTTGCTAAGCCCTGTGAAAGAAAGGGTGTTGTGATTCGAAGTCGTTGTGAGCCTGAAAATACTCTTGACACTGCAAACCATATACGAGGGAAGAGTTAGAAAACTTATGATGGTTGTCTCATCCAGTTTCTGGAACATCCAGTCATCACCGGAAGGAACAGAATCGAAATCACACGCGGCTACGCGGAGTGCTTGTTCGAGAGATCAAATGAGGCTCCGCGGGGTGCTTGCCAGGGCACTTTGTAACGCACGCGGAGAACACTCCGGCATTGTCCGATTGTATGAGTGGCTGCTAATATCCAAAATAAAGGTGGAAGCCTGCGGCGGCGTTAAACCTCCGGAATTACATTCCTCGATATCACTAACAGCGTTACATGATGCTGAGACTTTCGTTACGTATTCAAAGGTTACACAATTGTACATATTGCCGTATTCGGTAGATGGTCGGGTTCAAGCAACCACTTCCAAAGAAGATTGACACTCGAACACGTCAAAGCCGGGGAACTCACCGATGGCGTACAATCGCCTAAACTGCCACGGGCTCAAAGAAACCGAAAAGACCTTGAATGATTGTTTCATAATTGAGCATGCCATGAGGACTGACAATCTTGGCGGCCCCTATTTGAGACGATCGTTTCAAACCGTCAAACCAATAGGTATGCTGCCTATGTTCAATGGCTTTACTTTTCACCAAGTCATAAGCCCGATCATATCCGGCCAGAGTGCTCCGAGGAGCTTTAGACGTCAGACGATGGGAATGGAATGGGCAGTTTCTCAATGAGCAAAGGTGGTGTAGCTCGGCATCGCTAATTCACCGAGATGCTTCCGCACAACATCAAGCATCAGTATATAAGACCATCGGCGCTCGAATTCGTCACGACAATCAGCGTATCCGGCAGTTCTTTACCTGTCGAGCACCTGGCCCTTGTCTTGCTTCTCAACATCTTCCGTCCGTGATGTTTGCACCACGGTTGCGGGACTTCGTACTAACACACAGCTTTTCTTGTGTCTTTCTTTTCGTTTTGCAGAGCATAGAGCATTTGAGCGATTAGAGCATTGTCTAACCCTACCGGCGCGTGCGGTCCGACATACTCTTAAAGTTGACCGTCAATTTCGATACCGCTAACGCCGTGTCCAATGGCTGTTACTCGACCACCAACACTGTCGGCACCTCTTACTTCCCGACGACTGGCGGACTTTCGTCTAGCACGTTCCCATCGCCCGGTGTCACACAAGAAAAGTGCTACACCTCCTGTACTACTAGCACCACCACTCGCTACAGGTACATGGCTATCACCGGCGGCAACACCTGCTTGTGCTCGAACAATCTTGTCGGTCCTGTCATTCCGGCCGTAGGCAGCTGTATCACAGCAGCCATCGGCGACGTAACTCAGAGAGGTGATGGCAGTGGGGTCCTCGATCTCTGGACTATCAGCCTCACACCAGTGACTCTAGGAACTCCTAATCCAGTGGTACGTCAACTCTCAAATTGTTCTCAGCTCAAATGCTCTATGCTCTGCAAATATTGGTTTTTACACCAAGGTGAGCATCAGGTAAGTACGACTGCGCTTCGGCCCAGCCACATACATGGAGGAATATCACGGGGACATAATGACATGGTACTTGACCATTATTACGACCACGACACGACACCAATCAACGCCCCGCTGCTCCACTACAAGCATATTCCACCAGAACACAGCACCCAACCACGACAAAACACACGAGACATCCACCCTCAACAACCAGTGAGTGCCTCACCCACTACCAGACAAACAACCACATGCCAGGATCCTGACAGCACTAGCTACGCAGCCACGGTAAACTTAGAAGGACTGTTTAGCACAGAATGGGATTAGAAGATAGCAATAAATTAGATATACAATTTGTTGCTACAACAACGACTTCCACTGCTTCTTGCGACTTTCCCTCCGCTTCCTATAGCAAATCTTTCTTCTTGGGAACGCGATCATCATAATGAGATTGATGTTAGGTACAGCCTCGGACATCAACACACTCACGGTTATCTTAGTAGAAGTGCATTTCATCGTGATACTTTGCTCAAATCTATCGCTGTCGTACAACAAGGCCAATATCCAGCCAATGAGTACGGCTTAGCAAAATTATATGCTCCGTGGCTCGGTCGCGGTCTATAGACATTACAAATACCAATTTATGCTGAAGTACATATTCGAGCGTTCAATTCTCGGGCTGATTTCTCATCCTGCTGGCCGAAGAATTGATTGTATGGCTTCACGTGAAAGTTTAACAGACAGGTTGGTGGAGTGATTCCTTGTGGATTCCCACGACAGGGAAGACGAAACACACAAGAAGAATACAACTGGGGCGAAGCTGAGGCTCTCACGTGGCAAAGCTTTCTCTTCATCTTAGAATAGAACCAATATGTAAGCATTTAGCGAGCGACAAGGGTATCCAGAATTCCAAAGACCGATCCTATACTAACCTCTCAAAGACCGCATTCTATATACAAAGGACAAACACATCGCTATCAAATCTTCGTCACATATTACACATTAACACCGCCCACCCGGACAATCGGACCCAGCCGGAGGTCGCGCATCAACACGACCGTCTGGTCTTCAGTCTAGAAGCTGCTTAAGCAGTGACAGGAGCCTGTTCGGGCTTCTCGGGATGCACAGGCTCGGCAGCCTTGACCGCGGCGACCTTGTATGCATATGTGTCGACGATGAAGGACGCAAAGGTGAAGAAGCTTCCGACTTATTAGCACTTCGGCACACCAAGTATCAAACAGCAGACTTACAATGCAAGGAAGATGAAGGCCTCGCTCGTCAACTTCAAGTTGCAAGACCCGCCAAAGGGCGCGTTCAGCTCGCATTCACTTTCATTGTAGTCCTGCGCAGCGAACACGAAGGCAGTGAGCCAGAGGTACGAGAAAATGAAGTTGAGGGGCGCGTAGTAGAACCTGTAGCTGCTGAGGACGGGCAGAACAAACGATGGGATCCAAAGGCCGAGGACGATAGCAGACTGGTGAGTGGGTCAGCTTGGTTGGCGGAGAGGATACACAGTGGCATGGACATACAACACACATCTCGAAGATGAGATGCTGGTCATGAGGGTAGTCGTTGAGGAAGTAGCCGGTAATACCGACGACAATGACAGAGCTGATCCATGCAAGGCCATTCAGGCCAGCAACGGCGAAGCGTGAGACCTTGGTGGGTGCGACAGTGAACTTCATTGTGATGGTTTGAGGTGACGTGCGATTGGTCGGTGGTATTATAAGTTAGATGATTGGTTGAGAATGCTGCAACTGCTAGAGGAGCTGTGCTTGTTGATGCGAGTAGAACTTGCTTGCTGCGATGCTTTCATTTGTCTGAAATGCCAGTGGTTCTTATATCCCCTCATCACATCCGCATCTTCGGAACCTTCCTGCTCGAACTTTCTGCCCCCCAGGCTATCTGCATCGTGACGCTTGTTCACACCACCCAAAGCCTTTTACTGATGCTTATCGTGCGCCGACCAGTCGGTATTCGCCGGCTCAACAGGTGGCACGGTTGTGTAGTCACGCTTTACGAGGAGCGCACGGTGCGCGAACATAAAGATGCACGTCTTGGTCAGCTGAATGCTTGCGATGACGTAAATATGGTATCTTTTGCTCGAAATCTAAGGTGCTGGCGGAGGTTCTTCACCCCCGCATGAAACGAGCCAGAAAAGTCTCCTGACTTCGTGTCGAGAATTTTCGACAGGTGAAGTCACGGCATTGGTTGGTCGTTGCGGATGCGTGCGGAGCCTGCTGTTGATCGCCATGCTCCTCCATGTGATGCCTTCGCACGTCTGCTGCATTCGCGATGTGACAAATGTAGTCCCACCCACAATACGCTGGGTTCGCATCTATGGGACAGAAATTGAGCCACGATTGGTGGCTGTCGCGCCGCTCCTGGGAGCATGATGAGTTGTAAGCTGCACCTTGCACTGCAGCGAATCAGATGTTGGAGCGGGAAGCTTCGGGTGTGGCTCGGGATCGGTGTCTGCATCAGCAACGAATAGCATGTCGGCATCCCAGACTCAACGGTTGAATAATCCTCGGAAACGGCGGTATGTCGTCACGGGATGTTGCGCTGTTCTGTGATTCAACCTATTGTAGTCGCGCGGGTGGCCCGCGCTGTGATGTCGATCGGTAATGGAGCGGGACGCCGCGACATATGTTGCTGGGTATCCTGACGCCGACAGCAAGTCTCGGGATTTCGAACGTCCCGCTATAGCTCTGGTTCCTTGTACGAGGCTTCATTGACGCGTGAAGCCGACGACCACGTCGAAGCTGCCGAGAAATCAGCATGGAACCCCATGAATGCTGCAACTGCATTCCATCAGCCGCGAGCCTCGACAACTTGATCAAGTCATTGAGAGGATCTTTCCTCTATTATGCAAGGCCAGAAATTGTAGTTCAAGCTCGATCCTTAGACTGGTGATGTCCCAGAAGCTGCGCTGACTCCAAGGTCGTGCTTGGGTTGTTCGCTCGGGAATAACTGTACGGGGTGCAAGACTCTGAAGTTAGCCGTAACGTCAATAGTCGCCAGTGACCCAACGCTAGGCATGGAATGCTTCGGAGGCGATGGATGTTTGCGACAAGGGATATTGGAACTTCGCTCAGTACCAAGTAAATTTTGCGTGACAGGGGCTACCCGCCAACTACGAAGTGAGCTTGTTTGAACCGAGAGCTTCGTGCTATGGTATAGCTCCAAACCTTTAGCTGTACAATATGTACGTTCATAAGCGAACAGTCCAATACTTCGACATCGAAGGTCTGACTGTCGTATCGTCTTGGCTCGTTTTGGTGCTAATGTCGACCGATGCACAACCTGCACAGTGTCTTGGCCTCGCACACAAGAGATTCGTAACTAACGTTGACTATTATGCCGCTGAGAGAGCGCATGAGGGCGAATGAATAAAGGCTTCGAAAATACCAAAGAAAGAAGATATGAGCTCTGACCAGCGAAAATGTCCATGAGCGTGCTGAAATGCGGGGAAGTGAAGATCGGCCTTACGCAAACGGGCGCAAGAGGTGTGTTGCATATTACTGCCAATACTGGCGAGGTGTGTGCCGCAATTTGCACTGCATTGCGCCGCACGTGACGCGACCGCGCCAGCTAGCACGGGGAGATTTGTCAACGAGAATATGAGGTCTCATACCCAGGACTGGAAGCGCAGCAATTCCGTCCTTGTCTCTTTTAGCTTCATCCTTCCGGACCATAAGCAGGCTTTGGACAACTAAGACCTGGCCCTCAACTACCTCATACAGCCGGATGTAGAAGATATATAGGCTGTAAGAGCAGCCATTGCCCTGTCTGCCTCGTACAGGATGACAAAGCAGGATGAATCAGTGAAGGGAGTGACTCAGTGCGCATGTATATCTCCAGTGGATGCGGTGACTGTGCGATACGCAACTGGTACAAGTCGTCTGGTTCTTGACCATCATAGATCACTCCAGGGTCACGTACTCTTCGATTCGGTGTCTTGATATGAATTCAGCACCATCGGTTGTAACCAGGCAGCGCGGACACGGCCACCGGGTATCCAGTCCTGATGATGACTCGGCTGCCTCGTGGTGCCATCACATGTTTTCCGCTGCTCTTGGCCTATACTGCGGCGAACTTAAGTACTTCAACCCTTTAATGATCTTGATGACATTCTCATCATCTGCGTGTGGGTCCAGCGCCGGCTCAGTGCCATGTTGACAATTTTCCGCTCAACTCGGCGCCGATGCTGGTCGTTGCGATCCGCTTCGCGCGTCGTCTTCGGCCTAAGAAAATTGTTCTTAACGGGGGGCGAAAGCTATGGGATCGCAAGGATCATAGTTGCGATCTCAGGGACTTTCCAAACACTGAGCTCAGTCGCAAAACAGCCCTCCGGGATGCCATATATTCAAGGATGCTCACGCGGTGCTGTGCAAATTCCGGTAGGCTCGCAGACGACTAGTGTTTCAGCCTCCTGTTGCCCTCAGGATCTGACCGGTCAATCTTATCTACCCATATTGCGATGAATGTTGGTTGGCTCCCTCTCGATGCAGAATAATTTATGCTGCGTCTGGAAGCGGACTGCCGTGTAACGTGTCACAAGAACACCAGCTTGGAGACATGAGATGCCGCTCGATTCTAATGTGCTACACATGAGCATGTAAAAAGTCGGTGAAGGAAGACATGCTTATTTCCATCTCGTAAAGATGATGGTAGAGGCGCAGCAAAGTGATAGCCGAGTGTCCGCAACGACGGCAAGGTACTGCCAGTCTATTATCGATCACCGCATGATGCACTTCTAGTCAACGAGCCAGGTTCCGTGTATCGTTGTCTGAACGCAATCTGAACTGCTTTGCCCGTCGACCAGGGTGAGATATCTGCCTGAAAGCAAAATTGTGGTTCTGTATATATGCTGAACGTGATCAAGGGCAACTTTATCAGGGCCATGGGCGGCAGAGGAAGTCGCCCCCAAAGAAGGTATAAAGACCTCTCGAACCGATCCGAGTGTTTTCTGGACAACTCAGGATACAAGGGAACACCTACCACAGCCACAACTACAACGCTGTAACATGCCTTCAACACAACAGCAACAGCCCTCCACACCGACACCAGTGACTCAGACGAGCCATTCAGAGCGTCATTCGGCAGAAGTCAAGGTATTTTAATAAGCTCGGAAGTCTCTAAGCTGCATGCTTACAGCATGACAGAAAAGTGCAGCCCGACCGATGGATCATCATCTAGCTGCCACTGTGGAAGGAAAGGAGCAAATGAGCCGCTGGTACTACCAAACTAAGGCGGAAGAACCATGGGTCTTCGGAAGTCGAGCCTGAGAGTGACCGAGTCGGAATGAGCATGCACTCCATGATGGGTCCGAGGATACATTCGAGTGAGGGTGCGGAGAAGACTACATCGATGAGACGACATTGGAATGTGGAAAGGACGGGTGGAGAAGAGTTCCAACAAACAGGGTGTCTTGAAGCGCGCGGGTCACTGGTCTTGGCAGTATAAGTTCGTCGAAGTTAGGATTGGAAGCGGTGATTTTGGGATCAGATGACGTAATGCGCACGAACCCCCTTGTGCTACAACCTTTCAACGCCATCCCTCTCTTGCAAGAACCTAATGTATTCTGTTGTGATTCACTGAAGCCCTACTCTTGTTACATGCAGTTCAGAGGGCTTTCACCATCCCATCTCAATCCACGCTCACTACGGGAAACTCAATTCTGGACGCATTCTCTCCCCCAAAGTGAATCGTATGCTCTACACTCCTCATCGCTCCAGCACTCCCCTCATCACCCATTCCAAGATTCCTCGCATACTGCGGGAAGTTTCCACCCGCGATAACTACTCTGATCTTCCGTCCTTGCAGGAAGCAATGCGAATTGTTGTTCAGCACCAGCCTCACCATCTCGTCGCTATCCCGCTTTGGGTCCAAACGCTTATATCCCTCCACGACGTTGGTAGACTTCCCGTTTGGCTCGACGTCGCTGATGCGCACGAAGACATCGGCGAAGGGATGCGACGTTGAATGCTCGAGCTCGATCTTCGGTCTTCCGCAGAATTCGAGATCGGTCTCGAGTGGAGCAGTCTCGAACACGAGGACGTCTTTGCGCTTCGCCAGCGCGCTGTCATTCACTGCGCCGATCGCTGTAAGCGCATTGCCGCCGATCGTTGGGGTCGCGTTGCTTGGATCGAAAACGAAGCTTGATGATTCCGTCACGCCCGTGACAGCTTCAAGTTTCAACTGGCCATCTTCTTGGAGATAGAAGGTCGTTGGTGCCGTAGGTGGTGGGTATGTAGCAGCGCTCTTCCATTGTTCCGAGCCGGTGACGAAGTATTGGACGGCGGCCTCGCGTTTGGCCTCGATCCGTCCACCAAGATGCTCTTCGATCCAGCTAAAACATTCCCGGCCAGATCTCCCACTCATAGCACACTTGATGTGAGACCAAGGCCCACTTGTCATTGCAACGTTAACGCCCCTCTCCTTTAACCGTAGGTACTGATCGATCGACTGCTCGTGGAAGATGTCGTAGCAGCCCGTAATGATTAGGATGGGTAAGTTTACACGTTCCAGTGCATTGCTGTGCTGCATTGCAGCGTAGTGCGGGTCACGCATGTCCGGCTTTGCGATTATCTTCTGAATCCAAAGGCCTTTGTCTCCAAGATAGTTGCCCACATCTTCAGCCAAGGTAGCGCTTTGCACAATCGGCTCGTACCTCGGACGTGTAAGAGCTTTCCACGAGAAAAAAGATTCGCCCTCTGTACAGATTCCTTTCGCCCATCGCACAATATCCAGATTCAAAGAACCCGTGTCCCAGCATGCACGCGACCCATCGTGCACGCTCACCGTCGCCACCGCCGCGACCATGTCTTTTGGCGGATCTTCCATCAAGGCCCATTGCGTGAACGAGAGGTACGATCCTCCTATAGTTGCAAATTTGCCCGTATACCACGATTGCTTGCGCATCCACGCTACGATGGCCTTGCTGTCTTCAACGTCGATGCGGAACGGGTCAAACTCACCACCCGAGCCGTATGTACCCCGCGAACTCACATGAAGCGATTGGTACCCTCTGGCGGCAAATGCGCGGGGGATCAGCGACAGCAAAAACCCGCGGCCATATGGGGATGTCTGGAGAACGGTCCCCATCGGTTCAGCGTCATTGGGTAATATTGGTCGGAGAAGGTCGCCAGCAAGCTCGATGCGCTCTGATCCGTCGTGTAGTGGAATGCGCACGCTCTGGATCGTGTAGTTGCATCTTTCCGGTGGAAACCCGAAGAGCCGGAACACTATGCGCTCTATGAGCGATGCGAGAAGCCCACGCCGCTGTGGTGGAACTTCGCTGCCAGACATCGCCGTGTCGTCCTTGCCAAGTGCAAGGAAGCCCAGGCAAATCTGTCTGGGCCTTGCATACCTTTATAGCATCTGGCATACCCGCTCTAGACTACGCCAAAGCCGTGGGGCTACTCTTAAAAAGGTACAGTATGCGAGTATGCGATTTTGTAGTAGTGGTGGGAAGCCGGCGCAGGTTGCCTTAAGGACAGACTTCAGTAGCGGGCCAATCAGAGGACGACATGTACCGTCGCAGATGCGGAGAACGAACAACCTGAACGCACGTCAGGCAGGCAACAACAAAACATTCCAAGACAAAGACTCCACGGCGCATGTCTAGAACAAAGAGACACTTCCTGCGAAACATCATCAATGCGAAGCCGCGTCACATCGTCACATTGCGGTGAACACGGTCCATCGAGCATGTTTCCGAGGAGCCACCCTTGAGACCATGAGCCATTCGATATGTTGACCAACTCGTGCTGTCTTCAGTATTTGACTGTGAGTTTCAAGCAGTTTGTCGATCAAGGCTTTGACTGAGAAGTTCGAGAAGAGTTGTTGCAATTACCTCCTATTCTACTCGAACTTCTTGTATCTACGACGTCATTGATCTAAAAGATTGCGCGAAACACACACTTGAACGCTCATTGGAGGGGCTCCAACTGCGCTCATGACTTTAGCGACTTCTTGCGCTGGTCCTCTTTGTAAGGCGCAGGTTTGACAATCTATCACACGTCAACTCAACAGCACCCAGGAAGACATACCACTTGGCTCACTTACAGCGCGAATTACTTTTTGCGGTTCATTTTCCTTGCCCCAAAGCACTGACACCTCCGTTCCAAGCTTCGCATGCTCTTTTTTAATTATGCATAGCGAAATCATCTTCTTGAACCAATAGCTGTAGCATCTCGACACTGCGCATCCAACGACAGCATCCTTCACATACACGCGGCTGCCAGTAACAGAACCTCCTGCATTCCTCGGCATCTCCATATACTCGAGAGTCTGACCATGGAATAGCGAAGCGTAGACATCGATCACGTCCTCGCTGTTCCACTCCAAGGTGACTAGTGCGTTTGGAGGGTTTCTGGCGATGGCTTGTAGTGCGTCTTTTCCAATGAAGTCATGCTCGAAGTTGACAAGCCAGCCCCATCCTAAATCAAAAGGAGTGCGATGATGAGTAGATGGGTCCGTGCTGTAATTGCCACTGGCTCCGAGATGGAGGAAGCTCGCGTGAACCAGGCTACTTGCTTGGAGAAACTCATGGTATCGTCTCAAATCGGGATCGTTGCCGTGGACGGCAGGGAGGAAGTCCAAACCAGGTGTTGGAAAAGCGCCCTCAACCTGTTCAGAGTCAGCATTCTCATGCCACATACTTCAGGAAATTAACGAACGTGGTTAACAGGCTTTGAACGCCCGCCGAGCTGCCGAATCCCAAACTTGGCGCCCGATTCTACAATCGCGCGATACACCTTCTGGCCTTCTTTCGCCGGACCCCAGAGTTCGAAGCCCCGCTCACCAGATACTCCCTGCCGAAGACACAAGAACTTCGACCCTTTAATGGCCAGTTCTTTTGCGTTCATGAACTTCAAATCAGTCACTGAAGATCCGGTGACCTCTTCCATCACTTCCACGCTCTTGGGGCCCTGTACCTGAAACAAATACCACTCATCAGACACGACTTCCATCGTAGCGTTGAACTTCCTCGCACCATGGTGGTATTGATACAACGCCCAAGTCACGCCCGGAACGGATGTGAATATGAAATCCTCATGCCCAAGCTTCAATATTACACCCTCGCCCACTATTTTCCCATCCTCGCGGCAGAAGATAGCGTGCTTGGCCTGATGCACCCTGAAGTCGGGCCAACGGTTCGTTGACAAGTGTTCGAAGAATGGCTTGGCTTCGGGTCCGCGGACTCGTAGTTTGAGTAGAGGTGACCAGTCGCCAATATAGCATGCCGTTTTCCAGGATACGCTCTCATCGATCCAGGTGGTGTATTCGGACGGCTCGAAAGTGGTGATGAAGCGTGTCCAAGTGTTGACTGAAGGATCAATGGGAACCATGGGAGCGGTGGAGATGGTCGAAGAGTGCCCAGTACTTTGTTGTCGTTCGTTTGGCATGACTCTTACGGGGGCGATGGCGCTGGACATATAGATAGTCGGTGAGGCTTGCTGAGAAGTGTCACCGGAAGGAGAATTGACATGAGACTTGATATTTCCTCTACACGACGATGGCGAACATCATTTATACTGTCGCATGAAGGTTATCATCACTGCCAGAACAGAAAGTGTCGGACCGAACGATTGCCAAGGTGGAAATTGCATTTCCGTCACCATGATCGGACATTATTCAATGTACGATGGTGGTGAACCGAGCTCGAGCTTGAACATTACACTAAGTGGTTGAGATAAGGGGAAGAAAAGGCCCTGGGGCATTCAGAATACCTTAATATTTCCATCTCGGCCTTCGGGATTACCAAAGGTCGAGAGTCCGAGTCGGGCGGGAAGGGTAACCAGGGATGGTAGGAAGTCGGACCTTTTCGGCTGCACCAATCAGGGGCTTGTGATCTTGATGTGGGGATGTACGAGACCAAGGTTCAAGCACAGGCTTCGCGTGAGATGATACATCTCCCAGTTCTGAAAATACGGCGTCTGGGCGATTTGTGTACGATCGTTGGGCTGACTCACGCCCGGGCCGCGGTTGCCTCAAGGTACTTGGCTCCCCATCTGGAGACCTTGATGCGGCGCGCTTCTGGCCAATGGAGGTCTTGTCTGAATCTAGATTCTAAGGTGGCATTCTGATCTTAAGATTTAGGGTCGGAAAATAGAACCAGATGACCTGGCCTGCTGATCTGAAAGAACTTGACTGATGTGGGTGGAGGTCTGATGAAGGAGTTGTTGGAGTCGGTTGAAGAGTTGCGTGGCTATTGATGTATTGCTGCGGTTGTAGAAGACTGATACTGGATTTCTGAACGAGGAACCATTTTTGGAATACTATGAAGAGGTATATACAATCCCGGAAAAGTCATGGAAGTGATGAGCAAAAACACAGGGTATGAGCAAACCTTTGTGTGACGGACAAGACCGTCAGTGATGAGCCAGACCATGAGTAACAAGCGAGAATTGTCCGGCTTCAACGAACGATATTGTGGAGCGAGTATCCTTCATTCGATATTAAACAGCTGCGGTATGTGGTCATCCATAGACTGGCACATCGTGAAGATGGAATGTTTTAAATGTGCAGAGTAATCACGCATCGCAACACCGCATGACCGATTGGGTCATTACCCGTTCAGTTTGCCGATGAGGGAGGAAATCAAGCAAGAGCTTCTCGCATAGTAAGGGGTTGCATTCGTCAAGAATGCCCATCGAGGCTGCAGAACCATCGATTGTAGCGAAGGTGACATCTGGGTCTGCCGGGCGCTTGTTGGCGAGCTTCTCATTGTGTGTCGATACTATGCGTGACTACTAGCACTTGAAGGCCTCTAGGGCACACATGTCCTGTTGTTAGGCGTGAATCTCAATATCTTCATGCAGGTATGGCCTTCTTCAGCACCTGAGTAGCCTCGGACGCGCACTGCACCCTGCATTCGCGTTGGTAGACCCAGCACCAGTACTCCCAACATCAAAATTCTTTCGGCTGACTGTTGAGTGCTGCGATATGGTTCGCCTTTTCGAGCAACTCCTCGCCAAACAGTCAACAATGACGTCCCCAACGCACAGACCACGGAACCCGGCACGCTACATTCCTCCGCGAGGACCCACAGCCTTGTCACACCGGCGACGTATAGATAAGCTTTGTTGATCGGCATTCAGCCTCGTCAAACGCAGGGGAAAGGCTTACACTACCGTCTTTGTGTCCTGCGTTGTTGGATCAGCCTCCCTGCTCTGGGCGAGGCTGATTGTGGCTCGATCCAACCCTGAGCATTGTGTGCTTTCGGTTATTGTGCGGCATCTGACACATTGATGTGCTTAAAGCAATTGACAATCATGGGGGAATTGGGTTTAGTAATGTGTATAGATTGAGTAGGATCTTGGTCGTAATATCGTGACCTCGTACGTCGTGGAAAGGAGATTCGTAAGATGTAGCACCATGTATCCCATCTTATGCTGTACGTCCAAACGCCTCGCTGAAAACCCGAAAAACCATGCCAAATGAGATAGCTGCTTTACACTACCGATAGCCAGCCAGATCAAACTCCTCCCTCCGCATGCCGTGCGGCGGACTTGGCGGCGGTGCAGGCAGACTTAGCCTCCTCGTATCGACCTTGACCTCCTTGAGATCGATTTCACGATCCAACTCATTCACATCGTGGTATGTACCGACGTGCTTGACCAAGCTATCGACCGTGCGGCAGATTGCATCCACATCTCTGTTCCTGTTGCAGATTGTGCATGCGTATTCCCCGTCAGGTGTATGGCATTTCAGCACAAAGCGCTGCCCGAGTCTGAATTCTCGTGTTTCCATGATCTCGGTCTCGTAGCCTTTCTCCATAATGACGATCGGCGTGCGCTTCCCGATCATCCAGAAATCGTCGGCTGTCACGTCAAGTGGCACACCGCATGCTGGACATTGACATGAACCGCCTGGTGCAAAAGAGGCTGCCAACGGCTTGTTCGGTGTGTATTGGAGATCGAGACTGTATCGGCAGAAGAGCTGGTCGGGCGCATCCATGATGGCGGTCGAGGCACGTTTCGGCGGTGCTATTGAGCGTTGTGGGGATGCAGAGCGCACTGAATTGCCCGATGCCATTCGTTGCTGTGCGTCGTGTAGTACGTCCAAGGAGTTTTCACGAGCGGCATTCGATGCCGCAATGAGCTTGGCTTGATCGGCGCGGGTAAGTTGTCGGTCGTTGTTGAGGGCGTCTTGGAGTACGTTGATGACAGTCTGCTGGAGAGAGATGATCTGAGCTTGCATTTGGTTCTCTGCAATGGCTGTTGGTGTGGTTAGCTGGCGCCTTCGTGCTACTTCGCGAATCCTTACTGTCACCCATGGCGAACCTCTGCCCATATCGACCAAAGCCGTCCTCGTACATTCTCTGGACCATCATCGCATCGCGTTGAAGATTGTAGCCGACATCGTCGTTTCTTCCTCTACCCCCACCATTGTTGTTACCGCCATCGTTGCCGCCACCATTCCTGAGGCGATCTATTTCTCGCTGTCGCTCCTCGGCAGCCTTCTGTGACTTTTCGAACTCTTCCTTCAGCTGCTTGATCTCGCCGTCTTGCTTGGTGTCGCGTGCCTTTTGCTTGTGTTGCTGGCGTTTGTCCGAGACTCGGTCGTACAGGCCCATGGACGCCGTGAATGTGCCGACCAGCGTAGAGGCAAGCGTCGCCATGATGAACGTTTTCTACGACCATCAATATATCGCATCACAGTCTTCCATCATAAGTCTTTACCTTGAGGTTTTTCTCCTCGATCCACGATGCGTAATTCATGATTGCTCTGGGTGTGAGCGCGCACGCTCGGGTTATTCTTCTATGTGGCGGCTATGTCCAAAGGTAAAGGTGTAATTCTAGAGGATGAATATATGTGCAAACGCCCGCTCAGCTAAGGATAACAAGCAAGATCTAATGCTCGACTAACGCACGATAGCAGTACCAAGAAAGACGACACGTCGGCAGCCAGAACGCGGGGAGAAGGAGAAGAAGTAAAATGCCGCCGTTGGCGAAATGACGCAAGGGTCTCGCGAACTCAATTACCGTGCCTCGGGCGCCTGAGCGGCGTGGTGTCGCAAGATCGCCGGTGCAGGGAAAGCATGGCTTCTGATTGCTCCAGATTGCATTATGGATGTGCAGTGCTGACCGCAAGTTTCACATCGTGAGCTCTGAAGTCGGTCTAGATACACTTGACGTCACAGTGCGCATGTGCCGCGGCCGCTAACCACATAAGGTATAGCCAGGCGTTGGGCTTCGCTCATTGCATGCTCACACCCGGAACACGCAACACTCTACCTGGACTCAATAAGCCCGCGATGGTATGGTCCAAACAGAGCTGGCATTTCCCAACACGAACAGGTTGGAATGTAGTCGTGCATGTAGAAGATCACCACGTGAGCCGTTACGCTATGCGCCAATTTCCCAGGCGACAACGACCTCAAACCAAAGAAATCGGAAACCGGCTGTCGCGGTAAATAGCCGTAACGAGGATATCGTTGTCATATTGTCAGGGACGAATAACGATCCACAGGCACCCGAGCATCAACGCAAGCATCCCATCGCAAGGAAGGCCTGACTATCAAGCGGAACGGGCAGCCACGGAAGCTAGACGGACCGTCAAGTTTCTGGTTTCTCACACGCAGTCCTCTTGTGCCCTATAATTTCTTTTTCTTTTCGCCCTTTGCAGACACTGTATTTATCGCAAGGTTTCTTTCTCACATTTTTCCAACACTGGCAGACTACGATGAACTTTCTGATTAATACCACGAGAACTCTTGCCAAGGCAAATAATTGCTTCAAGCTAAATACCTAATCTTCGCCTCTCTTGAGCACAAATAAAGACGGGGCCGCAGCATAGCATCTCTATCTCAGCCCTCTTCGAAAGGCAGAGACTTAAGCCGAGACCTTTCGTCTGGTTCTATTCTAGCTCTGATTAACTACAATTTACCGAGCAATTCCGTGGGAACTTCCAGTACTCTCCCAGTCACCCTTAGAGCGTTGAAAACCGAAGGTAGACGCTGAATCCGAAGATGTAGCTCAGGAGCGCCAAAGTGCACCAGGCGTTGGAGATCATCCAACATATCCTGCCATAGTTCAGAGAAAGTGACAGTCATTTCGCGAAGCGAGTCTGGCATTCTTTCGCGAGCCAATGAATCTATGATCCATCCTTTCTGGCCCTCATCGTTGCTCGCCCCAATGAGACGTAGGCTAATGAGTGAGCCTGGAAGCTGCTGGAGATCGAAAAGAGGCGTTGATCGGAACGTGGTTGTGCAGACCATTTGATCTCTGCGAGGGTAAGATGATACATATTGCTCAGGGCCTGGAGCGACCTCACCGATGGAAGGATCCGATCTGGATGGAACGCGAGTCTGAAATTCTTGAAGATCAAGTTTGCTCTGATATGCAGTTCCTAGAGCTGCGGCGCGATCATCGTAAAGACCTCGTCATGGTAGCCAACACCCCAGGGTCCGTCGTGCGATATCAACGTCTGAGCTGCGCCCGGGCGCGGACCAACGAACAACAGTTGGACAATTGGAACAAATTTAGCTTCCATGACCGGCCCATGAAAGCGGTCTTGTTTCTGTCTCTCTGGACGTAGCGGCTCTCTAATCTCTTCGACAACAGGATTAGCAAGGTTACATACGCACCGATGTCCTGCCTTCCTAAATCCGCCAAGAATGTCTGGCGGTCAAGTAGGCCGACTAAGATGCGGTCCAGCTGTAGTCTAAAGTCTGCGACGATTTTGGGACTCATCATCGTCAAGCACTCGTTCTTCAAACTTGTCACAATGGTCAAACCACGCATTCTTCCCTCGCGTGCCATCTTAGAGCAACTTTACGATGTACCCGCCGACATTGCGCAGCTTCACTATGGGATACTTTCCGAACGCTACGGTTGCTGGATATACAAGATTACGATGTACCTTTGGTAAGGTTAACAGGGCCGTGTCAGCAGCTTCTATGTCATTTGGGCGGTTATAGAGTCGTTCGATGATCATAAGGAGAAGCTCGTTTGGAAGGCCGATCAATGTCCTAGTCATTATGTCTAGTTCTCAGCAGGAATTTCGGTATGGTCCACTGTGTGGGAAATCGATGCGACGTTCCAAATATACATTCGCTCTCATCTGGCGTTTGACGAGGCCATCCATGTCACCAAGCTAACGCCACGTCCAGCGTGCATGCAAGCGGAGACAGCCACAACAGCTACGCAGAGCAGACCTCACTCCTGTAAGCAGGTGACCGTTGAAATAGAATTACAATCTGCTATTTCGTCAGACATAAGGAAAAAATGGCACATCGCGCGCTAGACCCACCCTGGTTCAGGCAACACACGCGGCCGTTGGCGCTAGAACATCAAACCAACCGCAACCAGTAACTCACCATCGCGTTTCAACACTAGATGGCCGCGCACAATCGTCGTCCTTCATCTTCGCCGACTCCACCGCGCTGCAAAAATAATTCCCGTGAGGACGCGGCGCTCGTAAGCTTCATCGTCACCCGATGGCTGGATGCTTCGTTGAGCCGCAAAGCTTGGTATGCTTGATCTGATGTGACCGTTTCATGAACTTTTTATAGGTTGTGTAGTGCCCTGGATTTGTTCGGGACAATCCAGCGGCCATTATCAGATCTCTGTGAACTCTACTGTGCCCTTTCTTTTCGTCGTTTCACAACTCGTTCACTCGTTCGTGCCATCTCATACTTCTTCCTTCGCCAGGCTTCATGATGAAGCATGACCTGTGGCTGCTCGCCACATTATGCTTTAGCAGCGCAGTTAGGGCCGGGGGTTCATCAAACTATACTGACGCCATTCTGAGCTCTGGTACTGGTAAGTGGCTATCTTGTCCTTGAGTCACGCTTCGCGAGAGAACCTCAATCAAGTATGGATGTTTCTATTTGATGCTAATGCTACATTATAGTCAAGCTAGGTGACTGGCAAAATGCTTACGACAAAGCCTCCGCCTTCGTCAACTCCTTGTCAACGTCCGAAAAGCTGTCCATCATCACGGGAGGAGGCGCCGGAAACTTGTCCGGTATCGAGATGCTCGATTCGTCCTCCAATCCCATCAATTACTACTTTGTGACTGCTTGGCCCGCGCCGCTCGCGATCGCAATGACCTGGGATAAGGACTACATCGTTGAGCAAGGGGAAGCTCTTGGATCAGAGTTCAAAGGCAAGGGTGTCAATGTAGGATATGGCCCGACTGTACAGCCTCTTGGACGCTCACCGTGGGGCGGACGAGGTGCAGAGACTTACGGGCCCGACTCATACTTCTCCGGCATCATGAGCGGTGGCCTTGTTCAAGGCATGAACAAGGCTGGCTGCATCTCCGGCGCCAAGCACTTCATTCTCAACGAGCAAGAGACCAATCGACAAGGCTCAAGTGGTGGCATGGGTGGAATGGGTGGCGGCCAAGGCGGGCCTGGCGGAAACTCCACGGGTGATTCTCCAGGAGGCACGCCTCCCAGCAACAAGCGCCGTCAAGCGACTGGCAACACCACTTCCTCCTCCTCTGGAGCATACAGTGTCTCCATCGATGACAAAGCCTTCCACGAAACGTACCTTGCTCCTTTCTACGACACAATAAAAGCTGGCGTTGGCGCAGTGATGTGCTCTATGAACCGAATCAACGACACATACGGCTGCGAAAACCAAGAAACTCTCTCCAAACATCTAAAAGCCGAGCTTGGCTTCGTCGGATTCGTGAGCCCTGACGCAGGCGGGCAAAAGACAGGCATCGACTCCGCCAACGCAGGCCTTGACTACGGCTCCTCTTCGTACTGGAGCAACACCACGCTCGGCGCTGGCATCGCGAACGGAAGTTTCACAGAAGCACGTCTCAATGACATGGTCATCCGCAATCTGATGGGATACTTCAAACATGGCCAGGACGTATCTTACCCAACTCACGCAGGATACACCGACGCCATCGACGTGCGCGCCAAGCACTCTATTCTTGCACGCAAATATGCACAAAATTCTCTCGCATTGCTCAAAAATACAAACAATGCACTACCCCTGATGTCCGCCCAGCGCGTCATCTCGATCTTTGGAGCCCACGCGGCACCACGCATCGTTGGCCCTAATACCGCACTCACAGTCCAATCAGGAGTCGCATCCACCATGGACGGACACATGTCCCAAATCGGCGGAAGTGCAATGTCATCTGCCGCATATCTCGTGACGCCGTTTCAAGCGTTCAACGAGCGTGCCGCGAAAGATGGGTTCATGCTGAAATGGTGGCTGAACAATACCGTCGTTACTTCTTCTGGCAGCGGCATGATGGTCAGCGATGGAGCCGGGACAGAAATTTCCGAGACGACGACGGGAATAGCTGAAAACTCGGATGTGTGCGTTGTCTTCATCAATACGTGGTCCGGCGAAGGTGCCGATCGGAGTGAACTGAGGAATGAAGAGCAAGACGCACTCATTAATGCTGTTGCGGATGCGTGCAACAACACTATCGTTGTCGTGAACACGGTTGGTCCACGATTACTAACGCAATGGGACTCCCATGAGAACGTCACGGCGATCTTATACGGTGGTCCACTTGGTCAAGAATCCGGTTACGCGATTAACGACGTTCTTTTCGGGGACGTGAATCCGAGCGGCAAGCTTGTTCACACTCTTGCTAAGAACGAGAGCGATTACGATGCGAATACTCAGATCAGCGAAGAGTTGGAACTGGTGTTCAGTGAGGGCAACTTCATTGACTACAAGTACTTCGATCAGCAGAATAAGACGCCGGCGTATCCGTTTGGATTCGGACTCAGCTACACGACATTCGGATACGCGAGCAATCTGAGCGTTTCTTCGGACCCCGACAAGCTGGCTGCTGTGTATGCTTCAGGCGACCTGGCTGTTGGTGGACGCGAGGATCTTTGGGATACCGTGGCTACGGTGGCGACATCAGTGTCGAACACCGGCAGCGTGGCCGGCGCGGAGGTCACGCAACTGTACGTGGAGTTTCCTGCTGCGGCGGACGAGCCCGTGCGACAGTTGCGCGGGTTTCAGAAGGTCATAATGCAGCCTGGCCAGACGACAACCGTAGAGTTCGAGCTGAGGAGGAGAGATCTGAGTATCTGGGATGTGACTGCACAGGAGTGGGCGATTGTACGAGGCGAGTACAAGTTCTGGGTTGGAACAAACAGTCGTGAATTGGGAGTCAGCGCGACTTTGAGTGTTTGAAGAGCAGGGCAAGTTCGAAATAAACCTGATAAGCTTCCATACTTCACATTGCCATCATAGCCAGACGTTAGTGCTGCATTGAATGTCTGAAGGGTGCTATAGTTCTGGGCCTACATACTCCGGGCGTTGTTCGCTAGTCCCGCCCACTTGTCGGAATCATAAGGCAAGCACGCAATTGCATCCTGTCAAGCTCACTTTGACTCGCGAGATTGATCGTTACCATCGACTTCGATGAGTTTGCATACAGAAATTGCACAGTGTTCTACTGACGCATCACATCCCCTCCTACTGCGTATCCAACTCCCCCAACATCTCCCTCGTCGCACTCAAACTCTTACTATCCCCGTAAATCGCCGCGATCAAGCTCCCATCAATCTTCGGAAACTCCCTCTGCAACAACTCCACGTTGTGATCATGCTCGTCCTTGCGTCCCGCAGCTTCATAGCTCTGCATGACCTCAATCTGATGCGAGCGGTCCTGGCCAGTTGGCAGCGCCAGATCCGTAGCTGAGCGGCGCGGAGGGAGACTTGGTGGGACTTCCTCGTTGTGGTACTGGTCGCCAAATCCAGGCTGGGGAGAGTTTGCAAAGGCGGGATGTTGGCTCTGTGAGGGCGCGGGATGGCTGTTTTGTTGATATGGTGAGTCTGGGGCGCCGGCGTAGTAGCGCGATTGCTGTTCTGGCGGGTGTGATGAGAGAGGTTGCTGGTGCGGCGGTGGATGGTCGGGAGCTTGGTATTGGCCTTGATGCGCTTCCTGAGCCCACGGATCACGTGTTTGTGTTTGATCCTGGTATGTCGAGTATGGATTCGGGTTCTGGTAGCCTGGAACTTGGTGGTCGTTCTGCCGGCCAGTCTGGCTGGACTCGTCTTGCCAAGGGTTAGACGAGTCGTTGGGTCCGTGAGAGGCCATTACTGCGATGTCGGTGGAATGGGGCTTTTCCAATTGATTCGAAGTGTGTTAAAGGTATGTTTCCACGGCTGAAGGTATTCTTGTATCCTTGAGGTGTGGCAAAGCACAACGTGCAATCTTGAGGCTGAGCTGGTGGAAGCTTGACCTGCGGGGCGGATGACGTACGCGCTTACTCCACACGAAGTACCCCTGTCGCGGCCGCCCTAGCTTCACGGAGGTTCAGTATTAGTCTGGTTTTTAGACAGCATTTATCTTGACTTGCATTCCGGTCAATGAACATGGGACCATACTCCGAATCATCCCTTGTTCAAGCCATCGTCTCGCTTCGACAACGAAATTTATGTCTGTTGTTTGAATTACACTACTCTTTTCTGCGACCCAGATGCCCCTATAACCATCGCCTTTCCAGATCAGTGTTTCCTACGTCCCATCACGCCTACAAACACTATGTCGCAAGAGCGTGAACACATCGTCTTCTCCTAACACCTCAATCTGTAGATCCGTCGCCGCGATCAAAGCATTCTCCTCACCAACTTACAACCATGGCTGCCCCACTATCTCTCCATTCATGCTCACTATGGCCTCCTCATCCACAGTCCTTCATCTTCTGCGTGCCTCCTTGGTCCTGTTTACTCCAACCCAAACTGCCCGTGGCAGAAGCGATCGCGACGTCAATAACAACCGTCGAAAAAACACGGTTAACAGACTTGCTAGGCAAAGAAATGGTACTTCGACGACTGTCAACGCACGGAGCATTTTGCTGATGCCAAACTCAGCCGCGGCAGAGGGCAGAAGTGCAACGAGAAGTGTAGAAACAATCCAACTCCAAGAGCAAGCAGCAAGAATTTGAAAAGTATTTACCGAAGCTGTAGGAGAAGATATCGAATGGGTACCGGAAATTAGCTGTGCTAAAATGTAGAGAAAAGGCTGAAGGTGTATCTCCCATGAGGATAAAGTCAGCGATGGATCACATTCATCGAGTCGATTACTTCATGGCAATTTCCTCTGTCGGCGTTCACCCAACTCCGAGTCCCGCTACCTCTTTAACTGCGCAAACCTCTTCGCCAACTCATCCACATCTGGGATCTTACCCAGCCCATCCTCCTTCTTCGCAGACTTCTTCGTACCCACCTCCCCTCCTCCACTACTACTCTTCGCCGCCTTCGCCGCCGCCGTGCCTGGCAACTTCAACTTGGGCGCCACATTCTCCGAGCTGGGACTCGGCGGGACGACTCTGAGCGGACTTTGCGGTCCCAATTTCCTCGGTGGGGTAGCTTTGACCAATTCCTCTCTTTCGTCCTCTTTCCCTGCCTCGAGAGGATCTTCTGTTAACCTTCCCTCCTCTTCTGCGATGCCACCACTAGGCTCGTCGTCATCATCGTCGTCGTCATCTGTGGACTTGGTCTCGCCGAACGGAACGCCGTAGAATCGCGCAATCTCACTTAAATACGCATCAACCAATTCTACCTTTGGTGTCTCCACCTTCAGTTTCTTGATCACGCGCTCTGCAACCCCTTCGCCCTCTAGACTTGCCAGCGCGACATCCTTGCCAAACTTCTCGACTAGCAATGCGCGCACTGTATGTAGTTCTTTGATCTCCGTCCGTGGCGCAGCGTATATTATACTGCGCACTGCCTCTTCTAGCGCAGGGTCCAGTGGTATACCAGGCGATGTTGCTGTTGCGGGCGAAGTTTCGAGGAGCTGGGAGCGCGCGAGGAGGAGTTCGCAGTAGAGTTCGAGGATTTCGTGGAGCTCGGTGGTGATGTCTGATCGGATGATGTTTTCGACGCGAATGCGAGCGGACTGAAGTTTGCCGACCTGGTGGTGTTATGAGATTTGTGTTTGCTGGTGCCTGTGGGATGGTCGCAAGGGATGTGGGGGTGGATGGCGCAGACGTACCTCTAGGAGCTGTGCCATCTCTCGCCGTTGTTGCTTTGCTTTTGCGCTGTCTTTTTGCTGGACCATGCGGAGTCGTGATATTGATAGCTTGAGTTGAACCTTGAGTTTGGCCTGCTATACGTTAGGTGTTTGTCGCGCATATTGGGGGCTATGACGTACGACTAATGAAGGTGCTGGCGCCATGACTGTTGTGGATATAGCAAATTCAGATGCGTCTTCGAATAATTATATGGTAGGTGGAGGAGTGTGGTGGCTGAAGGTAGAATGTTAGGATGAAGTCAAGCGCGGGACAAGCTGGAAGCTGGAAGCTGGAACCATGGAGGTGGGATGCATGGCGGGGTTGCCTGGACCCTGGGCGATTGTGGCTGTGCAAACGCGTCGCTTTCATCGCGCTTTGTCACGATTCAATCATCTTAACAAATTGACGAACGATGAGATGAGAACATTAGCTTTTTGGTGACAGCGATTCCTTATGTGCCAATATCAGTATAAATTTGAGAGTAGCTAGCCGCAAACCTCCGTTCTGACGACTTTGTTCTCCACATAGCCATCGTCAGAGGTTCTCTCTCAAGCAACACAAGGCTTCGACATAAAACTAGCACACTCTTCAGATGAACGACTTTCGAAAATGTGTATAGTGTTGATCGTCTTCCCATTCTTTACCCCTCTTCTAGAATCATCCTCACAACCTCCCCAAAACCCCCATCCACTCCACCGCCCGTCCCATCAACAAGCACATCCACTCCATCCCCCTCTTCAACCACCAACCCAACATCCTCCGTCTCCCTCCTCACATAGATGGTTCGCATCCCCACTCCCTTCGCCGCCTTCAAATCATACACATGACTCGCCAGCATCACACACTCCTCCGGCAACACATCCACCAGCTCCATCGCGCGTTGGTACATCCTCGGATCCGGCTTCGTGTACCCGAGTAATTGGGACGAGAAAAGCGTGTGAAAGGGTATATGAGTAGAGGAAGCGATGTCGAGTTGCAGTCTCGTTGTACCATTTGCCAGGACAATTAAGAACACATTTCTTCTCTTGCGGAGACTTGTGAGTGCGGGTAGGACGTCTGGCCAGGGTGTTTGGACGTGCCATTGCTGCACTAACCTCACTCGCATATCGTCGTTCCAGACATCGAGCCCAATACTGCGGTCAAGAAGCAAGCGATCAAGCACTCTGCGGTGTGTGATGTCAATGTCTTCTTGTTCGAGACCAGCGTTGAAACGCTTGTGGATTTCCTCGAAGAAGCCTTCGCGCCAGGCGAGTGCTAGGGCGCGGAGCTTCTCGTCTTTCGGGACGAGAGATGGGAGTGCGGGGAGAGTGTGCAGGAGCGGGAGGAGAGAGGAGAGCCAGTCGCAGCATGTGCCCATGAGGTCGAAGAAGATGACTTTCGGGAGCATGGCAGGTGTAGATGTAAATGCTCTCGCTGGATGGGTCTTGTTGCTATACCTGAGTGTAGGCATTTTGGGAGACCTGCATGGTAGAATGATAGTAAGCTGAGCCCACGCCATGGCTGGATTCGGGAAAGCGCCATGCATTGCTTACGAGGTGGGAAATATAGTTGGTATCGTGATACTGTACAAACGCCGCTTGAACTTCGAGAAAGGTCCCTATTTTAAACGCCTCTGTGCCTGAGCTGAACGCCATACCTCGGAGATTAGACGCGGCCTACAATGCCTGAATACCCTTGAAGAATCCATTCGCCTGGAGTGCCTTGTTCTCGCGAACCAGCTCCTTCATCCGCTCAACTTGCTGCTTCTTGGTCAAGCCCTGGCTCTCGACCTCTTGCTTCCACTTCGCCAGCATCTCCTTCAGCATGCGACTACCATCTTCGACCTCTTCCTTGCTTGCCTGAATGTAACTCTCCTCATGCTTGCCAGAGAAGTCTTCGAGCTCGTCTGCCTTGCGCTTGGCCATGTTGATAACCTTTTGTGGAAAGCGGACAAGCTCGGCGACATGAATGCCGAAGGATTGGTCTGAGAAGCCGGGCTCGACTTTGTAGAGAAGAGTGACTTCGCGCTTCTTCTGCACGCCGCTGTCGGTCTCGGATGTGCCTTCTGAGATGTGTGCAACGACGTGGAGGTTCTGGACCTGTGGATACGTGTCCACCAACGCTGTCAGCTCGTGGAAGTGCGTGGCGAAGAGAGCAAATGCGCCAATCTCCTTCACAATGTACTCCGAGATTGCCCAGGCGAGGCCAAACCCATCGTAAGTACTTGTGCCACGGCCGAGCTCGTCGATGATGATAAGCGACTCCTTGGTAGCAGATTTGAGGATGTTGGCCGTCTCCAGCATCTCCGCCATGAACGTCGAGACACCCTTGATCTGGCTGTCGCTTGCGCCAACCCTGGCAAGGATGCAGTCAAATATAGTTAGTTCTGCTTCAGCCGCGGGTACGAAGCATCCAATTTGCGCCATGAGCGCAATGACGCCGGTCTGCCGAATGAACGTCGACTTTCCGCCCATGTTGGGCCCGGTAATGATCAGAAACTCGCTCTCACCGCGCGTCAAGCTGATGTCGTTGGTAATGAACGAAATGTCGTCCTGCATCTCCATACAAGGGTGTCGAGCTTCTTTGAGAACCGTGTTGCCGGTGCCACGTGGATGCATCTTGGGTCGAGTGTACGATGTAGGCGCATGTACAGACACATGCGCAAATGCGACAATCACATCGAGGTGTGCTAGCACAGCCGCCAGCTTCTCCACGACCGGTACGTAGGACGATGCGACCGAAACAACCTCGTTGACAAGACCAGACTGCGTGCGGTTGTAGTTTTCCGAAAGCTGGTCGAACTCACGTCGCTTGTCCTGTAGTGTAGATGTCGTAAAGTAAACACCGTTCTTCTGTGTCTGAATCTCCTGATATTGCTTTTTTTGCCTGATGCAGCCAGACTCATTCCGCGTGAGCCTGAAGCACCAGCCGTGTACCTTGTGGTTCTCCAGGAAGAGCTTCTTCTCGGTATCTTGATTTAGATCATCGCCGACGCGGATATGCTCCGACTCCATGTCGCGCTTAAGCTTGTCCAAGCGCTTCCGGATCGTCCGCAATGCTTCGTCAAACTCCGGTTTGATGATGAACTCGTGGTTGTCGAGCGCTTCGAGGTCCACTGTAGTTTCTACCATCTCCTGAAGCCCGCCAAAGGCTGCCATGAATTGGCGAAGCTTGTCGGTATACTCAGCGTCGAGAGGATCTTTGTATTGCTCGTCCATGACCGAGTCAAGTGAGCTGAGGAAGCCCGGCAGCCTAATCACAACTTGGTACGCGCGGACGACATCTTCGAGGTTGGCAACCTTGCGTTGAAACTTCTTCGCCAACCGGTAGAGGTCGGGAATTGAGCGTAAGTGTTCCTCTTGCATGGTCTGTCTAAGCTCGGTATCGTTCACGAACGCTTCAACCAGTTGTTGCCTTCGCTCAATGTCATTGACATTCATCAGCGGCTGCTTGAGCCATTGCGAAAGCAGTCGGCTTCCTGTGGGTGTTTTGCAGTGGTTGAGTAGACCGTACAAACTCATATTCTTCGCGCCATCTCTGGGTCCAGGCATGAGATTCAACGCCTTGAGCGCTGCCGCGTCTAACTTCATGTACTGCGACAAGTCGTGCTGGTAGAGCTGGTACTGACCAAAATTCGACGAGTCAGACATGACGCCCAGATACCGAATCAGACAAGCAGCTGCACCCATCGCAAGCTTCTGGTCCGTCACGGGTAGCGTGCCTGCTGCTCCTTCAGCTTTCAATAGACGTGGCAAGTCCTGCTCGATGTCCTTTGTGCCAAAGTCCGCCGGCGCTCGCTCAGCCACAGCGCAGCCGCAATTGTCTGCTATTGTCCGCAACTTGTTCAGCTCCACATCCTTCTTCGATGAGTCTGCTTGTATCAGGCATTCCTTCACGCCCAGCTGGATGAGGAGTGATTCGAAATTCGAGTATAGGTCGTTGTCTAGGAATTCGGTCACGCCGAGCTCGCGCACACTGGCATCAGCAAAGCATACGCCGACGCTCCGTGCTTCCGATGCCTTTGCGGTGACTTTGACTGCTAGGATGATGGGCGCGTTCTCGATCTGGCCACCGAGTTCGTCTTCGAGATCTTGGAGGTTTCCGGGCGAGCCCTGGCCAAGTCAACACGCAAGTAGCGACTCTACACCATCATAACATACCTGCTTGACGATCTTCCAGTCCATGCGCTTGCCGGACGATTGCCATATCTCTATCCGCTTGCCTAGTCTGAACAATGCGTCGCGTAGTAGATTTCGGTACACCATCAGCGTCATAGTCACAGACTCCAGGCCCGGGTCCCGTCCCAGCTTTCTTATGACGGCTGTTGTTTTGTAGACCTGCCATTGTCAGCATGTGCGCTCACTAACAAGCTCCTGCTAGCATACTGTATTCGCGATGAAGATCGCGTCATCACCGTGCGCGCTGTAGTAATCGCCACGGTCGAATATGCGGATGGTGTCTTCATTCTTGTCAGGCAGATTGCGGAAGAACTTGCAGAAGCCCGACTCGTCCTCCTCTCGCATCTCCGGTCGTGACGCCATGATGACTTGTTTCTATGCGCAACTAAACTGGCGTGAAATGTATATGAATTGAGAAACGTGATGTTGGTAAGGTTGAAGCAATGCGATGTCGTTGGCACTTTCCGCCCCGGACTTTAGAGCGCAAGTCGCGTTCGACGCGTCGCGCTAGCCGAGAATGACGCTAATTGATCGCGCATCGACCACCGCACTTCATCAATGCCTGAGAACGACACCAGACGAAATATTTCCATATCACTCCCTTCATCAAACTCCAGACCTACATCACAGGCGACAATTCTCACATACCAGGTGAAGCCATCGGGAGTGGCGATGATGACCTAAGATGGTGAAATGTGTCACTCAAGGTATCGGACCGTCTCAAATTGAAGTACTCTTGATTCCAATCCTGTTCACTTTTCGTCCTGCTGTCCCGTCATTTCATGCATTAATCCGTCCGTTTCGTTCTCTATCCTGCCATTGCCGTTTCCATCTCGCGGACTCAGTAATCGACATAAAACCCCCGGTGAAACTGGAGGTCACCACAGTCGATAATACCATGGCCGTACCAGTTCGGGTCGACGTAGAAATCGTATATCAGAGACCTATCCCCGCAAACCAGCAGCCCACCAGTCATTGCTTTAGAGTCGCTCTCGTATCGACAATTGTGTAGCGGCTCGATCTTGACTGGCCAATCGAAGCCCGCTCTCGGAGACGGTGGGTTGTTGAGAGATAATGGGCGATGAGTCTCCCAACCGCCTGACCTCGCTGGAATGGTGAAACGAGAATCGCCGCATGGATTGACGGAGACGCCTGCCGGGCCCTGCCACATGCGCCAGCCGTAGGCGTTGCCGTTCTTGTAGAAGAGTAACTGGAGCGAGTAGTCGTAGTGGACACCAGCCTTCTCGGGAGATGTCTTCGTCGGAAACTCTGGATTCGGAAAGTGGATGTCGTCGTCGCGGGGGAGGATTTCGACATGTTGGAGTGCAGGCGCAGGCCACGTGATACGGTCACCGTTGACGTCGTTGAGTTGGACGGTGCGGGTGGGCTGCAGTACCACAAGCTCGTTCTAGACCGCGGTCAGGCTCCGATGCACTCCTATTGAGCGAGCACAACTTACATCGATTGGAGCGACGCCGCCTTTGTTAACATCAACCTTGTCGCTGAGTGGGGCTGTGCATGCAACGGCAGTAAGGCAAGCAACCCAGAAGAGCATAGTAAGTAGCGACCGCATGTTGGCCCCCACCGTTGGGTGTTTATTGCAATTAATCGAGGTACGAGTGCGGGATGAGTGTAAGGAAGAAAACTTTGTGGGGTCGCAGCTTTGTAAAGTGAGCTCTCGCTTGGTGCAGGCTTAGCGTAGTTCGTCGTATAAGTTACGCCACCTTTCACCCTCACGTTCAACAAACAAGCTTTCTTGCGTGGGGTGGCGAGTCTAGACGTGGCTATGCTGCGTTTCAGAGCGTTATGGAGCAATAAACATGACCGTATTGGCGGACGGCTGACCTTCCCAGAATGCTCAACTCGCCTGGGTCATTTTCACCCTCGGTCGGCGTTTTCGCAAGAGATCACGATGCATTACATCACTTCTACGCTTGAAAGGTATTAGATGTCAAGATTTTCGGTCGGTGGGCGTACTAATGCTACAGCTCACGTGTTCTTATCCCATCCAGTTTCAAGCTTCGCCTTCGGCATCTCCAATCTCCCTGTACTACCACTTCCACCACTGCCCTGACTCCATAGTTCGACGTTTCCTCCTCCCATACGTCACCCCTCCAACAAGTACTCCACGTGCCAAGCGCGATGGTAATGATAAGGCCATTTGCCACAAGTTATGACGCCGTCGCGCTCCCACGATGGATCCTTCAAGAAGTCGTGAATCAGAGACCTCTCGCCGCAAACCAACTGCCCTGGAGACTTGTCGTTGGCATCGCTCTTGTACCGACAATCCTTCAACGGCGGAAAAGAAATTGCCCACTTGAAGCCAGCGCGCGGGAACACGGGATTTTCGGTCGACGATGGGCGACGTGTCTCGGAGGCGCCGAAGGAGCTCTCGAGTCGAGATAAGGTGGCGCGTTCTGGGGGAGAAGAAGTCATGTCAGCCTTGACGATATATATAACCTTGGCGTTAGACGGAGCAGCGGTTCGTCGGTCTCGCCTCTTATAGTAGGACTAGCAATGTCCAGCTGGCCATGCGAGTGATTTTGAACGGCCCTACTCAGTTTCATCGTATTATCATCACTGTTGATGTTCTAGATGGCTGGGTCTTGGCTAATATCATCACACCATTCATGTTCACATTTTTCAGGGGATTAGGGTATGACACTATTGCATTCCTGTTTGGCCATCTAGGACATTCTATCATCCCGAGGTCTTCTGTTCAATGCTTTAGGTTCTTCCATCTTTCGCCTTCTGCCCATTCAGACTAACTTTCGGCCATGAACGTGCCGATATGATTAGTCCCTCAGACCTAGTACTCCACATACCACGCCCGATGGTACGTTCCGATGATTGGACCGATTTTGGGACACTCGATGACGCCATCACGATCCCACGAAGGGTCCTTGGAGAAGTCGTAGATGAGGGATTTGTCGCCGCAAATGAGCCAACCTGGAGACTCGTCCTTGGGGTCGCTCTCGTATCGACAGTCCTTCAGAGGCGGGATTTCGAAACTCCACTTGAGCCCAGCGTGGGGAAACGGAGGGTTATTGATGGAAATAGGACGACGGGTTTCGAAAGCACCCCACGAGCTCTTGGGTTGCACGAAGCGATTATCGCCGCATGGATTGGCTGCAATCCCGACTGGGCCTTGGAATACCGTCCAGCCAAACTTGTCGTCAACTTGTCGGAATACAATCTGGATAGAGCCTTCGAGCGTAGCCTCAATTGTCTCGGGAGAGGTTTCGGTCGAGACATTGATGTCGGGAGTAGTGATGTTCTGGGCGTCCCGCTGCAAGATATCCACCTGGCGAACATTCAGGGCGGAGATGCCGTTGACAGGAGCCGCGAACGCGAATGCGAGCAGGCAAGCAGTCCAGAAGAGAAGTGTCACTGACAGACGCATGATGAATTATTGATGCTCGTCCGCCTAGATGGTTGAGCAGTTGAGCTGCGGGGTGTAGTCACGATGAGGAATGGAGGAAGGTTGTGATCATGGCGCTGGGCAGGGAGCTCCTGCGAGATAGGGCAAGGCTTGGCAGTCGTTTGCCCACCTGACCTTTGATCGACAATCCTCTCACGGTCTCCGCATCACAATTGCATTCCCGTCAATAAGTGTAAAATGGCCATGACAAGTGCTTGCTGACTTCCAGCTTTCATGCTCCACAGTCACGTGCCGATCATCTCGCGGCTTTCAAGGTTTACTCAGCGCGAGTTCAAGGACGGCGAATGTCTCAGATTTGGTCGTCCGAAGTCTTCTAGAAATTTTGGTAATAGTATCCTTCCAATTAGACCATACTCTTTATGTCCAACTTCCCACGCGAAAGCTACGAAAGCCCAAGCGGGACCTATTGTAGCTCGTTGGGACCATTGCGTTGCGACCCGGTGGATCTCTTGAAGCGCTCTGCGCAATGAAGAAGACAAGGGGGAAGAATCGCTACCGACTTGGTGGTGGTATAAGCCATGATTCTATCATAATAACCGGACCATCAGGTTCAGGCGCCGTTCACTAGGATTCAGAATGGTCATATAATCAACTGTATGTCATTGTCATCGAGCATCTTTGGTACGGATAAGAAACTACCATTGCTTTTTTATCTTACTCCTTTTGCCTAATATCAGTGATGGAGAAGCATCTTCGCCCACCCTCATACAGGCATGTGCCAGTGTAAGGCCTCCAGATTTTGATTGAAACTCAAATACCAAAGACGACCGAACAAATCTGCAGAAGGCACAAATGTAGCAAGTCTAAGACTAGCTTCAGTAGTCCGCATACCACGCCCGGCGATACTGGGGTTTCCCATCCTGATATATGCAAGTGATGGTTCCATCGTTCCGCTGCGGGTCTGCAAGGAAGTCATAGATGAGGAACTCGGGATCTCCACATTTGAGCCAACCGGCACCGTTACCCTCGGATTGGTAGCGGCACTTCTCTTGAAATGGCTCGATCTTGATGCCACTCAAAAAGATGCCCTTGCTTGGGACCGGAGGTGCTTCAAATTGCGGTGGACGACGAGCTTCCTTGACGTTGTCGAAGATGGTTTGGAAGCCGACCTTGTTGTCGCCGCAAGGATCTACCGCCATACCCTGCGGACCTTGATAGAAAACCCAGTCATACCGCGTGTTCTTGGCGTTGGGTTTGTTAAGCCTGCGATACAGGATCTGGATGGACGCAGTGTTGATCACCCCGCCTTGGACGGGGTTGACGTCTGCCATGGATGTTGGATCTGCAGGATAGCCGCCAGTGGTGTTATACTGGAATGGTGTCTTCGAGAGTACGTCTGGAACGGTCTGCCGGTTCTCTTGGCTCTCGGGCGCGTCAATGGTCTGTCAAAGTCAATATCATAGTCGTTACAAAGACTTGGCATGGAAGGATACTGACGATGTCGTCGTGACCAGCGGGCTGGGTCATATCATAGTCAGAATCCAACGTATTGCTGTCAGAACTGGTGGGCGCGGAGCTTCCATGAGGTGCGGCTGAGATGATAATCGTAAACACGGCCAACACAAAGAGGAGCAAGAATGAGCAGCGCATGGTCGCGGGATTTGTACTCGGTATTCGAGTTGACCGGCGCTGGTGATAGTTTAGTCTCGCGGGTGGACGCAGATGAAACGACTCGATTGCGTGAAGCTTTTATATAAATAGTAGGGCGAAAAGATCTTCATGTGCGGCGGTCTCTGCAAGTGGGATCCCGCATGCACTCACTCCAGCAAAGTCCCCGCTATCGGCCATTGTTTGCGACAAGCTCGAGTGAGAACGCGCCAATGCATGACGTCGGAACCCTGCGCTGTCCTAATTTGAGCAGTTTCAGTTCTGCAGTGTAGGATTCCCAAGATTTGATTGTCTCGTTCGATCGTGATGTGTCGGTGAAGGTCACAAGCACTTGCCCTCACACACTACTTGATCAGAGAGAGGCACGCGTTGAATCTACTGCTATGGGTCCTTGACACAGCGGAATTTCCCGAATATGTTATCACAATTTAATTGCGCCAAAGACCAAAGATGCAATTGTTGCCTTTTCTAGTTCGCTTTCCAGTGCTTGGTCGGCGCTCGCTACAAGCGATGACTTTCTCAACATCAGACTCCATCTAACCCCGACGTACGGCATGTCCGCTATTGTATACATGAATGAAACCTTCTTCTGCCTTGCCAAGGTCAAAGGCACTTTTGCATAGCATGATGTTCATACGCAGCGAAGCATATCTTCATGCGCGATCGAACTCTGGGCGATAAATTCGTGCTACAACATACTGCATAGCCGAACATATGCAGCGCAAGACCGTGTCAAAGTCTGAACTAAATCGGGATAATCCAGTGTTTACGCAGGCTAAGTAGGCTCCGAAACTAGCAACAAGCAAGCCATATTTTCTCACCCATAGGAAGCCGCCGAGTAATACAGCAAGAGAGCCAGCCTGTGTAATAGTGCAATATAGATTTTGAGAACGGAAGGTGATAGTATTATGTAATATATGTTATTGATTAGTACTCAAATTCACCATTGGTGACCCTCGATGCTCTCAAGAGCGCCTACACCATAGGCTGTACTAAACTTGAGGTCTCTCGGCAAATGGTCAAAGAGCACATCTTTTCGCCTTGCGAACGAGCCCTATCTGCTCGGCCGCAATGCGCCCACAATCCACTCAAATCCCACTCTCATGGAACTTCTTCGCTAAAGTCATCATCCTTGGAATATCCTTTTCTTCGTAGATGCTAGTGAGACTTTCACGAGCGAAATGTTACTCGAAATCGATAGTGGCAGAGAAGCGGAGGTTGGGTGGTCGCTCAAAATGCAACGAGTAGTACGCGCATGAAATGTATGCAGCAGCAAGTCTTGCAGTGAGAGACTCTGAGATGACTGCGAACAAATATGCGCCATGCTTTGTAAAGTGTAGGGCGTTCATGCAGGCAATCGTGTGCCTGGTGTACCGTTCATTGAGCCGCACGACCACATCGGTGCCTGGGTAATTCCTGCAGTGCTGTTGAACTGCAGAGTCGGGGCCATACCTTGGTAAAACGCGCGTATCGACAAGTTCTGCGAAGTAGTCTAATAGGATAATGCGCGTGATCGCGGCCAATTGTGTAGGTGCGACGCTTTTGACGAGCCTTGCGAACTGTGCGTAGGCCCACACATCTCTGCCATGCCTGGCGTCTTTGAGGGTGATATCGTTGTAATGCAATCCCAGGCTGTTTGTCTCCGAGTGAAGCTGTCGGCAGACAAGTCGCAGCTGGTTGGAGTCTTCTCTGGTGCCATTCTCCTTCGCAGCGCGAAAGACGAGGGCATGGGAGAAGTCGTCCCACATGTCGACAGCTAGACCGCCATTTTCCGTGAGAGCGTATTCGTAGATGATGTCACGAAGTTCTCGCGGCAGAATATGTAGCCAGTTGACCATCGTTGACTGCATGGTTTGTTTGCGGAGGTTAGCGAGGCCGTCACTGGTATGTGTGTCCATGACAGCCGATGAGGCAGGATTGTCTTATCTTTACAGCCTGACGGCGAGCTCGTCAAAATCGGTCGCAGTGGGGTAGAAGGATTTCGATATCGAAGGTATGCGGTAGCTGTCGAGCTTGGGACGAGGCAGGTAAATGGCGGAGAAGAATTAGACAAGAGAACTGGCTGAAGGGGCTAAACCGATGACGTTATCTTGTGGTAGGTGAATAATTACCAATGGTAGGAAGTCAGCCGCCCGCAAAGACTCGGAGATCGCTACGCTCACTTGGCATTTCTCTTAAGCATTCACAACAGTGTTGATGGATTGTAACGCAGCTCTTGGAAGATGCAATCCATGCGCCGCCGTAGCTTAAAGTTATTCGCAACAGTCACGGCCCGTCTTGAGGAGCAGTCTCATAAGGTCGACATATCGCGTTGCTGCCTTCACCTGGTCCTACATCGCGGCCTTGACGTCGCAACGCGCACTGAGCTATCAAAATCCTTCTCCTTCACCTATATCAAGGCTGAATGACAGTAATCTTTCATCAACAGGCGCACCACCAGCTGAGGGTTTGCCTAGTCTAACTTCGTATTGGTCGAAATCCAAGTGAATCCTTTCGATCTGACGCGTTGAAATAGACTACACCAACCTTACCTGGAGGACACGTGTTCGATTTCTCTTCGGTCTGGTCAAGACCACAAATAAACGGAAAATCAGTTCGCCTGGTTTACACGTCGCCTGAATCCACACAATTTCGAGTGTGGCAGGCGCTTTTTATGCAATTTTTACTGCTCTTCTGGTTATTCAATCTCCTTGGAACGATGTTGTATGATTCAACCACCGCGTGATAATATGCTTTGAGATGCAAGGCAATGAACCAAACCACCTAGCACCATCAGCGGCAAAGTCACTCGGTAAGGCACTTGTAAAAAGTAAGTACTGCGCTGCTTTCCTTCAGGTTTTGATGGGAAAATGTCCTTTTCAATGCAAGACGAATCCCTGCTTTCCAGTCGTCTGGCTCTTGTAGAAAGAAACAATGCTACTGCATCACTAATTGTCGAAAGTCTACTCTCTCTGGAGGCAAATTCGATGCAGAATATCACGGCTACTTTCAGCACGACTTTCGATTCGACTCTGAACTGAACGGAGCAGCTTCGTGGCGTATTATATCGCTCTGGAGCGAGGCTGCTGCGGTAGTAATTTCATGACCCATGGTGCACAGTGAAGACAAATGGCAGTCATGGAAAAGTTGGGGACGATGCACAGGTGTATGACTGCGAACTAATCTTTAGGATGTAGACCATAAATCACTAGGCTGCATGCTTTTGTGTGACCCATTCCTACGGTCTCTCCGAAGACGATTTGGATGCTCAGCAGCACTTTCGGCACTCGTCACGGACCAATCGGATAGTGTGCGACTTTTCACGGTTGATCCAGCCGAATGTTAGTTTAAGTCCACGCTTTACTTCTATGCACACTAGTTAGTACTGCTATTATATAGCTCCTTTTACGAATATCTCCCCGACAAAGTATACATGGCACGTATGCTGTCGTCCAATCTATGTTCCTCAACGCCCGTGGAACACCCGGAGCAATTTCTTCTAGCCTGTAACTATCTCTGAAAGTTCAATTGTTGGAAGTAGCTAGATTGGTAGGAGATTTATGGACTTGCTATCTTCTTGACCAAGGCTATTAACAATAACTATGATTGAAACCTTTGGTTTTCTCCAAGGCCTCTGTAGAGAGACTGTACTATGATCCCACGCGCTGGTCCTTTTTTTCATAGATGTATTGGATCAGTGCGAAGAGCAACATACTGGGGATGGTCTCCTTGTGCAAACAGGCCACCGATCAGGCCATTTCGGCTAACAACATCCGCGGAATCTGCTTTGCGACCAAGCACTATCCACATATCTCCGCTGACTATGGGACTGAGCTGGTCCTCGATTGCGAAAAGGGGAATACCAATGGCATTGCGGGATGCAACATGACAGAAGTGACACTTGAACACAATGACACCGCGGATAGGATTCGTTAGGAAGTTGAACGGAAAACTTCTGGGGTCTTCGTACAGGTCGTGCTTGTGGTTAGCATACATATCAAGATGCAGGATTGTGGTAGAAGCTCGCGATATGGCGGACACATCAGAATGATCTCAGCGACTTGGACACTTTGTTTCGCGATAATCTCATGCGCGATTCGTACGAGACACAAGAAACATGATATGGATGCTGCTTTCTGTTTAGCAAGACCTTTTTGGGGGCGGCGCGTTGTTTCTCGCTAATAGAAGGAGGAGATAAGTAGAGCGAAGAAACAAGAAACAAGAGAACTCACGTATGCGTCGGAAGTGCTTCCTCCTTGTCACGTATGTATGTGGGTGCTCAGTTTATAGCACCTGCAGATAACCATTTTCTTCGTGGCTGAGAGGAAAACCTTCACCAAAAGATCTTCACTCCGAACGTCGAAAGATACAAGGAGTCGGGGGACATGAGTAGACTGCGTAATACAGGACAGCATGATGCAAAATAGTGATGGTTTGTGGCTATAGACCTTGAGTCGCGCAAACTCCCGAGAACGTAAGATCGTTCAAGCTCCCAGCAACGTAGGCCGTGCTTTTGAAGAGGCGAGGGGCAGACGAGGGCAGGCGCGCTTTTAAGTTGCGGAATCTCTACTACAACGAAGAAAACTAAGCGTGACTGGTAAATATTCAAGCCAAGTCCAAAGTTCTTGAAGATTGAGCCTCGTTCGAACCCAACATTCCGAATCTTCCATTGAAGCCTCATTTTGCTTTGCACGCTTGAGCGTCGTTTGATTTCGCCTCAGTCCTTCCATTAGCTGTACGAGTGAATTCAGCGCTTCTTTACCAAGTTCATCGTCTTTGCCCCTTGGAACAAGTCTTGAGCTTGACGAAGTGTATGAAGTGCGTTCCAAAAAAACGTAACGTCAAGTCCTTCAGTGGATGTGGAAGACGATGATTCGGTTGGTTGAAAGCTTGGAACGAAGTCAAGGTCTCTCTTAAACTTGGGGAATGTCAGTGATTGAGCTCTACAAAGAAAAGAACTTCCTAGTGCATACGTGAGCGTGTGACGGTGTATCGTCATGCAGCGTGGGCATTCCAATGTGAAAGGGTAGCTGATGGGAGGTTGAATATGGCTGACCAATAGGAGATACCCAACTTGCATCGTTGGAGGCCACTTCAAACTCAGGGAAAATGTCTTGCTGCCACTTGGGGCTGAGTCCAAGAGCATCTCCAGAATCTGATATAGCGCTCCGGCCGAATTGGGCTGGTTGCACATTTTGGCCTACAAGGTCTTGAAAAACGGGATCGATGGTAGGCGATGGTAGCCGTGAGATGTCTGAAGAGATAAGTTATTTCTTGCTTGATCGTTCATGGTATGCTTCTTACGCGCAGGATCATCCATGATAATGCCGACATCATCCTTTGCGTGACTATCCATCATGGAAGGTGACTCAGATAATTGAGTCCCGACTTCGACGATACTATCTTCATGCGGTGGATCCGACTCTGGAGTAACTGAACTTCGCTTCGCTTTCTGCCGTGCTCCTGTAGGTACTATAAGTTTTACGCCGAAGAAGAATAGTGATGATCTTACTGTATTTCCTCTGGTTCTCGCGGTTCTGCCTTTGTCTCTCAGGCGTAATCCGACTTGACTTGCGCATTGTTGACTGATAAATCTGAGGCAATACTCAATCTTGCGATTGTAAGAGGAATGAGGCTGATTTCACTTGGGAGCTCTTGACTCATGTAACAGTACCCGCGGACGCAAAGCCTTTTATCCTCGAGGAAGAATGCCAAGACACCCATGCCGACATGTACTCAGTCTTTGAGGTAACAAAGAACGATAATGAAAAATCCTATAAGTTTTCCGGTCAACGGATTTTGGTCACCGCAGACCAAATGGATTCAGCTTCTACCTAACCACACCAATCACCAATCTCATTCTCTCACATGCTCACCGGAATCCGAAAACAAACCGACTTACGAGGGTATTCACGTGGTACCGATGAGTAGAAATGTTCCCATGATGCATGGCTACTTTCTCGGCTCGTATGGAGAGTGGACGCACATCGAGAGCGGTGAATAGAACATATGCATCCGCCGGGCAGCAAGACTGCGTAATAAGTGTTGGCTCTTACAGAAGTATGAATTAGCTAAAGTTCTCGGATGCTGTACGATCAGACGAGAAGGTAAGCCCGAAAATAAGCCCGCCGGCTACGCTGCCGTCGTGTGCCAAACAGAACGCAACTACCAGCCCGACATTTAGCGCCAGACTTGGCTGCAAATGAGTATACGTCATGCAGTACATACGAGGAATTGAAAATTCAAGTTCATGTGCTTGGCGCAATGCAACTTGTCGGAGCTGAGCGATGGTGGCTGAATATACGGTGTGCGCACATCTGGTATTTGCTTGGCGGCACAATGGTGATTCTCGCACGCGTGCCCAAATTGCTAATACGGCACGTTGATTGGATACATCGAATTCGACTGTGCGCCCTTACTATGAACCTAGACTAGCGTACTGATGAAGTGTAGGCATGTAAGTTGACATCTTGACCTGTGTAATTGGATGTTATTGACCTCTGGGGCTCGAAGCTGCGATTATCGGGTTCATCGCCGGTCACGAATGCCCTCTTGCCATGTGTTTGACATGATCGTGGTACCAACCACCGCTCGAGTACTTTCCATGTACCCTTTTGCTTCTCTGTACTACATGGTGCATAGTTTCTGACAGCCAGGACCTCCATTTTCAAAAGGGCAGACTAAATTGGGCACATTCCTAAGACGGCATGCAGAAATTTTACTGAGCTCTGGAATCGATCAAGGCATGAGTAAATCTGGTGTTCTTCTATTCTTGTTTCTTTGGTTTCACTAATAGAAAGTCCATACCCACTCTCAATCACCCGTCAGACGAGCCAAGTGCTCTTAATAGAATTTTGGTATGCTTGTTAATATCTTGTGCCCAGTGTACGAGTGATGCAAACTTGCTTTTGTTCACAATAAAAGAAGTCAAGATGTAATGGTAGCTATAATTACTTACACAATTTAGTTGCAAGGTTTATTGTTGCTCGGGTAAAGCAAAGCAGGGCAGTGAAGAGTGCCCTCTTACACAGCGTGTTCGGCAAGGGTTCTGCTGCCTTTGTTTCAGATTTGTGCACGATAATTCCGATTCTCGCGGTTATCGGCCTTGGTGCGACCCTTGACGTGCTCCGCCACAATCAAACAACCACCAAGCCACCCGCTTACATAATGTGACGCCAATTGTGTCAACTCTATGACGGCACTACAGGCTGCTGTTTTGAATCCAGTGCCTTCCTACACCACTTTCAGGTCTTGCCACTTCCTCTGCATCCTGTGTACTTGACTTCCTTCGAATCAGACGATATTTTCCACACGATCATCCCTCTCTATTCGATGACAGCCTACTCATATCAGTCGCTCGATCGGTCAAGAAGCGCAATTAGAGTCGTTCAACCCTGCCTGCATCTGACCCTGTGTCAGCAGTGAACTATGACATCAATCATATCTTACTGGACGAGCAGCCCCACTACAAAGCGCTATCTTATGCTTGGGACTCGATAGTGTTTTGGGGATTCGCCCAGATGTTTGATAATTTCTGCGCTTTTTGACGGGCAGGAACAGTAAGAACTCAACGTTTTGGCAAACTAGAGGGCTACAATGCTCCGTCTGGGTGCATATCGCGCTGATGAGGAGTCCACAGCATCTTCGACTGCGGCCACAAGCGACGTGCAGCCAGCGAATTTGTGATTGAAGAGATTTGAGAATTTCGAAGACGGCAGATGAGGATCTGTTCAGCGATTACACGCGACTTCGATTCTCATTCCACCACTGAGCGCATGTTGCAAGGACATGGTAAATTTCACATTGCTGATCACGGTTTGCCGGCTGCTCGCTTCACTTTACAATCGTTCAACTGCAATTCACGCTCTCAGCCACTACTTCTGGCATCCGCCTTGCATTTTGTGCAGTCATATATTTACATAACCTTCCTCTTCACTTTTCTTCCATAGTAAAGCCTACTTCAAACCAACTCAAACCCTGTCGCCTGAGTTCGACCATAGATTTCACTGTAAACGATGAGATTGATACACACCCGAACACTAGTAGTTGACACATATCATAGAATTGATGTGCCAAAGTATGTTATTTCCACATGTACCTAGGAGGAAGAGGTAGGGTCTCTTGAAACGATATGCGCAACAGGCAATAGTGCGCAGGAACGAGAAGGTCATTTCGGAAGCGTATCGCGTTCAAGAAAGCCGATGCGGATACTACTATTAGTTTGTCCTTGGTGTGTCGCATCAAGTAATGTCTTGCGGCCGGCCAACAGCAGGCCCAAACACGCAGCTTCGACTGCAAATGAGTGAGGCCTCAAGAGGTGTCAAATTAGTCACAATAAAAGCTGGAGGTTTTGTCCCGAGGGTGGACTGCCCATCTCAGCTGTCAATGTGATTTAAGAGCATTGAGGAAAGGATCCTGAATTACTACGGGATCGTGGGCAAATCAAGGCACGATAATATTGTCATCCGAGTAGCTGCACGACATTACGACAGGGGTTTCGCTGTACTCGATGCCCACGATCAATGACATTGACCATAATTGAATTCTTCCTAAGCTATGTAGCTAGCAAACCGGACTATTCTCAGAATTTGGGATTCGCCATGATGGTCCACTCCGCAATATCGACCTTCTGGCCACCGTTCAATGCAACAGGCGTCCCATTTCCCTCAATTGGACCAGCACCGGCGTTACCCGCGGACGGGCCGAGAGAGAGAATGTAATTGGAGTTGTTGTGCGAGATGTGTGTAGCCCAGATGGGCTTTCCAACGTCGGGCAGAAGTGCTTTCTCGGAGAAACCGCTTCCGAAGTTGAATAGCGGACCGGTGCGGAGGTCGGGGGAGAAGTTTGGACGTTCAGTGCCTTTGTTTTGGCGGTTCTCGATGAGAATGCGGAATGAATCGACTTGTCTGGAATCTGGCATTGTGTGGTGGAATGGTATCGGGAGTGTAAGGTTTGAAGAAGTGTTGTCAAGTCGCTGGTAAGGCTGATTTTGAGCTGTGTCTTTGACTGATGCCAACAGCGACATTCTTCGTTTGCTTATATACTTCGCATCTCTCTATCACGTGTCGCGGGCTCAGTGCCCGTGGCTAGCTAGCCCTGGGGAAGACTCTCACTTGAGGTTTCTTCAAGCTGAACTGTACAGCTGGTTCTGAATTCTATGGCGGCCACTTATCAGGACGGATAAGCGAAGTTCATGCTGAGCATAGCATATGCATGTGCTGATGAAACGTTGTCGTATCTTCGCAAGCAAGTGGCTGGCTAACCGTGCAGTTGGGCTGAGGTTCATCACTGGTTCATTCCCCACGATTGCGGGAGCGGGAAGGAGCCGAGACTTCTTCAACGCCATTTCTAACGCCATGCGACATCTGAGTGTGCTGAAACGGCGGCCAGAACATACCTCACTTCCTGCGGTGATCGGTGAGTAAGCGCTAGCCAATGGCGTTACGAAAGTTAGCTTTCCCCGCCTTCAGCTTGTCAACGGCGCCAGCCACTTGTTACTATTACATGACACTCGATTCGACTTCAGAATTCTCATGGTAAGTCCAGTTTGCACGTGGTAATGATCAGCCAACGATTTGCCATTGATCTCAATGTCAGCTCCTACATTCAAGCATCCACATCGAGTTCTAGACTCCAACAACCGAGACCTCAGGAGCGCCGGAAAAGCTCAACAAAACTGCCAGCGAATGGATTGGTGGACTAAAAGCTATTCTGCATATGTTGGCAACGCTCAGCTAGCCGCTCAGCTAGAACATCATGATCGAGTCCTCGATAGACAAGCGCCACGAAGGTTGCTGTGCGTTACTCCTTGCGAAAATCAACGATGGAAAAGGAGGTGAAGATCAAGCTGCCCATATTAGGTTTTTACTTTCAATTAATTACGCATGACGAGATTCTGGAGAAGGTCAACATCACGGAGCTGATGTTGAGGGTGATGGGTGGATTTACTTTGAGTCTCGACAACCCACCGCGCAGAATGGTTTGTATGATGAAACAGACAAATATTTCATTACAAAATTTCACGCTCACATTGTTCTGACGTTCAGGCCGTGACATATCCTCAAGCGCAGTATGCTATATATCTGTGACCTCCGATCAAGTCAGCCCATTTTACTCCTACATCACACCCACCACTCCGGTTCACTTTCTAAACAAAATATGTGCATTGATTCTTTCACCCTCGTTATCGTCATTGCTGTTATAAATTCCACCAGCTAACGTCGGTCACTGCGTAGCGAGACACACTGTGTGACGAGACACTACGGACACTCCCAAACATAACAAACTCAACAACAGGTTACAAGAATAGATATACTCGGAATAGTAACCTTACGCTATAAAGTCTGTTCTCTCTTTATATTTTTAAGAAATAGGTTTAGCTTACCGTGCAATACGACAAGTTGGTATAAGCGTCACGCGACCGCCTCGCTTTGGCTGGCAGTAGGTGCATCAAAAGCTCATGCATCTTATTAAAACTCCGTCAACGTACAGCTTGTTATATCATTATCCCATCCCGAGCACTGCGATTGCGCTTGAGAGGTTGTTGTGCTTCTGTGCTAATTCTAAGTCCGCGCCTGCTGGAAGTGCCAGGTAAGGATGACCCGCACACCTAGCTTAAAGTAGCTTAGCCGTAACCTATCCTGACACTAGATCTGTGGCTGTGTGGCGGTGTGGCTGTACAGCGCTTCTGCCAAGCGCTCCAGGACACCCGAAAACCGGCTCGGATTGGGAGCAGGGCTGGGTTTGATGGCCCTGGCGTATAGCTTAAGTCGACGAACACACCCAAACCGCAATCAGCTTCCCATACAACTATCGTGCAACTTCGAGGCACAGTGTAATGCACGATCACAGCTAACGCGAACGCTTACATGCCATCGAGATAAACCGTCGCGCCGCCTTCTAGCTCCGCAGATCCGCCGTTGATCCCTCGTCCGACCCACCACGTCCTCGTCCTTCTCGAGCACATCGCAACCGATACATATACCAAGCAGTAGCCAATATCGCTTCTAGAAGAACGTCGTCGTTGCAAGCACATAAAAAGGTAGAAAGGGTCTGCATATCTTAGGTTACGGCTGTGGTACAGTTATATAACGAACGGATTCTCGCATAAGCACTGCAATCGTTAGGGTGTAGGAATGGTGCTTCAATTTGATCTTTGAGGGCGATGGGGAGTTCGGATCGTCGATTCTTATGAGCGCTGGGTTTGCAACAGTCTATAACCCGTGAATTTTCTCTTCCGCAATTCCATGTACTGAACGACGCTCCGCGCCTTGACTGATAATGCCTAATCTAGAGGGCTAATATCCATTACATCCATCAAATCCACATCTGCTCCATTTCGAATTAGCAACTTAACTAGGTCTAACTGGGGCCCCGAGGCTGCATGAGAGACCGCTGTCCGGTAGCATAATCTTTCTAATCAATATCGACAGTTCCGGTAGCGAGCAATGTGCGTATAGCATGATGATCCCCGGTCCCCTATGAATTAGAGAGAATAGTAAAATAAGTTAATACAGTAATTGCTACAGTTCCTAGAGCACTACGCTATTTAGGGCTATCCCATCCTATCGTTGTTTATGACAACTTTATAATTAATTAGTAGGTGCTAACTAATTGTTATCATTTCAGATAGTACCAGATTCGAAGTGTTTAGGGTTTCCATCGCCAATTATAAGTCTAACTAATTCTGTTGCCCTTAGTTTGCCCTAGTCGGACCAAACATTAGAATGCTTCTGGTGTTAGAGCATCATCGTATTGGTTATCAATATGACTAACTGTTTACCTTTGTGCGCGTCAGCCTTTAGGATATCTTTGCTTTCTTGATCCATGCATTCTTCATCTCTCCGCTCCATCCCTTCTCCTCATCCCAACTCTCTTGCTTTACTAGCCACTCGAACTTTCCTTCAATTCGATTCTCTAACTTAAAAGTTTATGTTAGCAAATGCTTGGCCAGGAGGGTGCAAAATGCTTACACTAACATTCTCACACCTTTTAAACAAGATCCATACTGCAAATGTGAGGGTACTAGTACCAATAGCGAAGAGAAGGTACCACCACCACCCAGGGCTGGATTCAAGCAGATCGACATTCATACCAAAAAGAGACTGTACTGAATTAGTATCTCATCCCTATGCTTGTTGCAAGCAGTCATACCGCAATAAACATGAGAGGGAGGAAAACAAACTAAGATGTGATATTAGCTCCCACTAAAGATTAATTTACTTTGATGGGTAAAAGTTTACCGTAATCCAACTGAGACGTTTCATGCTCCTGTTCATCGTTGTTGACTTTTGTGCTTCCGCAATTGACGTCAGATTGAATTCCTGTCTACGTTAGCGAGTCCTTCCAATGGAGAATAGCCCACCTAACCAATTGGATGAGTTCTTGCGAGGTTGCGACCAAGTTTTTGAGCTTGTCACGCAGTTCTTCGACGAGCTTATTGACGTCCTCTTTCAAAATTCGAGCTATTTCCCGATGTTCTTGCTCATAGAGCAGCTCCCAACTCTTAGCTTCAAAGCTCGCAATGAGGACCACAGCTTGATCTTCCAGCAGTCCGTTGAGCCAACCCCAAAGCCTAGCATCATGCAACAGGGCCTCAATGAGACCAGCTTGCAAACCTCTAGACCTCAACACCTCTACACGCTATATGATAATTAGCTCAACCTGAGTAAAGGACAACGTACTTACCCTGTCACTGAGGTGCTGCTCCGCGGCTTTACAGACACCGTTCCATTCCTCCTTGAGCTGTCGAATTAATGGTCCACAAAGGTCGGTCGCATCGTCTGGCACCGCAGCATGTTCAAGGGTGCTGAAGAAAGTAGTGGACTTGAGCAAACGCCTCTTACTATCCTCTCCAGTCCCTGGAGATTCTGGCTTGACCATAATCCAGACGATACAGTGCTGCCTTTCCAGAGGTTCCAGAGTTACGGCTAGAGAGCTAGGTATTTCTTGTAGTCCGGTTGATTGGAATACTGGTAATATGAGACGACATTCGAGGAGGCCTTTCTAGCGTTAGTAAGAACGAATAGCAGTGGTAATGCATACTTGTATGCATCAGGAAAAGGTTTCCGTTACATTCTCCTGGTCGAACATAACTCAAGGTAACTGCACTAGGGATAGTGTCCAATTTTGCTGTCCACTGGGGCGTCTTCTGAGGTCCTCTACCTGTTCTCTCATACTCTCTGTTATCTTTCGCTGTTTTTCGCCACCATCGGTAACGAAGTCCCCAAGGAGGGGTATTCTGAAGGATATTATCATCAGTTATTAGACTAAGCTAAAGTCAGTGACAGTGCGTTATATCGAAGCCAAACTTACAACAGCCGCTTTTCCGTTATATCCCCAGCCAGTGACATGTCTTTTCCCGGTATGTCTACAATGGAAAGGGCTAGAGAATATGACCAGTCATTCATGTATTGGCCAAGTTCTTTTCCACTTATAATCTTTACAGTAGGCGGATCTCCTTTTGTCATTTTGATAGTCCCGTCGGCGGTCCGTGAGATAGATCTCCACCTAGAAGCATTGATGGAGTGTTGTCCTTCAGACATGCCCGAAAAAAGGCGACATAAAATCCGAAAGTTCCCTATCTCAGAGGCACGTTGAAATGGTGTTGTATCACCAAAGTCCGGACTGCTGGCCTTCGCACCTCTATCGAGAAGCCAGTGCACGAACACCATATCCTGTCTTTCCACTGCGAGGTGGAGAGGCGTTCGCCCGTCAATATCTCTTCCCTCAATTGCTGAGCTTTGATCTTCCATGAGCGAATACAATCTTTCGGAAATCCGCAGATCAGCAGAGGATACCGCAAGAAGAAACGGTGTCTGGTAGGAAGAATTCTTCCAGCTGAGGTATTTGTCTGCACCGTTACTGATGAGGAGGTTCAGTATTCTTATATTCCCGGATGCTACAGCAGCGTGTAGTGGTGATGATTTATCTCGTGCTCGTAAGTCAACGAGAACCGACGCTTCGTTGCTCAGCAGCATCTCTACTATTTCTTCATACCCACAGTATGCCGCTGCTTGGAGAGCACTCCCGTATGCTCCGCCTTGAGCGTTGACGTCCGCGCCTGCCTTCAGGAGCATCTCCGCTGTCTCTTTACTCCCACAATATGCCGCTGCTTGGAGAGCATTCCCGTATTCTCCGCCTTGGGCGTTGACGTCCGCGCCTGCCTTGAGGAGCACCTCCGCTGTCTCTTTGCTCCCACGATATGCCGCTGCTTGGAGAGCATTCCCGTATTCTCCGCCTTGGGCGTTGACGTCCGCGCCTGCCTTGAGGAGCACCTCCGCTGTCTCTTTACTCGCACGATATGCCGCTGCTTGGAGAGCATTCCCGTATGCTCCGCCTTGAGCGTTGACCTTCGCGCCTGCCTTGAGGAGCATATCCGCTGTCTCTTTACTCCCACGATATGCCGCTGCTTGGAGAGCATTCCCGTATGCTCCGCCTTGAGCGTTGACCTTCGCGCCTGCCTTGAGGAGCATATCCGCTGTCTCTTTACTCCCACAATATGCCGCTGCTTGGAGAGCATTCCCGTATGCTCCGCCTTGAGCGTTGACGTCTGCGCCTGCCTTCAGGAGCATCTCGGCTATCTCTTCACTCCCACAATATGCCGCTGCTTGGAGAGCACTCCCGTATTCTCCGCCTTGGGCGCTGACAGTCGCGCGCTCCTTCAGGAGCATCTCTACTATTTTTTTATTCCCATTAGCTGCTGCTGCTTGGAGAGCACTCCCGTATGCTCCGCCTTGAGCGTTGACAACCGCGTTCGCCTTGAGGAGCATCTCCGCTGTCTCTTTACTCCCACAATATGCCGCTGCTTGGAGAGCATTCCCGTATTCTCCGCCTTGGGCGTTGACCTCCGCGCCTGCCTTGAGGAGCATATCCGCTGTCTCTTTATTCCCATTAGTTGCTGCTGCTTGGAGAGCATTCCCGTATGCTCCGCCTTGAGCGTTGACCTTCGCGCCTGCCTTGAGGAGCATCTCCGCTGTCTCTTTACTCGCACGATATGCCGCTGCTTGGAGAGCATTCCCGTATTCTCCGCCTTGAGCGTTGACGTCCGCGCCTGCCTTGAGGAGCATCTCCGCTATCTCTTTACTCGCACGGTATGCTGCTGCTTGGAGAGCACTCCCGTATTCTCCGCCTTGAGCGTTGACGTCTGCACCTGCCTTGAGGAGAATCTCCGCTGTCTCGTTATTCAAACAATATGCCGCTGCTTGGAGAGCACTCCCGTATGCTCCGCCTTGAGCGTTGACGTCTGCGCCTGCCTTCAGGAGCATCTCCGCTGTCTCTTTACTCCCACAATATGCCGCTGCTTGGAGAGCATTCCCGTATGCTCCGCCTTGAGCGTGTACGTCCGCGCCTGCCTTGAGGAGCATCTCCGCTGTCTCTTTGCTCCTACAACATGCTGCTGCTTGGAGAGCATTCCCAAATATCCCGCCTTGGGCATTGACGTCTGCGCCTGCCTTCAGGAGCATCTCCGCTATCTCTTTATTCTCACTAGCTGCTGCTGCTTGGAGAGCACTCCCGTATTCTCCGCCTTGAGCATCGACGTCCGCGCCCGCCTTCAGGAGCATCTCCGCTGTCTCTTTATTCCCATTAGCTGCTGCTGCTTGGAGAGCATTCCCGTATTCTCCGCCTTGAGCATTGACGTCCGCGCCTGCCTTCAGGAGCATCTCCGCTGTCTCTTTAGTCTCACTAGCTGCTGCTGCTTGGAGAGCACTCCCGTATGCTCCGCTTTGAGCGTTGACGTCCGCACCCGCTTTCAGGAGCATCTCCGTTGCCTCTTTATCCCCATCACGTGCTGCTGCCACGAGCTCTGCCATTACGATCTGCACCCTGCAGGCTATGTACGTTTACAAAGTAAACACTACCTCTTTGGCGTTGCATTTCCTCTCAACGAGCGGAAGCAGTGTTTCGCTACTGTTTGGCATCCGTATTGGCTACAACGTGCTCGAGAAACACACGGACGCGATGGGCTTAAGGAATTTTCGTGTTCGCGCAGCGGCGGTAGCAGTGGTGGGCCTAGGGAGTAAAGCGCGGTGCGATGATTTGCCTCTATATTACGTTAGCTTGCGAATAGATGTGCTTGTTTGTTTTTGAGCGTGCGACAACTGGTCAAAGATGGACGCTCCCTGAGCGTCTATCATGGGCGAGTGTCCTTTATGTATGCTGACCGACAAGGCTGAGAGCTGATAGCTGGGCGCTGACACCTGAGAGCTGAGAGCTGAGAGCTGGGAGTGGTGCACTGTGCAGGGTGCTGCAAATGGTGCCCCACCAGTGGTGCTACGTAGCGCCGGGAGGGGACCTCTGGACGCCTCGTGAGCCCGATGGAAAGGTTCAACAAGCACCAGTTCCGCATTTGAAGTTATGCGGGAGTGGGTACGGCTGAGCCCGACGCTAGAGGAGGTGCTTAAATTGCGAACTATCTAATTATCTGTAGACTCGCCCTGTGGTTGGCTTATATCCACCATGTCATATAACCAGTACCACCCGCGCCCGGTTTGAGGAAGCATACAGAGACATCGCACACCGGCTGCAGCTGCCGGGGAGGAGCGACCCGAAGGCGAACGTTCTGCGGCTGGTCAGCGAGTGGCTGCGAGAGGAGGCGAACGGGCGGTGGGTGATGGTGTTGGACAATGTGGACGACATAGAGACGTTTCACCCATCGCGGAAGCAGGAGCGCGACGAGGCAGACGCGGGACACTTTTCCATCCGTAAGTCCGGCGATACGCCAGCGCGACTGCACAAAGTTGAGCTTAACGCACTTCGTTTCTCATATGTTAATTTTTACTTATAATAGCCTCCGACTAAGGGAAGTGCGGTGTTGGACCTGCTGTCAGTCATTCTGTCAATAGCGATTTCCACTCTCTGCCACTAACCCCCTGTTTATCCACCGCAGTGAATCTTTATCGAGTAGTCGGACAGCGAGAAAGGAAGCGACGATGTCAAATATCAAGATCGCAGGCTCTGAAGGCCAATCTAGGTGAGAATTGTGCCTTCCGGCAGTTTCTCCGTACGAACAGCAAGATCGCCAAAACTCGCCTGCACGGGTATGGGGCTATCGCCGCTCTTGGCACGCAGTAGCTCGTAGTAGCGTGCTCAGATATCCATGTATGCAAATCTGATGCTATGCCTAGAGCGGAGACTTGTAAAGATAGCTTTGACGCACGCTAATAGCGTATATGTATCTCAACAGGGATGTCTCTGGCCTCGCACAGCCAAGCAGGCTGCAGCATCTGGGTCGATGTCTCTAGTTAACCTTCTGATCACTACAGTGGTTGATAGCTGCAATTATGAGTTCGCTGCTGCTCACAACACCACCCAATACTTTACCACCCCTTCTGCGACTTGCATCTGAGTTGCATTTAGCAATCATCTCGTTTCTTCCAGATCTCAAGGATGCCAAAGACGAAGATGATCTAGCACTTCTCCAACTTCGCCGAACAAATCATTACTTTCGCAACCTTGTACCTCCTCCAAACCACAACGATCTTCTTCTCTCTCGAGTTAGCTTTGTTCAGATACTCAGTATACGCCTGTAAATTCTGTCTTTGCCTCCGGTCAATGACAAATTTCGCTTCAGCTATGCTCAAAGGCAAAACAGGAGTTGATGGCAAAGCCCGGGATAGAAGATTTTGCGCAGACTGCGGATTCGATACTACAGTTGTCGGGCAGAGCCAGCGGTATTGCCCTGGTACAAGAGCATGTGTTAGCGGAGTTGATTGGGTATGGTGCAAGCATTGCAAGTTAGTTGAGAAATGGGAAGAGGCAGATTCAGTATGTGTTGGGTTGTGTAAGGCGTGCTATAACACGTTTGGCTGTAGGTGCAGCCAGGAATGCGGTAGACCACTACATTCTACGACTCCACTACACCCGAGGGTTCTGAGCCCACCACCTAGCATCCGGCCACAAGCGAGCTCGAGGCGTATTCGCTTGAACGCTAGTGATACAGATAGCGATGGGGACGATGAGATTGAGAAGTAAGATTTTTGGGAAGAACAGTTTAACCTTGCACAGCAGGAAGACGACGATTGGCGTACGGGGTAGGGGCTGTCTATCAAGGATAATTCTACTTTTTTTCTTACTACGTTGCTCTTGTCGGAGTACAAGTCTTCAGAAAGTAAAAATGAACAAGTCCTGTCTCTGTAGGTAGGGCTTGGCACTAGTGTTGAAAGGAAATAACGATAACTAACTTGGGAATGCATTCTGTTCGATGAAAGTTGTCTTGTTCTTTGCTACGTAAGGGTGCTACGGAGGTGTATATGATCTGAGACGAGTATGGCCGAAGTAGGATCGAGTCGGCTCGTTGGTCAAGGTTGAGCAGCCGACGTACCTACCGATATTCATGATCTGACAGTCTTATTATCATGAAGCAAGACCTCAATTGCGCCCCGCAGTGGCCACACCATCCAAAGTTACATTGATACTTTTGAAAAAGGACTCTTGCCTGACTAACTTAAATAAGCTTATTTGAAGCTGATCTTTCGAGGCCAGCCAGGTTTGTGTAAAAATGGTCCGAAAACCCCTCCTCAATATCCATTTTCTCTCTCGTCCATCTCATTCTTTGATTACTTCATATAACGGATCCTCCTCTTTCAACAATTGAAAGGTATTCACGCCTCCCAGATTGCGTCGGAGGCGGCGTTTTCTACATATTGCTGAAGAGAAGAGTGCTGTCTACAGCTCCTGGACAGTGTAGTACCTTACTAAGCATGGCGACTATTACAGCTCTGCTAGTACTCATTTCCCTTACGAACATGAACAATCTAAAACTCTTACGACCCTCAAAGGTCGAACTAGAGCACCTCTCTACGGGCCTAGACATCGCAGTGCGCATGTAAAGAGTCGCTGGTGTGAAGCGCAGGCTTCAATTTCCAGGCCCGCCGCGCTCTATTTTATCTTACATCCTTCCTATCACATTGTATGTCCCTTCAATGAGCCGAGACTAGAGCTCGTTGCCGCTTGGGCTAGGAATCGGCGCCGGTGGACTCGAGACGCATGAGGACGTGGTGGGCTTGATGAGGTCTTTCGTTCGGTCAGCGGAGAGAACAACAGCGGGTTCTAGAGCATGAGGGCGTCGTGATGGTATATGTCTACGTTACGAAGTAGGCTTCGCTGTGCGTTAGACAGCGTCTCGAAATGTACAAGAACGGCTGGTTTCGACGCTGGAAACGCATTGATGACTGACGGGCGCCGGCCCCGAGGGTCTTGGCACTACTCCCCAATCCCGAGTCGAATTATCGGTGTTCTGAGCGCTTGCAGAAGCTAGTGGCGCGGTCGTTCGGTATATCGCACGCCGCTGCCTATCACGTGAGTCGTGCAGGGCTGGTGAGCACGAGTCAGTTCTGGCGGTTAGGGGCTCTGATGATGGCGCCGTTACATTACAGCTAGGCCTCTTCTGTATAGCAGTGATGTAGGCCCTTGCTTGGCAGTCTGCTCGATGAAGCAACAGATCACTTCTGCAGCGCAACCAGCCTATCAATCACAGCATTTTGCTCGGATTACGGTCTTTCTACAGCGCTCTATAAACTGACGAGTTTGTAGACAGATGCACAACACTTAAAGTGCGTCCGAAGTAGTCCGAGAGGGAGGGAAGCAGCGAATTATGGTATTGCAAGGTAAGGAAGATGCCCACGAGAAGTAAAGACAGTACACGGAAAGATGAGGGGGTGAGGTGTCTATTCCGAGGTTATCTACGCTATGCAACAGTTTTTGGCGTTGTCATAGTGGAAAGTGGTGATGACGTTCCGCCACGGCGGGTTTTCCGTTACGCAGGGACGTACTGTAGCTGTGCTGCCCTTGAATGGATTAATATTTGTTTATCGTTCTTCGCCCGTGCTTCAAACTGTGTCGGTATAGCTTATTAAGCATGCGCTATCAGCATATTCTGTAGCTTGACGTTAAAGCGGTGGTTAGAATGATAGCGTAGTATATCGTGCCGCCACCATATGCAGGAACAATGGCCGACCCGCACTGGCCACAGGGTGATGACATTGCGAAGAGGATCAAGGGTCATTGTCGACAACAGGACGGCATGCAGCCTTAGATAGCATACATAGTACCTGACCAAGCATAGTTACCATCACATCTCTGCTCTACCTGACCCAGCGCTCATAAGCATGGACCATCCGAACTCCTTATCGCCCTCAGTGATCCAACAGAAGCACCTTTCCTCCGCCCTAATAATTGCAGTGCTCGTGCGAGGAACCGTTCGTTGTATGACATACGACAGCTGCATCCCCAAGACATGCAGACCCTTCCCACCTTTGTACGTGCTTGCAACGACGACTTCTCCCAGCAACCCTCACTCCACTTGCCGAAGCCTAGACTCGGATCTTGGTATTCTGTATCATGCGTATGTGTATCGGTTGCGATGTGCTCGAGAAGGACGAAGACGTGATGGGTCGGACGAGAGATCAACGGCGGGTCTGCGGAGCTGGAGGGCGGCGCGACGGTTTATCTCGATGGCATGTAAGCGTTCGCGTTAGCTATGATCGTGCATTACACTGCGCCTCGAAGTTACACGATAGGTGTATCGGAAGCTGATTGCGGTTTGGGTGCTGGGTGTGTTCGTCGACATGAGTTCTACGCCAGGGCCGTCAAACCCAGCCATGCCAATCCGAGCTCGGTTTTCGGGTGTCCTGGAGCGCTTGGCAGAAGTGCTGTACAGCCACACCGCCACACAGCCACGCAGCCACAGATCTAGCGTCAGCAGCAATAAGTTACAACTAAGCTGCTTTAAGCTAGGTGTGTGGGTTATCCTTACCTGGCACTTCTAGCAGGCGGACTTGGAATCAGCACAGAAGCACAACAGCCTCTCGAGCTCAAGCGCAGTGCTCGAGATAGGATGATGATATAACAAGCTGTAATCTGACGGACTTTCGACAAGATGCACGAGCTTTCGATGCACCTACTGCTAGCTAAAGCGAGGCGGTCGCGTGATGCTCCTACCAAATTATCGTATTGCACGGTAAGCTGAACCTATGTCTAAAAAACATGAGGAGAGAATATACTTTATAGCGTAAGGCAACTTTTCCGAGAATATCTATTCTTTTAACCTATTGTTGAGTTTGTTACGTTAGAGAGTGTCTGTGGTGTCTCGCCACACAGTGTGTCTCGCTACGCCGTGACCGACGTTATCTTGTTTTCGTCCATTTCACTATCCTCAACTGCTCCTTTCACCTCGCCAACTACCTTTACTTCTCGTTACTTCTACTTTGGAATACGCACAGCATCCACAATTATGTTATCAACATTCTCCTCACCGTGGTTACAAGTGAGAAAATGTCAATGAACAAGGTTGTGGGGATGTGTAAATTATCTCCTAACACAATTCCCTGAGTCCTTCCAGGCTTCGAGTTCTATCCGGTCCAACCATCTAGAATCCAGTACTGCTTCTGCTATCGATCCCGGATCTGGTCCAACTATATGATAACATAATCTTCGTTCTTGCACTATTCTACTTTTTGAAGACGACTCTGGTCTCCGTATCCCACAACCGACCACTGAGAGTGCTGGATGCCTCACTCCTCCTCCCTCTGCAGTCTCTCGACCCTCTCATCTGCCGTCTCTCTCGTGACCGTTTCCTGGCTACCCATCACTACCTTCGCAATCGCGACCGCGAACAACAGCGTGCTAACGGCAAATAACGGCGCGATAAGATGTCTACCAGTCTGAGTTGCGCCACACACCTGCGGCATGAAGCGGTTGTATCTTGTTTGTCGAAAGTAGCTCACTATATTGCATGCAGCTAGTTCGCGCGTGCAAATAAAGGTGTTGTTGGGATAGTATCCGTTCTCCCAGTAGCATTGGCCGTGGTGATTGGACTTGAATATCACGGTGGCGTAGATGAGACCTACGAGGGTCATCAGGAAGGCGATGGTCGCGGGAAGGAGTAGGAAGATGCGGGATGTGGAGAGCTTGGTAATCTTGAAGGGCTGTGCATTGTCAATACCACTCAAGAAGAATGAAGATCTGACGAGGGGCTGACCTTTAAGGAAACAAAGAATGCAATAATGCCGATCAGTCCGGCGATACAGCTGATCGCGCCTGTCGTGAAAATCACAGCTTCATTCGCGTCGTCGAAGCGCAACATGTTCTGCGGTATGAGGTCCGTATCCCACCACGGTCCACGGTACCAGTCGTAGTGACCAGAAGGATGTTCGCGATCCATTAACTTCATACCGTAGGCTGTGAGGTATATGCTCGCAATTGAAATGGAGACTAGCGCAAGCGACAGGAAGAGAACGACGGAATTGAGCATGGCGGGGACATGGGCTCGGGTAAAGATCGCCATGGCGGTATTTATCACGACGCGTTCGGGGCGTGTGTTGAAGGATGAATGTTGTTTTCTCAGATTCGAGATGGACTTTGGTGTTTACGCTGGAGTCCTTGATGGGCGACACGGCTTTCATATGTTGTGGGTGAGGGCTCAGCCTTGCCAAGGTGTAGGGCGTACCGCGCCTCCAAGATGCCCCGCACCGCGTTGAGACCTCAGTACTTTTGATTGTCCAGAAACGAACGGTAAAACAGCCAAGTTATGAGACATGACCATGGGATCAAATGGAACGAGGCGCGTAAAGATATCGTAATCAGTGCGCGTGGTCTACCACTCCCAGTCCCATTCGTTATGCTCTTTTTACCACAAGAGCCAACTTCTTATCACTACATAGTGGCAGCCTGCAGTCCACTCGGGTCTCTGTCAATCACTGTGGTCATTCGCTTGACTCGTTTCCGAGACATTATTGGGGAGACGAAGATGGGGCATGGTTGGACCAGAGTACATAACCCTTGCGTGGACCGGAGTACAGGTGGCGCCATACGAAACGGCAGCCAGTGGTACAACTCTCTGACGCCAAGCTTGCAAACTGCAGATGGAGTCTGCCTTGCGCTGAGTCTCTATCAGGCGAGATTGAGTCTGCTTAACGGAGCTCAAAACAGACGAAGATGCAGAGGTGGTGATTGTCGCAGGATGGGACTCGCAACCAAGTTTTCGAAACCCGCTGAAATCTAAGCATCAATCGAGAACAATATTTGCACCGTCGAGGTACGCTCTTTGGCTGACATTTCACATAGACAATTGATCATCCAAAGCATTCTGGTTGGAAGATCCTGACATCATCTACGAGATCTTCACCCGCCTCCCATTTTCTCCCTTCTATACGCTCCAACTTCGTCCATATTCATGCCTATCTCTATAAACTCGCGCAGAATCGGAAAGTCGGTCAGAATCTATATCTAGAGCTATGTTACGAGTGCATGACCACGATTGTGAACAAAGTCAACTGCTTAGATGATATGAGAGTCGATCAGCTGTACTCTTGAACAGCACTTTCGACAATGACAATAACAATGGCGGTACTCGTACTAGATACTACTTTCATCTAGCCATCCATCACAATGGATAGCTACAGTAGCCTAATGAAGACACTGTGAAACAACTGCGCATGTTCCTAATCTGAGACTGGTAACAAAAGGTGGGACGAAGATTGAAAAGATGCAGAAAAGAAGTGCCAAGTACGCAGCCAACTGTATACCCAAAAGCAGGTAGTTGTAGATAGAGAAGTGAGTAAGGGAGATCTCCGCTGTGAGCTCGGCTATTCCTTCGTGTGCGCACAGTTTCCCGGGAGAAAGTAAACGGAATAGCCAAAGCGATAGTCTTCTTGGAGGAACAACGAATCGCACTTTGCTTAGCGATGGTTTCAAGCGGGTGGAAAAGCCCATGCCTTTTTCAATGTATACCGTTTCCCGAGAGCAGTAAGCACGATGTCTCGAATCCGCATAATTCAATAGCCCGACATCCAGGCGACCGTATCGATCTTGTCTGTCTAGTGTGTTAAACAATTGAAGTGCTATCAGTTGCATGGGGCTCGTCTCCAGGCAACATCGCAAAATCCCAAGACGAATACTTGGCGAAATTCCATGCGAAGAAAGTCTTGTTTCCAAAGGACCCATCAGAAGGGAAATGCGCACGCCAGCATTCGTCATCTCGTAGGGATAAGTCCTGATGGAGGCGCCATCACGAACCGGAATAATTGCTCTCGACTGGGCGAAAGCGGCTGGTGAATACACCAGAAGTCCCAGTATTGTGATATGACCAGGGCAAGGCTGAGTCTAAGCAAATAATGATTGGTCATCGGAGTCTTTCATAATCCCTTCTTGAAGTCTCAAGAAGGCTTTCTGTGCGCCTTCGCCATAGAGCAATGGCATGTTTACGTCGAACAGGCCCAGAAGACAATAGGCAATATCCTCTGGTCTTGTGGTTGACCTGCTCGAGGCCCATGACATTCTTTGGGCGATACTGAAAGATTCGATGGGCTTATCTATGAGAGCCTGCGCATGGATACCGGTAATTGAAGCCAATTGTTCGCAGTAGCTGCTCTTTGAGCCCAGCAATGTCCAATCGCTTGCGAAGAACTGCAGATTCGGCGACGCAACTAGTTCCTGTAGGGTCCATCCCCGCGAAAACCATCTTACAGTGGTCGTCGACCAGGTTGAAATATCCTGACCTGGGCGGACGTCTTCCAAGTAAGCAAAGCATATTCTTGCGTTCCGGTACCAACGATACATGGAATTAATTGCTTCAGAGAGCTCAGCGCTACTCGACTTGTCGATGGCGCAGGTATCGACCCAGAAATACTCCAATTTGTTCGTCAAGGCCAGTCTTCCGCAAGATACGATCTTCTTGTAGCCAGCCTTGTTCTTGCCAACACCACCTACGATATCCTCGTAAGACACTTCAGAGTCATTGGGTCCCCATGTGTGCGATAGGATGGCGTAAGGCGGGATCTCATCGCCAATGAAATTGACGAAAGGAACTTCATAATTGTCTTTAAGCTGCAAAAGTCGCATTGTGCGGCGCATAACGGACAGGCGGGCTGAAAGCAGACGCGGGGAAAATGATTCTGAGTCACGCGATACCGGTGGGACCAGTGGGAGTGTTGAATATAGCTGCAAGTAGCTTATGAGATAGCAGCATGAGCGCGGCTGAGCGATATTGTCACCTTATGAGAAGGACGTGCAGATGCGCCGCCAAGCGCCCGTAACTGGGCCAGCTGCAGCCAATCACCTCTAGTCTAGCATGATTGGGAATCCTAGCTCACACGAAGTAGCTGGGCCGTCCAGCGCCCATGGCCATCACCGAGTCTTGAACGCACTGTCCTTCTCCAGCCACGTAGCAAAACCCTTCAAGTCAGGGTGAGTTTGTCTTAGTGCTGGGATATCAGCTCCATACCCCACGTCACCGAACCACTTGAACATGTACCGCATGTCTTTGACCATCATCATGATAGCACCGGCGATGAATCCAAAGGTTGTCGGCAAAGGCTGACCCGTCTTTTCCTCGAAAATGGTCTTGAACTGGGTATATGTCAATTCATCACCGGCGAGCGAGATTTTCTGTCCTTTGTACTCGTTTGGCTTTAGGAAAGCTTCCGCAGCGACAAGGCCGATGTCGCTAGTGGCAATGAGCTGCAACGGCTGGTCCGGTCCCAAGCTTGATGCCCAGGCTGCGGCAAAAACCTTTCCTGTGAAGTCAGGTTGCAGATTCTCGAAGAAAGCAACAGGACGAAGAACCGTCCAGTCCATCCCGCCATCTGAGGTCTTGCTGAAAAGATGCTGCTCTACACGGTGCTTGCTTGCGAAGTGTGGGACGTTCGTGGCGTCGTTGTCTGATTTGGAACCCCCGCGATCGACCGAAGAATATACGAAGTACTTGACACCATTCTTCATGGCTGCATCGACAAGGGCTTTGCCCTGCCTCTCTTCGCTTTCTGCACTCGCTCCATTGCCCATTGCTACCTTGAAAATGTCAATTACCCAATGCCGTGATAAGATGCGCTGGTAAACCTACTTGTACGCTAAAGACTCCCCAAATAGGAACTTTTGAGGCTTCTTTGGCTTTCTGGAAAACGCTGTCGATAGCATCAAGGTTGCCAGTCACAAGCTTGATGTTCGGTGATCTTGCCTGAAGCTTTCGTGCGGACGCGGACTGTGCATTTCGGGTCAGAGCGAGGATCTCGAAATCAGTATTCGCTTTGAGTAGTGCGTTGACGAGCGATCCACCTTGCCGGCCAGTGGCGCCGGTCACGAGCAGTGCTTTCGCCATCGTGTATATTTAGGTTGTCGTGGGATTGTAAAGGTTGTGAAGATTGGTAAAGACTGGTGCACTGAGATCTGAATGCTTGAGGCAAAGTATAGTCCAAGCTTCGAGATGCTCCCGTCTTATAATAAGTTAGCTGAGTTGGTGCGCGATCGACAAAGAGGCTAAAGAAGGCCTTTGTCGTATCAAGTAGGTTTCGCATATTGATTTCGTGCGCGATTAAGGAAGTTCAGCTTTCAGCCGGTCGCTCTGTGGCGCAAAGAGACTTGGCCAGACACGGTCGGCGCCTAAGTTAGCCATAGGAAATTCTTGGCATCCAAGCAAAGCCGTTTTCACTCAAGACAAGCTCAAAGCTTAGACGATCATCCAAGTAATGAAAACACGGGGCTACTTCTGGCTTGGTGCTTTCACTTCGACCGAGCGACGTAGATCTCCAAGATGTTAAACAGTGTTAGGGAGAAGCCGCTATGACCTTCTCAGACGCACAATAATGTACCCACACCATGAGAAAGACATACAGCAGGTGGTCGACTGCTGGGTTTATCCTAGTTCAGTGTGGTTATATGTGATGGTACGGGAAGGGAGACGACGGCAGCAGCACCTGGGCGGTCCCGATATGGTATTGGCCGAATTTCGCTGCTGGACAGTGAAACCTTTCACTTTTTTGAGCTGCGAAAGTCGAACTGTGCCATAATCCTGTCTCGCGAAAGCGAAAAGAAGGCAAGAGGTACCTGCTGAGCTCAGTCATCGTGGGTGCCGATTGGAAGACTTTCGAGGCTATGGAACGCTCCTCAGGTGGCAGCGTGAGTGCGGCTGGACGAGGCTGCCAGCCCATGCTCCCGCTGAGGTGTAAACAATCACAATATCGTGGCATCATATCAAGAAGTATTCCAGCAGGGCCGAGGTCTTCCTCAAGCAAGAATCGGGTAGACATAAGAAGTGCATCGACAACCATTGCAAACTTTGAAGTGGTCGAAAGGAAGCAGCGTCGCCAGCAGCACTCAAAAATGGAGCCACCACCATGCAGCTACCCGGAAATTGAGGTCCGTGCGACACTTTATGATTGGCTCAATCCACGAACGCTTGCCCCGCATCCACAACAGGCGCTTGCTTTATGTCTAGCAGCAATCTCACACCAAAAGAAAGGCGTTCAAGAAACATTCTACATGGTAGTGAATGTATAAGATATGCCTGACTGCGATGGGGTGTTCCTCGTCGCATGATACTCGTGGCCCCGGATAGTGTACTATTAGGTACAAATGTACCGATGGGCGACTCCTTCCAGGTAGCATCAATCGTCCTTTCCTGTCTAACCACTTACGCACTTCTCATTGCTGCAATACTATATTTGAGGCTCCAAGGTAAGCAAAATGATAGCGCTAGAACATGCATTCTACCGTTTGATCTTCAATATTGGTCCGGAAGGATCTAGCTCCACGCATCCCATTACAAAAGCAGAAATAGGTGGACTCCAGACTTACGGCCAAGCTTCCACTGTCAGACAACGTCCAGTTTCAATATGGGAATTTTGGACCTCTCTCGTAAAGAGACATAACGAAGCCGCATTGAGCCTCGACTGCTGCACTCATGTACGCTTTCCGAAACGAAACTGTCGGCCTTACGCAAATTGTCACGTGCTCACGATGCTACGAGCTGGGCGTAGTGGACAATATTCGGCGCAATAACGCGATGCGGTCAAAGGTGAAGTCAGCGAGTCTATCAACCGGTCAGCGTACCAGAACGTTGTCGCGTCAGAAGAAGCACCAACGTGTCATATAAAGCTTGACAAGAACCCGCAATGAGAAGACCCCCATCACAAGCACACTCATCTTCCCAACCGTCACGGCCTCGAGATCCAAGACCGCACCACATCACCATCATCATGAAATTCCCCCACTCCCTCATCGCGCTCGTCGCAGCCCTCGGCTTCACCGCCGTCACCAACGCCGAGTTCCCAGACGGCACGTACGCAGGCGAAATCCTCAGCGACGGCAGCTACCACTGGACCTCTGTAACCAACTCCTCCGAGACCTACACCACCGTGCCCACCACTGTCCCACCCCCGACTACCTTATCTGCCCGCAGTACCCGCCTATCCAAACGCCGCACCGACTGCTGGGGCACCTCGCTCAGCCACTCCGGCGTCGACATTGCGGCCAACGGGCTGCGCAACTGGGCCGGCACAGGGCACGAATATGTCTCTGGCAATACAAACGCTGTGATGATGGCCAAATCGCAGGGCGTCATGGTGTATTATTGCATCAACAAGCCGCATAGTCGGGGAAACTTGGACCGCGCGGACGTTGATTATGCGCTCAGGCAGATGGACTCCAAGTGTAGGCTGTATGAGGCGGGTTGGTTTGGTTGGGACGGCAGCGTGGAGATTGTAGGGAAGTGTAGAGACTCGGACGCGATTTGTCTGGGATAAAGTGAGGTTGGGGGACGGGGTGGTGAGATGATGATTGGGGTTGGGAGGGGCAGTGTGGTTTGGGATGATGGGAAGCACATGGAATACGCAGCTTAAAGGGAGTGTTTACATGGTCTATGGAAGTAGTGTTACAACTGGTTCCGTGGACTCATACAAGACCATGAATCGAAACATTTCAAGTAAAACACTCAATGTCCTACAGTGCGTGCAAAACATGACAAGTTTGCTGCGTCGATGTGACCTCTCATAGTACACCTCAATCATGCCAACTAGATCGAACGTGCCACCCACCTCCATCCCTGACCAAATCGCATTCCCTCCTTCTCGAATGCGAACCTCAGCCCCGATTTCTACTCCCTCTCCATCATACACCCAACCACATCATCCCCAAGCGGCACATGCAAAACTGACTGGTCGTGCGCTTACAATACCAGTCGCCCCACACTGAATTCCGATTCGTCGCGGAACAAGATCTCGATCGACAATGTAGGATCGCGCTGCCGTTTGTAGAATTAGATCGGCATGGTTGAACACTATTCCATAAACCGCTAAATGCCACAACGTAGGATAGTGTTGCAGTGGCGAAATCTCCAAGACGATTAAAGTTAATGGTATATAGGACTGTGTGGGGTGAAGTATATCTATCACAACAAGTCCATCACGGTTCTCGTTATCAATATCTATTACCATTACGGACCTTTGAAAAGAACGACAACACGTCAACATATTGATCCTATACAAGGTACGCGAACTTCCCCATGCACATTCCCCATTCTCATGGCCGTTATGGTAACACCAACATAGCCGCCTTCGCTGCCTCAAATCTACAACCAGCTACACTATGCCATCTTCAACGCTTCCAAAGGCCGCAGAGCCGACTATCACGAATGCGGAGACGACAGAAAATAGGGACATGATCGATCGTGCGAAGAAACAAGAAGAAGAAAGGATGAACAGACATGATCGGCGCGGCGAAGGGATTTTAGCAGCGTTTTGTGTGGTCATGTAAAACATCTTTATGCATTTCTAATATAACGTTCATAACCCGTTCAGTCCATATTACATGCAAATGCCAGCCGAAAAGACCGAGCGTGGACTACCAAAACCTCAAGTTGTTTCGAAATGAACGCCATGTGCATCATACTACCCAACCCACACACCTTCTATCCCTCAACTCTAACAACCCCAACACCACTCCGAACATCATACTCAACCCACCTGGCCCTCCCCTCTCTCCTTCCCTTTCCACCCTCAACCAAGCTCCCCGGATTCATAACCGTGCAGCCACAGTACTTGACGACGAAAGCCGGGGCTTCAGTGTCGGCGAGCACTAAGCATGTGGGCAAGGGGTACAGGTTCAGGGTATGTGCAAAGTCCCAATGTAATGGACGTGCGGAAAGCGGGAAAGGGGAGAGATGTGATTGTGAAAGGACAGTGCGTGTAAGTGCGCGTGCGGTTTGAATGTCGTGATCGAGTTCGTCTTGTTGTCTTTGATTTATAGGAGCAGCGGCAGAAGGTATATCCAGTTCCATCGCGTCTTGTGAGTCGTCTTGTTGTGCCGATGGGGCAAAAGGCATATCGTCGTCGACATCTGGTTCGGGCTTGTTGAAGCGGATACTTGAGCGTTGGAGGCGGCCGGCTACGTCGTCTCGGATTATTGCCATTTCACCCTTGACGCCAAACCAGCTCAGGCGCGAAGGGTTGCTGGTCCAGATCACGTCGCCTTCTTTGCCTTTGGGTTTGCCGGCGCCCCAGACTTCGCGGTTGGCTTCGGCAACAACGCGGCGGATGCGGTTGGTGAAGAGTTGGGGGACAGGTTTGCGAGGTAAGGGTGTCGCAGCGCCGGCTAGGAAGGCACTCGGCCAGGCGTCGTTGTCGCCGGGTACGAAGATGAGTGTGGTGTGTGCGATGAGTTGCTGAAAGTCTGCGAGGACTGATGCGAGAGCGTCAAAGTGCTCTTTGTATTCGATACTGCCAGCGCCGGGTACGCCCGCCAGACTGGCCTTGGAGCTAAAGTTTCCCATAAGGATGACTGCGAGTGGGTAAATAGGATGTGTGGCGGTCGGATCAGGGGTATGTGCGCGAAGTAATGTGCGAAGTGCCGTTAGTGTTGATGGAACGTCCAGATGAAGGTCGGATGCGATAACGACGTTGTGCGCCTTTTCCACATCGAGTAGCTTCGAAGCAATCTTGTTCATGCGCGAGCCTGTCGCCCGCTGTGAGCCAACACCGAGGAAGTCTGTCCAGCCGAACGCTGGTCCTGACAAGGCACTCTTGTCAGTTTCTTCCGACCCGCCTAGCGTAGCCGTTCGTCTCTCGCAAGGTGGATGTCCAACAGAGAATCCAAGGAACTTGCCACCTATTGTTCCGCCGATGCCACCAGTCCCGCCTAGTGTTGAAGTCGCAGTGCCCCCATCTTCTTCGTAGCTTCCTTCTACTAGCACAATCATGCCGGGCGCAAAGTAAGCGCCAGTCTCTGGTATTGGCCGTGCGTGTTGGATATCTAATGCAATCGTCCCTGTCAAATCCGAGAGGGAGAGCGCTCCAGTAGGCGACACTGTCAGCATGCCCAGTAGAAGATGTGTGCTACCAGTCCGGCCCAGCAGATTGGCGATGGGTGTGATTGTGTTGGCTTGTGCGGCTGCTATCGAGCCAGCGCGGATAAGCGTGGCGGATCGAGTCGTGGAAAAGGTAGGCGCCTGGAAGGTCTCGTTGCGGAGGATGCGCTGGTGTACGATATGGTATCGTTGTCTGAAGAGCTCAGTCTTGTGGGAAGGGTCGGGAAATAAGGATGGCTTCGAGGTGGATCTACATTTGTTAGCACGGAACATATACATGACTTTGTGACTGACTTGTCGAAATGTTTCTGGGTGACATTGTAGATCATTCGGGGCTGGTCGAATGCGCCAACGACCTTTAGCCACTCGCGTGGGTCTTTAAGCAAGTCCTCGTCCTCGTCGTGATCTTCCACCTCTAGACTAGACATGCCAAAGCTGGTATTACTGTCCAAGCCTGGTCTGTGAGGGAGACCATCCGTCTCCGGGCCAAAGTTGAAGCTGCTCTGCCGGCTCATGGTCGAGCCCTGCACTATCCTCCCACCGATCATAGAACCCTCCAGTGTCTTGAGGATGCCTTTGAGCGTCTCGCTTTCTCCCTCAACTATGACTTGTCCTCCGCACTTCTTCCAGCTCTTGGCCACCTCCTCTAGCACCTTCTCGGCAAGGCCCTCTTCCCGCCATCCTGACCCGCAGTGCTTCCCCACGAATGTTGCTAACGCTGCTAGCGCGGAGGATGTGAGGGTGAGATTATGCTTCTTCGTAAATGTTCGAAAGGCAAGTGGGCGCAGAGTCGCCGGTGGCAGCAATACTGGCAGAACTGTAGATTTGGCGGCAGGCTTCAGCGCAGGAGGGGCACGTATAGGCGCCACTCGGCGGGGGTTGATGGGATGGAGGGGTGTGCCGAAAGCAGGTGAGGATGAAGGAATTGGGTTTGCGGGCACTGCCGAGGGCTTTTCTGGTCGTCGTGAGGTCGCCATAATCGTTATACTGCAAGTTTCGCGTTGTTTGTGTATATTCGGCGTGCATGTGGAAGTGCACTTTACGGCGCGTCGCGTCGCGGAAGTGTCGAAGCGCGGTGGTCATAGCTCGCGACTGCTACTTTGCGACACAGCAGGCATACCACCACCTTCACCACGCACAACCTTCGCCTCTCCAACAACGCCCAGAACGCTTGCGTCATTGTCGCATAATCTCCCACTACTACTTCCGGGCTTTTCGTCTCGCAGACGACACCGACATGGCCGACACAACCAAGCAACCGCTTGCGCCTGTTGCAGAGAACGAAGAGCTTCCGAAGACGAAGGAGAGGCTGGACGAGCTCGCCAAGGCTGCGTCGATACACTACTCCACCAAAAACTTCACGGCGGCTGCGGACAACTATGCCGATGCGGTCGAGATACAAGCCGAACTCAATGGCGAGATGGCTCCCGAGAACGCAGAGCTGCTCTTCTACTACGGTCGCGCACTGTACAAGGTCGCCGTCGCAAAGAGCGACGTGCTAGGCAACAAGGTAGCGCAAGAAGACAAGAAGAAGTCAAAGTCAAAGAAGGCGGCAAAGGCAGAGGCTGGAGAGAGCTCGGGCTCGGCGAGCGGCGCGAAAGTGGAGCCAAAGGAAGAGTCAGTAGAGTCAAAACCGTTCTTCCAGTTGACGGGCGATGAGAACTGGACTGACTCGGAGGACTCGGAGGACGAGGCGGACGGCGAGGAAGAAGAGGAGGAGGACGACTTCGGCAATGCATACGAGACATTCGAGCTGGCGCGCGTGCTTTACTCAAAACAGCTGGAGGCACTTGAGGGAAGCGATAGTGCGGACAAAGGCAAAGGCAAAGCTGAGCTGAGTCCCGAGGCACGCGCCCTCAAGGAGAAGATTGCTGATTGCCATGGCTTCCTGGTCGACATCTCATTAGAGAACGAACGCTTCCACGACGCAATTGCAGATGCGCGCGCCTCACTGGCGCTGCAGGAAGAGCTCAAGCCTTTCGAGCACGAGAACGTCACAGAAGGACACTACTCGCTATCACTTGCACTGGAATTCGCCTCTGTCTCAAAGATGCGCCAGGATCAGACCGGATTGGCCAGCGAAGCACGGTCGGACGACGCAGCGCAACAAGAAGGACAAGACAGCATTGATTGGGATCTAAGGAACGAAGCTGCCAAGCACACTGAGCATGCGATCGAGAGCCTGAAAGCACGCCTGAAGAAGGAAGAAGAAGCACTCGCATCAGACACCCTTACACCGGAGCAGAAGAAGGAGAAACTCGCCATCATCGAGGACAAAAAGGGCATGCTCGAAGAGCTCACTACCCGAGTGACAGATCTCAAAGCAGACCCAACCAAGCAAGAATTCGATAGCATCGACCCAACAGTCTTCCAAGGCCTGTTGGGTGGTCTCCTCGGCGCAGACGCTGCAACACAAAAGGCGAAGATTGCTGAAGCTACAAAGTCCGCAAACGATGTCACTGGACTCGTCAAGACGAAGAAGAAGGCGAAGCCGGCACCTGCCGCACCATCAAGCGCAGCCACTGGCGGTAGCGGTAAGAGGAAACTGGAGGTCGATGGTGAGAACGCCAATGGCAAGAGAGCGAAGACGGAAGAGCCTGCGTAGATTCTTGTACGAGCCGTTGGACCCGCGATCTCACTTTTCCGTTTGTGAGCGCAGGTTAGGTTTCATTGCTTCAAGATACCTCATTTGGCGTAAGGGTGAAGGATAACAAAATGGACGAGACGGGCTAAGCGTCTTTCCGGTGTCTGCAATTCAAATGCCCAGTAAACAGCATGTTTTACGCCAATTGCGCCTTCCATCGTGGCTTGATGTTGTAGTCATATCTTAGTCAGCGAGGCTTTCTCACATGGAGTCTCAGCCTCGCCCCACATCCTTTGACTCTCAGGATTTCCTCCAAAGCCACGCTCTTATCTGCACCACTCACGCAGCTTGTTCTCCAAATTCATCCACCAATCCAACACTCCGAGGCCTTGGATGAACCTACTTCCGCTCCCACTCTTTCTTCGTACGCTGGGCAATTGTGCCACTGGAACATCTCGGAAGTCATTGTTGAAGAGTTTCGCTATATCTGGTCTTGAACTCGAGTGTCAATTTTCTGGAGCAGTGGAGCGGTGGCATAGCTTCACGAGAAATACACGAGAAATAGTCACAGACGACTAGATTCACTGCAGCGCACATTTGTTTTGATACTAGTGGAAGGCCTAGAACTGAGCATGTGGCTCACTGAGGACACGAGACACTGACCATGAGCATGAGCATGATGATGGGCGTTTTGGCCCCCCACCTCGAACCTGCGACTCTCAACAAGGCTTGAGCAACGATAAGTAAGGCTGATTTGAGACCCAGATACAATGCGCGCTCGGCTGCTTGATTTGAAACTGAATTTCCTCCTGTTTCCGCCAAAGCCAACTCCAACAACGATCTAATATGTCCACGAAGCTTGTTCAGAGCTCTCTGGGCGACAAGGCTGTGTATCTGGGCGTGTGGACGAACTGGTCTCAAGGCTCCGTTGCTGGACTAACACTGACAACCACCATCCAGAATGGAGGTTTGTTGATTGCATTCCTTGCGCTTTTCGTAACTTTTAGCGGTACCTGTTGTTGGTCTATCATCTCATTTCTCATCCACCAGATGCTCAGCCGACGAGATCCTCAAGACGCAATCTACCATCAGGAGCAAGTCATACTCCGAAATGCTGATACCAGCGCAACGGCATTGTGGCGCCTGTCACGGCTGTTGTGGGCCTGGCGACAACGTGGCCTTGTACGCAAACGTCTTGTCTGGCCGCTCACCATGAGCCTACTCATGTTGGGCGCTTTCGCAGTCGCTGGTGTATTTTCTTCACGAGTTGCTACAACCAGAGGCGGGGAAGTGCTTCTCGTTGGTGACAAGTGCGCCAGTCTCAATACGTCAATGTTTACTGCAGAGAATCTTGGCATGGCACAATCTTATCTATCCGATCGCATAAAGTCGAGCGCCAACTACGCATCGATATGTTACACGGACAGTGGGTCAGCTGAAAGCTGTCGTACCTTTGTCCGGAGCAATCTACCGTTTAGCGCCACACGCGACGTCGAATGTCCCTTTCCGGGAAAAGAGAAAATATGCCACTCCTCCCATGGAGCAATCCGTCTCGACTCGGGATATCTGAACAGTCACTATGATTTGGGTATTAATGCACCACCATCACATCGGTTCCAATATCGAAGTCTCAATGAATGCGCTCCACTACGAGGTGGACAATACGTCCGGAAAAATACGACGTCGTCTCCGAACACGATACAGATGTGGTATGGAAAAAATCGTGGGCGTTGCTTGGATCCCAGGACCAATTGTACTTCAGAGTTCAATGTTGATAGTGGCGACCACTTCATTCGTCGTATCGAGTATACTGTCAGGTATGTCGTAACCTGTGTGGCACTGTGACGCACTTGCTGAACTTGTATGCCAGCATGGTCACGCGCTACGATGGGACCGATGAATATATATCGTCAGTCAACACATGGCAGCCAATTCCAGAGCTTCTGAGAAGCGACGCGGACGTCGGCATCATTTTCTTGGAAACACACAACACGCCTTTTCTATACGCTCCAGTACACGATCCATGGTTCTCGGCTTCTCGAGGACCCTTCAATATGACTGCCGTTCAAGGCAAATTACCATACTACTTGAGTGACGAACCAGTGAGCGTTCTGGCTTGCATCCAGCAATACCAGTTCTGTAATGCTGCTTCTGAAGGCAACGCAAGCTGCACGCCACTACGAGGGATAGTTCAAGCTTCGTCAACAGCGTCTGCAACCATTTTCCCAGAGCCAAAGCAGAGAGAGGCTTTTGCGTGGTCCGCAACAGCCATCATGATCATGGCAAGTGGCTTCAATGAGATCATCGGAAAATTGCGAGGATCATCTCTCCTGGCAAGTGACTCATTGACAGGATCAGGACAGTCTGCGTTACCAGATAACCAGTGGGAGCTGGAGCTCGAACACTTGTTCAAGTTTACCTTGGCCGACATTCAGCGGGCTATCCTTGACCACGCGACAGGTCCCCAATCTGCGGACTCCGACCAGTTTCACTCTCCCCCCAATACAGCTGAAGCTCGCGCAGTCTGCGGCAGCCAGAAAATCTGTTCTGACTCGTTCACTTCTTTCAGCGTTCTTGGCCTTGTGCTTATCCTGTCCATTGGTGGCCTGATCATGATTGTTTCCGCTCTTCTGCCATGGGCAATGGAACGCACGCGGCGGCATAAAAATCTGTTTGCCAGCCTTGAATGGAACATGAACGAGACACTGCAACTTCAACGACTCGCACACGAAGCGGTTGGCGCAGGAGATTGGGATGACGTGTGCAACGATTACCCGCTCACACGTAAAGGGGAGCTTCTGGCATGCCTTGATATTGTCAATCCGAAGCATCCTTTGCTGAAACCAGCAGAGACGGATGACCCAGCCCTTAGTCAAGACAACCCGAGAGCTAGTGAAAATGACAAAGATCGTGGGAGTGCATTGACAAGTGAACCGACGGAAGCGTTCCTTCTCAACCATGATATTCCGCGCGGCTCACTCGATCTAGGTCGTCGTTCGATAGACCATACGTCTCAGATTGATCATAGCTTACCGAGGGAAGAAGTTTTGGCGAACACGGAACGCATTGTTTGAAAATGCCTTGATCAGCGCAATGTCAAAGGATTACAAGGATTTCACGTTGCGCGTAGTAGCTAAGTAATGCCCAGATTGCGGAACAATTGTAAGGGTGTTCGCGACGTACATCAACATCTGATTTGGTTGTATCTAGTTAGTGAACGCCTCATTTAGCGCACTATCTTAGTGTAGGAGTAATATTTAGCGTAACCTTGAAGCTCGCTTAAGTAGGCCGCTGCATATGAACTGCAAAATCAGCCCGGGCGCCGGGATTGACCTGACCTAGACGGGGCGTAAGTAGCCGACGTCATTGCTCATTTATTACCGTCTTGGCTTTGAGAGCTTAGGTAGCTTGAGTTTACGGTAACGTGCACATCCTTCTCCCTGCTCGCGAACTATAAGCCATCCACGTCTTATTTTACTTATCATCATTCTCATCCGTCACAATAGACCGAAGCGATGCCCGTCACCGTGCGACCTGCGAGCCATCCGGCGCGAGAGGTGTGGACCAAACCTGCGACCACTGCTCAAGCCCTCTTCGAGGCATCATGCCCCCATGCGTCTCGCCAAAGCAAGCGGATCGTGCAATCATCCTTTACCGAATTCAATTCTGCCAGCATCTGTCCCTCCTCCAACGGCCTTGTCATGTCAGTCTACGAGGCCTACAGCCAACACCATCACCTCACCCTCCGTCCCGAAGATATCTGGTTATGCATCTTGACACAATTGAGCTTCCACATCAACGCTCACGCCGAGGATCTCCGACCGTTATTCGTCAGCCACGAGGGCAAGAAGCAACTCACCGTTACCGACATCGGGAACATCCAAACCGTCGATCTAGGAAGACTAGCCGTGCGACTCACCCAGGAAATGGATAAACATCTCGTTGATCCTACCCTCCACGACTGGATCATGCCGAGCTTCACTACCACCACGGACACAGACACAATCACCGCTGCAATCATCATGATGGGCTCGATGCAGAAGTACTTTGGCTATCTCATGGGCTTGATATGCGGTATTCCGTCTGTGACTCTTCTTGGTGAAAAGGCGGATTGGATCGACATACGTCGCCGCATCGATAAACTGTCTCACTTCGGCGACGAGCCCACACAATTCGCGCGCTTACTTTCGCCTATCTTGGATCATTTCATCCGCACATTCGACGACGCGAACGATGCCAAAGTCGTGGACTTTTGGACCAAAATCGCAGATAAACGTAGCAATGGGTCCGGCCCGACATATCTCTCTGGCTGGATCACCGCGTTTTGTTTCTGGTCTTCCGAGGGGAAGGTGTTGTATCATGAAAACGATGGAGATGGGGTTGTTCTCGATGATACGTGTTATCATCGCGTGGATACAAAGGATATTCCAAACGCATACGTGTCTGTACCGGTCACTATTGACGATAATGGAGTCGAACTCAGCACCAGAATGGTCGCTGGGTTGGTGGGCATGCGAGTCTCGAGTAGTGGAGAGAAATTGGACGTTTCCAAGGGACATAAGGGATGGATCAGATTGCCGTTCCAGGAGCCGAAGTGGAAAGAAGTGGAAGCTGTGATTGGGGATGAGACAGGGTTGGACTCGTTACAGCCTGTGGCGGGGTGGTGGATGTATGAGGTGCAGGATTGGGTGGAGACGTAGGTGACTTGTAATGGGGATACGGTTTGTGGGAGATTTGGGAAGCGGTAGAGAAAGCTGGACGTTGGGTGAGCGCAAATTATACTGATGTTCTGGGTCAGACCGAGGTGTGTATCGTAGTCACCTCATAAAATATAAATAAATAATTGACCATGTAACGTCGAAACGCTGAATGCTCCTAAATCCATTCTCAACCCTTCAATAACATAACATAATTCTCACTTCATCATCCCAACACCGCAACGCAAGCATACGTATTCGCCCACATACTTCTACACCCCGTCCCAACCGCCGGATTCCACTTGACAAAATTCGCCTCCGTAATGCCATACTTCTTCGTAATCGTGGCACACGTCTCATCCTTGACCACAAAATGAAACGTCTTGCAATTCCCGACCATGCCCGTCTGAACCGGCACCGGCGTCGTCACCGTGTTCGCCGGCGGAATCGTATGTCCGATAATCGATACACATGCGTAGGCATCGGCCCAGAGCCCACTGCATGTACTACCCACGGATGGATTCCAAGCGAGGAATTGTGCAGCAGTAATACCGTTCTTGCGCGCTATTGAGTCGCATGTTTCGTTAGGTGGGACCAAGTAGAATGCATCGCAATTGTTGACGATAGATGGCTGTGTAGGCAAGGGCGTTGTGATGCCGTTCGAGGGCTTGGTGGGAGTTGGCGAAGCCGAGGTTGGTTTTGTCGGCGTGTGGCCGATGATGGATACACAGACGTACACGTTTGCCCAGAGGCCGGAGCACGTGTTTCCGACGGATGGGTTCCAGGCCAGGAATTGCGCGGGAGTGATACTGTTGGAGGAGGAGATTGCGTCGCAGCTGCTACCTTCCGGGACGAAGTAGAATGCGTCACAATTGTTTACCATGAGGGGTTGGGTGGGCTGAGGGGTGGCAATACCGTTTCCAGAACTGACTGGGGAAGGAGGAGTGATGGAGGTGGAAGCCGTTGGGGTTGGTGTTGTTGGCGGTGGGGTTACTGCTGGTTCGCCGGTGACTTCGACGCAGTAGCTGCGACCCGTGGTGAAGTTGTTGCAATTTGGGGCTAGCGAGGGATTCTGTGAAGAGCAGTCAGTGACAATATCGTTTTCTATGGCGGAAATCGGAGGCGTACCCATCGGAGGAAATCAGATATCGATATTGTCCATTGAGAAGGAACTTGCGTACACAAGAGTCCTTTGTCGGTGTTATCGATCCAGTAAGAGCAGTACTTGCTCGTGTTGCTATCATACGGCAGCGCGGGTGTATCGCCACGGGCAACATGTTGCGAGCGAGCGACATGGCAAGTCACTGCGCTAATGGAAGTGAGAAGCAAGAGAAATGAGGATTTGAGAGCCATGCTGAGAGATGCTTCTCTGGTGATGATTCTTATTTTAGCTTCTCTTACATGGCTCAGGGCACTTCGTTATATACTCTTATCATTGTATGTTTCGTAGGGCACATGTAGGTACCCGAGAGAGAAGTCGGTTCAGCTTACCATCTTTGGCTAGCTGCGCCAAAAGGTGCGATACCGTGGCCGGGACCCTGTGTCGTGTAACATTGACTATTCAACTTTCTTGAAGGATCCGAAGAATAGATTAAGAATCCTTCGCGTAGGCACGTACGACACCCTCAGCTACGCTTTATGGGTGCCGCGTGAATGCCTCTAGAATGCCTCGCCTTGCGCATCATAGTCCTTTCCCGTACATACCTTGACACCGGTTGCTAAGCCCGTGTTCATTCAATCTCGCGCTGTGCTACCGATTTTGCACTATAAGAGGTGGATTGTGATTCGATAGCGCGGGGCGTAAACTCTGGCCGAACATGGACCATCGATAGTACCTGACGATGCAAGGTCCGGCAAAATGCACCCGCAGGCGGATTCGGCATTCCAATAACCCGGGTAAGCTAACGCCCCAAAAATTTGGAGGCTCTACACCCTGCACCAGCATGACTATGATTTTTTTCGAGGCTGCAACGCACAATACAGCGTGATGAGTTTTTCCTGCCCGTTCACCTTCCTGTTTCCATCCCGTTCTCGTCCCTTCGAGACTAGTGTTTTGATGCCAAGGATGACTTTTGATTGATGCTGACCCAGGGCGACCTTTGCTGTGGATTTCTGGTATGACAGAGTGGCCAAGGAAGGGGCCGTAGCACTAACAACCCTTGACCGTGGTCATGTTAGTGAGATCGATAGTACCTTACAGTCTTGGAGGGTAGTGATACAAAAGCGTGCGGCTTTTGCTACTCATAATCAAGCCGGAGCGGTGGATCCTCCTAGTTCTATTCACTCAAACTCTCGCGCGACATGGCGTCTCCATGGAGTCGGCATGGTTGCATGAAGCATCAATTGCTGAGCCTCATTTTCTACGCTGCTACTACCGTTTCTGTTGTTGTAGCGCAAATCAACACTCTTGATCGAGCTCGTCTTCCTTGCCCAAGATCTTGCTCACAGAATCCAGGACAATCGGGATGGTCAAGCTTCCACCATTTAGATCGGCTGAAGGAATGTGACGAGCCTCTGCTCCTAACTGTCAGTACGTTCTTTCCGGTAGACGACCCCAAATACCAATTGAAGATACGTGCCTGCACGACGGGCAACGCCGAGACTCCCATCAACGCACTCACCGGCATTTCGTCAATTGCCACGTCCGAAAATGCGACGCAGCAGAACGTTGGCCGCATCGCTCGCCGCGATGGTCAGGACGATTCGGATGAGAAGCCTCCAGTGTGTCATGAGGCAACTACAACAAACGCCACTGCTGAATGGCTCTCGTGGAATGCCGGGGCGAAAAATAGCGCCGCTGCCGCTATCTTGACCTCACTCAAGGACTCGCAGACGTTCCTCCAGGACAGCATCAACTGCGAGCACACCGTCATCTATGGCTATCTGAAGGGCTCCATAGTAGGCATCTACGTCGGAAGCCAAGTTCAAAACAAGGGCATTGCGACGGGCTTTGTTCAGGGCGTGATCGACCGGTTGACCTCGGGCAATAGCACAGGGTTGGCCTCACGAACAGTAGCACAAGTTTGTGGGGCGCAGTACAACTCGGAAAGCCACGTTGGAGTAGTGACAGACTCTAGCGGTGACCTGGCCTGGGTGCAAAGTACAGTACGCTCGTGGGCAGAGGCACGCTGCGTCAAGCAATCATCATCTCAAGGCTTTGTGGGTGTTACTTCGTATGCAGCAAACATCGCCACCATCTTAGGTAACTCGACTAGGACAAGACGTGTTTCTCCCCGAGGCCAGTGTCATCAAGTCAAAGCCGTTCATGGAGATACCATACAATCAATTGCCAGTCAATGCGGAATCAGCATCAGTGAGCTCCGTAACTTCAACGACTTACCAGCTGGCTGGAAGCCTACTCTCTATGAAAGAATATGCTGTTCCGGTGGCCGACTTAGCCGCCGCGATCCCCCAAAACCAAGACCGGATGGATCGTGTGTCTCCTATGTCATAAAAGACGGCGACAGCTGTTCCAAGATTGCCTCCGAGTACGGCATCACCACCCAGAATCTCTACGACTTCAACAAGGAGACTTGGGCTTGGGCTGGTTGCAACGGTATCTTAGGTGGCCAGCGCATTTGTGTTGGACCTGGAACGCCTCGATTGCCTCCTCCCGACCCAGAAGCGGAATGCGGCCCAAGTAAGCCTGGTACAACGTCACCCGCAACGGGCCAAAAGTTTGTAGATCTGAGTCCGTGCCCGATCAAGGCATGTTGCAATATCTGGGGGAATTGTGGCGTCGATAAAGACTTCTGTGTTCCAACAAAATCCGAGACGGGTAATCCGGGTACTGCGGCTCCCAACACCAATGGCTGCGTTCAGAATTGCGGCATGGACATTGTCAAAAGTGGAGCCGCGCCTGCCTCGTTCATGAAGGTTGGATATTTTGAAGCTTGGAACAGGGAACGGCCGTGCCTGCACATGTCTCCGAAACAAATTCCTTCAGGATACACGCATATTCATTATGCTTTTGTCGACATCACTTCAGGATTCGGGGTTGGCTTGGGAAGATTTGCAGATATATTTGCGCAGTTCAAGGCACTACAAGGGCCGAAGAAAATCGTTGCTTTTGGAGGCTGGGCGTTCTCTACCGAGCCGGCAACATATCAGTTCTTTCGAAATGCAGTCAAGCCTGAGAATCGAAACACGTTCGCGGATGCTTGCGTCAGCTTTGTCACAACCCATGGACTAGATGGAGTTGACTTCGATTGGGAATATCCCGCGGAGCCCGACATTCCGGGAATACCTGCCGGTGATGCTGAAGAAAGCCAAAACTATCTGGAGTTTGTCAAGGTGGTCAAGTCGAAGATGCCTGCGGGGAAGACAGTCTCCATCGCCGCGCCTGCTTCATACTGGTACCTGAAGCAATTTCTCATCGAAGACATGGCCAAGGTCGTGGACTACATCATTTACATGTAAGTCTGCAAAGATCCCAAACCCCATCTCGTAGCAATGCTGACCACACACGATCTCCGCTAAAGGACTTATGATTTACATGGTAAGTGCTGTCGTCTTTTGCTTGATGAGATGCAACTAACATGATTCAGGACAATGGGACTACGGCCACAAATGGACACAGTCTGGTTGCGGCAAAGGAGATTGCCTTCGATCACATATCAACATGACCGAGACTCTTTTATCGTTAGCCATGGTCACCAAAGCTGGAGTACCGTCCTCCAAGATCATTGTTGGTATATCTAGCTACGGCAGGTCATTCAAAATGACCGATCCGGCCTGCAGTGGCCCTGATTGTAGATACACGGGTCCTGAATCGGGAGCAGAGCATGGCAAATGCACTGAAACAGGCGGTTACATTAGCAACGGCGAGATCAATGCTATAATTTCGGCTGGGCGCGTAACAAAGCAATGGACCGATGACACACAATCGGATTACGTTATATTCGATGGTAGGTTGACGTCTGTCTTGGCTGCTTCCAGGATTATAGCTGACGCATACCAGGTACATGGGTCGCATACATGAGTGGCTCCAACAAGCAGGCTCGCACGAGGAAATACCAGTCTCTTGGCTTTGGAGGCACCACCGACTGGGCTATTGACCTCGAAGGCGATGTCGGGTAAGCATTCCCATCAGCTCTGAGTTATCGAGCTAACAAGGTAGCGAAACCTCTGGTCCAGATGTTGTGTATCTAGGTCCGCCCATATACAGTGGAACGCCTGCACAATGTACACCTCCATGTCTCTTTGTGCTTCCGCCAAGTCCATTGCCGTCTGCGACAACTATTACAATCCCAGCCTACACCACTTCCCTGGAGGTAGAACCAGGAACAGTCAGCACCATCACTTTGAAGCCGTCACCGCTGACGGTGTCCTCAGTCAGCTTCTATAACGTCAATATATCGATGGGTTCCACCCCAGGCTTCTTCCAGCCAACCTACAGCCTGGACTTGCCACCATATACTGCCACCGTGATGGGCCGCGGAGGAATATTACGCACGAGAACCCTATCACTTCCGCCATGGCCATTGATTACAAATGGTCCGCCAGATACTTGGAGTTTGACCTCGAGACCTGTGCTGAGCAGCGGTGCGAGTCTCCCAAACTGGTCTTGGACGCCGCTCGTCAATCCACCGACACCCACGGCTCCGACTCTCAATAAGCCCAAGTATACCGGACTAGTTGATCCGAATCCAGATCCGGATCCGACGATACCTTGGCCATCAGGCCGGGACCCAGCGCCAGTCCCTACCCCAGTCAAAGATGAAGGGGAAGATGACGACGGCGATGGCAGAAAGTCCAAGTCGACCTGCAAGCTTTGGTTCTTCTTCGTTTGCATCAAGTGGCCCGGGCCATTCAACATCGACATTCAAGGGTGGGAATGGGACTTTCCTGTGGGAGTTTGGGGGCCGTAAGTGTTCTTTCCTAGCCGCTCCAGCATGACCGAGAGCTAATACCTTCCGTGAATGAAGTGGACCTCCGCCAAACATCAAATGGCCGCCAGGAATGTCAGTGAAAGGCAGACTGCCTCCTTGGCCTAAGATCACGTAAGCACACTCCAAGGCCGTTTTCGGCCATATTGCAAGTATAGCGTACGCTGATCTCTTCTTTTTGCTTAATTATAGTGTCCATCCTGGTGGAAGTATAGAAGCTGGTCCCAAGCCGACTGACTGTACTCCTGCCGAGGCAGAACTTTGCTTGACCAAACAGGTATTTGCAACGACTGTTACTGGGGGCACTACCAAGACGACTGCTACGTCAGTGACAGAGACTTGTGCTACTATTACTGGTTGCAACTTGGTCGATGTCCATACCACTTCCAAGGCGGATGTATGTACTCTTCAAGCACGAGCTGTCCTACCTACGGATATTCCGGAAACGGGAAAGAAAGCCGATTCAAGTACCGGCATAGCATCACCGAAGACCCCCAACTTAGAATCTCGCGCGCTAAATAACTTCCCATGGAGCTGCGAGTCCTCATCGGGCTTGTTAGGCATACTCTGGCCAGCGAACCCCGAGAATGCTGCAGAACAGGCTGAGATCCGACGACTACTCTCTCGACGGCTTCAGTTCGGAAATCGACCCTTCCAAGAGGCAGCAGCGCAAGGCTTGGGTATTACCGCCTTCTGGCTTGTTGATAACATGGGAAACGATGCGAGGGATTACTTCAATTCGGCTGCAGTGCCCGAGGTCTACCTTGCATACCATCCTGATAACCAGGTCCTTCCACCTCATATTTCCAAGAGCGTTGATATAGGTGGACTTCTAAAACCGCCACCAGTGCCACGAAGTCTCAAGAATGACATCCCAGTGACAGATTCCTCTAAAAATCGAAGTGAGGACAACGAAGACATAGTCTACGATTCTATCGAACCACAGAATGCCAAAGACGAGACAGTGGCGGGACGGGCCATTGAGGAATCAAGCATTAACAACGAAACTGCGCAGGCTATATGGAAGAGAGCTCTTGATCCTGCCACTACACCAGCTTGGTATCTCTCAATGTCTTCATGGCCACCCAATCTGAATTTCAACCAGGACCTGGGCTCCCACCACCCAAATCAAGGGAGCTTTTATACAATATGGGACGACTCATATGGTCAAGGTCAAACCATATTCATAATGGAGAAGGGAATCGTTGCAAGCAGTCAAGTGAGTTCTCTTTGGTCTTTTACTTTTCGCACTGCCAGTGCTTGGGTGTGCTTACAAGGCTTGAATTGTTTCCCCTCGCCAAAAATACTACCTCTCTTGAGCATTCTCATCCGTCTTGTACACTTACTGACCCTATATGTCTTTTGTAGGAAATCCAAGGTCGTTTTCAGCGTCTACCAAACGGGCTACAGTACGGTCCAGCCAACGTTGCTATCACCCAAGATGAGGAGGCACACGGAACAGTGGTAGCTGCCCTTGCAGGCGGGATTGTTTCCGGAATTGCTAGGAAAGCCAACATCGTCTTCACAGAGATCCTTGTCAATGTCATCAAGGAGAAGAACCTCGAAGCACTGATCAAGATTGCAGCGGCAGCAGCCCAAATACCAAAAGATACTTGCATCGTCAACATGTCCTGGGGCCTCAACGAGGCGGACGTCATTCAAAACTTCTATTTCTTGATCATGATCAAGCTGATGCAAGCAATGGAGAAACAGTATGGCTGCATCTTCGTCGCTGCTCCAGGAAATGACGGTCAGCCTGTCGCGGCCTATCCCGCCCAGGCCTTGACGTTCATGAAAGGCATGATGGTTGTTGGTGCAGTCAACCCCGAGGGAAAAAAGTACACCTTGAATTCAGCACCTGCCATCATCACTGCCAACGCTCCGGGTGTTGACCTCCAGCTTTTCGGCTCATCTTGGACGGGCACATCATTCGCAGCTCCTCAGGTGGCCGGCATCACGGCATATTTCCGTGCACATCCCTCGTGGAGTAAAGGAAAAGATCCCAGAAGTATGTTTGATGGGATCCAAGGATTATCACGGCAGATTCAATATAACGGTCTTCCGATTTCAGAAGCTCTTATCATCTGGAACGGTCAAACCGATAGTCAGTGTGCGCCGCTCAAGAGGGGTCTTGAGGGCCGACAATTAAGCGACGGACCCTCATGTCCACTTCCTGGCGGCGGTAACGGACCGGGTGGCCCTCCAGGCCCACAAGCGCCAAGGGTGGAGTTCAAATCTGGTACACCAGGACCGTTGTGTACTGGGTCCGGCTGCGGCAAGCTTTGTTCGGGCTTTTATTGTTCACCCAGTCCAACTGGAACCCCGCCCGACTTTTCAGTTCCTCCGTCCAATGGCACAATGCCAGCCTTCACTCCACGGCCAGGAGAGTCGTGTCTCTCCCAGACAACAATCAGACAATGCAATGGCGGGCCTCGGGACGCAGTTTGCAGCACAACAACAGAATGCGCAAGTTGGGGCAGGTCTGATTCGCCTACTCCCATACGCAGCATACCTTTCAGTCAGCCAGGAGGCTCCTGGTCGACGCCTAGGGCAACACCGATGCCTACGCCAACACCGAGGTCTACGCCAAACGCGACGCCTAGGCCAACACTGACGCCTGAACGGAGCCCGAGCCTGAACCCGCGCGCTACCTTCCCGGCCATCTCTTCATAGCCAATCGCCTCCAAGGCGATGGTTCCTACCCGATCCAACTCTGGGACAACGGCAATGGCATCAATTGTCACGGGGGAAAAGTCCTGGCTGGAATATCCGATAAGACCACTATCGAACACGACTGCGACGGTGGAGTATATGGTTCTGTTACTCAATTGGGCGGCACGTTCACCGAGTACAAGGCCAGCGATGGCTGGACGATCAAATCGTCTGTCAAGGACTATCAGCATTCGACAAACAAAGAGAGCACGTTTACGACAATACAATACAAGGCGACGTACGTGGGTGGAGACTACTCAGAGTGTCTGGTGGCTGAGTTTTGCGATTACATGAGCTATTGTATTGGCTTTGAGGGCGCATATACCTAGAAGTGGTACTTTCCATAGGTAATTGACAAACGTCGACCTCATAGCGATACCTCTCATCGGGACGTCGTATACTTTGGTCACCCAATCCTCAATGGGAATACTCGCACTTCCGACAACATAACAAAGGTGTAACCATCTGATCGAATGCTTACGATCGGACCGCGGTAGTTAATTGAGTCAGATAATTGATCGTAATGCTTACCTCTTGGCGCTTTCGAAGCATTCTGCACTTTAGTTTTGCACTTTTACGTGCCATGGCAGATAATCTTAGTCATCGGGTTTCGACCACCACTCAACGTATGAGCGTGATTACTTTTCGCACTTCCATCCGCACTATTTCGCTCGGAGCCAAAATTAATGAGCGGACGGTCGGCGATGTAGCGGATGATGGAGAAAGTATTTAGCACGGTGGACACATACGAGCATCCCGAGGTCAGACGTCAAGTACACTTACACAAAGTTATCGGCCACCACCTCTTTACCCTCAGCACCTGAACTGACTCTTCAAGAATGACACTTGAGTCCCTTGTCCAAAGGAAGGAGACGGACGGAGCGACAGCTTCACCTTCTTCCGTCCATGCCTCAGACAAATCAAAGCCATACATTCCTCTCGCCGGACTCGCTAGTGACGGCTGGTCCAAGGACGACGAGGCAACAGCTACATGCTACTGTGGCGCAGTCCAACTCGCTTTTGTAAGTAACCCTGCCTTGATCACTACCCATTCTACTCCCAGCGACGACCATTAACCCGCCTACTCCGCAAACTCACTAATGTGTCTTATTATAGCCAACAAGTGGCCCAGGCCTTGTAAGCACATTCGTATGCAACTGCACCGACTGTCGCAAAATCACAGCCTCAATGTTTACCTCCGCGTTCATCGTCAACGACGCATACCTCAAGCACGTGCGCGGCCAAGCAAACCTCAAGACATTTGCGCAAAGCACTACGATTGCTAGCAAAGCGGTCATGACGAACTACTTCTGCGACACGTGTGGGACGCTGATGTATCGTGTGGGCGAAGCGGTGCCGGGACATAGTCTCTTGCGATTGGGCACGGTCGATGATTTCAATCTCGTGGAGGGGAAGTTGAGGCCGAAGATGGAGATCTTTACGAAGGATCGCGTGAGTTGGTTTCCTGGCGTGCCAGGGGAGGATGTGATGAGGTATGAGGCGATACCAGCGTGAATACAGCCGTTATCGCGTACTCCATGTCGCTCATAATGTTGTGGGTAAAGAGCCTTTTCAACGCAGTCTTGCGTTGAGCTTGTTTGGCAGGATTGGCAAATGTATGGTGAATGATATTGTATTCTGTCAATGCTTTTGTACTGCGCCCATCTCAGACACTTCGGGGTTTGGAGTATTGTTTTGGTCGTATCGCCGCACGCGCTGCTGATTGAGTTCATGGCGAGCACACGGGCGAATGTCGCATATATGCACCATCAGCAAGCCGTGGAAGCGAGATCGAACATCGCAATCAACCCCTATCTCGAGACGAAAAATCGCAGGCTTTGAGTACGGCAGGGAGGTCTTCATGACATGTGGTCTAACCTTTGAATCTTGAGATGCATCCTGCGGCGAGACGCGTAGTGCGGCTAGGTTTCCTGGGGCGATGACGCCCCTGCTCTATATTGACATCAACCACGTTTGTCGCAGCCCGTGAACAAAATCTAGTCTGCGCATAGCTGACACAGGGCAGTTCCAGTATAGAATCATCAGTAACAATGAAAGCGCGGCGGTTGTAAGGCTAATGGTTGTCTAACTCCACCGCCAGTTCTCCCGGCCGACCGTGTTCGTGCGGCGAGGCTGACGCGGTTCGTCCGAAACCGAAAGCGGTCGGCCGTTCTCGCGGCGCTTCGTCCACGCTCGACACCAGCACCAGCACAAATTTTAGGTCAATGAATGAGGGGAAATAGAACCACTTGACAGAGGCTGAAGAAATGGCATCATGGACGAGCTTAAATCCGTTCGCTGGGAGATATAATGGAAGCAAAGTCCCAGCACGGAGGAAAAGAACTCACACACCAGCAAAGAGACCCTGAAAGCCAACAGACTACGTCACGACACAACTTCAATATACAGAATTTCTTACCCATCTCTTCAAACATATTTCTCCGTTGAACATGGGCAACCAAATCTCCCAAATCTTCCCGCCAAAACCGACATTCACCGAATCCTCCCTCCCCGACTTGAAAGGCAAAGTTTACATCGTTACTGGGGCTTCCGCTGGCGTCGGCAAGGAACTTGCTCGTCTACTCTACTCGCGCAACGGCACCGTCTATCTCGCCGCGCGCAATGCCGAAAAAACACAATCCGCAATCGACTGGATCAGCCAATCGCACCCCTCCTCCAGCGGCGCGCTGCATTTCTTGAAACTCGACTTGAACGACCTAGAAGGCATCAACCCCTCTGTCCAAGACTTCCTATCCAAAGAAAAACGCCTAGATGTGCTGTTCAACAACGCAGGCGTAATGATTCCGCCAAAGGGAAGTGTGACCAAACAAGGCCACGAACTCCAACTCGGGACGAATTGCCTGGCGCCATTCTTGTTCACGAAATTACTCACCCCGTTACTCGTCGCGACTGCGAAAGCGAGCCCAGCTGGAAGCGTGAGGGTTGTGTGGGTGAGTTCGAGCGCGGCGCATATGATTGCACCGAAGAATGGTGTGGATATGAGCAATTTGGAGTATAAGACGGATAAGAGCGATATGGTCAAGTACGGCGTGAGTAAAGGCGGGAATGTGTTGCATGCGCAGGAGTATCGGAGACGGTATGGAGGGGAGGGGGTTGTTAGTGTGGTAAGTACAAATGTCCTGGCCGAAGTCTACCTACGCACTGGCTTCGCGGTGGATATAAGAACTGACAAGCATCCAGTCTCTTAATCCAGGAAACCTCAAGACTGAACTCGCGCGCCATGCAAGCTCGCTCCAGGAGTTCTTGATTCAGTGGATGCTGTACCCCGCGGTCAACGGGGCGTATACGGAGCTGTATGCTGGCTTGGCGCCAGAGGTCAAGGATTTGAAGGAGAGTGAGTGGGTGGTGCCGTTTGGGAGGGTGATGCCGCTGAGGAAGGATTATGTGGGCTGTAAAACGGCGGGGGAGTTTTGGGAGTGGAGTGAGAGGGAGACCCAGAGGTATGCTTAGGGTGGGTTGGGGTGGACTGAGGGACGAGAAGGGAGCGTGTAAGGCGACCTGAGTGGTATGACTGTAAGGAAGAGAAGACATGAGATATGTATGTATAGATATGTGTATGGCCTAGTCGCTCGAAATAACTGAGTTGATTTGAGGAATGAAACCAAATGGCAAATTGCAAGCGCTAGCTGCGTGAAAAATGCCTATGGGGTAGTATTTTCCACGAATTGAATATGTTTCATCTGCCATTGAGTCAACACCATCTCGAAAGTCAGGCCATCAAGGCAGTATCGACGCAGAGGTTGAGTCAAGATGAAGGTCGGAAGGAATAACGTTGATCCCGCGTGCGTCAATGGCGGGGTGAGTCAAGCAAAAGTTAGCCCCGCCATAACTTTAAATTGCCCTTGCGCCCACACGACACGAGCACGCACACGCATTGAACAGCAGCCATGGCCGACCAACAGCCCCCAGCCCAGGCGCCTGCGGGCGAGAGTGCCGAAAACCTCCACACTGATCCCGTGACTGGCGAGAAGATCTCCAAGAGCGAGCTCAAGCGGCGGCAGAAGCAGCGCGAGAAGGACGAGAAGAAGAAGGAGAAGGAGGCTGCCCTGCCTGCGCGGCCCAAGAAGGAGGGCAAGAAGGAGGATGTAGAGGAACTGAACCCAAATGTATGACATGGAGTCGCCAATTGGAGTCGTGGATGCTGATATATGGCAGCAATACTTTGAGATCCGGTCCAACAAGATCAACGCCCTGCGCGCCTCCAAGCAGCCCAATCCGTACCCGCACAAGTTCCATGTCAACTACAAGCTCGAGGACTTTGTGCGCGACTACTCGCACCTCAAGAAGGGCGAGACGGAGCCGGACAAGGAGATTCGTATTGGTCTGCGCGTCATCACACAGCGGTCTGCGTCGAATGCGCTGCACTTTTATGTTTGTACGTACAGCGAGGACATTGGGAGGCGCGGTGGCTGATTTAGTGCAGGCAAGGCAGAAGGCACCTCGATCCAGGTCATGTGCCAGCTGCAGGAGTCCAAGGCCGACGTGCCCTTCGAGAAGCAGCACGAGAACATCCAGCGCGGCGACATCATCGGCGTCATTGGCTTCCCCGGCCGGACAAGTCCCAAGAAGGGTGGAGAGGGCGAGCTGAGCATCTTCGCGCGAGAGGTCATCCTGCTCACCCCCTGCTTGAGGATGTTGCCGACTGAGCATTTGTATGTGGATGCGCACCTTCGAGAGGAAGTGGCTGACAGTATCACAGCGGCTACAAGGACCAAGAACAGCGCCACCGAAATCGTTTCCTCGATCTCATCATGAATGACAACACACGAAACACCTTCATTACACGGTCCAAGATCGTCAAGTACGTGCGCAAGTACCTGGATGAGCGCAACTTCCTCGAGGTGCAGACACCAATGATGAACAAGATTGCTGGAGGCGCGACAGCCAAGCCGTTCAAGACATACCACAACGAGCTCGACATGGAGCTGTTCCTGCGAATCGCGCCCGAGCTGTACCTCAAGGAGCTGGTCGTTGGAGGCCTCGAGCGAGTATACGAGATGGGTCGCCAGTTCCGTAACGAGGGCATCGACCTCACGCACAACCCAGAGTTCACCACCTGCGAGTTCTACATGGCCTACGCCGACTATAAGGACGTCATGGACATGACCGAGGAGATGGTCAGCGGGCTCGTCAAGGAAATCACCGGCGGCTACGAGACCGTCTTCCACACACAGAGCGGCGAGGAGTACAAGGTCAACTGGTCAAGACCGTGGCGACGCGTTGAGATGATTCCGGCGCTCGAGGAGGCAACCGGCGAGAAGTTCCCGCCTGCTAACACACTGCATACCAAGGAGACGAACGAGTTCCTTAAGCGTGTGCTCAAGAAGGTCAACGTTGACTGCTCGGAACCACGGACGAATTCGAGGATGATTGACAAGCTCGTGGGCGAGTTCATTGAGGAGACTGCCATCAACCCGACTTTCATTGTCGGACATCCTGAGGTCATGTCGCCGCTGGCCAAGTACCATCGCGACATTCCTGGGTGAGTGCCAAAAGTATATCATGAGAGAAAATCAGCTAATTATTGCAGTCTCTGCGAGCGCTTCGAGGCCTTTGTCTGCAAGAAGGAGATCTGCAACGCCTATACCGAGTTGAACGACCCCTTCGACCAGCGCCTGCGCTTCGTGAGTCGCTCATTCCACCAAAACCTGACACCCATTAACGATTGTATAGGAAGAGCAAGCAAACCAGAAAGACCAAGGCGACGATGAAGCCCAGCTCATCGACGAGACCTTCTGCCAAGCTCTCGAGTACGGTCTGCCGCCCACCGGTGGCTGGGGCATGGGTATCGACCGTCTTGTCATGTTCTTGACGGACAACTACAGTATCAAGGAGGTGTTGACGTTCCCGTTCATGAAGGATGTTGTTGAGGATAAGCCCAAGACTGCGGCAGAGGTGGTGGATATCAAGCCGCAGCCAGAAGAGGGCATCCGTAAGTGCTCCCTACAGCGAATACGTGATGGGTATATGCTAACGCGTAGCAGCGCATAAATGATTTGCATGGCATTGACGGCGCATATGGGTGTTGCGGAGGTTGGATGTGATGTGAGAAATGCTTCACGCCATGACGGATCTGAAGCAAAGTACTTCCAGAAACCACCACAGTTCGCAAAATAGAACGTGATGTCAAAATTAGCAATTGATGCCGAATCGATGTTTCAAAGTTCTCGTCGAAAGATAGTAGTCTACAGTTTTATCATGGCACGTGTTGCGCACTTCAAAAATCAATGTTTCATCGTTCGGCTCCCCACTCACGGACCCTGACGCACCTTCACCCGGCCCGCACCACCACATCGGCACATGCGCACTTGGCACATCATCCGAAAACAGAAGCGCCACATGTCAGATATATATGTATTGCTCGTGCATGATGTCGCCCAAAGTTCCAGTACCACTATTTCATCCTTATATCGCCAGTAGCACTAGTCTCGTACCGAACCACGCAAGCTGCAGCAATACCTCAAGTCCGTATACTGGGGTCCGGGGATATCGTATGCGAAAAAAAAATAGTCTAGGCGATTGGTTTTGCTTTGAACTGGAAGTAAGAAACGAATAAGAAGGAAAAGAAGCAAGAAGCAAGACACAAAATATGGCCGCACCAAACGGGAAGTTCTTCATCGAAGACAAATTAAGCACCAAAGCCGCGCATCACGAGTCCTTTGAACAACTATGGGCCACAAAATGGCAAAAACCAGCATCCATGGGCGTGTACCCATTCATGTTCAGCACAGCTGCAGATTTCGAGCCCGTAGTCAAAGACCTGGTCGAAAAGGACATGAAGGAACCATACAACTGGGACGACTACGCGCAAGCATTTTTCCCACAGGCCGAACACTTGACACAAATCGCGCAAGAAGCCGAGTCCAAAGGCGAAATCGAAAAAGCAAGCGAATATTACCTGCGCAGTAGCGCGGTATACCGCATCGCGCGCTTCCCCGCGCCACGCAGCGCCGTCCAGCGCGAAGCCTGGACGAGAGGGAAACAAGTCTGTCTCAAAGGTCTAGGACTACGACCCCATCCCGTGAGAGAAGTATTGGTCCCACATACCCATGGCAAAGCAGATGAAGGCAAACACATCCCCATCTACCATCTCGTCCCCGACACCGCAACACAGGACACGCCCGTCCCCACCGTCATAATCTTCACGGGCCTAGATGGGTACCGCACCGAACTCGCCGTCTGGATGGAAGGATGGCGCCAACTTGGTGTCGCGACTATCGTCCTGGAAATCCCAGGCACAGGCGATTGTCCCGCGACTGCTAGCGATCCAACGAGTCCGGATCGGTTGTATAGTAGCTTGTTTGAGTGGATGGATACACAGACTTTACTTGACGCGAAAAAACGGGCTATCTGGGCGTTTAGTACGGGCGGGTATTATGCGATTCGTGTGGCGCATACACATGCGGAGAGGCTGGCGGGTGTTGTTGCGCTGGGCGGGGGGTGTCATTATATGTTTGATCCAAGGTGGTTGGACGAGGTACGTAACATGTCATTTCTTCCTTGATAAAAGGGGAGAAAACGCTTCAAGGAGCGTATGATAAGACGTGGACTAACGTTGTTTCGCTGGATGAATAGGTCAATCACCTCGAATACCCCTTCGATCTCGCCGACACGCTGGCCCATAAATTCGGCTACGGGACCAACGTAGCGCAATTCAAAGCCGAAGCTCTGGACAAGTTCAGCTTACTCAACGACGGCACGCTCGATCGACCGGACTGTGCGCGGCTGTTGTTGGTGAATGGGACTGAGGATGAGATTTTCCCGATTGATGATTATTATCTCGCGTTGCAGCATGGCGCGCCCAAGGAAGCGCGATTCGTGCAAGGGGTCAAGCATATGGGTGAGCCGATGAGTTTTTTCATCATTCTGAAGTGGCTGTATACGTTGTTTGGAATTGAGGCGGATCCGGTGAAGCAGATGCAGACGTTGCCGTTTAAGCCGAAGTATTGAGCGAAGAGGGGATGAGCGAAAGGAGGGTGGGTGAGTTAGTAGGCAATGTAAGCATGGATATCACGATGGGAATAATGAGAGTATGGGTGAACCATTTCATTTGGTATGAGCCTCATATGGGCAATGCGCCGTTTGCGCCCCGAGTGGGTATCCTGTAGGCCTTCATGGCGCTATCATCCTTTGATTCAAACGCCAAGCTGTGAGAAGCAGCCAAATCATCCTTCCATTCCCAAGATGTTGTGACTTTATGTAGTGAGCACCTTTAGTCAGCGTTACTATCAGCCTCGGCCTGAGCTTAAGTGAGAGCTGCAGCAAGGCCGTAGCGGAAGTTAGTGATCATCTGAGGCGGGCCATCGAACTTGAAGGTCTTTAACTCCTGAGCGGCCTGACGATTAGCGACAGCGGCGTGCAGGGCATAGAACGTGCCGCGGGTCAGGTCGACTGGCTCCTTGACATCGTGGACGAAGGCGAGGTACTTGAGGTTCGGGAAGCACTGGAGGAGGTGCTCCCAGTCGTTACCAGGCTCGATATCGCCCTGCTCGCGGATGAACACGCTGCCAAGGTCAGAGGTCTGGATAGGCGAGACGACGAGGAGATGCTTGCAGTGCTCGCCGATGCGCTGGAGGGCTGCGACGACGTGGTCGGCATGGACTTTGTTCACTTCCTGGTTGATAAGAAGGCACTCGAAGACTTTGGTGTCAGCGACGGGTTTCTCGCCCTTCCAGTATGGAGAGAGATTGTGGATCACGCGAGCTGTCAGGGGAACAAAGCTGTGACCACGATAATCGATCTTGCTGGCCGCGAGGAGATTGTCCAGCTCAGGCTTGTCCGCAAGCGTGGAGCGGCGAGTGATGGGAAGCCTAGCAAAGAACTTAGTATCCGAGCCTAGAAAGGACTTCTTCGGTGGCTGTCCTGTGCACCACTTTCGGAGATCGGGCTCAGGGTCGGCACTCTCGAGGTAGACTTCCTGGTCTGCCTCGCTGTTGCTCGCGAATGGGGTCCCCTCAAAAGAGGAACTACCGGCTGACATACCCTTGGAAGTGGCGATGGGGATGGGCTTCGATTCATGATCCGTACCGATGTCTAATTTGATGTTAGCGAGGACTGAGATAACGGATTCGGCCTATGCGTACTGGTTCCTTGAAAAGCCTTAGTGAGGGCGGAGACACGAGCGTCGGGCACATTTCCTCCCACGACACCTTCGGCAGAAAGCTGAGAAGCGCCATTGCTGCCGGCCGTACCACCATCTGTGCCATGAGGCTCGCCGATGCGGTCACGAGTGAGTCCTGGATAATTAAGAGACGTATCGCCAGCGACCCGCTCTTGATGAACAGAGTGTAGAACACTGAGTAACGAGTGGGCCCGAGTGCGTCCGCCAGAGATCGGCTTCTTGCGGAACGAGGGGTCCATGCTGGCAGTGAAGCTCGAGCGTGAAGTTTGTTGGTGTTGATCTGTTGCACAGTCAATAACAAGTTCAAAACCTGACCTTCAGAACCACTCCACTTACAAACTGTGAATAATTCGCAACCTCAACCTTTTATTCAGAAGTGGAGTGTCAGCGCCGAACGATGGTAGGTTATGGGCGCTAGTAGGTGTGACGATGCTCAAGCTGCTGTGCCAACGGTTGAGCCAGGTCAAAGTTAACGGCGGGGAGAAAGAGCGAGGACCGTGTTGTGCGGTGGAAAGCCTCAAATTCGAAATCAAATCTTGCAGGCTATGGCGTGATCCGAGCGTTGTGGTTGCAGCAAAACAAACGGGCTTCACCTCGAATCAACAAGGCACCCGTCCAGATTTGGATAGCGTCGAAAAGTTTCCAGAGGTGAAGGAGAGTTCGGAGTGCGAGGACGGCGTTAAGTAGGAGAGGCGAACTTGCCATCGCATATACTTCCTGGCGACGAGAAGATGACCAGCGATATCGGCAATCCATCACGCGCGCTGCAATGCGTCCGAAGTCGTCATCTCACACACATCGTAGTGTGGAAGTGGAAGGAGCGCGTTTCAGACGTGGTCGAAATAAGGTACACAGGCGATCTCATCCGGGTGAGCATGGAAGGTGCGATCCATATGCGATCTTCACAAGGCCGACACGTGGATTCAGATGACCATAATCCGTTTCGATCGCTCAGAGTCGTGATTTCACTTGTTGTCTCGTGGCCAGCATGCCAACCAAGAGCGATAAGCTGGCCACGTCTCTGCTATGTTAGTCTGTCAAGCAAAGACCCAGATAGCTCATGTGATCCACTAGCTATCAGTCAGAGTACAGATTCGTCCGTTCCAGTTCCAGCGCTGGCTCCTTTCGTGAGCGCATCAGATGGTGCAAGTCACTGCTGTACCGACGTGAAGCTTCACCTCCATGCAATAGTTTAGTTGTGGTCGTTGAGCTAGGGCACGGCCATGCTGCAGCCATGCTGACCAGGACTGGCACACGCTCCAAAAAGCTTTGCAACGCGTCGCCTCGCCTTTCGAACATAAATTCTGCTTGTGGTGGGAGGTGGGTGAAGTCAAGTAAACCATGACCGAAGTGAGGAAGGAGCGAAACGCGGCAAGTCTAGCCGAGACCGGAGGACCCCTGCGCCGATCCCAGCAGAACGTTTTCCACGTTGCCGGTGCGTCATCGCGCCTGCTTCCGGAGATGCCTTCAGCGTGGGATGCGGGGCCTAGATTGATAGCAATTACATTCCAGCGCGCAATTTTTGAATATCTGATACTCAACAGCTTCAATTGGCAGCTACGACGTCTCTTCCCTTGTTTGATCTAGTCAACAGTCTTTTCGCTTACTCAACAAACCGGCGATTGTCCGTCGAGTTGGCATTACTTGAAGGCGGGGTTCGTGTTATTAGATAGCCTTTGTAAGCCGCAATCCAGAGGCCTTGACCAAAAGCAACCTCGAGCTCCCCGCAAAAGCACATCTAGAGCTTCAGCAGGAGCCTCAGCTGTCGCGCGTGATCATTGGACTTTTTGTACTGCATCCCACGCGTCGCTCGAGGTTCCCCGTCAAGTACAAAAGCACTGACAGCCGCGTGAAGTTGTTGAACACCACCTCCGAGCACGCGCCGACGAACCGCACTACCACAGAACGCCTCTGCCCCCCTCACGCAAGACTTCGATCAAACACCGCATACACATCAAAATCGCAATCATGGTGCTGGGAGCAAGGAGAACGCCGTCGCGCAAGGGTACGATTGCAGCTCCGCTCCAGCCGAAGCAATGGGTAACAAAGCAAGAACTGGGATAACAATTGCGACAGGGTCCTTCGCGGACATGCCCTCGGACCTGAAGTCGCAAATCGAGAAGCTCGAAGACACCTTCGTGGTATCGACGGCGAAGCTGAAGGAGATTTCGGATCACTTCGTCAGTGAGTTGCAGCGAGGTCTCTCGAAGGAGGGCGGCACCATTGTATGTAGAGCTGAAGATGATCGCTAGGGGACAATCGCTGACAAGGCAAGCCCATGATTCCGACCTGGTGTATGGCCTTCCCAGATGGCCACGAAACCGGCAGCTACCTCGCGCTAGACATGGGCGGCACAAACCTGCGAGTCTGCGAGGTCACCCTCACAGACGAGAAGGGCGAATTCGAGATCATACAGTCAAAATACCGTATGCCCGAGGAGCTGAAGACCGGTGCCGCAGACGAGCTGTGGGGATACGTCGCCGACTGCCTGCAACAATTCATCGATTACCACCACGAAGACGAAAAGGTCGAGAACCTGCCTCTAGGCTTCACCTTCTCATACCCGGTGACGCAGGATGCTATCGACCACGGCACGCTCCAGCGCTGGACTAAGGGCTTTGACATTGAAGGCGTGGAAGGACACGATGTGGTGCCTCAATTCCAGAAGGCTTTGACCGAGCGCAACCTCCCCATCAAGCTCGTAGCGCTGGTCAATGACACCACTGGCACTATGATTGCTTCGGCGTACACTGATACCGACATGAAGATTGGCTGTATCTTCGGTACCGGCTGCAATGCTGCGTACATGGAAGAGTGCGGCTCTATTCCCAAGCTCGCACACTTGAACCTGGACCCAGAGCTTCCCATGGCTATTAACTGCGAGTGGGGCGCCTTTGACAACGAGCACAAGGTCCTCCCTCGCACGCAATACGACGTAATTATCGACAAGGAGTCCCCTCGTCCCGGCCAGCAGTCATTCGAAAAGATGGTAGCAGGTCTGTACCTCGGCGAGATCTTCCGCCTCGTCCTGCTCGACCTCCACAAGGGACACGAATGCACCATGTTTGAGGGACAAGACATCAGCAAGCTCGACAAGCCCTACTCGCTTGACGCAGGCTTCCTCGCCGCCATTGAAGAAGATCGTTTCGAGAACCTGACAGATACCGGCGACCTCTTCCAGAACAAGCTCGGCATCGTCTGCACCAAGCCCGAACTCGAACTCATCCGCCGCCTCGCCGAACTCATCGGCACCCGCGCCGCTCGTCTCACTGCCTGCGGTGTCTCCGCCATCTGCAAGCACAAGAAATGGGAAAAGGTCCACGTCGGCGCCGACGGCTCCGTGTTCACGAAGTACCCGCACTTCAAGATCCGCCAGGCGCAAGCACTCAAGGAGATCCTGGACTGGCCAAGCAAGTACGGCAAGGGTCGGGGCGATCCCATCGAGGTTCTGCCCGCCGAGGATGGATCTGGTGTCGGTGCTGCGCTCATCGCTGCCTTGACTGTTAAGCGTGTGCAACAGGGTCAGCTCGCAGGTATTCGGGACTGCGATTCACTGCTCAAGATGGTGCCCAAGGCTAAGTGAAGTCCAAATAGCTTTCATGTTGTCTAGGATCTATGTATATAACACAAGTAAGAATACTCTAAGAAAGAGATCCTGGCTGCCCTTTCTTTATCAACCGCACAGCTTCGATATTATTCCCTTGTGGATCGAGTGCAAAGGCAGCGTAGTATGGCTGTACACTCATTTCGTCGCGATTTCCTGGTGCGCCGTGGTCGGTGCCGCCATTCTCACTGCAGTTCATCAGTACTTCCTCACTCGCTTCTTCTCAAGGTGATATATACTCACACAGCAAGCTTATGAAACTCATCCACCGCCGCATTGTCTTGTTCTGACGTCAATACCTCATCTACACTCCCTCCAACCAAGCTGTGAACACTTACCAGGCGCGTCAATTGCGACGTGCGTCGCATACGGTTTATCTCCCTCGGGAACTTGCTTCAACCACAGATACGGAAAGTCGCTCCCGAACCCAACGACTGTGCCGTTAAACGCGTTGATTTTCTCGGTGTAGCCCAACGGTTTGAGACTTGTGCGGTAAAATGTGAGCATGCGCGACATGAGCGCGGGGGTCGAGTAGATGAAGACGTGGTTGATGGTCATGATTTGTGTTTTGGAGGGGTGGTGGAGTGATTGGAGGAGGGAATGGATTTTGGAAGTTTACTAGGATTGAAAGTAGAATTGGAAATATAGAAGGATGTAATCGGCGTTTTATGGGGGAGAAAGAGTATTGGTCATGATCAAATCTTCTATGAGCTATGGTCCGGCGGCTAGAGAGAATACTCGGAATTCCGAGTTGAGGTGACGCGGTGCATGGTTCGGTCCTGCACAGTCTGAGTCATCAACACTTTCCTTAAAAAGGATTCGCTATAGCTTGTGACTATCCGCAGAGTTAGGAACCGTTTAGAATAGTTGATCGTGGTTGGGGAAGGCACCACAATTGGGGGCATGGCTGCGCGAATATATTAGCAACTTCGCTGCAAAGTTGCCAACTATCCCACATTCTCAATACATAACTTCACGCATCGCGAGATGCTCTCCTCCCATCCTCCGTAAGCTCGCAATAATCTAAGACGCTTATCACTGGCCCGTAGCTCATTGGCAAGAGTTTGCAGAAGCAATGGAGCCGTGACAACCTTCAAAGTCCATAATGCTCTTTACTAACATGATTTTCCGAGTTGTATGAGTTTCTCGTCTGCCCTTCTTCAGTGCATGCTCGCTAGTGTACACTTACACTCTATCGCTACAGAAGCCCTCCACTGCGCGAGGTCCAAAGAAGCTTGTATAAAATGGCCCCGCTGGTAGATGCGAAAAGTCTCGTTGCAATGAGCGACTTCTTCAGACCAAAGAGCAATGTTAGAATCTCTCAAACATCGCGACGAACACCCAGGACCATCCACTGAAGAACCCGAGATGGCTAACGCTAGTGCCAATGTTGCGGGGCACGGAGAATAAGAATAGAAGTAGCCATCCATAAGAGTTAAACATAATCATCATATCAAATCAATAGACAAGGTCTTAGTGAGCTTTCAAAGTGGAGTAGTTTGTTGGCCAAAGTGTTGACGAGATATGACTTTGTAGAACGTCTTTTTTCCTAAGTATCCTTTTTATATCGCTATTTAATATTAGAGAAGTTGGAAATGACTAATCTCATTGTAAAGAACGTTCGGAAATATGAATGAATAGATCTAAGTTTACAACCTCGAGCCTAAAATTGCCGCAAGATAGAAAAGAGACAGATTTACAGGTCGGAGCTCCTTTAGCAGCTGAATAATCGGAGTATTTTGGGTATCTGCTTCATAATCCTATGTATTACAGAAGGCTTTGAGAATTGCTTCTGTTCGACCGGTCGAGGCGTCTCAAGAAGCGGCGGATGCAATTGATACATCCGAGTGCGCCGGACTGTCCGAGAACTGAAACACTTCGGGTTTATCAGTATGCACATGATGAAGCATTTTCTGTTCCTCCTCACGCTGCCACTTCTTAAGCGTCACTCGAAGCTCCTTACTTTGGGGATGCTCTGTTGTGAGGGTCTTATCAGCACGCCGCACTGCTTCTGACAGCAACAGGCATGCTTCTTGATGCCGATTTGGCGTCTGCTTGACGGTCAAAGCGAGATTGAAAGTACTTGCTATCAGAAGCTTAGCGGCATCTGACTGTGCTGACGATCTGTTTAACGCGTTATAGATCTCTCTTTGAGACTCCTCTGCTTTTGAGAATTGTCCAAGTTCGAAGTAGCAGGAACCCAGGTTGGACAGGACTTCGTAGCCGAGACTGTGCCTCTGATGGTCAGGCAGAGAGCTCTCTAACTCTAGATAGATTGAGAGCGCTTCCTGTAGGTTACCAGCCGCTTGGATTATCTGAGCCTGATCATTGCGAGAGTTGCGGAGAAGATTGTGCCCATCGAGGTATTTTTGTCGTTCGTTTACCACAATATTCTGCTCTTTGTCTGCATCCTGAAAGTTGCCCGCATCTAGGCAAATGAGGGCGCGCCGCGCTCGACTTCTCAGAACGATGGCATGATTATCACCATAGCGGGCCGCTTGGTGAATGATGACGTCGTTGAGCAGGTCTTCAGCTTCCTTCAGTCGACCCAAGGAGTGACAGATACCACCAAGCGTGAAGAGCGATGTGACCGTATCTGGATGTGTCTTGCCGAGAAGGAGTGATTGAGCCTTGAGAACCTTGCGCTGTTCCTCTATTGCCTGCTTCCATCCTCCCAAGCGATACAATGCAACAACTTCTTGATACTTCGCGATCAGGTAGTCTGGATGATCCGAGCCGAGGGAATTTTTGCGCCTACTCACTACATCTCTAATTATCTCAAGAGACTTCTGGAATTTGCCGCGCAGTCGATAATTGACTGCGAGATCGTACCGAGCATTGACAGTGAGTCGATGGTCCATTCCCAGCCTCAACTGCCGAATTTTCGTTACCATCTTGAGTATTCCACGAGCAAAGACTAGATCCGCATCATCGCGCACCTGCGCACACAGTGCAAGGCAATGCAGCGTCTGAATAATTAGAGGGTATATCTTGACAGGTTGTGAGTCTGCCAGGGGATTTAGAGGCAAGGTGTTCAAGAGTGCCCTGATGGGTTTTGAGGACTCGAGAAGGTTGCGTAGCTCCTTCATGTCAATGTATTCGTTCTCTGGGAGGCGTTCTGGAAGCGTTTGTTTCGGGAATAAGACTGCTTCTTCTGTGTCTTCCTCGTTCCCAAATTTATCGAGCTCTTCTGCAAGAACCTCGAGGCTTAGCTTCCTCGCATCGTCCCACTTCCCATTCTCGCGAAGAATGTTTGCTAACGTTGTCTTGTAGAAGAACAAGCCAGGATAATCGATTTCTGCGTTAGTTCGACCTTGGATGTCAATCACTTCCTTCTGTGTCTTCTCGGCATCGGACCCTTTCCCGCAGGCGAGTAGGATTTCTGCAAAGATTGTCTTCGATTTCAGAGTCTGAGGGTGGCTCTCTCCCAGCTTGTGAACATTTTGGTGAAGGAGATATGTTGCCGTCTCCTGAGCGTCCGAATACCGGCCTTCACTTTTGTACACGAGGACCAAAGTCTCGAGCGTCTGCAGAGTCGATGGGTGAGATTCTCCCAAACGATGAATCATTTCTCGCAGAGTGCGATGAACTCCTTCTGCGGCTTGGGATGTCCGACTTCTGGCTAAAAATAGCCAAGCCTCTAAACCAGATGCGTCAAGGGTGATGAAGTGCTTCGGACCTAAGCGCTTGTTCAGGTCTTCCAAAGCTTCCTTGTTGTATTTATGTGCTTCGTCCAATTCTCCGACTGCGTATGATATCCGCGCGTGATTAACGAGACATGAGGTTCTTCTTCCAGATAGAACAGCCTTGTCAGTTTCCTCGGAATCGTCGGTGACTACGAAGTTTTCTGGATCGATTGCTCGCTTGCTGAGTGTCCACGCCCGCTTGAAGGCCCCTGCAGAGGCAAGAACTAGAGCCAAGGTGCTCAAAAGATTCGAACGTTCCCTATTTTCGTCTGGCAACTGTTTTCTGCAGGTTTCCAACGTTTCTTGGGCATGGCTATAATTGCCGCGTCTCCACTGTGATAATGCTAACCATTTTGCGATCTCAGATGTGAAAGCTGCTTCGGTTGGGTTCTTTTGAGGTATATCGTATTGCTTTTCAAGTAAAGCCTTCAGTTTTTCTTCCGAATCTTTGTACTCGCCTCGGATATAATGGATCTGGCCGACTTGTAATCTCATCCTGTAGTAACCGCGATCAATGCGATCATGTTCTTCGCAGTATTTGATAAGGAAGCCATACAAGCTGTTAGCTTCTTTCAGATCCCCATTCTGCATATACCCAGACGCAATTTGTTTGCTCTGCTGCATATCAACACGTATTAAGATTTTTCCAGCAACCGAAGGGACTTGCGAATGGCTTTCCACATGAGCTGCGTCTTCGTACTCCTGGTCGCCCATCCCCTTGAAACCCACGCTTTTATAGGGTCTCGCAGATCCCGTACGTAATATTACAGAAGCCATTGATGACGGAGATTCTACTCGTGGGTAAGGTTCGAACGGAACCCCAGAGAGCTTGGGGATTGTTGAGCCCTCCATCAATTGTGAAGACCAAGATTGCTCTTCGCTCGCACGTCTACAAGGTCCTCCGGCATAACAGGATCTGATGCTTCTTGAGTCATGCGAGCCACTGTTTCGTCTTCTAGAGGAGCTCCGTACAGAGGAATGTCGCTCTACGGGTGCCTCGTCGCCGACCAATGTACGCGACGCGCGCGGCGAAGTTGCACGTTTAGCCGACGTAGGAATTGAGGCCGGCTCGTTATGCGATACACGGTAGAAGAAATCAATGATCTCCTTCTCTTCCTCGATATTGATCCTTACGAACATGGTTTCGGAACTTTGGATTGAACCAGTGCTCGAATTACTCTTCTGTGAATCGTCTGTGTCTTTCCGCTCCACCCCCTGTCGAACAATCAGCGCTGGCAATTGAAAAAGGTTCATATTTGAGTCGCTTGCCTTTTTCTCGGGGCAGCAAACTGGGTGTATGGGCAAGGCTTCATCTGGGCGTTGGAGACTCCCTCTAAAAGTTGTGAACTCTTGTATGATTTCTTCGAGTGTTGAGGCCGTGAGAACGGAGTCTTCCTTCTTCGAAAGAGCATCTCGTTCTTCCGCAGCTTTGATCTTGAATTTCCCTGGCAATACCGGGGGATTCTTGTTGAAATATCGAAGTAAATTGTTCCGCAATTTATTCCAGTGTTCTTTGTCTTTCCAGTAATCATGATCAAGATTTTGTGGTAGACCAAAATCAACGATACCAATGGGGACCTTCTCTAAGTCACTATCGTACTGCGACTGCACAAGCGCTGCTCGAACAACCCAGGCTGCCACATTGTGTGCAATCACCACAAGCCGAGATCGGTTCTGTAACGGAGTTTAGTGTCACTGCAGAATACAGTTCGGGTGCGAAGACCATACTTTGATGCCTTTGACGTCATTTAGCAAGTCTCTGACAATGTCGTTCAGTATTGGTTTTCCTCTACGTAGAAGCTTGGCGGTGTCAAAGCTAAACACGTGTACTCTGCACAGCCCAATCTGGTTTCCAATCCCCTCACCGATGGAAGCAGCACTTTTTCGTAGCCTTTTCTCGAGTCTATGTGCTTTTGGAGCGAGACAGCCATGGACCAGAAGAATTCTATCATGGGGTGAGCTTCCTGCAGTGGCGAACATAGGTGGATGCGTCATGGCTTACTCGAGTTTTGGTGCAGCCTCACTGGATCCGCTCGCCCGCTTAAGCGTTTGGAACGAAGTCAAATGTAGCGGGCTGATGCCCGGTATACTCTGGCTACTCCTTCGAGAGTGGAACATAGCTGGAGACGATGGCCTTCTTCAGCCGTCTTGAGTGCCAAAAGTTTGCGAGGAGGATGACCAGATGAGAACAGGAGGGTAGAAACTTTGGGCGCGACAAATCTATCAAGTAATGTGCCCTGCCTATCGGTGGACGCGCGCGGTATAAGAGGGGCTGTATGTGGCGGTGGCTGTGCGCACAGCTGCGGCAAATGTGAGACTGTAATTACCAAGGCGTGTGTCCGGTGTGCCGTCCTGCTGTTAAATCTTGCATATGACTCGATGCGCAAAAGCTGAATCCTTGCCGTATTCTTCGCCGACAGCGAAACGTTTCGGAATGACTGAGCGACCCGAAATGGCTATGGCAGTCACAGGCGTGCTGGACGGGGCGGGCGGACGATTGGCTATGACGTGCTGTCGCTATGGCAGGCAGAATTGCTCGGCCCAGTATACCATATCCGGACTACTGGGCTGATCTTATGAACTTCTATTACAGAAGGAGACTGACACAGTTCGCAGGATGCAGCCACCGCCGGATCCTGGCCAATCGTGTACAGACCTCACCACACCCATTTAGCGAATTCCGCCCCCAATGATATTCGAGTCCCTCAACGGCACAGTTTGGGGGTAGACGAGGCTCTGCGATAAAAAGGAGACCAGGCTGAGGGAATAACATTTTAATGCGCCGGCCTTGCAAGGCCTGTTTTTTTCAGAAAAAGAATTTCAGCAGCTCCCAAGGATAATCGGATCACGACTGAATCTGGCCTTACTATGGAACATCTCGGCTTAAAGATAGAGCATGATACGAATGGTAATGGCGAGTTCCCTGTGTTTTATGAAGGCAACATATACACCGCCGGGTCCACAAGTGATTGCCACTTCCACGGCTTTCCCAATCAGCAAGGCTAGGAATTTGACTCCTCCACCTACACCATCAAAAAGCCGGATATCAAGCCCAGCGTAAAATTCGGGAAACTCATGCAGTCATGGCTTTTTTTTGGACTGATTGCAACAGTAGTCTACGACGACAACTGCAGGCCGTTCGATTGGGAAACGCTTCGGGATGGGAGGGTCATCAGCACAAAGAACTTGTCCTGTATATTGAATGACTGGCGAGAGTGGGAAACTAAGGAGGAAAATAGGCCAGGACAAACTCTCAGACTCATTCGCGCACAACTTGCTCTGGATGTCGCACGAAGGGTGATCAAAAATCATTCTCGCGAGTTTGTTCCTAAAGGGCCGACTCAGCTTGATCAAAACCTGGCTCTGACACTCATGGTCTTGGGCGAGACCTTAACGAATGCAAAAGCAAAGATCATTCAGGAGGTTGGTTTCAAGGCCCGCGACTGGTATGGAGATGCGACGATCGGTTGGGGAAGTCCATCAGCGGTTTTGGAAAAGATGGACGACTGGTGTCCTCGGACGATTAAGCTACTAAGGTCTCAATTGAGGGACAATGCAACAGCCTTACTGTCTGTTTACGTTTCGCATCGAGGGCATGTTTCCAAGGGCCATAAAGAATCTGGGTGTACTAAGGTGGAATGCTTTCGGAAATCCGAAGTCAAACAGAACCCTGGGAAATATGCAACCCAACATCATCCGGACTGTCTCCACGGAGGAATCGATCATCCCTGCCATCCAGAGCTTGGCCAATGTCGTCAAAACGGTGCTGAAGCCACAAAGGAACAAGAAGAAGACGAAGATAGGGGGCTGCCTACATGCCACACGCCATGCGTCGATATGATCGGTGTCGACAATATCAAAAAAGTGGTCGATATTATCGAGGCTGATAAAGTACCCCTTTTCGTATTTAATGAGCGTACGAGCATGCGCGATCCAATCCAATTGACAGTGAAGGAGAGTAATCTCTCGGAAGACTATGCCACAATATCGCACGTTTGGTCGGATGGATATGGGAATCCAGACAAGAACAAGTTGTGGAAATGTCAACTCGATTACTTGTGGGAGCTCCTCAGAGAGGCCCAGTCGCAAAGGAACAGACAGAAGATGGGAGAAGAAAGGCACAACCCGACTCCACTCCCTTTCTGGATGGACACCTTAGCCATACCCGTTGAGAAGGAGTTCAAAGACACAAGAAAGAAAGCGATAGCTCAAATATACAAGGTTTACTCGAGGGCGCGGTATACTATCGTCATTGACAATGGTTTGAACAACATGTCCTGGACCGATAAGGATTACACCACCACAGCAATGCGAATCCTCGCTAGTGGATGGATGCGGAGACTCTGGACCCTCCAAGAAGCGTACCTTAGCCGCAAATTGCTATTCGCATTTAGAAGATGGGATAAAGGTGATAATAAGAACATCCCACTTGTGGATTTGGACGAAATCGAGGAGCTGTATATTGATGTCAACGAGAAATTGGTCTCAAGTCTTCCAGCGAATGCAAGAAGCTACTACCATAACATGTTGGGACAAGACCGAAAAGCACGGATACATGGTTTGACGTCTACCAACAGTGTAGGCTTAGTTGCAAGTGTCTGGAAAGCCGCACAGTGGAGAGTACGTTGTAGACCCCAAGTTGCCTCATTTCCGTGACGCTAATTTACGCAGACCACGAGTAAGAGGGAGCACGAAACGCTTGCTCTAGCGACACTGCTGAACTTGGAATACCAGAATACTTCCTTCGCCGGCGGCCAGATCCTGAAAGACCACGAGAGAGATACCAAGCTCAAGGAGTACATGAAAGACTTTTGGGAGGTACTAGAAGAGAATTCACCTGGAGCAATACCGCCTGGCATCATCTTTCTTCCAGGCGATCGAATCCAAATGAAGGGCTTTGGCTGGGCACCTCTCACTTGGATGGAGGCTGGAGGAGTCGATCACCCCGACCCAATCTCCGTAATCTCAAAATCAGCGAAACTGGAGCCACTTAAAGGTGGCTTACTTGTCGAATTCCCTGGATTCTTGCTACATTGTCAAGACCGCAACGCCATATTAGGATTCACGAATGGAAAAGGTTTCTGGTTTCCAAGCGACAGTTCTCTTTCCGAATGGTATCACGTGGAACGGGCAGATAACAAGGAATTTAGCACAAAGAAGGGCGTGGTTTACGAAGAACGCGCAGAGCAGCTTGCAATCATCCTTAGTCGTCCCAGGCCCCGGGAGATGGCCGAAATTGGGCTACTGGTGGAAGTTTATGAAATACGTGAACAGAGAGAGCTCGGGAAGGACAGCGGCAAAAGAATCTTCAAGGTTTTCATCATCGGGCGTGTCACCGTGAGACGCGAGACAGATACCCGGGACGAGCAGAAGGCCAGGAAGGACGAAATCATCCAAAGCCGGAAAGAAACATATCACAAGCGGATTATCTGCGGTGAAGCTCTCGAAGATGACCAGCAGTGGTATGTTGACAGCCGCACTGGTAGTGATGGAGAAATGGACGAAACTTCGAAGATTCCCACAGAAGCTGCGTCGGAGGTCAACGTTGTAGTCTCCGAAGGAAGAGTGAAGCCATACCCTGCACGACATGCAATGGACAGAGAGGTTCCAGCGGATGAGAGCGGCGATGGTTCTACATCGGTGGGCGGAACAGAAACTCCGGAATTAGCTCAATCAACACATACCGTTGCTACTGTGGCCAGCAGCTCGAAAAACATTCCACCTCCTCAGGCAACTGCAGCGGAAGACCTGTTGACCGAAAAGAGCACAACCTTTGGGTACACGAATGATGTATCGCAAATCGAGAATCTGAAGAAAACTCGCACTGGGTTCACGAAGTCCTCCTGGGGAGTCGGTGGCGGAGTTAAGAAAAGTCTTGAGAGGGCTAGGACGTTTTTCTCAGCGTGAACCACAGTTTACATTTTCAGTAGTGTACAGTACTCATACTGCAAAACCAGTCAGGTGCATCAACCCACTATTACCTACTTGAGTTATCCTAAATGAGAAAATTGATCAAGACTCATCCTTGACTTCGGATAATGATAGTCATTATGCCCAGTCTGGCGATTGAACTGAATCCTTTGAGCGCTTATGGCGAGCTTGCGGAGTATCGTTTCTCGGCAGAAGCTCATGTCGTGGGGAATCTGGCACAATACTCGTAGTAACATCTGGTCTTTTGACAGTAAAGCTTGACGTAAGTTCGAAGTCGCGTGCGATCGAAGGTGGAGGTAAATGTAGCATCTCGGTGCCGCCCAACTGATACGATTCCCAGCTGGAAGTACGTCTAGACAATCGCATTTTTCCAGTGAGATCAATATCAGGTATGCCTAGATTTCTTCGTGGCATGCGAGATCTGGGCCTCCCTCGACTAACCTCGCTCTTCCGGTTGTGATCGCGTTCCATCCGCTTGTCGTCATACGTGTCTCGATCTCCAGACCACCACGCAATCTCCTCCCCTGTCAATGAACCCGGAAAAAACTCGTCTAGGAGAACGTGCCCGGCTCCACTAATAGTCATTTCAAGGTCCATCAAGCCATCCATGGTCCGCTGCGCTATGATGGTGTCGACCAAGGTAAGTGGCAGACCACGGCGGTCGGGTGATCGCGCGACAGCAGCTAGAATGGCGTTTTGGAGCATACCCAGACTGCCGACAATGACAAGGTACCAGCTATGAGATCTGATACCGGCAACTGTAATGAGTAGTGCGATCCAGAATATTGTCTGACAGAAGCATGCGACGCGCGTCATCCACAGGCCGACGGGAAGTCCATCGTACATGAAAGCGCGTCGATACTCGTTACCATTCTTGTGGGTCTCGCCAATCTTTCCTTTTACCCTTGCGGAGAATAATCTGGATGCCTCCCATACACGATCAGATCGCGGACTTTCACCTGCGGCAAGTTCTTCGAGATCCAAAGCGACTCCATTTCCATGAACGATCATGACCTCTCTTGACCCATTGCCACTTGTCATCGCAATGTACTTTGAACTCGATCTTTTCAAAGGCAGTTTCTCAATACTCCACTGCGGTGACCCACCAGCAAGAATCGACGCAACGATTCCACTGAAGGTAACGAGAAACACACCCCACTCTCGATCTAAACCAAGTGGTATCGCTGCAACTACAAGCTGAGTAAGAGTCACCGCCAGCCATATAATTTCGCTGATGAAAAGACGCCTTTTCTTCGATTGTTCTTCAGCCTTGTAGATTGAGATCCTGAAGGCCGCGCCGCTGAGCGCACCTCTTTTGTTCATGAACGCCTCATTGTCTCGTAAAATTCTGCCTAGGATCCAATTCTTATTTTCGCGCATATAAGCCGTCTCCAGGTTGAAGACTTTGACAGGGTAATCGGGCGGCGGGAGTAGCCTTCCGTCCCCGATGACCCCAACTAGAGTGGTGAAGGAGTATGCCACCCATCCGAACGAGAAGCAGACAGGAGGCACGCGACCTGCCGTCGATTGTGCCAGTGCTTTTTGGATGATGTCGCCTCCGATAATAAGCAGAAGGGAAAGCACATCGGCTGGATCCGACCATTGCGCCCGAAGCTGAGATACTGTCGTCATCGTTCTGACGATGTCTTCGAGGACTTGCGATAAGGACTTTGATGTACTGTTAGTTTGTTCCTTTGTAGAATGCATATGATTGAGACAATCTCACTTTATTTACTCGCTAGAAAAGTAGTTTTAGGTCTCTAGGTGTAGCGGTAAATGCATGGTAGTAGGGGTGTGTGTTTGCCCCTCACCAGGCTGAACACACCAGGCTGAACATCTCTGAACTTCAGCCTCGTCGGTTCTCCATGCACTGAGCCCCAGCCTTGCGCCATGTCTAACAGGATCCAGGAAGCCACCGGACGACGTGGAAATTTATCAGCCTGTGTCCTCCCACACAATGCGGATTCCTTGATCCGAATGGTCGCCCCTTTCCCTGTGGCTGCCTCAGGCGCTATGCAGCATTCTCAAAACCTGCTCTTTCAGGCGCTTCTTAAAACGCCTCTGTAGCTAAATATAGTCTATCTAGGGGTGACGCCATCGCGCAAATGTACTGAACACAAATTGAAGTGTTCTATCGACGAGGGCCTCCGTCGAGGCTACCCGGTCTTACCACAGTAGTTTTGGGCCTCTCGTCCCAACATCTACTACTTTCTTCACCCGCGCAGGAATGAATCAAGGAGCATGTTAGGTCAAGTCACGAGGCGTGAGTTAGACCTAAGTATCGACAGTGCAGACTGATCGTATGGTGGACAGATCACGACACGGACGTTATTTTTGCTTGCAAATGAAGGATACTGCGCTATCTATATCAGGATGTTCTGGTCGGTCAGTTTTCACCGACTACTCACAGAATCGCGCGCTAACAGCGCTTCAGGCTAGCGCTATCGGGGAGTCATCCATCGGAACTTATCCTGGCTGCCTACTCGATCAGTCCTCAGGCTTACATGATATTCCTCTCAACCTATGAGAGTATCGCTCCGCTACTGGTCCGATCTGGTACTGCTCAGAATTCAAAATCCTGTGAGGCTTACAAACAGCACTGCATCCCGACGACTGCCCACCGTGACAAGACTTTGAACATCGTTCACGACGCAATGCGCAACCCTGAGATATCGGACTGGTGAACTCATCTTCTTTACGCGATATATAGACGAAGTTCCGAGCTAAACATTCGATCGTCCGCGTCCACTTAGGCACTTCTTGGCACCGATTAGCACGTAACCTATCGTAGACATGCCCGAACGCCCCAGCTGCATCATATGTGGGAAGACATTTACACAAAGTCCGACGCTTCCCACCAGAATCTTTCAATGTACGCATTAGGCTAATGGAGAATTGCAGAATCCTCACTCATTCGGCACGCAACGCGGTGCACATTGGGCCCAGCACCAAGCCTTCGCCAGAAGAGCTGCAGGGCGTGTACGACCTCCAAGACCAAATGTGACCTACAGCGACCTACCTGTGTGAGATGCAAGCGCAAGAATGTGTCATGCGAGTACTTCGTTCCTCTTACAAGGGGCGCCAGATCACCCCGGTCGGGTAGCGAGGAGGATGGCTTCCCTAATGGACAGGCGGATGCAAGCATGCATGACATGATCAGTGAAGCAGACCTAGCTGCACTTGGGCTTATCGCTGCTAATATGGACATGTCGAGGTATGTAAAAGAATCCTCCGAAGCCAGCTAGGCATCATTTGCGTTAGGCTGACCTGAACGTACAGTGGAATCACAGACCTCGATCTCCATGTCCCAATCACGTCCTCGGTTTACGACGAGAGAGCTGCACTGCCAGTAGGCCCATTGCCTGGTCTACCATTACACAAGGGGATACCGCCAGGCCCGTGGGACTATCCGAGAACAACAGCGAGCACAATGCCTGCTTCACCTGTGACCAGTGCTGCAATCACACAGGAGATGACTACATACCTATTGGGATCAGAGCACAGCTTCTTACATAATGACTGGCTTCTCTACCCACAGAAATCAACACGCCATGTTCCTCCTCTCGCCCGCCATAGCATGCAAACCCTGCTCCGCGTCATGAAAACTTGGCCCCGCACCCTCGCCAAAGGCTTTCAATCCCCTCCAATTGTGCACGCCTCGCAGACCAACCCACAGAACATCCTCCAGCCCATGCTAGTCTGCACCACTATCGCAAAAGCATGGTCCTCACAATCGCCACAAGACACCGATAGTGTCCGCGAATCCATCGTCCTCGAAATGCGCCTGCTATTTTCCACCTACCGTAGCTACGACGAGCGTAATTTACTCTCCGCACTACAGGCAGTCACAATGTATGTTATCATGCTCATGTATCCGGGCTACAGCCAGATCGGCGTCTCGCTCATAGATCCCGCCATCTTCCTCTGCCTGCAGAGACTCGTCTCATACGTCGCAAAAACAGGTCTGGTCCTAGCCGAAGAGCGCATGAACGCAGGTCTGAGCTGGGAATCATGGGTTCATGTCACATCAAAACGAACGACAGTATTCTCGCTGTACTTGTTGCATTGGGGCTACGCTGTATATCATGATCTTGAGAGCTTTGCGTGTAGTCAGCTGGGCTTTATGCCCGCTCCGCCGGCGAAATTCTTATGGCAGGCCAGTACGCGAGGGGAGTGGGAAGGACTGTATGAGAGATGTCTAGAGCAGTGGTGCGGTGAACCGTTTACCATGCACGAGCTTGCTAAGGTGGACGTGGGAACAGGGCTGGATAGACGGGTGGAGACGTGGTTAGAGGACGCGGATGAGTTGGGCATTATGTTCTTCGGTATAAGTAAGTCACTTCTCTGCTTTCCATTCGTGGATTGATTTTAACTGATGCTAGTCAATGCAACTGAGCGCGACAATCCCGCGTTTGATTACGGCAATGGTGTCGATGTGCTTGGTTAAGCTTGGGAATTATGGGAGTTTTCCGCTTTGTTTGTCATTGTCTTATTAAGTCAACCACACATTGCAACATCCACCACCTGTACGATTACAATTAGTCACCATCTCATTCCACCACACCAGCTCATTATTATTTGACCCCAAGGACCACTGAGCATCGCTTACATTTCATACGTCCGATGTTTACTCACTACGGAAACATTCCGCATGGCCAATCATCCCTACCAAGCAATCCCACGTCTCAAATACGAAATATGTACCTCAGAAATAAGCGCCCACGCGCTGGGTCCTCATCATTAGCGATAATGCTATTGTCCACAGGATTAGATGAACTCAACGTGTATCATGCAATGTGCAGCGATGTTGTTGGTGTTTTCGTTGCTACAAACTTCCTTTGAACATAAACTTGATTCAACACCATCACCAAGTTCACCAAAAAAATTCAGCCCCAACACCAAACACTTCCCATCCAAACACGCCACTCACAAACCGGTCTACCAAGCCCAACCAATCCCATCCCGTCCGCATGACACTCCATCAGTCGCGCATCGCGATCCTCCCTCAGGTTTCGTGCGCGCGATATCGAGGATGTGGTTTCAGAATATGCAGGTCCCACACGCTTCGGTACGATCCGACGCACAACCGTTCGAACTACTGCACCTACTGCATGTGCCTGGGTTAAGCGTGTGGCGAGGCTCACCGCATGATAATTGTGCTGTGTTATAAGATAGGTGTGTGAGCCTCGCGGTGGGAAATGTGAGGCTGCTTTATTTGTACCTTGAGTCTGATATCGTGATTTGTCCTCATCTTGTCTGCAGGGAAATACAATAACAGCTACATTCAACGACAATGACGAGAATAACTTCCTTCCTCATCTACCTTATCCCGTTGGTGCTCACCAGCTTCGCGCAAGAAACGTTCACAAACCCGCAATGCCGCGCGCAAACTACCGCCTTCGCCGCCTGCGCGAAACGCTGGGATTCAATTCGCACCGAATGCACAAAATCAGTCACTACAAACACCATCTGGCCAGGGCCGTGTGAGTGCGCGTACTTCGCAAACGACATGCCGTGCTTCGACGAGCAGGCGTTGTGTGCCGCGCAAGTCTGGACGCAGGTTCCGCAGTGGTTTCGCGATGGCGTGAGTAGTTGTCTGATGAAGGATGCGGGGTTCACGATAAGAGCGGCGTTGGGGAGTGCGGAGGGCGTCATGGGCAATCCGTTTACGGTGGTGGGATTGGCGGGAAGAGCGACGAGGACGAGTGCAAGTGTGAGTGCAACAGGGACGGGGGTGGGTGAGGGAGGTGCGGCAACTGCGACGCCTGGAGCGGGAATGGTGAGGCCGACGGGTGTGGCCGTGCGAAATGAGGAAATGAGTGTTGGTGCGAAGGCGGGATTTGGGGTGGGGATTGGAGTTGGAGTGGTCTTGATTGGGGTGATGGCATTTCTGATCGTGAGGAGTAGGAGGAGGAGGGTTGAAGAGGTGGATGCAGAGAAGAAGAGAGGCCTTGATCCTGCGGAACTGCATGATGATGAGGCGCATATTCATCAGATTGAGTCGAAGGTGCCAACGTTGGAGATGCAGGGCACGCCGAGGTATGAATTGGGAGTGAGAGCGTCGACATGGATGGTGGAGCTGCCCGTTGCAAACTCACATCGGAACTCGAGACAGACAAGGACGTGAGATAAGACAGAGATGGATGCTGTCGAAGAAGAGTCTTGCGAAGGCTCTTCCACCGACTCACCTTGTATCTTCGGGCGCAAGCGGCACTGTTACAGCATATTCGACTTAAAGAGAAGCGGAGAGGACCACATCTGATCATACGCGTACAACGCGTGCTCCGGGTTCGGAGGCCACCTACACGACGGTCATGGAAGAAATACCGCGGTCGCGTTGACGAACACGACAACCTCGGGAGCACATGGCCGGTTCATCATACCCCTCCATCAATTTTCCAAAGTACAGGGAACGATATGAGGATCACATAACATCTACTCGACCAGCAGTCGACCTCCAAGGATGGGGTTAGGGGTCCCTGGGAGAGCAAGGATACCGCCAGATGCGGGAAATGACGAAGCGCATCAACTGGGCATCGATAAATCGCCGGACGACGAGGAGGAACATGGCGACTTCTGAAAAGGAAGGCGTTGGTGAAGGATAGTGCGCACTATGTGTGTCTGCCTCGGTTGTGCTTCTCGAAGTGTCTGTCACATTGATGTTTCGGTGTTGATGAGACTCGCACGTCAAAATATAATTGAATGTCCTGAATGAACGCTGTTCTCATCTTCGTTCCCACAGCAATCGGACTTGCAACTGCTCTTTTGCCCCAGAGTGTCCCAGAATATGTCTGAGACAGCGGCTGAGGCTGACTTGCTGCACGACATTCCGCCCGTCAGATCGTGCTCCGCTCGGATTCCGAAACGAACAGCACTTCGCACATCTGCTTGGCTGCGGTCGGGTATCATAGTCCCCGGAAATGTCCGGGTCAGGCTGCGGACCCGTTGTGTTTGGGGAAGATGTCAGGCTGAAAGGTGGAACATTTGGTTGTTGTGAGGGTGGAGATTCAGGGTCCGGGGCTGCACGTGGTTGATTTGGAAGCCACGACCGCTTTGGGAGCTGAAGCAGGTACTCCCGTGGCCAACGTCATGCGGCCTTATGTTTGGCCATCTGGCCTGTCGTGGCTTCAACAGCTTCTGGATCATGGAAGCCACAAGGCGCTGGCGCGAGCTGTTACCACGACACCGATGATGAAGCGTGAAGCGACGTCATGATTTAGTCGCGCGTCGCGGCTGAGGTCAGCATCATGGAGAACAAGCGCAATCGCGCAACAGCAGCGCATCGAAGGGTGTGGTGAAGGGTGTCGCATCCCATCACACGCGTGACACTGTTCGATAAAGTCAATTGTGTTCTGAGACCATGTCATGACGGCGACATTCACGGCGGTTTCGCATTGAGTCTTGGGGAAAACAAACAACAAACAACAAGGCAATTATCGCGAGGCGTCGCTTTCTGGCTGTTGTAGACGCGTAGATGAATATTGAGGCCGCATAAGAAAAGCTGGCGGCGATCAGAATGCATGATTGATAGAACGCGATTCGGTCTTGGTCAATATTGGTTGTAGTGTGGTCCTATGGGAAGGCCACGGGAGTACCATGGGCGGCGGCGGCAGTCGAAATGGGTAGCGGCGTACGGAGCACCAGTTGCACGAGAACTGACATCCGCGACAGCCGTACTCCCGCACGTCATGGGACGCTGAGCAAACGTCCAGCTCGGCATGTCGAGGGTTTGCAGGTGTCCACGCAGCATGCTTGCAGCTTGTCGGCACTCTGCATCTGCATCACGCGGCGATCAGCCTCGACTTCTTAAACAAACAACGCCCGCATAATCGATAGCCAGCAGAGTGCCTATCCGCAATCGATAGCAAGCAAAACCGCCTCGATGCTGCAAAGGCAATCATAGTGTGGAGAACTAAGGTCGGCAGCGGGCCGCCCAGGCCAGCGAACACGATGAGGGTTCCATAGCTGCCCCTTTTCCGCATGATGGGCTAAGATTGCACCAATTTGGATCCTCAGTGGTCACATTAGGGGAAGGGGGTGCCCGGCCGATAATAGTGGTGACGACTCGTACTAGAGGTGCGAGCGTCGAGGGATGTGCCCAACGCCGTGGTTCATGGATGCTTGGTGGGAGGCCGATCGTGTGGCGATGTCCGGCTGTGTTTACCAACAAACAAACAATGTGGCAAAGAGTTGAGACTCCCCACCCAGCGATTCGCGGTGTAGCAGACGAGAAGTAAATGTATTTTTGCAACGTGTATACTCGTGCGAGGCTGTGCTCCACACTCGAACTGCTTCATTTTGTTGCTGGTGTCGCCTAGTTGATTCGCTGAGGCGTGTTCCCGCCCTGCATGTTGTTTATCGACCGTTAGCGGCGCACAGACACAGACCCGCTCGGGAAGACACCACAGAACGACGACGCGCCGCGTCTCTCCCATAAACCATCGCCCGATCGCAGCGAGCGCCAGAAGGGTCCTTTCATCGTCCAAGCTGCTGCCGCTCCCCTCCAGATTGCATCATCATCACTGCTGCGTCGCGCTTGCCTCCAGCTTAGAGTGCGTCTGCCGAGTGTGGTTCTGGTTGTGTTTACCTTCCAAGACCCGACGCGCATTCCAGCCTCACGACTCCGCACCAGCCAGCGAATCGCCCTCGACCACGACGGCCTCACCACCCACGCTTCTCTCCACCATTCTGCAGCATCACCACGTCTACTGAGGACCAGCACTAGCAGGCCTTGCATGGAGTCATCGCGCACTCCCTCGGTCGTTGCTCGTTGAGGAGGAACCTTGGTAGAGACGAATTTCGACAGCACCGGCGCGCCTCTCCACCCGCACCACATTCCACGCATTCATACCAACACAGCATCCCCGCACCCAACCCAGAGTACATCAGCGCTATCGCTATCTGCTGCCGACTGTACCATTCATGTATACAGCACCAGCCTCTGTGACTTAGGACCACACCGCCACCCGCGTACCGCGCCGGCCTCAGGTTCACTTTCACCTCACCCACGGCTCCGTGTCTCACGCCGCGTCATACCACCCCGCTCAACAAACGGACGCATTCACTAACTATGGATTTCGGATGTTCTCCGCATCGGGAGGGCGGCACCTTGCACTTGCCTTCCCCAACCCACCCCCACAGCTATCGTCTTGACGGCGCTCACTTTTCGCACCTACAACAACTCCGCCGCTCCCTCTCCAGGTCACCCTCCAAAACTTCGCGCTTCCAGCTTCGCACTTCCGACTCGCCACGATCGCCCCTCTCCTCTGGACTCGCCCGCGCCTTCAGCCCCAAGTCCTACACGCCCACCAGCCCAACTGCGAAGTACCCCGAGTCTCCGCTAGCGCAGGCTGCCCCGGCGACCAAGCGATTCTCTCTGCGCCGCTCTGCACCTTTCCGCGCATCACCGCGCACCCGCACCAGCAAATCGAAGAGCCCGCGCCGCCCGCTAGGTGACTCGACCGACACGGGAAACGCGACATCAGTCATGGCGCGACACGCCCAAGGCCAGGAAAATACACCCCGCCGCCCCAGCGCAGACTCGCCCGAGTCCATGGACACCGACCAGCGACCCGTCAATGACAAGCCCATCAAGTTTGCATTTGCGCAATCGCGACCTGATTTGTCCCCAGCCCCGCCAGCAAAGTCAAGCCCGCTGAAGCGCAACGACGGCCTCATGAACCTCAGCGGAAGCACCGGCAGCAGCCCAACTGCAAAGCGGCGAAGTGTTCACGGCGCATCGAGCCTAGGCGTCGATTTCGAGAGCATCTTCGACCAGTCTCAGAATTCGCGCAATAGCACCGACGAGTCGGCACGCGTATATAATGATACAAACTCTAGCCATTTCTCCCCTTCCAACAACTTCCCGAATACGCCGATCCGTCGAACCACCTCGCTCCGCAAATCAACTCTATCACAACGAGTGTCCAACACGCCGCGGCCGAAGCCAGCCTACGACGGCGAATTTGCATTGCCAGGCGCTGCGGCCTCGAAGACCAGGAACCGGATGTCTCTGGACAGCTCACTAGGACAGAGCACTACGCCAGCGCACACGCCGTTCTCCAAGTCCACCTTCGATGCAGCCAGGATGGGCCTTCCGCAGCCTTCGCGTGGAAGTTTCGGCGGTCCGCCACCGCACCCGCTGTCATATGCTCAGCACGCCCAGACACCTTCGTCTGCCTCGTCGAGCGTTCACAGCGACACCCCTATGGCGCCACCACGGGCTTCAGTCTTTGGCTTCCCACAGGCTGCCCCCGCTGCGCCGTCACAGCATTTCTCGCGGTCGCTACCCATCGGCATTGGACGGCCGCAGCAGCCCTCCGAATCAGGTGACGGATTGCAAATCTCATTCGACACCCCATTCAAGGTGGAGCCACAGGCGCAAATCTCCCATTCCACGGGTCTGTTGTCAAAGAAGAACCGAAACGTAGATGAGCCTGCGCCTGGCGCTGGCCTTTACGTGATGCCCGATACGCCGTCGAAGCGTCAGTCGTTCCCGCCTGCAGCGGCAGATAGGTCGCACAACCTTGACACGCCTTTGGTGAAGCGGAAAGGTAGTCTGTTTGGCGAATCGGCGCGGCCACAGCATCAGTTTGGTACTCCGAGCACACCCTTCAGCGCAAACGTGTCTCAGTTTTCCATTGAAAGCTTCCCCAAGCGCTCAAGTATCTTTGGAAACATGGGCGGCTCGCTCCAGCGCCGTGGTAGCTTCATCAGCATCGACGGCGACGATGACGCACAACCCGATACACAGTCACCAACCGCCAACCGCATGACTGATAGCCAGTCGAGCGCTGACGACATGCCACCAACGCCTACCAAGCCAAGTGGCGGATCGAGTCGGCGCTCCAAGGAGAGCAGTCTACGACGGAAGACTTTCCGTTCGCGACCGTCGATTGGCATGGATACTTTTGCTGCACCTGACAACGAAAGCAGACCAACGAGTAAGTTCACCCCCGTGAAAGCTGAAGCACGATTTCTGGGACTAGACGATTCCTCAAGCGATGATGAACCTCATTCATCGATCTCCGAAACTCCGTCTGCACATGTCCTCCCCTTCCCTCGAGACCGGCTTCTGCGGCAGTCCAACAAGCTTGAACGCCCGCCGCCGATATCTCGAAGGGCACTACGTCCCGCTTCTCATGTATCGAGCAACAAGAGCAATGCTAAAACTACAATAGCTGCGGGAGCGTCTTTTGGCACACCCTCGCCTCAAACACCACAAGAGCCATTTGGTGCTCTCGATGCAAGCAGATTGTCGATATCCGGTCACAGACGAGATTCACATCCCTTTGCCCAGAGTTTGAGCGCCCTGCCACCTGCGACCCCAACCACGCCCCGTGAGAACCACTTCTTTCACAGCGTTCAGGGAGTCATCCCCATCGGACTCACCAAGAACGATGTAGACGAATCTCTCGCGGAACGCTTCCACGAAGTCAAGCAACTGGATGGTGGCGAAGGCGAGTTTTCCACGGTCTATCGCGTAAGCAAGCCGGCCAAGGTCTCGCCCGGCAAGTCGCCCGCTGGAAGCCAAGTCTGGGTGGTCAAGAAGTCCAAGAAGCCGTACCTTGGTGCCGGTGATAGGTCGAGAAAGATGCGCGAAGTCGATGTTCTATACGCACTTCGTGGCAATGATCACGTGCTCGAGATCAACACCCATTGGGAGGCAGATGCCCATTTGTACATCCAGACAGAGTACTGCGAGGGTGGTAATCTCAGGCGTTATCTCGACACCGTGGGTTTCAACAGCAGGCTGGACGACTTCAGGATCTGGAAGATCCTCCTGGAGCTGTCAATGGTGAGTGCTTCGTGTGCACGTTTCTACCCGTGAAAAGACTAACATAACAACAGGGCTTGACTTTCATTCATCAATCGGGATACATTCATCTCGATATGAAGCCTGCCAATATCCTCATCGACTTCGAGGGTGGCCTCAAGATCGCCGACTTTGGTCTCGCCAGCTCGTGGCCTGCTCCAAAGCATATCGATGGAGAAGGCGACCGACACTATCTTGCACCTGAGGCCCTCAAGGGTCGTTTCGATAGGCCTGCCGATGTATTCGCGCTTGGCATGATGCTTGCGGAAATCGCCGGCAACTGCGTCATCCCTGAGAATGGTGCCCACTGGCTGAAGCTACGCTCTGGCGAGTTCGACAGCGTCCTCCCAAGTCTTACATGGAGTGCAGACAGTGGCACACTTGATCGCGACTCCAATGGCGATCCACTACCAGAGGATTCCCGGGCTTCATTGGACGGCTTCCTCATGTCCGATGCTGACAACGACTCACTGTCGTCGCTCAAAGTCCGTCCTGGATCGAGCTCTGAGGACGAGCTCGCCCGCGCTCCCAAGTTCATGACGGAGCGCTTTGACATGAACTCCATGGATAACGTTGTGAAGGCTATGCTTCATCAGGACCCGGACCAGAGACCCTCTGCCGAGGAGGTGCTGAACTGCTTCGGCTGCCAATGGGTTCAATCAAGGCGACGTTCAGGCGCGACGGTCTACGAGGGCAACTTTGGACCTAGCGACGACGTTCTCGCCACCTACTCCGGCGACGCGCACCACTACCTCGATGCCGACATGATGGACATGAGCTAAGTACCGGGCTTGGCTTGACACAACTTTGTCCGTTCATCCTCACCATGCCAGCATCATCAGCATTCTAGTAGACATTGTGTGGCAACCACTGTTTCTGTCTATCAGCTGCTTCTCGCCGACTTGTTGGATACGACTGAGCGCCATCTCCAGGAATGTCATGCGATGCAGGTCGAATTGTGTTTGTTGTTTTTGCGATTGTTATTGTTCTGGCGTTATAAGAGAAGGGACAAAAAAGCATCACTTCGTTGCTTGCCAACTCCACCTCTGGAGTTGCTTGCCTCTTTACGCTTCTGTTCACGAAGATACGGATTGTCACGGCCATATTGGTTGGGATATGGGTTTGCTGTTTTTTACGGAGTTTTCGCGTTGCATTTGCATACCCCACATGGAACGGATACCTTCGCAGCTGAAAGATTGCGCGAACGGGGACTGGCGTTGTTTGCTTTATATAACCTTCATGACGAACACGGCACCGCTCTACTCTGGGTGGTGTATTGTTCTGGTGCATATACCTTTGTGGCGAGGCTTTTGTCGTGTCGCGGAGTTATGTGGGACTGGACTGGAGGAGTGTTTTTGGGAAGGTGTCGTGGTGTGCAGGATGTCGGGTAATGTCAAGCAATATTATCACGATGTCATGACCATGCCAACGATTTTGTGCACTTCTTTGCAATCATGTGTGACTTTGATTTGGTGACGAGAATCTGAGCGTGTTCAAGGACAGACCAACCACCGCGAAAGAATCAGAGCGTCAATCACCAGGATCAAGTCTGGCCACATGCCCAACATCTAGCCAGAACGGATACGCCGTTGCTCTACATTTTACCAAGTCATAAGCCAGTCGTGCCCGAAGGCATGTTGCGCCACTGTGCGTGTTGCAAAATGTCCTCGATGACTATGCATGTCTCCGGTGTTGAAACTTCAAAAACATGATTAAGCATTGAAATGTCCGCGACAATCAGTAGGACGAAAACAAACTGTGCACATATCGCGACACATGTCCTTGTCGTACTCAAAAATCTCCCCTAGAGCTATGTGGAGTAAGTACTGGAGTTTTCAACCGGGGAGGATGGGCGGAAACAGGTAAAACTCTTGCTGTACGACGCGTGATTCCTTCGCTCCCCAAAGGGCATTCGCTGCTGATAAGATGACCAACGTCTTCCTCTTCTTCTTCTTCTTCTTCTTCTTCAACCTTTCTCGTATTGAATTCGACGATGATTACAAAGTGAAGATACTCAAAAGCGTGTTTCAAGTGCATTATGACTGTGCGACCGTGGTCACCGCATCTATATCATGACTCATGGAGTACAGTGATGCGAGCTTGAAGAAATTGCTAGATCTAAATTGTATGAGTTCGTGTCATGGAGAGTATAAATCACCCTCGCGTGCTGTAACCTTGCTTCTTACACCTATTCCTTCTCAAGGAAAACCTAGATTTGTTTTATTCGGCGTTGATGTGTTCTCTGCCCCGAATTTTGACGAAACTGGCGGATGTCTGCGTGTCCGTGGTCGCGATCGGTGCCGGCTATTCGTTGCGAGATTTCGAGGATGGTGAGGGTATGTGTGAGTGAAAATAAGAGTGGATATCTAAAATTGTCGCGACAATTCGTACAGAACAAGCAGCATGAAGAATGGGGCATGACTCAAATGGTGCGAGGTCTACATGGGGATTGTGCTGGTAAGAAAGTGATTTCTCTATGATGGACACGTTCTCTCACATCGATCTGAGCCTGGTGGATTCGTGCTCTGGTGTTATCAAGTTGTCTATGCAACGTGAAGTGCATTTGTTGTGGGAATGACCTCGTTTCGAGGCCTTGCTAGTCTTGGGATAATTTTAAACCTAGATAACAACCCTAACGCTTCCATTACGGTCAACTTCGTTTGTTACAGTTTTGGCTACATCTAAGCCTCTATTCATCTACGACGATCTATTTAGAACAACTTTCAATGCCCTAATCGCCAAACTCTCTGCCTTCCCATTACTTCCAAGTGTAAACACCCAATCATCTAGAGGATATCTCCCATACTCTGGTCTTCCAAGATTGAACCAACCAGTACATGTCCCGTAAGGCCCCGTGTTCTTTTTGTTGACTTCTGCTTTCCACGCTGAGAGCAAACTATTGCCCGCATCGACATTCGACGGATAAAGCCGCATACCAACCGCATTCGGATCTAGTTCCATCAACATGTCGGTTCCGTTGCTGATCCATTGGTCTAGACGTAGGCCAGGATTATTGGGAGAACTGCTGATGGTCACCGATGAGTTGAGATGTCCAGTGGCCGTGTACATCCCCGAGATTGTGGCGTCAGCTTTTTGGCGACCGACTTCCTCCAGTACTGGAAGGATTATATCAAGGATCAGTTCTGCAGCTGGGTTTGGGCCAGAGTTTTCGGCAGTGGAGATAAGGATTGTGAATCCAACATTGAAGTCGGGTATGACTGCGAGCATAGTCTCGAATGATGGTAAGCTGCCTCCTTTTGTGTATACATCGATGACGCGGTTATTTGATGTAGGCCCAAGGGGTGCACGGAATATTTCCCATGGACGGCCAACGGCACCAGTGAGTGAAGATGTGAAGGTCACGGGCTTTAGCCAACCACGAGTTGTGTTTGACGATAGTAATGTCGAGTTCAGAATCGATCGGCCGATAGCGCTGAGATCGTTGGCAGACGAGTATATCCCGCCTTCTGCTGTGGCATCGGTCAAGTCGAAAGTCCACGCTGAGTAAGATTCGTTGAATTTGATGGCTCCAATGTGCGATGCGTTTGGTTTTGTCCCAGTGGTGTGCGTGAGGCCGAGAGGTTCCACGAGAGCATTTCTCAAAGCATCTTCAAAAGACTTGCCTGTGATATTCTCGATGATGTAGCCTAGAAGGGCGAAGCCGCCATTGCTATATGCGGGCGTCGTGTTCGGCAGGTAGCTGAACCTGTTATTTTCCAATGACTTAAGAAATTGCGATCGTGTGCAGACTGTGATGTTGGCTTGGCATGGCTCTTCTTCATTGGCACTCAGCCTGGGATACGCATCGGGATACTGAAAGCCTTCGTTTTTAGTGGTGAGGTGGACAGGTCGATGACTGTCGAAGATGAGTATTTGTCAAAATAAAGCTCTCCAAACATACCGTCAGGGAAGATACCGGCTAGATGCGCCGTAATTGAACCAATGGTAATGTCGTCCCACATTCCCTTTCCGTTCAACTCAGGCACATACTTCGTGACAGGGTCAGCGAACACATGGTCGCCAGCTTCCACGAGCAGGGTATAAACAGCGAGTAGCTTTGACGCACTTCCTATCCGAAAAACCGTATCGCCATCGATTGTAGGTGCAGATAAGCTGGAAAGATTGGCACCACGTCGATAACATTTCAAGAGGCTAGCGTGATCTGAAGATGAGAAGACCTGTATAGAATACGTGTCGGAAGCGGGAAATGTGCCATACGAGCTGTTCTGTATCTTGAAAGCCAGGTCGAAGCTTGACGTCAGGTTTTAAAGTGCGGTCTGGAATGCGGACGAATTCGCGAGGTTCGTTGGCGGTGGAAAAACGGGCCCGAGTGGTGGGCATGCGGCACCAGTTACCGCAGAAGCGAAAGCAAAGACAGCCGAGATGGTGCAAATGGAGATGAGACTTATTGGAACCATGGTAGAAGTATACAAGCTGATAATACGCCTTCAGATAGGCAGCGCTTTTGTACTGCTGAGCTGAGCATCGCTTCATCTCCATTTTGCGTGGCCTTCGCAACATCAATCCCAGAACGACATCAATGGTGGCGCACTAACCGCAGTGTAAGCACCAGATTACGAGGTCGATCGATCTCTCGGCAGTTGTTGTTGTTTGCTTGATGATGCTTCGTCTGCGCCTCATTGCGCTGAAGCTTCTAGCGACAACGGAAGTGCTCCGAGATCATCGAGCCTAAACTAAGTGCTTACAGGAATGGCACTTCTCGGTGAGCACGGCCATATTTCTTGATCTTGATGACGAAAGTTGCTGCTAAAAACTGCATCGTCGGGTGTAGCCAAACGTCTTGTGGTTGTTCCGGCCACACACCGTCACGCGTGCACGCACGATCTTGTACATTGATCTTGAGGTGTCGGAAATTTATCTGGGCGCGAGGATGGCATCGCCGCAGCTCTCCGTCCGTGTAACGGCTCTTGCGCATACCAGAAACTAGTCGTCGAGTACTGCGGATGTTGTCCTCCTGGTATGATGATTTACGAATGAATCATTACATAGTTTGGTTTTGACAGCATTCTTCAAATAGAATCAAAAGACTCAGCGATAGGTTAAAGCAAAATGTGCCATGCTTATCTTGGTATTCTCATTCCCTTCTAGAGTAGTGGCTCGTCGTTGACACGTGCATGAAAGAGCGCCTGTGCGCCAAATACTCGGGCTAAACTGAACATCTACACCGGTTTCTGGTGCATATAGTCATGGCTCTTCGTGATCTTATCGCCTTCCCTGTCCGTAGAGGTGAAATTAGCAAGCAATCTCGATGTAGCTTGATATACTGGACGGCTTTAGACTCACCACCACATCAGAGTAGCGCCAACCATCTTCCTCAGTGGCGCGTCCTCCTTCGCCAACATTCCTCCCGTGTCTAGATCTAGCAGCAGCTTCCCGGTCGCTTCCCACTCCCATGCCGTAAACCCTTTGTTGCCATGTATGGAGCTGGTTTCGATGGAATAGTCCGCAAAACAGCCGAACAACCTCTCGTACCGCTCTCGTAGCCCTTCGTATCCGACACTCGGAGTGTCAGTATCTGTCAACATTAGCCAGCATTTCCGAAAGTTGTTTAGTGTCTTGATAAAGGTGCCATACGGAAATCCTGATAGAGACAGTTGGTGGGATCGTAGAACTCCAGCAGATTCGCCCATTTCCCGCTCGTGTATGCCTCTCTGTACTTCTCCATCCGGGTGACAATATACACGTGATCCTTGTGGTCTTCTTTCTCGTCAATGTCATTTGCATAGGGAGCGAGATTTGATTGACTCATTTTGGTAGTGAAAGTTGGCTTTGAAAGCAGTAGATTGAAGTCTAGAAGACGATCAGCTACGTAGGTGTGACACACTTATATGAATTTTCGAAGCCATAACCGGTGAAATGCGCTGAAGGATCAGAAATGCTTTCCGGTCAGCGGTCGTAGGAATGCTTGGATGCCGTCCTCAGTGATTGGTTCCTTACCGAAGCATGTCTAGGAAGCATACACCGAAGAGTAAGCATGTCGCTCTCCTTGTTCTGCAGGAGTACAAATGCGTGCAATCTTTGCAGCGCTAGAACCGGTATGGTCGCACTCCTATATTGTCTTCGCACTGATATTCAGTTGTTGCACTGGATTTCTCCACATCCTAACTTTCATTGCGCACCACCCGTGGCCAAATTTGGTCCTTGTCGATGTATGCAATAAATAATGTTTTTAGTATTGCACAACATGGATGCGGTTCCTTGCCCGACTTCGTGAAGGTAGTGGGCGTGTGTGTCCATGTCTGGGTCGCGTACCCCTCTACACCTGAGAAGCGATTGGGAGTTGATAACGAATTGCATCCTGAACGTGCCGAAGCTGCAGAATGAGGTACATATGTCGCACATTAGTCGTCGGTTTGTAGGATTGCATGGCGTTTATTATGTTGCACAAGGGCGGCCTGTCCACTGAAGACAGAACTTTCTGTCGCCCATGGCTGCACTTCTTCAAGCCCAAAACAGTACAATTTCAGTTTGCATGCCATTCGGTGTTCGATACTAAGCCAACTCTCGCTGTCCGTCTTTCTCCAATCTCATAGGATATCGGATTGTTCGTAGACATTAATGTTTTCGTCACGACAGCCTCGAAGGGCTGCTTTTCTAAGACGACTTGCAGATTGTCAGTTTACGCTAACGCGGCAACAGGTGGCAATCGGAAATCAAGGTACTTGCACCTCAGATTAGGGCTTTAAAGCTGGTGGGTATTAGTGTGGTCTCGTGATTTAGAGATGACGCCGGACCAACTGACAGCCTTAACCTCGTCTTTGAGGGTGCCTCGTCGTACAAGCTGAGTCGGTGACCGATTTGACGCTCGGCTGACCCGATTGTCCACCCAGCCCGATACTCTTTCGTCTTCTCGAATATCCGGCGATGTTCACCTTTTGCACGAAATGGCAATAAATAAGTGCGCGGCTACTGGTCCAGCCATGCAAGCAACGGAGGGCTATCCCACGCGTCCGTGCACCATACATCCGCGACCTCTTTATCCACGAAACCCTCCGGTTTCCTTTGGCCAGGAAGTACTTCAATGGCAACTCGAACTGGGAAGCTATCGAGTAATAACCGCCGGCGTTCGAACCATGTTGTCGGCTTTCCCAAATCCCAACCACACAAAAGTGTCACTAATTCTAGACTTGTGTCCGGGATGTTGGTCGCCGTGAAGTTTTCCTGTAACCATAGCAGCGTTGCTGCGTTGGGATGAAGAATGATGAGATGTTTCAGTTTCGGAGGCATTGTATATATGTTGAACACGTCCAAGCTGGTGGGGTCGTGGTGGTGTAGCGAATGACCGGCGAGGGTACTGGATGGCAATTCCAAAGTATGTAGGCTTTCGAACTGCTGTAGAGTTGCCTTTTCTGGCGGGCCGTCAAGTCGCAGGCAGAGAAGGGCCTCTTTGAAGTTTATGGTATCACCGTCATTGTCAAGCTCGACCGTTAAAGTGCGCAGGCTATTGCGGACAGGATTTAGACCCGAAGCGAATCTGCCAAACGTCGCATGAGGTATGCAAGACCACTGCTTCGGGCTTCCAGCCACTGCGAAGCGAATGTGGTGCAGATTCGGCGCTCGGAGTTCTTCGAAGAGCCTCCGAAGAAATGTAGAGGTAGAACCGTATAACATGCCGTACCACCACAAGTGAACGATAATTGATCGCAATCGTGGTGGGCAACATTCATCTAGCCCAACGTCCTGATTGTTGAGATACGCACCGAGTTCTCGGTGGACTTCGGCTCCCTGAGTGAGATCGACTTCCAATAGTTCTAATGCATCGAATCCCAGGTGCAAAAGGGATAGACTCATGCCCGGAGTCTTTAGTCTCGTGACATTGCGCATGCTTGGTAGCAAGGGCAAGCACGACCAAGGGTCCGAATGGTCCACATCACCACACCACCCAAAGAGCTGTTCTAAGGGCCGGTTGGTGACTAAAACGCTTTCTTCTTTGGTATAGATCGTCATAGTGATATCTCTCACGTTCGGGGATAGGGCCAGCACCGCTCCAACGTACGCTACTTCGGCATCGCTATATAGCCTGCTTTGCCATTTCCGAATCATGCAGATTGTTTCATCCGCGATTGACGATTTCATTCCCATGACATATCGAACACATGCATATTGTAGCCGTGTATTGTTAGCCAAGAGCAGGTTCGCTGCTCCGGCAGGTACGTCTAGTTCGTCGGTGCAGTTGCGGTGGATCGATGTCTTAATGTCAAGAGTCCTGACCTTTTTCGCAAGATCAGGTCGATCGAAAAGAGTACACAGGAAGAGACCAATCTGAAATGGCTTTGCGCATGCGGCGCCCAAGACGACATGGCGGTACAGAAGGGGTTGTGACAGTCGAGCGCAGACTCGCGAGACCGAGCAAAAAGTGGCTAGAGCTGCGCTATCGCCTTCAAGGAGATCAAGAATTTGGAGCCGAAGCTCTTGCGGCAGTTGCAGGAGTCCAGCCATCGGTTCGCAGCTGACCTATGGTTGTTGGTGCGTTGCGTCCGTGATAGGACAACAATCGTTCATTTAAAAGGCGCAAGTGTGATTCGGAGGAGATGCCCAGTGGCGCCCAAAACGAAGCAAGACTGAATGATGAGACCAATTGAAGGTCTGGCGATGGTAGAGCGAGGATGGGTTTCTGAGATGGTGAGTCAGGCGCGCTCAGAGGAACAAGAATCGTGAGGTGCAGGTGACTGCGCCTCAGCCTCACAGTTCTCGAGCCTGGTTACCCCGCCTAATGCGAACCTGGGGAAGCCAAGTCACCAAGGAGAAAGACCAATCGAGAGCAAGAACAACGCCGTCCTCCGTAGGCTCATTAAGTTGGCAGAGCATTAACGCCTTCAACAATGGCCGCGTGGAAACACGCAGTGGCTCATTAGAGCGAAGAGGACGTCTTTCGGAACTTATTCTTCTTCAGAAATACGATGCAGTCTCTCTTCCGTCATCAGCTGGGGCGGGAACAGCTGCAAGTCGGTCTACGGATCCAAGGGCAACCATTTCGCTTTGGCCTCCGCCTGTGTGTTTCCCAGATATTGGTGTGCGGGTGAAATATGGTGCCGGGATAACACTAGCTGAGCCCCTCATTCAGTCCGCGGTTCGCTCCCCAACCGCTCCCATCTCCGTAATCTACAAGCAGTGTAAAGATGACAAGCAAACGTTATATTTATAGGAAGCTTGTAGACAGCGCAACCTGTAGGCTCTGGCCAGAGCACGTACGTAGACGGCCCCGCCTCCGGACCGCAGCCTTGCGGTAAATATTTTTGGGTGCACTCCCACTTCATGAGATAGCTCTTCATTTGATCTGAAATACCACTTCCTGATCGTCCATCTCTTTCCATGCTGTGACCGCCTCGCCATTCATGATGCCATTTCCGTACCCAACAAATCTATAGTGGTCGTTCACTTTCATGAGTTTGAAAGGCATTTAGCTTCCTCTTAGAACAACGACTAGGTCATCCGATTTGATCGGCAGAGGTCCGAGACCTATTCGGCCATCGGCAGTCATGAAGAACTGCCGCTAGTGACATGCTATGAGATATCGTCTCGTAGTTTGGAGGCGGGCTGTCGAGAAGTGATACCTGTTTCATCGCGCAGTGCACCCGACATCAAAGATGAGGACGCGAATGTCCTTGGACTTAGCTCTGAGGTTATCGTATGGACTTGTATCAAGATTCAGATGCGATCGCGTGCGCGACAAAGGCCTACGATACGAACGATCGTTCATACCTATCGGCAAGATGATCAACGCGCTCTGTAATTCGTCGCGGTATCATGGCAGCCTATCATGCTATTCAGACCATTCATGGACAGAGCGAGCAGAAGGTGTGGGCAGCAAACGAAACGGCGGAATGCTGGCAGTAAGTGGCGATCTCATAAAGTCCTCGATAGACAGCTTGTGATGCGTAGTGTACGGGATATGGATTGAAGATAATAATATTGATAGACTTAACTTATGCTCATTGGCTGGCACTGGTCAGAATTTTCTCGTTCGCATCCTTCAGGATGATACGGCCAACCACCGACAAATTATAGACGTCTACCATTCCCTTCAAGATGATTAGAGCTCTCGTTACTTCGATCCATGTTCCTTAACGATCAATTCCGCTGCTCTTTCGGCGATTCCGTACACCAAGGTCTGGATATGTGCACTCGGTAACAGCGGAATAATGCTTGCGTCCACGACCCGCAGACCTTGCGTGCCATAGACCTTCAGATCTGGATTGACCACTCCGCCATCTTTCTCGGGAAGTAAAGCCGCGGTTCCAATCGGGTGGTAGATACTCAATGTGTTAGCCAAGGCGTACTTTTTCCAGTCGTCATCCGTTTGTACGGCAGTGCCTGGTTCGTATTCATCGGTCCATACGCTTCGCAGGGGTTCAGACGACGCAACCTTGCGGAGAAACTTGGCGAGATTCGTAGCAGCCTGAAGGTCGTATGGATGTGATAGATAGTTCGGGTTTATCACCGGCTTCTCGGTCACGTTGCGTGAATTGATGTGCACGCTTCCCTTGCTGAGCGGGTGTTGCACGACACCGATGAGGGCGAATGTGCCGATTCCAAATAGGGAAGAGTTAGCTACAGGGTACCCTTTCAGACCAGTGTATCCGTCGGAAAAGATAACTTCTAGTTGCGGAACGGTCGTGCTCAGTGGCGCAGAAAAGAAGCTCTTCTTGACCTTGTCGACCGCCGAAATCAGGCTGCCATCGCCCTGTACAAGTGATTGCAAGCTAGCAGCGGTGTCGTTCGATACAATCGACCACGGAAAGTACGCATATCCGCTCGCCGTGTAATCATACAGAGATACCTCGCCTGCATTGTACAAGGCGAGCTCAATGGCGGCGCGGGTGGTGTTTCTGAGAACATCAAATGATGGGTATTCAGACTTCAAGCGGTACGAGCTCTGTATGCGGATATGATCTTGTAGGTTCTCACCAACTGAGGGTAAGTCTTTGACGACTGAAACACCGATCCTCTTCAAGAGCGTTGCGTTACCAACCCCCGAAAGCTCAAGAAGGCCTGGAGTTTGAAACGATCCGGCAGATAGTATCACCTCCTTGCGCGCATTGATGATGGTGCCGTCATCGAGGGTAACTCCGGTCGCAATCTTTCCCCTAAAATTGACTTTGCCGACACGAGTGTCCAATCTCAAAAGTAAATTCGGACCTGCTGTTGACAGATACGCAGGCGCGTACGAACGATTGTACCCGGGGCTAACGTTGCTTGGCTGCGTGGAAACACCAATTGGTCTGCCGTTGAGAGACTCACGGTTCGCGGAAAGTCCGAGGTTGTTGAAGGTCGGAATCCATGCGGACTGATGGCGAGGGAAGATACGATTGATAAGAGTACGTATGGGCCCAGTAGATCCCACGCCCTCAGTGCCGTACTCTGGCGATGGTAGGAACGTCTCGACTTTCAACATTGCAGAGTACAGGCTCTTCCAGTTCCAGCCTTTGTTGCCCAGCTTCTCCCAGGCATCCAGCTCGGCAACGGAGGTACGATCCCACGTCATGAGATTCAATGCGGAGCTGCCACCTAGCACCTTGCCGCGGTTCTGTGCAAAGGTGCGGTTGTTGGCATTGGGTTGTGCCACCGTTGTAAAGTTCCAGTCGTATTTTCCGCCCAAGGTAGATCCTTTACGTCCCGGAATGTAGATGCCTGGCTCTTGACGACCATCAGGACCTGCTTCGATCACGAGCACGCTGGAATTTGGCAGGCCGGCGCTGATCCGTGAAGCGACCGCAAGGCCAGCAGTTCCACCTCCAACGACAATCTGGAAGACTATCAGCGACGGTTACGAGATCAGCGAGCGTCGCAACTTACAAAGTCATACGTGCTATTTGATTTCGTGGTAGCCTGGTCAATTGTCTCCGCGCTTGAGCATCCCCATAGGCTGGTCGCTACGAACGCTAAAGTCCAGAGCCTCATGGTGACGTTGCTTGACGTGAAGATACAGAGTCTGTCAGCGTTGAAGCACAGAAAGGAGCAGTCGGTGCAAGTCCAAATTTGCCTTGCGGAAATTAAGCCAGACCCTGTACATCTCGGAGCTAGCATGCATCTGGCTCAGTGCTCGCCAGTATCCCTGAAGTTGAAGCCTAGAAATAGCATGGCTGGGACTCTTAAGTCCAGGGTAAAGTGGGTTGAGTACCGGCAATTTAACCGATTCCAGGTGCGCTGCTGGCCACGGCGCGGGCCGCCTTTTTCATCCAGCTCGGAATTTAATGGTGGCCACTCTCTCAATCAGACACTTCATATTGACGTTGTGGCTCTCTAAGGTAATATACCGCATGAGCGCGCGCAGATCGTGACAATCTTTGTTGTGATGGGTTTGCGCCGTTCACTTGTGGAAAGATGTTCCTCAGAACGCGACGTGCTGGTGTTGACCTTCGCGAGGAAGTGCGTGAGGTGTTACTCGACCCCACCTGGCAGAACAAGGCTTGTCGTGAAAGACAAGGCTGTCTCTCCCTGTTGCTCAGAATGACCAGAGATGTGTGGACCTGAGGATCTGAGGAACTTAAGGAGAACCACACCTGGGCAGGATGGTGCACGGACATAGGACCTTCGCGCGACTGATTCGCGTCGCACCAACCACCTGATTCCTCCTTATTACCACCTGCACCGCGATCATGCTTCTCTAACTCCTCCTCGAGGAACCAAACAGAGTCATAAGGAGCTTGCATGCTCCCAAGAGTTTGATGCGCAACGGCTCCTGGGAGCGGCGAATGTGAGAGATTTGAGGGTCCAAAACCAAGCGATTCACTCAAAACTCAGGGCGGCTAAGATGCTAGGAGCACCTCACAAGAGAACCTAGAGTCATTGACCGTTCCAGCATGTCTTTCGTAATAGGTTTTCAAGCAGCGGTATTGACGAGATTCTTCCCCAAACTACCTAAGTAAGCCTAGCGCTTCGTAATTTCCAGCTTGGATCTCGCTTTGGCCGTGCTTACACCGCCCCGCAGCATTGCCAGCCAGGGTCATGATCATGCTAGGACGCTCCCACTGGGAGACATTCAGCACGATACCTGCTCTTACATGCTGTACGAATGTGTGGCTTTGCAATAGCTCACATGTCCGAAACAGCACCAGTATACTTTTCAACCAAGACCCTGCAACAACACGACCCAATAATGGAAGAGCCAAGTCCCGCGATTGACCAGGGTAGAGGCGAAGGAGCCGGTATACTGGCTCGTGCCAAGCAAATACGACATGCGGCTCACGACTTCGGTGGGTCTGTCGACGATTGTTAGAGTAGGATGTGGATGCAGGGCTCACAGCCGCACTCTCTCGCACTGCCCGATGCAGCTGAGCAGCCTCCCCACCGCACACAGTCTGAATGTCAGAGCGTCCAGGATACGTAATGAAGTTTCATTCTATAAAGCTCTTTGCCCATCCAACGATGTATCCTTCATCGGATTCCAGCATCATCTGCCCGCAACACGAACCCAGTTCATAGCTCCTACAACCCACTCGAGAGACCACATCGTACACTTTCTACCTATTCTACTTCTTGAATTGCACCTTCTACGTTGGGGCTAGCTTCGACCAACATCATAATGCTTCCCTCGAAGATTACCCAGCTCCTGGTTGCGCTCTGCTTCCTGCCATTTGCACCATGCATCGCGAAAAGCACCGCATACGTCAAAATCCAAAACAACACACCCGACACAATCACTGCCATCAGCGTGTCCCACAAATACAGCGACGACTACAAGCACCAAGGCGACTGGGGTGAACTCGCTCCTGGCGCAATCACTCCTGAGAAGATGAAGGTTGAATACAACACTGGTTGGCTAACAACTGGCCGCGACTGGTGGATGGTTACATATCACCGCAAACAAGCCGGCTCCGAACGTCCCAACGAACTTAAGATGTGGTTCTCCGATCCGATGAACTTCCGCAACGTCATCGACTTCCTCGAGAAGGCGGCTCCGATTCTGATCAAGACAGCGATCAATGTTGCGAAGGGGTCGAATCCTGCAGCGCTTCCGGCAGCGAAAGCAGCGCAGGTCGTGTCGAAGGTCATGTGCAAGCTCATGTTCAATGATGAAAGTACGGATGGGTGGAAGCAGCATATCTTGAGGGACGACGATGAGGATGTTGTTACGATGATCATTATCAACAAGGACGATACGATCACATTCAGGAGCAGATCTGGCGAGTCGAAAACGGTGACTAGTACGAAGTGGGTTGTAGCGGAGCATGCATGAGAGCGATTAGCGGATGTTCCTTTGTGAAAGAAACCACCCATTTGGAAGATCATGACATAGGCATAGATTGTACACTACACATAGAATTACTTTAATTATGAAAGTTGAACATTTCAAGTGGTTGCATCTCCTTCATCAAAGCATGATCAAGACCTTCCGTTTCGCACGTCGATCTCATGAGCACTAGCTGCATACGAAGTGACAGACTTGCACATTCGCCGTTTCACTGCAAATTTCCCGCGAGAAGTGCGCCCAATCGATGAACCACGTATCGAAGATCGATTTATGCATTGCTCGAGTCCGACCAATTTGCTATATATTTTTGCCTGACTTTCCTGCCTCCTTCCATTCAAATCTACTTCAATCAAATGCAAGGCAGAGAAGCTGTATGCGAACATCGAGCTTGTCGTGCCCAAAAATGTCAGCAGGGACAGCGCGATGTTCGCACAGCCCGGCAAGATCGTGAGTTCCATAGTTACGGGAATATGTACATGAGATTGCGGTGCAAATATCTACTGACACAGAAGCACATATCTCTTCACCGTGATATCTAAATACTAGCCTCATGTCTTTTCCATATTACACTTTACCTTCCAACGCGGCAATTCTACCGATCTTATAAACCACCCGCGAGACCATGCATCTTCTTGTTCTTGCCTAATCAATACCACATTCGCATGGAATATGGAAAACACGACGCTGAAAACGACATGACTCCCGATCCGAAACTCACCTACCCGCTCAGGAGGCTTCCTCACGCGCTTGAAGATACAAGCGTCTACCCCTCATAGTACACGATTGGAAAGCCGTAGCCATGAGAAGTCTTGCTCAATGCGACGTAATCCACTAGGATGTGTCATGACATCTCAAAATACAAAGCGTGCGAGTTTTGGTAATTAGTTTTCGAATTCTCAAAAGCACTTTTCCGTTTCCTAATCCATAACGCCCTTCCCAGCCTTTACCGCGACGCATTCCCATCCTGACCTCATTTTACTCCCAGCCCATTCACTTTCGCCCATGTCTTCGCTCCTCTTGCCCTCTTCGTTCCCCGATTTACTTCCGGCAACACGTCCAGCAATCCTACAAACATCTCTATCAGCATAACTTCACACAAGTTTCAAATGACATGTACTTACACCCATCTGTACACTCTCGCCACTCTCGCCACAGTCCGTCTTCTCAAAATAGCATATCTTCAAGCAAATGCGCGGCTCCGGGATTGCAGAGGGCGTCGGAGTTGGCGTTACGGATGGTTTCGGAGTCCGTGATGGCTTGGGCTTCTGCACTGGCGATGCAGCGGCGAGAGTAAGGAGCGCAACAACGGGGAGTAGGAATTTCATTTTGAATGGTAGTTTTGGGGCGGGAGGTGCTTTGCTGAGGTTTATCGAGGCAGGTATGTAGTGACAGTGGATGCTTGAAGGTTCGACGGAATATGCGAAGAGCAGTTATTATATAGCACTCAAAGCCAAGACTCGTAGTATTCGCGTTCGCGTGAGGGTGTGATGATGTATGGTATGACCGGAATGTAAAAAACCAGCATAAGAATAGAAACACGCTTTATATCCATCCAATTCCCCATGCAAGGCGTTTACCACAGCCAAGACTGTGTCTTCATTACCGGTCTTACTTCCGCTAAACTTTCGTGCCGAAAAGGGCCACGAAAACGCACCAACCAGCAGCATAAGCCCGAAGAAGGGACACCAGAAATCTCTTTACTACGGTGTGCCTGAACGCCTCTTTGCATCTAGATGGTGCGCCCACGAGCAAACGCGTCGTGGATACGATTTCTGGGCAATATAATTTAGATTTGCGGCATGTTGTTGCTACGGTTAAACATGGGTTGTGGGGTGTCGGAAGCGCGCCGACGGAGCGAGCAAGCAACACGATGAACATGGACTGTGCGACGACGGAGCTTGGCAATACAGCTGCGTTGCACGTGCTGGGACACTTTGGTATGGAAGAGGATGTCAGTCGAATGCATTCTAGAAGATTGCTACTGCGTTGGGAGGGCTAGCCACGCCGCCGGGTACCTGTGCTTTTATTAGCATGTCACTCGAACTTTTTTTCCTCATCTTTCTGCATTCCAGACCAACAAACATGTGCTGTGGAAGTCGGATACTTGCGGCTGAACACAATTGACATACCTTGAGCGGCACGCTGCTCACAAAACACGTGCTTCGACCAAGCTCAACGGCTTTCTCACACAGCGCTTCCAAGTCCCACATTTCACCAATCATGACGCCCCACCCGCCGAGCAGCCATTGATGCAATAGTCCGCCGCCTTGCATTTCGTCCTCCCATGCCTCGCCCTTCCAGATACCACCGGGCGCGTTGTGCGCACCGACCAAGGGTGACATTTCGAAGCTCGGCGCATCACCAGCGACGGCGACGAAGCCAGACTCCCAGATCCACTGCGCAACGGCTTTAGAAGACTGGACGCCGAGGAAAGTCGGTGGTGCGGAAGACATGGCTTTCCGCGCTGAGGTGTCTAGAGCCGAGTAATCGCGCGTGAAACCGGTGCGCAGGAGGAGCAGGTCGCCCGCACGAGTTTTCACGCCAGTCTCAGCGAGCATGTCTTTGAGATCTTCGGCGCTTATGTGGTTGGCACTCAGTGCATTCACTTTTTCTTTTCCTTTCTTTTCGAGGTAGCGAGGGTAATCGAGAATTACACCGCGTGCAGTGATACCTCCCGAGTGTGCAACACGGTCGATGCCGATCACTTCGGTGTCTTGAACGTCTTGCTGAGACCGTCCTCCGTAGTACCGCTTAGCCTGCTGATAGCCGTAGTGGCGGAACCCGTCCCACTGACTGCTGCTCTGCGTATTGATGTCAAGATGGTCATCATTGACAGTTCGTTTGGTTCCATCCGGATGGCTTCGATTCTCCATCCTCCAGCCGAAGGGCGGTCGAGCGAAAGAAGGGAAGGAAGGCAAGTTGAGATACCAGTCCAGGCTAACACGATCACCAGACTGGATCTCCTGGGCTGCTGCCTTAACCGTCTCTTTGGTGATGAGATTCAGCGCACCCAATTCGTCATCTTTGCCATACAGTCCCCAAGCATTCCCGGCTGGCCCATTCTTGTCCAATGGCAAATCCGCGAATGGAGGCCGAGTTGGTGGCGCCATCTTTGAAGATTGTCAAATTTTCCCTCTTGGTGCACAAGATATGAATTGGACCTCCGTGTTCTGTTGAACGTTACTGTTAAGGACGGCGAGGAGACCTCGAAGTTGGACCTTGTGACGTATGGTGGGGTACATTGAGGGGTTAGTCTTACTCTTGCCGACAGACTCGGCAAAAACAAGAGCTCCTCCCGAGCTTTTGATGCTGTTCACATACGATGAGCTCCTCCACGATACATGCACAGGTCGGGCCGTTTGACATGGCAAGCGTTTACGGAAGTTTTTCCTCCAATCGTGCTTGAGGCAACAGATGCAAAAGTCTCGACCGCAGTGCTTGATTCAGATGCCCGCGATGCTTACAAAAGTCAAGCTTTAAAAGTCGGGGCCCATGCCCACACCGCCGCTGCCTCTTGAATTTGTGTTCTTGAGATGCGCGCCACTGCCCTTGAACAGGCTCTGCCAAATGAAAGCCTCGCTAAGAAGCAATTCAATATCCTTTTCAGTCCACTGTCGAGTAGGAAGTGATTGCAAGAACATCATGATCTCCTGGAAGTCCATCTTACGTAGCTCGTGGGACCATTTTACGAGAAATGCGGCACAGACATAAAGGTGGAAAGAGGAAAAGCCATCTTCTTCAGCCTGCATGCAGTCAGTAAGGAGTTCCTCGTAGCAACGGTGTTTTGCGCTCACCAGATATGTATCCCACATTCGTATCGTGTTTTTAACCGAAATCTCACGCATTAAGAGACAGTTCATCCAGCGAAAGCTAAACTGAATGAACTCAACGCCTTCATTTTGGAGGTGTTTCGCAAGGTCGCCATCGATGCGGGTGGTTAGATCTCTGAGGTCTGATACTTGTCGTTGAATGCCAGGCTGGTGCGCGATGTAGTTGTCCTGTATCCCATCAAGAAGCTTGGTGAGGCACCAAAAAGTATCTGCTTCGACGGCGTCGAGCACCGGTTTCGGCAGCTGCCCGGGATCCATCCCAAACTCAATGTCTGGGTCTGATATATAGGAACCAAGGAAGACTTGCCAAAATGGCGTCACCAAGTCGTTGATGCCCTGCACGTAACCTGATGCGGGGTGCCGTATTGCCCACACGTACAGTATCCGCTCCAGCGATCTTTGAGTTGCTTCATATTGGTACAAAGGAAGATGGGGGTTCGTGCGCGGTACGTCGATGCTGATTTGGTGCCATATAGCTTCATCTAAGCCTCGACCTCGTCCGCGTATTGTCGCTGGATATGACGAGGCACCCGCAATGCCAGCTGCGACTGCACCCGTGCTGCCTGACGTTCCTCTTTCGAATGCTTGCCGCACTCCCTCCAAGTACTCCTTCCGCTTCCTCTCCAAGGTCGCTACACGTCGCTCACTGCTTGTTGGTAGGTATCCTAGCAAGACCTGCCATGTCATGGCGCGCACTTCGCCAGGGACGCCCGACCAGGCTAGATCTCGGAGATCGGACAAGGACACGGTGCTGGCCTGCAGTATCCGCTTGAACTTATTGATCCTCAGTGTGCGTGCAGACTGCTCTTCTATTTGCTTTGCGGTGGCATTGGCTGGTATCGACGAATGGGAAATGAGGTGGAGCGAGTTGGCAGGGTCTCGTAATATCTCCTGGTATTGCGGCCGTAGTATCTTTCCTTCCACCTTCTTTGCGGTGGGGTAGGTGGGTATGCCTCGCTCTTCGGCAATGTCGCCACTGTCGATGCCGCGCCATGCAAGCGAACCTGAACTACTCCGCATGCTCGTCCCCCCTGTGTCCTTTGTAGTTTGTGGCTGTTTCCGCCGCCCCTTGCGCCGCATGTTTGCTATGCTGGGGAGCCCAAACTCGTCCTCGTCGTCCTCAAACATGTCACCCTCGTTCTCCCCATCCTCGTCCCAATCATGATCGGTGTTGCGCAGAAAGCTGCTGTACGAAGGTCGCGCAGGGCGAGGCGAGGTGGTGTTGCGACTGGGAGCGGCGCTCGATTCACGACTGTGCGTTGCCGAGGGTGGGGTTCGTGGTCGAGAGTTGGATCCGGACACGCTCCTGCTGAGGTCAGCTTGACACCATAGCC